>OY796865.1:20031584-21256084 GCA_963680765.1 Agrochola lychnidis | reverse complement strand
CAAAATTGGAGAATCTGACGGCTACTTGTGAAAAAACCAGACCAGAACAGTCCAATGATACGGGCATCGTCCGAGATGAATCTATAAGGCGCGGGTTATTAATTTGGGCATCTCTGCGACTGGTAAGTTAGATGATAAATAAATTATATTTTTGTAAGTACACGTCAAAAAGGTTTTTTTTTAAACTACATGAGTTCGTTATTACTTATCTGAATACTCTGAGAAGAAACACCGACACAAACTCAGAGGTTGAAGTTAAACGTAGAAGGTACACATTTTTGTGTTAATTGTACCACGTTTTGTGGCTTTCTCCCGACAGCAGTCAAATCGGATTTCTTCCGAACTCTTGAGTACTACGAGTATGTTATTGTATATGAAGGCGTTGGGACTTTGCAACTGACAATGCAATTAATAAAGCGTATTGTGGGTATTTCTAGTGACATCCATTCAATAAGCCAAAAAGAACATGCCAAGAAGGAGTAAATTATCATTATAAGCCAGTTCTGTCCAGGGCAGGGTAAAGGCCTCTGTCTTTCCATTTTTCTCTCTTTTACAATTTCGGCCCAATCCTTTAGGTAAGAGTCTAGCTCGTCACACCATCTCCTTCGCTGCCTAGAGATTATAATGATTCATTTTAATTTACAGGCAGGGTCAGTACTATGGACTGGTGTATTAATGAAGATGACTTGGCAAATTAATTCACACTACTGGCACCACCGGCAATCAACCTACTTCGAAGAAGCTCCCACTTTTTTGACATTTGCAGCAGTTGCTATAATTTTACAACTTGTGGAATTTGGAATGATTGTCACGTTCATCTGCGCTGGGGTCAAGGTAAATAATTTTGTAGGTCGATTCCCAGGTCGCGCCAAATGTTCTTGTGTTTTTCCGTTATTAAATATTTTCAGTACTAGCCCGGATTCTGGATGTGTGCCCGGTTAGTGGCAACAGGCACTTAGCTCACCTATAACATGGGACTTAAACAAAGCTGGAAATGTGGTTGTGGTATACACCTCCGTTGGAGAATACGGACGTTAACAAAACACGTGATAAGTGTAAGAGGCATCCAACTGAACCCAGTCCATAATAATTTAATCCAATACTTGACATAACCTCGATCGACGTACAAAACTCATTGAATTAACTGCGTTATTGTTCTGTTTTAGTAATAGAGAGATAATTAGACAACATATTAATTAACACTTTTATTCCGAACTTCCTGTAAAGCGTTAACATGTGCTGTAATGTGCGCATGTAATTCATTATAACATGGGGAACTGACAGACCGTAATACTGACGGTATTGAAAATGCTTGGCGTATGGATGGTTGATTACAGTTCGTATTTAGTAGCGTTATAGGCAATGAAGTGGCAGTAAAACAATCAAGTAGGGGTGTCAAAGATTAACTTAGAAATTACTGCATAATAATTTTGTAACTGAAAAACTTAATTGATACATGACTTGTCAGGTTGCCTCATCCATTAGTTGTAGATTTGGGTCCTATACCTCTGGAATACTTTTCTACCCATAGTTCACCCATTTCTTTTTTTAATTATTAACCAATAATCTTTTTTTCAGAGAAGTGTCATTCTCTACCGAGCTTACTACCGCTACTGCATACTGACCCTTATTATCTACATCATAATGGTGACACTATGCATCACACTGGACTATGATAATGGTCATTACTTCGGAGATATCTACTTAACTTTTCATATCAATGAGATTGCAGGGATCAAATTTGACGCTCTTATATTTGTCGGTGCTGCCATTTTGGATATTTGTAAGTACCTACCCTATTTATATCTGATTGCAAAAAAAGGTTGTTTTTATAGAAAACATCAAGATTTGGCAATAAAGTCGAAAATTTTCTCTAAAAAGAGAGAGAAAATCTTTTAGAGTCAAGGTTGGCATCGTACTCAATATCATTTTTCATGTGGTTACTGATATTTTTTTGGGTTAAACGAATATAGTTATTTTAATTTACAGACACTTTGTTCCTCCCCTTCTATACATATAATATTATTTATAATAATTTCAGTTTTTGTGTCTGTCTGTGTGACCGCGTTTTTCTTATAAACTACGCAACAGATTTTAATAAAGTTTTCAACATCATTTAGAGGTTTTTTCAGGAAGATTTATGTTTATAAAACATTAATATTTAACTTAGACATGGCACAGAAATCTGGATGCTTTAACATATCGCCAAGTCAGTACATAGTTGCACCCGTGCAGAGCATGGGCGGCTCGCTAGTACATAATAAAACTCTTTAGGAAAGCGCGTTTAATACAATGACCTAGTGTCCGCGCCACCACTGAAGTCCGGCGGAAAAGATGTGGAACTACAAAAACCAGCCAAGTGCATGTCGGACCACGCACAATGAATGGTTCCGTAGTTGGGATGAATTTATCCCAAAAACAAACTTAACTTTGTAGTTGAAAAATATGTTCTCCCATACAGAATGTATGGTAAAACATGTTTTTGCAACTGCAAAGTTGAGTTGGTCGATTATTACTTGTTAACTTGTAAAGCCTACTTAGCTGTGATAGTTTTCCTTTTAATTTCGTTATATAAACTACTGTTGTGATTTTTTTCACACACCCAAAACCAACCTTAAGCTGGTAGGGGTAACACTTGACTCTAACAAAAATTAGCACTTTAAAGCTTAATATTTCGCAAACGGATCCCTGAATCCAAAAATAGTCTTCACAAACTCACAATGTTTTTGAAGGACCTTTCCAATGATACCCCTCACTATGGGTAAAAAAAACAAAAAAAAACATCACCACTTTACGTATATGAGAGGTACCATAAAAAATTTTTTTGTTTCATTATTTTGTTTTACCACTTTGTCAGCGTAATTAATATGTATACCTATGCCAAATTACAGCTTTCTAGTACGAAGGGTCTCGGAGCTAGACCGCGGACAGACAGACAGACAGACAGACGGACATGACGAAACTATAAGGGTTCCTTGTTTACTACGGAACCCTAAAAATGTAATGACATGACACTAGCGCCGCGTCTATCGAACTTGAGTGGTGGCGCGTACTCCACCTATGTGTTTGACAGGTCTACCTATGTCATGTTTTTTCTTTCTTTCTTTACAGGTCTGGAAATATTGCTGATACGTTTAATAAAGAGGTTGATCAACAAATACAGTAATGAGGATATTACAAATTGCGAAAATGTCTAGTCATTCCATTTTATTATTGTTATTAGATAGGTAGAAATCGCCACAGTGCAGCCGCATGAATACATATTTTGTGGTAATTTCGAACGTACTTATATTCTTTTTTTTAATATGGTATTGATTTTCTACCTACAATCAAATATATATTATTTTAAGTTAATATTTAAGAGTCGCTACAGAGCATTTACAATATGTCGTCAGATACCACGAAACTGAAATGTCTATGATTGTTTATCTATTTAGTAAGTAACATAAGACGAGATATAGGGGTGCGTCCAAATAATGTTATTTATAACGAAAACTTTTGTTATATAAATATAACATGTCCACATTATTTAAAATTGCTAATCTCTCTATAGGAACAGGTTGCATGACTGTTCTAAAACGTGGTATGTTATATAGTGTGGACGTACCTTTAGACTGTTGCTTTATAAATATTGTAAGTCTGAAATATTATCATAAGTAATTAATCGATAAAAGAATTATCAACAATAACTATGTTTTTATTAAATCTACAGAATAAAGGTCCTCCATTGCCGCCTCAGCGGTGGTTCTACGAAGACCTCGGTTATGTGGTTGGTGTAGCTGGACCTGCCCTCCTGGTACCGCTCCTTGCGTAACTCACTGCGGACTAGGAGGAGCAGATATATCTGTAACACTGTACACAAATGTTATGTCAGAGAGAGTTTGTGGTCCTTAAAAAAGTGGAAGCGAGGCTGAATGCCCAGGGTTCGCTGGACATTATATTATTAAGCATCACCGTTAGTGGAGGTGATGTAAATATATCCTAATAGGCTAGTTGTCTTTTTTTGAGAAACCAATCAGTAATTTTCTTTGTAACCACAAAGAACGTTACTAATTGGTTTCTCAGAATTATTTAAAAATAAAATGAATAATTTTCGGCGAAATAATAACATTAACAGATTTTTTTTTTTTTTTAATGTCTAACGCAAAAAGTCTATTTTAAATTTTAAACACAGTCAGTGACGTGGTCTTTATTTTTAAGCAATCATATCTCAAAAATATTTATAAAGTCCAAAAATTATTTACAATTTTAAATTGAATTTTGATATCTTTTTAGCGTAAAACCATTTTACAAAACACAATATTCTTAAGGTATTTTTCTTTCTGTCAACTAGCTTATTGCTGTTGCTGATTGGAGAAGGCAAGCTTTAGATTGTTAAAGAATAATTTTTTTATCACATCTATTCGAAAATAGCCAGTTTAGTCCTCGTAAACAGGGACTAAAATAGCTTTTTAATCCCTGGAGATTAAAAGTGATTTGAATTTGGAACGTGGATATTGTTAGTAAAAGTTCCAATCACCAAAGAGATCAAACACGAACATTGTGTGAACAAGTAACAGGCTGGCAAGAGAGAGAGAGAGAAAGTGTGAATTAGGTCAAAATGAAAATCCAAAATGGCGGCTCTGTAAATTTTCAAATTTTTCGTCATGGGTATCGTTTTCATGGTTTTCAATGGTGCTAAAGCCGATAGTGAGGTCAAAATGTAAATCCAAGATAACGGATGTGGAAATTTTCAAATTTTTCGTCATGAGTCGTTTTCATAGTTTTCGAGGGTGCTAAAGCTGATAGTAAGGTCAAAATGTAAGTTCAAGATGATAGCAATTTTTGTTTTAAATCATACTTGAGAAGAAACTTCGTTCCTGACGGGGGTTGGACAACACACGTTTTTTTTTCTCAAAGAAGGTGATAAAAAGTAGTGTTCACCTCGGAAGCAACACTATTTTAAGCTCAAGTGAAGTACTTTGAATCCCTCGCTGCGCTCAGGATTCTACTTTAGAATCCTTCACTCCATTCTACTCTAGAATCCTTCACTCCACTCTGGATTCAAAGAAACACTCGCCTTAAAAATAGTTGTTTGCTCCCTTGGTAAACAATCCACTATTACATGTTAGCTTTACTAATGCATAGGCCAAGTAAAGCTAACATGTAAACTTTAATCTTTACCCGAATTTACACCGAGGCAATATTGTGTTACTGTGTACAGCAAAACGATGAAATTGTAGCTGTATAATGTTTTGGTTATGGTTGGTATCATACACAACCCATACAAGACTATAATAGAGAGTCAAAGATACAAATTGATGACTGTATTTTCGATCCTAGCTGCGTGTCGAGGTTCTGGATTCGAGCTCCGGAGGCGGGGGTAAAGTGTTATTGATTTTTTCTACTAAGTAATTCTTAGTATCAAGTAATTCCGTAACACACATTTTGACAATTCGACAACATTCGTTACTATTTTCGTTTATAAAGCAAATAGTATTACTATTTTTTCAAAATCTTTCTGGTTGTGATAGAATGTGTGGTACGCAATGTTATTGGGGTGCGGGTTTGTGCCCGGTTGACACAAGGCTCATTCCCTAATTCACATTATTAATGGCGAAAAGTGATGGCACTCTTCACCCTGAAATCTTGTCGTTCAAAAGTACCTATGCGCCTAATTGAAATAAATTATTTGACTTTGACCTTCGGGTTATAATCTAAATGTTGACTTTTTTAGGTCGACATTCGATTCGGCAGTATTTGTTTAATAATAAAGGTGATTCGAAGCAATTACTATATATATATGATTTTACAGATAAACAAGTGTGGAGCACGCTTTAGTCTTAGTATGTAGGTATAGCAAATTGATACATTACCAAATCCTGTGAATGTGAGAGAGAACTCAGTGACGACGAAATTTCACCGAGGAAACTTGTCCAGACCTGTTTACCTCGGGGGCAGGTAAACGGCGTTGTCCGTCCTCCGCCGACGCTCCGCGTGCTGCGGGTCGAAAGAGGTCTCGATCTCCCTCCCCTTTTCCGTAGCCTCCTTGTGCGAAATGACTGTTTCACAGGTCATGGGTTCGAACCCAGGCGGGCACTTTACTAGATATGTGTAGTTTATTTCATCACCACTAAAAAAAAAAAAACCAGCCAAGTGCGTGTTGGACCACGCACAATGAAGGGTTCCGTAGTTGGGATGAATTTATCCCAAAAACAAACTTAACTTTGCAGTTGAAAAACATGTTCTCCCATACGGAATGTATGGGAAAAATGTTTTTGCAACTGCAAAGTTAAGTTAGTCGATTATTACTCGTTAACTTGTAGAGCCTACTTAGCTGTGATAGTTTTTCTTTTAATTTCGTTATATAAACTTCTGTTGTGATTTTTTTTACACATCCAAAACCAACCATTTAGCTGGCGGGGGGGGGGAACACTTTTTTTTTTTTTTTTTTGGGTGGGGAAATCATCAAATAACTTCTCCCGCTCTGGGCGGAGCGGGAGGGCGTGTCAGACTCTTACTGACTAAAACCCACCCGTGTTCCTTCAGTTGCCGTGTTGCCAGGGGGCCACGATGTCCCTATTGGTTCTCTTCGAACACCCGGCAGGCATTGGCCCTAGCGAACCCCGTCAATTCTGCTGACATCTCTTTGAGGCGCGCGTGGAACACAACGCGCCGTCGACCCGGGCTTGGTCCTTATCGGACGGCGAGCTACCCATTGCTCACCGTCCGCAAGCCCGCGCCTACGGTGGCCGGAAATCTGACTCTAACAAAAATTAGCACTTTAATGCTTAATATTTTGCAAACGGATCCCTGAATCCAAAAATGGTTTTCACAAACTCATAATATTTTTGTAAGACCTTTCCAATGATACCGCACACTATGGGATAAAAAATAAAACATCACCACTTTACGTGTATGGGCGGTACCCTAAAAAAAATGTTTTATAAAAAAAATAAAAATGTCATAATTTTGTTTTACCACTTTGTCGGCGTAATTAATATGTATACTTATGTCAAATTACAGCTTTCTAGTACTAAGGGTCTCGGAGCTAGACCGCGGACAGACAGACAGACAGACAGACGGACATGACGAAACTATAAGGGTTCCTTGTTTACTACGGAACCCTAAAAACGGTGAATGAAATCATCGCGAGGAAACCTGCATGTCCTAGAACCAAAAATTTGAATATATATGACATCACGCAACCCGCACTGGACCGGCGGGATGGATTATGATCCAGTCCCTCTCACAGAGAGAAGTCCTGTGTCCCAGCAGTGCAGGCTGAATATACATGGATTTCAGAGATTGGGAGAAGATATTTTTAGGGAAATTTTGCATCGCCGCTTCACCTAGCCTGAGGGCGTCAACACTCAAATTATGTTCGTTAATGTCTTCTTTGGTGTAGATAATTAAGTTAAATGTCGATCTAATGTGGCCTGCCCACAGAGTATGGAATATTGCGCATGCGGCTGCGACCGCCACGCAGCAGCACAGTTGCGGCTCAGACGTCTCCGTGCTCTGTGGGTCTGCCCATTGCCACTTTAGCTTGATTGTTGTCTGAGGGTGTTCCGAGCTATCTATGATTCTCTACAACAGCTCATTCACAATCCAATTTGAATGTCATAAACCATTAGTCATTGCAATGTAACTCTTATCTTATTGTACTCTAAACTAATATTATAAAGAGAGAAGATTTGATTATTTGTATGTTTGTTTGTAATGGATAAACTCAAAAATTACTGAACCGATTTAAAAAATTATTTCACCTATAAAAAGCCAAATTATCAGCAAGTAACATGGGCTGTATTTTGTCGACTTCCGCGTGAACGAAATCGCGGGAAGAAGCCAGTAATAAAGTATACATTAGAATTATTGCTGTGAGTTTGACGGAACTCTAGGTATTGTCATTCTAATTAATACCTTACCCCGATAACACCCAATTGCACGAAGACAAACATTAACGCCCCATTATGTAATGGACCATTAACGCTAATGATTTCATTAATTTCATCAAACAACCATTAAAATCGAGTCTAATGTTGCTTTCTGCAACAAGTTAAAACAAGTTAATGGAAAATTAGTATTTAGTGACAGTTTTAAAAGTTAAAGTTCGTTTCTGCAACTGGCTGTGTAAGTTACAACTAGTAATAATAATATATTTATTTCAGACCAAATTACACGATCCATAAGTTGTTAGTAAAGGTCTTAACCTAATGTTAGTAAAAAACCACACTATATACAAAATTGAAACGACTGACACCTACACATCGCATCCAGTGAGCCAGCATGGGGCTGTCCCACTTATCACACAGTACACTCAGGATGCTGTGGGAGCTAGCACGTATTCTACCGAGAATAGAAGCGCACCGTTTCCGTATAATGGCATGAAAACCATCAACCCTGGCCTCGATGAACATCCCGGAAGCGCTACAAAAGCGTGGTAGACCCAACAGCATCCTAAATACATTGTTATATTGGACACGCAGGGCGTTGTATGCTCTCCACTTATACCTGACCCACAGACTGCACTAGTGCTTTTACGTCGATCGCGAATGTCTTACCTATCGGATCACTTCATTCCGGATTCAATACTTCAAAGAGACCCCAAACATTGATCAGCCATCCCGTAACTGTCCACATCTCGCCTCCGTAACCGGTGGCCTTTCCAGGGAATTGAGTTACTTTATTAAAGTAGGAAATAACAAATAAACAACCTCAATGGGGTCACCCATTAAGGTTGTTTATTCGTTAATTCAAAGGCGTTAAAAAACCCAACAATGTGATCCATAGTTAGTTAAATGGGTTTTTCTTGTTTACAAACAAAATTATCCACACACGCAGATACGTTGAAACTATCAGTTATTATTATGAAGTTCACAACTATATAAATGAAGACTACTAAACAGATTAATTAAACAGTGTTGATAAGTACTGTGAGAGGAGCAGACGTAAATATAAAAATACAGAATATAAAGTGACCAGTGCTTTTGAGTGAATAGCCATACTTTCAGACCAGCTTCAGGTATGTTTACTCACTTTTTTATACATCTTAAATATAATAACTTTGTGTTATATCAGTATGTATATATTTATTCATTTCATTGGACGTTCAAAATAATTATGATTATATGATTATTTACTTATGTTTAGAGAAAAAATTGTTAAAATGCAACCTTAGCTTATAAAGATTGTGTTGATGATAATTATATTTATTATAACTTCACTAACCCCATATTCACAATATTTGCTAAGGCAGATGCCAGTTGCTCAGGTGTTAAAAACAAATGAATCTATATGTATTGTAATTTAGAATTTTGTTGCAGTTTTCACCATCATTCAGTGAATTTATTCCGGAAGGTTAATGTCGTACATTAATATTAAACTTACTTCGATACTTACTTAGATCTAGCTGTTCTGTCAAGTAGTAAAACTCGTGAAAAGGTGGGGCGGTCACTAGCGAATGATAAAAATATAGTCAGTTTTTCCAAGGTGTCTACAAGAAGAAAAGTTCAAGCTAGTCTTACCAGCAAATATTGACTTAGTAAATTTTTTTCAGGCGTGAACAATAAAATATTGGTGGTTTTAGTCATAAACAATGTTTTTGAAAGATTTGACCAGGATAATGTATTCTCCAAAATTGTGGCCTCTGACGGCTACTTGTGAAAAAACTAAACCAGGACAGTCCAGTGATACGGGCATCCTCCGAGATGAATATGTAAGGCGAGGGTTATTAATTTGGGCATCTCTGCGATTGGTAAGTGACAAATAAATTTGATTTCTGTTAGTATGTTTGTAGAGTGCACACCATGAAAGAAGGACCGCGGAAAATTGTGGAGATACATTTTTGTATATGCAATGTGATGCAATGACACAGACCCTCTAGCGTCGCGACAAATAGACTTCAGTGGTGGCGCAGACTACAATCACACGTCAAATAGATATTTTTTAAACTAAATGAGGTCGGTGTTTGTGTTTCCTTTCTGACTACTCTGAGAAAAAACACCGAAACAAACTATTTAAATTTTATGTTAATTGTAACACGCTTTGTGGCTTTCTCCCGACAGCAGTCAAATCGAATTTGTTCCGAACTCTTGAGTGCCATAATATATGCAGGCGTTGGGATTTTGCTACTGACAATGCAATATACTGAGTTGTAGGTATTTCTAGTGACATCCATTCAATAAGCCAAAATGAACATGCCAAGAAAGAGTAAATAATAATTATCATTATAAGCCAGTTGTGTCCAGGGCAGGGTAAAGGCCTTTGTCTTTCCATTTTTCTATATTTTACAATTTGGGCCCAATCCTTTAGGTAAGAGTCTAGCTCGTCACACCATCTCCTTCGCGGCCTAGAGATTATAATGATTAATTTTAATTTACAGGCAGTGTCAGTACTATGGACCGGAGTATTAATGATAATGACTTGGCAAATTATTGAATACTACTACGGGTACCACCGGCAATCAACGTACCTCGAAGAAGCTCCCAGTTTTTTGACATTTGCAGCAGTTGCTATAGTTTTACAACTAGTGGAATTTGGAATGATTGTCACGTTCATCTGCGCTGGGGTCAAGGTAAATTATCATATGAAACTTCTTTATAGGTCGATCCCCGGGTCGCGCCAAATGTTATTGTGTTTTTCCGTTATCAATAGTTTCAGTACCAGCCCGGAATCTGGATGTGTGCCCGGTTAGTGGCAACAGGCACTAGCTTACCCATGTTACATGGGACTTAAACAAACTTAATAATGTGGTTGTGGTATACACCTCCGTTGGAGAATACGGACGTTTTGTTAATTTATATAAACAAAACACACGATAAGTGTTGGAGGCAACCAACTAAACCCAGTCTACGTATAACAATATAATCCAATACTTGACATAACCTCGATCGAAGTACATGCAGGCAAACCGTAATATTGACGCTGTGGAAATGCTTGGCACATTGATTGTTGATTACAGTTCTTATTTATTAGCGTTATAGGCAATGAAGTGGCAGTAAAACAATCAAGTACGGGTGTCAAAGATTAATTTAGAAATTACTGCATAATATTATTGTAATGGCAGAGCAAGGAGCTTCACGGGCGCTACTTCCGGGCCCTGCATGGGCCCGATGTAGACTTACTAGCGTCCGTAGCCTGGCTGCGCTTTGGTGACCTCTTTGGGGAAACCAAAGGTTTTGTCTGTGCAATTATGGACGAAGTTATGATGACGAACAATTATCGGAGATTTATTGTGAAGGACGGCACGGTTGACATCTGTCGGGCATGCCACCGTCCGGGAGAATAAATCCGACATATTATCTCCGGGTGTTCTCGTCTAGCTAACGAAGAGTACTTGCATAGACATAACCTTGTAGCCAGGATTATCCATCAGCAACTTGCCCTGAAATACAGCCTTGTGGTATCGGAAGTGCCGTACTACAGGTATGTGCCCGACCCAGTTCTCGAAAATGGAAATATCACATTGTACTGGGATCGATCCATCATCACTGACAGGACTATTGTTGCCAATAAGCTTGATATAGTGGTGGTGGATCGAGGAGAGCGGCGCGCAATGATTATTGACATAACGGTCCCGCATGACGGGAACCTCGTGAAAGCCGAGAAAGATAAACAAATCAAGTATCTTGACTTGGCTCGCGAGGTTGTCGACATATGGGATGTGGACTCAGCAATCATTGTGCCGATAGTCGTATCAGCCAATGACTTAATTGCCAAGAGCCTCGACCAACACCTAAGGAGGCTCTCGTCGGGCAGCTGGATTAAGGGCTTGATTCAGAAAGCGGTACTCCTGGACACGGCTCGCATCGTTAGGAGGTTCCTCTCTCTGGAGCCCTGACCGCCGGTAGCTTGGACCCTGCTCCCGATACCGGTGGAACACTATTTTTTATATTTTAAATGTTTTTATATTATTTTATTCTAATATTTAAAAATATAATTTATATGTAAATAATGAAATAAAGGATATAAATATTGTTACTGAAAAACTTAATTGATACAAGACTTGTCAGGTTGCAAATTCCCCATCCATTAGCTGTAGCTTTGAGTCCTGTACATCAAGAATACTTTTTTATTTACACATCAACATAACATGACGCCTGTAACCCCCGAAAGTTTAGGCAGAGGTGTAGGTATATGTAATTCACCCATTTCTTTTTTAAATGTTTAACCAATAATCTTTTTTTTTTTTCAGAGAAGTGCCAGTCTCTACCGAGCTTACTACCGCTACTGCATACTGACCCTTATTATCTACATCATAGCGGTTACACTGTGCATCACACTGGACTATGATAATGGTCATTTCTTCGGAGATATCTACTTAACTTATCATATCAATGAGTTTGTAGCGACTAAATATGAAGCTCTTATATTTGTCGGTGCTGCCATTTTGGATATTTGTAAGTGCCTACGCTATTTTTATGACTGCAAAAAAAGTTGTTTTCATAGAAAACATCAAGTTTTGGCAATAAAGATGCAAATTTTCTCTGAAAAGACTTGCGCACGATCCAAATTTTTTTTAGATTTGAAGATGGCATCGTACTCAGTATCATTTTTCATGTGGTTATTGATATTTTTTTGGGAAAGATGAACATAGTTTGTTTTAATTTACAGACACTTTGTTCCTCCCCTTCTTCACAGAAATCTGGATGCTTTAACATATCGCTAAGTCAGTACATTGTTGCACCCGTGCGAAGCATGGGCGGCTCGCTAGTACATAGTAAAACTCTTATCTTTAGAAAAGTGCGGCCCCCCCTATCACTGACAGACTGGAAGAAAGTAAGCACACAGCTGAAATCCAACACGTCCCCTCAACTAGACTCTATCCCCGACCTTTTCGACTCTATCGCTGACACCACGGCTGCGATCGACTCACTCACTGATCACGTACAAACCGTCTTGAACGATTGTTCAAGGGAAGTTGAACGATTGCTCCAGCGACGGTCGTCCGTCGCTGGAGCTTGCCGGACGATGTGCGTGCATTACTGACTGAGAAAAACGCGGCCATACGTGCCTACGATAGTTTTCCCTGTCACGCCAACAAAGCCCATATGCGCTATTTACAGAGATCTGTAAAGGCACGTATAGCGGAGTTGCGGGACGCGAGCTGGGGAAAGTTACTCCCCCTGACCCGTCCCGATAAATCCATTGCATTCGACGATGCCGAAAAGGCTGAATGCCTCGCAGACAGCCTCGAGGCCCAATGCACTCCCAGTTCCCTACCAGTAGACCAAGCTCACCTATCAATGGTCGACGCAGAAGTCGAACGTAGAGCCTCTCTCCCTCCCGTTGATGACCCTGATTGTCCACTGCCCCCCGTCCTCCCGGACGAGGTGCACGACATCATCAAAGGTCTTAAAGCCCGTAAAGCCCCCGGTTCAGATGGTATCACCAATAGGGTGATCCAACTATTCCCTGCCCACCTAATAATGCTTTTGACCACCATCTTCAATGGTGCCTTAAGCAACAATATCTTCCCACAGACGTGGAAAGAAGCCACAGTTATCGGTATCCCTAAGCCCGGCAAGCCCAAAACCGAGGCCTCTAGCTACCGTCCCATCAGTTTGCTCAAGGTTCTCGGAAAAATCTATGAGAGGCTTATTTATAAGCGTCTCAGAGATTTCGCCGAGACCAGGGGCCTCATCCCCAACGAACAGTTCGGCTTTCGAACTGAGCACTCTAGCGTGCATCAGGCCCACCGCATCGTAGAATTCATAAGCACTGGTTTCCAACGCGGTTCTATGACCGGTGCAGTATTCTTCGACGTAGCGAAAGCTTCCGACAAAGTCTGGCACAACGGCTTATTATACAAGCTGTACCAACTCGGTGTGCCAGATCGTCTCGTGCTCATCTTACGAGACTTTTTGTCGAATCGCGTCTTCCGTTATCGTATCGAAGGAGCGCTATCCACTCCCCGCCCCATCCGCGCAGGTGTCCCCCAGGGCTCTGTGGTGTCCCCCCTCATATTCACGCTATACACAAGCGATATCCCTAAAGGTTGCGGTAGGTCGCAGTTGGGTCGCAGACGACACTGCCATCTACTTCAAATCTAGATCCCCAGACATTATTCGCCTCAATCTCCAACGCGCAGTCAATAGACTGGCCGCATGGTTTACAAAGTGGCGGATAGAAGTAAACCCTGATAAAAGCCAAGCGGTTCTCTTTACAAAACCGCGTACAAGGCTTAGAAACCCCCTCCCCCGACCAATTACCATGTTCGGCAAGCCGATCCCCTGGGAGAAGTGTGCTAAATATGTCGGTGTTGTTCTAGACCATCATTTGACCTTCGCAGAGCACATAAAGATGGTTCGTTCGCGAGCCGCTTTCGCTCTCGGTAGACTCTTTTACCTGGTGAATGCACGTAGCAAATTGTCACTTAAGTGCAAATTGCGCGTTTACACGGCGTGCATTCGACCAATCATGACCTATGCGGGTGCCTTCTTTGTTCATGCAAAACCCTGTCATATCCATAGGATGCAAACAGTCCAAAATAGATTCCTTCGTAGGGCCACAGGTTCCCCCTGGTTCGTTAGGAACGAGGCACTCCACCTCGACCTAAAGATTCCCACAATCCACCAATTTCTAAAACGCCTTTCCAAGCGTTTCTTTGAGTCCGCGGCCAAACATCGCAACCCTCTGGTTGTCGAGGCCGCCAGTTATGTCCCGAGTAAAATCAGTCATGTTCGCCGTCCAAGGCATATCCTCGTAGACCCCGATGACCCCATAACCCTCCTCCAGGAGAGCAATAGGGAAACAAGTACAGTGTACAAACACAGACGCTTCCCGTCATTCCGACCTCGCCGCCGAGGTCCTTTGCGATCTCGACCGCCGCGCCCCCGAGTAAATAATACTCCCCCCCGACCCTTGCTCGAAAACGAGGTGCCAGCAGTTGTTGCAGCTGTGCACGTAGCTTTAAATTCCCCGTCTAATAATAATGATCAAAACCCTTTGATCCAGCCCGTCCCATCTTTTGATGTCCTCCCTCCGGATAACGCCCTAAGCCGAGGCTCGTACCCCACAGGGGGTGCCCTTAGCGAGCGTTTATCCTAAGCTTTTTAGCTTAGTTTATGTATGCCCTGGCTGGAGGCTTTGAGTGTAGCAGCTTAAGGCAGCCACAGGATTGACCGGTTAAACAGCCACGGTTCTCGGAACCAGCTGTGAGATGCCCTATAGAAAAAAAAAAATTAGAAAAAGCGTTTAAAACAATGACTTAGAGTCCGCGCCACCACTGAAGTCCGGCGGAAAAGATGTGGAACTACATTTAAAAAAAAATTATGATATGACACTAGCGCCGCGTCTATCGAACTTGAGTAGTGGCGCGAACTCCACCTATGTGTTTGACAGGTTTATCTATGTCATGTTTTTTCTTTCTTTCTTTACAGGTCTGGAAATATTGCTGATACGTTTAATAAAGAGGTTGATCAACAAATACAGTAATGAGGATATTACAAATTGCGAAAATGTCTAGTCATTCCATTTTATTATTGTTATTAGATAGGTAGAAATCGCCACAGCCGCATGAATACATCTTTTGTGGTAATTTCGAATGTACTCTTATTTATTTTTTATACGGTTTAGATTTTCTACCTACAATAAAAACATATTATTTTAAGCTAATATTTAAGAGTCAATAGCTACAGAGCATTTACAATATGTCGTCAGATACCACGAAAATGAAATGTCTATGATTGTTTATCTATTTAGTAAGTAACGTAAGACGAGATATAGGGGTGCGTCCAAATAATGTTATATAACCAAAACTTTTGTTATATAACATGTCCACATTATTTAAAATTGCTAATCTCTCTATAGAAACAGGTTACATGACTATGTTCTAAAACGTGCTCTGTTATATAGTGTGGACGCACCTTTAGACTGTTGCTGTATAAATATTGTAAGTCTGAAATATTATCATAAGTAATTAATTAATAAAAGAATTACCAACAATAACTACGTTTTTATTAACTCTACAAAATAAAGGTCCTCCATTGCCGCCTCAGCGGTGGTTCTACGAAGACCTCAGCTATGTGGTTGGTGTAGCTGGACCTGCCCTCCTGGTACCGCTCCTTGCGTGACTCACTGCGGACTAGGAGGAGCAGATATATCTGTAACACTGTACACAAATGTTTTGTCAGAGAGGGACGTGGCAGCGAGGCTGAATACCCATGGTTTGCTGGACATTATATTAAGCATCACCGTTAGTGGAGGTGATTTAAATACATAAAAAAACTTTTTACAAGAAAAAAAACAACCGACCTCCAAAAAAAAACACTACAAAGTGAAAAATAACTTTAATTTCGGAAGTCGGTGTCTTGGGTTTTGTATTTTCGTTTTTTGCCACCGACTTCCGAAATTAAAATTATTTTTCACTTTGTAGTGTTTTTTTTTGGAGGTCGGTTTTTTTTTGTAAATAGTTTCTATTTTTCACTTTTTAGTTGTGGTACCTACCCCACACACATTCGAATACCACTACCTGCTACCAGTGACAGAAACTTATCATATCATCTACATACCTACTAAGTGGGAAAAAAAACGTATTTTGTAGCTAACTCAAAAACTATCCAAGCAAAGTTAATAAAATTTATATGGGACCAATTCTAGAGCACAGCCTTTCAAACAATATATTGAGTATTGAGTATTTAACAAAAAAGAATTTTCAAAATCGGTCCACAATTGACGGAGAAATCGGTGGACATACATAAAAAAAAAAAAACATACGCGACGAACATATAACCTCCTCCTTTTTGGAAGTCGGTTAAAAATAGGCTAGTTGTCTTTTTTTGAGAAACCAATTAATAATGTTCTTTGTGGTTTATTTAAAAATAAGATGAATATATTTCGTTGAAATATTAACATTAACGGAACAATTTTTTCATTTTCATGTCTGACGCAAGACTATTTTTTGAGTTTTAAACACAGCCAGTGACGTGGTCTTTATTTTTAAGCAATTATATCTTAAAAATATTTACACAATCTAAAAATTATTCACAATTTTAAATTCAAAATCAAAATCAAAATATTTTATTTCACATAAACCTACATGGGCACTTATGAAACGTCAGAAGCTAGGTGCACGGTTCCAATTGGTCGTTTCCTATGGAGAAGAGCCGGCAAGAAACTCCACGGTTACTCTTTTAAAAATAATTGGCTTTTACAATACTTTCATATAACAAGTTTCTAGGTATGGGAGGACAGTGTAGGTCTTTCAATAAGTACCAAGTACTTAACAAAATAGAAAATGGTCAACAGGTCTACAATCCACTAAGCCTACAGCGTTCTCACATTCACAAAATATGTAGAAAAGAATCTATACAAAAAATAAATTAATTAATATAAGTAAAAAAACCTATTTTAATAAAACGCAATTATATGATTGCTGTTACAACTGTAATCATCTGAGTAATTATCATGTCCACAAAAGTCACAAAAAAAAAAGTTGAAATTAAATCGTAGGTATATAATGTCAAATAATAGAATAATAAATATGTCAAGGACGAATGTAAAAACAAAAAAAAAAAAAAAGATTTAAATAAACATGGTAATTTGGGAGCAGTTAATATACTCTTACTTATTTATGCCGTTAATGAGGTACCAGAGAAGCCACTTGAATTTTGATATCTTTTTAGCTCAGAACCATTTTACAAAACACAATTTTCTTTAGGTATTTTTCTTTCTTTCAACTAGCCTATTGCTGTTGCTGGTTGTGGCATGCAAGGTTTAAATTGTTAGAGAATAATGTTTACATGCTAGTCATTGCTGATGCATACGCTAAGTAAAGCTAGCACGTAAACTTTAATCTTTACCCGAATTTACACTGAGGTAATATTGTGTTACTGTGTACAGCAAAACGATGAAATTGTAGCTGTATAATGTTTTGGTTATGGTTGGTATCATACACAACCCATACAAGACTATAATAGACAGTCAAAGATATAAACTGATGACTGTATTTTCGGTTCTAACTGCGTGTCGGGGTTCTTTTTTTTTTGGTTGGGAAATTATCAAATAACTTCTCCCGCTCTGGGTGGAGCGAGAGGGCGTGTCAGACTAAAACCTACCCGCCCTTACTGACTAAAACCCACCCGTGTTCCTTCAGTTGCCATGTTGCCGGGGGGCCACGATGTCCCTTTCGGCCTTATTCGCAACCCCGGCAGGCATCGGCCCTAGCGGACCCCGTGCATTCTGCTGACATCTCTTTGAGGCACGCGTGGAACAGAACGCGCCGTCGACCCGGGCTTGGTCCTTATCGGACGGCAAGCTACCCATTGCTCACCGTCCGCAAGCCCGCGTATACGATGGCCGGAAATCTGCCTAAGATTCCCAACGCCCAGGGCATCTCCTCCTGCGGCGGTTAGGGGCGCGAGGGCGCAAAGCGTGCTGGGGTCCTGGGTTCGAGCTCCGGAGGAGGGTAAAGTGTTTTTGATTTTTTCTACTAAGAAATTCTTAGTATCAAGTAATTGCGTAATACACATTTTGACAATTCGAAAACATTCGTTGCTACTTTCGTTTATGAAGCAATAGTATTATTTGTATTTACAAAATCTTTCTGGTTGTGATAGAATATGTGACACGCAATGTTATTGCGGTGCGGGTTTGTGCCCGGTTGACACAAAGCTCATTCTCTAATTCATATTATCATAACTGGCAAAAAGTGATGGCACTCTTCACCCTTAAATCTTATCGTTAAAAAGTGCCTATGCGCCTAATTGAAATAAATTATTTGACTTTGACCTTCGGGTTATATTCTAAATGTTAAATTTATGTTATGTAAGGCGTGCCACACACTTTTTCAGCTCGACATTCAATTCGGCAGTATTTTTTTAATAACAAAGGTGATCCGAAGCTATTTACTACATTTATACGATTTTGCCGATAAACAAGTGTGTAGCACGCTTAAGTCTTAGTATGTATAGCAAATTGATACATTATCAAATCCTGTGAATGTGAGAGAGAACTGAGTGACGACGAAGTTTCACCGAGGGAACTTGTCCAGAACTGTTTACCTCGGGGGCAGGTAGACGGCGTTGTCCGTCCTCCGCCGACGCTCCGCGTGCTACGGGTCGAAAGAGGTCTCGACTCTAAACTAATATTATAAAGAGAAAAGATTTGATTATTTGTATGTTTGTTTGTAATGGATAAACTCAAGAAATACTGAAACGATTTAATAAATTCTTTCACCTATAAAAAGCCAAATTATCAGCAAGTAACATGGGCTGTATTTTGTCAACTTCCACGTGAAAGAAGTCGCGGGCTGAAGCTAGTAAAGTATAAAATAATAAAGTATAAATTAGAATGATTGCCGTGAGTTTGATGAAATTCTAGACAGTTATTCTAATTTATACCTACCTTACCGGGATAAGAGTTACAACTAATGCTTTTACGTCGATCGTGAATGTGTTACCTATCGGATCACTTCATTCCGGATTCAATACTTCAAAGAGACCCCAAACATTGATCAGCCATCCCGTAAGTGTCCACATCTCACCTTCGTAATCGGTGGCCTTTCCAGGGAATTGAGTTACTTTATTAAAGTAGGAAATATTAAATAAACAACTACAATGGAGTTAAAAAGGCGTTAAAACCCGAAAAACATATCCATATTAGATAAATGGGGTTTTGTTGTTTACAAACAAAATTATACACGCACATACGTTGAAACTATCAGTAATTATTATGAAGTTCACAACTATATAAATGAAGACTACTAAATAGATTAATTAAACAGTGTTGATAAGTACTGTGAGAGGAGCAGACGTAAATATAAAAATACAGAATATAAAGTGACCAGTGCTTTTGAGTGAATAGCCATACTTTCAGACCAGCTTCAGGTATGTTTACTCACTTTTTTATACATCTTAAATATAATAACTTTGTGTTATATCAGTATGTATATATTTATTCATTTCATTGGACGTTCAAAATAATTATGATTATATGATTATTTACTTATGTTTAGAGAAAAAATTGTTAAAATGCAACCTTAGCTTATAAAGATTGTGTTGATGATAATTATATTTATTATAACTTCACTAACCCCATATTCACAATATTTGCTAAGGCAGATGCCAGTTGCTCAGGTGTTAAAAACAAATGAATCTATATGTATTGTAATTTAGAATTTTGATGCAGTTTTCACTATCATTCAGTGAATTTATTCCGGAAGGTTAATGTCGTACATTAATATTAAACTTACTTCGATACTTACTTAGATCTAGCTGTTCTGTCAAGTAGTAAAACTCGTGAAAAGGTGGGGGGCGGTCACTAGTAAATGATAAAAATATAGTCAATTTTTTCAAGGTATCCACAACAGAAAAGTTCAAGCTATTATAACCAGCAAATTTTGACTTAATTATTTTTTTCAGGCGTGAACAATAATATATTGGTGGTTTCAATCATAAACAATGTTTTTGAAAGATTTGACCAAGATAATGTATTCTCCAAAATTGTGGCCTCTGACGGCTACTTGTGAAAAAACTAAACCAGGACAGTCCAGTGATACGGGCATCCTCCGAGATGAATCTGTAAGGCGCGGGTTATTAATTTGGGCATCTCTGCGATTGGTAAGTGACAAATAAATTTGATTTCTATAAGTATGTTTGTAGAGTGTACACCATTAAAGAAGGTCCGCGGAAAATTGTGGAGATACATTTTTTGTATATGCAATGTGATGCAATGACATAGACCCTATAGCGCTGCGACAAATAGACTTCAGTGGTGGCGCAGACTACAATCACACGTCAAATAGATATTTTTTAAACTAAATGAGGTCGGTGTTTGTGTTTCCTTTCTGACTACTCTCAGACAAAACACCGAAACAAACTCAGAGGTTAATTTTTGTGTTAATTGTAACACGTTTTGTGGCTTTCTCCCGACAGCAGTCAAATCGAATTTGTTCCGAACTCTTGAGTGCCATAATATGAAGGCGTTGGGACTTTGCTACTGACAATGCAATAAAGAGTGTTGTAGGTATTTCTAGTGGCATCCATTCAATAAGCCAAAACGAACATGCCAAGTAGGAGTAAATAATAATTATCATTATAAGCCAGTTGTGTCCAGGGCAGTGCCTTTGTCTTTCCATTTTTCTATCTTTTACAATTTGGGCCCAATCCTTTAGGTAAGAGTCTAGCTCGTCACACCATCTCCTTCGCGGCCTAGAGATTATAATGATTAATTTTAATTTACAGGCAGTGTCAGTACTATGGACCGGTGTATTAATGATAATGACTTGGCAAATTATTGAATACTTCAACTGGTACCGTCGGCAATCAACGTACTACGAAGAATTTCCCACTATTTTGACGTTTCCAGCAGTTGCTATAGTTTTACAACTAGTGGAATTTGGAATGATTGTCACTTTCATCTGCGCTGGGGTCAAGGTAAATTTATCATATGAAACTTCTTTATAGGTCGATCCCCGGGTCGCGCCAAATGTTATTGTGTTTTTCCGTTATCAATAATTTCATTATCAGCCCGGAATCTGGGTGTGTGCCCGGTATGTGGCAACAGGCACTAGCTTACCCCTATTACATGGGACTTAAACAAAGCTGGAAATGTGGTTGTGGTACACACCTCCGTTGGAGAATACGGACGTTAACAAAACACGTGATAAGTGTTGGAGGCATCCAACTGAACCCAGTCTATATATAATAATATAATCCAATACTTGCCATAACCTCGATCGACGGACAAAGCGCGTGTGCTGTAATGTGCGCATGTAATATTCTCTATATTCACCTTAACATGGGGAACTGACAGACCGTAATATTGACGGTATTGAAAATGCTTAGCACATTGATGGTTGATTACAGGGGGCCGACCACAATCTTTTACGAAATAATCGTATTTCAGGAGTGTTTTGTTTTAAGCTTGCAATAACATTACTAATTTTCGTACCATGACCTTCATCGTTCAATAATGTTTTATTCCTGCTTAGTGCTAGGAAAGAACGAACTATTTGCAAGATTTGTCTATTGCCTGCTATAGTAGAAAAGAAACAACGCTATATGAACTGTATAGCGCTGTCCCTTTCACACGTTGGTCCGAATCACAACTACAAAGTATTGATCTTGAAGCAAAATATTGTTTTCTTTTACTTAAAATATTACTTTGCATTAGAATCTACAGACTTGTCAGGTTACAAATTCCCCATCCATTAGCTGTAGCTTTGAGTCCTGTACATCAAGAATACTTTTTTATTTACACAACATAACATGACGCCTGTAACCCCCGAAGGGTTAGGCAGAGGTGTAGGTACATATAATTCACCCATTTCTTTTTAAAATGTTAAACCAATAATCTTTTTTTTCAGAGAAGTGCCAGTCTCTACCGAGCTTACTACCGCTACTGCATACTGACCCTTATTATCTACATCATAATGGTGACACTGTGCATCACACTGGACTATGATAATGGTCATTTCTTCGGAGAGATCTACTTAACTTATCATATCAATGAGTTTGCAGCGATCAAATATGACGGTCTTATATTTGTTGGTGCTGCCATTTTGGATATTTGTAAGTACCTACCCTACTTTTATCTGATAGCAAAAAGGTTGTTTTCATAGAAAACGTCCAGTTTTGGCAATGTTAATAAAGTTGCATCTCTGAAAAGACTTGCGCACGATCGGGAAAATCTTTAAGAGTCAAAGATGGCATCGCACTCAGTATCATTTTGATATTTTTTTAGGTTAGATGAACATAGTTTATTTTAATTTACAGACACTTTGTTCCTCCCCTTCGTCACAGAAATCTGGATGCTTTACATGTCGCCAAGTCAGTACATTGTTACATGCATGGGCGGGTCGCTAGTACATAATAAAACTCTTTAGAAAAGCGCGTTTAAAGCAATGACCTAGTGTCCGCGCCACCACTGAAGTCCGGCGGAAAAGATGTGGAACTACATTTAAAAAAATGTAATGACATGCCACTAGCGCCGCGTCTATCGAACTTGAGTGGTGGCGCGGACTCCATCTATGTGTTTGACAGGTCTACCAATGTCATGTTTTTTCTTTCTTTCTTTACAGGTCTGGAAATATTGCTGATACGTTTAATAAAGAGGTTGATCAACAAATACAGTAATGAGGATATTACAAATTGCGAAAATGTCTAGTCATTCTATTTTATTATTGTTTTTAGATAGGTAGAAATCGCCACAGCCGCATGTATACATCTTTTGTGGTAATTTCGAATGTACCTACTCTTATTTAATTTTTATGGTTTAGATTTTCTACCTACAATAAAATACATATTATTTTAAGCTAATA
Organism: Agrochola lychnidis; assembly: GCA_963680765.1. Taxonomy (NCBI): domain Eukaryota; kingdom Metazoa; phylum Arthropoda; class Insecta; order Lepidoptera; family Noctuidae; genus Agrochola; species Agrochola lychnidis. The sequence goes on along the minus strand of OY796865.1, from coordinate 21,232,842 downwards.
TTTAAGAGTCAATAGCTACAGAGCATTTGCAATATGTCGTCAGATACCTCGAAACTTAAATGTCAATTATTGTTTATCCATTTTGTAAGTAACATTAGACGACATATAAGGGTGCATCCAGATTATGTTATAACACATAAACTTTTGTTGTTACATAACACGTATACATTATTTAACATTGCTAATCTCTCTATAGAAACAGGTAACATAACCATGTTCTAAAACATGTTATGTTATTTAGTGTGGACGCACCTTTAGACTGTTGCTTTATAAATATTGTAAGTCTGTAATATTATCATAAGTAATTAATCAATAAAAGAATTATCAACAATAACTATGTTTTATTAAATCTACAGAATAAAAGTCCTCCATTGCCGCCTCAGCGGTGGTTCTACGAAGACCTCAGCTATGTGGTTCGTGTAGCTGGACCTGCCCTCCTGGTACCGCTCCTTGCGTAACTCACTGCGGACTAGGAAGGAGGAGCAGATATATCTGTAACACTGTACACAAATGTTTTGTCAGAGAGGGGCTGAAGTCCTTAAAAAGTGGCAGCGAGGCTGAATACCCATGGTTTGCTGGACATTATATTAAGTATCACCGTTAGTGGAGGTGATTTAAATACATAAAAAAACTTTTTACAAAAAAAAAAACAACCGACCTCCAAAAAAAACACTACAAAGTGAAAAATAACTTTAATTTCGGAAGTCGGTGTTTTGGGTTTTGTATTTTTTGGTTTTTTGCCACCGACTTCCGAAATTAAAGTTATTTTTCACTTTGTAGTGTTTTTTTTGGAGGTCGGTTGTTTTTTTTTTGTAAAAAGTTTTTATTTTTCACTTTTTAGTTGTGGTACCTACCCCACACACATTCGAATACCACTACCTGCTACCAGTGACAGAAACTTATCATATTATCTACATACTAAGTGGGAAAAAAAAAACGTATTTTGTAGCTAACTCAAAAACTATCCAAGCAAAGTTAACAAAATTTATATGGGACCAATTCTAGAGCACACCCTTTCAAACAAAAAAAGAATTTTCAAAATCGGTCCACAATTGACGGAGAAATCGGTGGACATAAATAAAAATAAAAAAAACAAACATATGCGACGAACATATAACCTCCTCCTTTTTGGAAGTCGGTTAAAAATAGGCTAGTTGTCTTTTTTTGAGAAACCAATTAATAATGTTCTTTGTAGTTTATTTAAAAATAAAATGAATATATTTCGTTGAAATATTAACATTAACGGAACAATTTTTTCATTTTCATGTCTGACGCAAGACTATTTTTTGAGTTTTAAACACAGTCAGTGACGTGGTCTTTATTTTTAAGCAATCATATCTCAAAAATATTTACACAATCTAAAAATTATTCACAATTTTAAATTGAATTTTGATATCTTTTTAGCTCAGAACCATTTTACAAAACACAATTTACTTAAGGTATTTTTCTTTCTTTCAACTAGCCTATTGCTGTTGCTGGTTGTGGCATGCAAGGTTTAAATTGTTAGAGAATAATGTTTACATGCTAGTCATTGCTGATGCATACGCTAAGTAAAGCTAGCACGTAAACTTTAATCTTTACCCGAATTTACACCGAGATAATATTGTGTTACTGTGTATAGCAAAACGATGAAATTGTAGCTGTATAATGTTTTGGTTATCATACACAACCCATACAAGACTATAATAGACAGTCAAAGATATAAACTGATGACTCTATTTTCGGTTCTAACTGCGTGTCGGGGTTCTTTTTTTTTGGTTGGGAAATTATCAAATAACTTCTCCCGCTCTGGGTGGAGCGAGAGGGCGTGTCAGACTCTTACTGACTAAAACCCACCCGTGTTCCTTCAGTTGCCATGTTGACGGGGGGCCACGATGTCCCTTTCGGCCTTATTCGCAACCCCGGCAGGCATTGGCCCTAGCGGACCCCGTGCATTCTGCTGACATCTCTTTGAGGCGCGCGTGGAACACAACGCGCCGTCGACCCGGGCTTGGTCCTTATCGGACGGCAAGCTACCCATTGCTCACCGTCCGCAAGCCCGGGCATACGATGGCCGGAAATCTGCCTAAGATTCCCAAAGCCCAGGGCATCTCCTCCTGCGGCGGTTAGGGGCGCGAGGGCGCGAAGCGTGCTGGGGTCCTGGGTTCGAGCTCCGGAGGAGGGTAAAGTGTTTTTGATTTTTTCTACGAAGAAATTCTTAGTATCAAGTAATTGCGTAATACACATTTTGACAATTCGAAAACATACGTTGCTACTTTCGTTTATGAAGCAATAGTATTATTTGTATTTACAAAATCTTTCTGGTTGTGATAGAATATGTGACACGCAATGTTATTGCGGTGCGGGTTTGTGCCGGTTGACACAAAGAAAAGAAAGAAAGAAAGAAAGAAAAGAAAGAAAATACATTTATTTAGCACAGACAAAAAGGCACACAACACAACAATTTTAACACTTGTAAAAAATAAAAAAGGAAACAAAAACAAAGTGTAAAAATAATCAAAAAAAAAAGAAAAAGCAAAAAGCGTGTAAAGCTCATTCTCTAATTCATATTATCATAACTGGCAAAAAGTGATGGCACTCTTCACCCTTAAATCTTATCGTTAAAAAGTGCCTATGCGCATAATTGAAATAAATTATTTGACTTTGACCTTCGGGTTATATTCTAAATGTTAAATTTATGTTATGTAAGGCGTGCCACACACTTTTTCAGCTCGACATTCAATTCGGCAGTATTTTTTTAATAACAAAGGTGATCCGAAGCTATTTACTACATTTATACGATTTTGCCGATAAACAAGTGTGTAGCACGCTTAAGTCTTAGTATGTATAGCAAATTGATACATTATCAAATCCTGTGAATGTGAGAGAGAACTGAGTGACGACGAAGTTTCACCTAGGGAACTTGTCCAGACCTGTTTACCTCGGGGGCAGGTAGACGGCGTTGTCCACCCTCCGCCGACGCTCCGCGTGCTACGGGTCGAAAGAGGTCTCGACTCTAAACTAATATTATAAAGAGAAAAGATTTGATTATTTGTATGTTTGTTTGTAATGGATAAACTCAAGAAATACTGAAACGATTTAATAAGTTCTTTCACCAATAAAAAGCCAAATTATCAGCAAGTAACATGGGCTGTATTTTGTCGACTTCCACGTGAAAGAAGTCGCGGGCTGAAGCTAGTAAAGTATAAAATAATAAAGTATAAATTAGAATGATTGCCGTGAGTTTGATGAAATTCTAGACAGTTATTCTAATTTATACCTACCTTACCGGGATAAGAGTTACAACTAATGCTTTTACGTCGATCGTGAATGTGTTACCTATCGGATCACTTCATTCCGGATTCAATACTTCAAAGAGACCCCAAACATTGATCAGCCATCCCGTAAGTGTCCACATCTCACCTTCGTAATCGGTGGCCTTTCCAGGGAATTGAGTTACTTTATTAAAGTAGGAAATATTAAATAAACAACTACAATGGAGTTAAAAAGGCGTTAAAACCCGAAAAACATATCCATATTAGATAAATGGGGTTTTGTTGTTTACAAACAAAATTATACACGCACATACGTTGAAACTATCAGTAATTATTATGAAGTTCACAACTATATAAATGAAGACTACTAAATAGATTAATTAAACAGTGTTGATAAGTACTGTGAGAGGAGCAGACGTAAATATAAAAATACAGAATATAAAGTGACCAGTGCTTTTGAGTGAATAGCCATACTTTCAGACCAGCTTCAGGTATGTTTACTCACTTTTTTATACATCTTAAATATAATAACTTTGTGTTATATCAGTATGTATATATTTATTCATTTCATTGGACGTTCAAAATAATTATGATTATATGATTATTTACTTATGTTTAGAGAAAAAATTGTTAAAATGCAACCTTAGCTTATAAAGATTGTGTTGATGATAATTATATTTATTATAACTTCACTAACCCCATATTCACAATATTTGCTAAGGCAGATGCCAGTTGCTCAGGTGTTAAAAACAAATGAATCTATATGTATTGTAATTTAGAATTTTGATGCAGTTTTCACCATCATTCAGTGAATTTATTCCGGAAGGTTAATGTCGTACATTAATATTAAACTTACTTCGATACTTACTTAGATCTAGCTGTTCTGTCAAGTAGTAAAACTCGTGAAAAGGTGGGGGCGGTCACTAGCGAATGATAAAAAATATAATCAGTTTAAAAATTTCAAATCAATTTTTTCAAGGTATCTACAACAGAAAAGTTTAAGCTATTCTTACCAGCAAATATTGACTTAATTATTTTTTTCAGGCGTGAACAATAAAATATTGGTGGTTTCAGTTATAAACGATGTTTTTGAAAGATTTGACCAGGATAATGTATTCTCCAAAATTGTGGCCTCTGACGGCTACTTCTGAAAAAACCAAACCAGGACAGTCCAGTGATACGGGCATCCTCCGAGATGAATCCGTAAGGCGCGGGTTACTAATTTGGGCATCTCTGCGATTGGTAAGTGATAAATAAATTTGATTTCTGTAAGTATGTTTGTAGAGTGCTCACCATGAAAGAAGGTCCGCGGAAAATTGTGGAGATACATTTTTGTATATGCAATATGATGCAATGACATAGACCCTATAGCGCTGCGACAAATAGACTTCAGTGGTGGCGCAGACTACAATCACACGTCAAATAGATATTTTTTAAACTAAATGAGGTCGGTGTTTGTGTTTCCTTTCTGACTACTCTCAGACAAAACACCGAAACAAACTCAGAGGTTAATTTTTGTGTTAATTGTAACACGTTTTGTGGCTTTCTCCCGACAGCAGTCAAATCGAATTTGTTCCGAACTCTTGAGTGCCATAATATGAAGGCGTTGGGACTTTGCTACTGACAATGCAATAAAGAGTGTTGTAGGTATTTCTAGTGGCATCCATTCAATAAGCCAAAACGAACATGCCAAGTAGGAGTAAATAATAATTATCATTATAAGCCAGTAGTGTCCAGGGCAGTGCCTTTGTCTTTCCATTTTTCTATCTTTTACAATTTGGGCCCAATCCTTTAGGTAAGAGTCTAGCTCGTCACACCATCTCCTTCGCGGCCTAGAGATTATAATGATTAATTTTAATTTACAGGCAGTGTCAGTACTATGGACCGGTGTATTAATGATAATGACTTGGCAAATTATTGAATACTTCAACTGGTACCGTCAGCAATCAACGTACCACGAAGAATTTCCCACTATTTTGACGTTTCCAGCAGTTGCTATAATTTTACAACTAGTGGAATTTGGAATGATTGTCACGTTCATCTGCGCTGGGGTCAAGGTAAATTTATCATATGAAACTTCTTTATAGGTCGATCCCCGGGTCGCGCCAAATGTTATTGTGTTTTTCCGTTATCAATAATTTCATTATCAGCCCGGAATCTGGATGTGTGCCCGGTTAGTGGCAACAGGCACTAGCTTACCCCTATTACATGGGACTTAAACAAAGCTGGAAATGTGGTTGTGGTACACACCTCCGTTGGAGAATACGGACGTTAACAAAACACGTGATAAGTGTTGGAGGCATCCAACTGAACCCAGTCTATATATAATAATATAATCCAATACTTGCCATAATGATACATGATCGACGAACAAAGCGCGTGTGCTGTAATGTGCGCATGTAATAGTCTCCATATTCACCATAACATGGGGAACTGACAGACCGTAATATTGACGCTGTGGAAATGCTTGGCACATTGATTGTTAATTACAGTTCTTACTTATTAGCGTTATAGGCATTGAAGTAGCAGTAAAACAATCAAGAAGGGGTGTCAAAGATTAACTTAGTAATTACTGCATAATATTATTGTTACTGAAAAACTTAATTGATACAAGACTTGTCAGGTTGCAAATTCCCCATCCATTAGCTGTAGCTTTGAGTCCTGTACATCAAGAATACTTTTTTATTTACACAACAAGATAACATAACCCCTGTAACCCCCGAAAGGTTAGGCAGAGGTGTAAGTACTATATGTACCTACACCTCTGCCTAACCTGGTGTAGGTACATATAATTCACCCATTTCTTTTTAAAATGTTAAACCAATAATCTTTTTTTTCAGAGAAGTGCCAGTCTCTACCGAGCTTACTACCGCTACTGCATACTGACCCTTATTATCTACATCATAATGGTGACACTGTGCATCACACTGGACTATGATAATGGTCATTTCTTCGGAGAGATCTACTTATCTTATCATATCAATGAGTTTGCAGCGATCAAATATGACGGTCTTATATTTGTCGGTGCGGCCATTTTGGATATTTGTAAGTACCTACCCTACTTTTATCTGATAGCAAAAAAGGTTGTTTTCATAGAAAACGTCCAGTTTTGGCAATGGCAATAAAGTTGCATCTCTGAAAAGACTTGCGCACGATCGGGAAAATCTTTAAGAGTCAAAGATGTCATCGCACTCAGTATCATTTTGATATTTTTTTAGGTTAGATGAACATAGTTTATTTTAATTTACAGACACTTTGTTCCTCCCCTTCGTCACAGAAATCTGGATGCTTTACATGTCGCCAAGTCAGTACATTGTTACATGCATGGGCGGGTCGCTAGTACATAATAAAACTCTTTAGAAAAGCGCGTTTAAAGCAATGACCTAGTGTCCGCGCCACCACTGAAGTCCGGCGGAAAAGATGTGGAACTACATTTAAAAAAATGTAATGACATGCCACTAGCGCCGCGTCTATCGAACTTGAGTGGTGGCGTGTACTCCATCTATGTGTTTGACAGGTCTACCAATGTCATGTTTTTTCTTTCTTTCTTTACAGGTCTGGAAATATTGCTGATACGTTTAATAAAGAGGTTGATCAACAAATACAGTAATGAGGATATTACAAATAGCGAAAATGTCTAGTCATTCTATTTTATTATTGTTTTTAGATAGGTAGAAATCGCCACAGCCGCATGTATACATCTTTTGTGGTAATTTCGAATGTACCTACTCTTATTTAATTTTTATGGTTTAGATTTTCTACCTACAATAAAATACATATTATTTTAAGCTAATATTTAAGAGTCAATAGCTACAGAGCATTTGCAATATGTCGTCAGATACCTCGAAACTTAAATGTCAATTATTGTTTATCCATTTTGTAAGTAACATTAGACGACATATAAGGGTGCATCCAGATTATGTTATAACACATAAACTTTTGTTGTTACATAACACGTATACATTATTTAACATTGCTAATCTCTCTATAGAAACAGGTAACATAACCATGTTCTAAAACATGTTATGTTATTTAGTGTGGACGCACCTTTAGACTGTTGCTTTATAAATATTGTAAGTCTGTAATATTATCATAAGTAATTAATCAATAAAAGAATTATCAACAATAACTATGTTTTATTAAATCTACAGAATAAAAGTCCTCCATTGCCGCCTCAGCGGTGGTTCTACGAAGACCTCAGCTATGTGGTTGGTGTAGCTGGACCTGCCCTCCTGGTACCGCTCCTTGCGTAACTCACTGCGGACTAGGAGAAGCAGATATATCTGTAACACTGTACACAAATGTTATGTCAGAGAGAGTCTGTGGTCCTTAAAAAAGTGGAAGCGAGGCTGAATGCTCGGATTCGCTGGATATAAATTAAGCGTCACCTTTAGTGGAGGTGATTTAAGTACATACCAATAGGCTAGTTGTCTTTTTTTGAGAAATCAATTAATAATGTTCTTGTGGTTTATTTAAAAATAAAATGAATATATTTCGGCGAAGTATTAACATTAACAGAACAAATTTTCCATTTTTATGTCTGACGCAAAAAGTCTATTCTAAGTTTTAAACACAGTTAGTTGCAAGGAGTGACGTGGTCTTTATTCTTTCATAATCAATATTTTAGTTGCCTAGTTAACCACATTTTTATTTCCGAATAGTAATATTGCCAAATTAATCAAAACAGTGAAATAATTTGACAGCTATTTACGACGTTGCCAACTTTCAGAATAAACCCTCTTAAGAGGGAACAGGGCCTGCGACAAATTTGAAAAATTGTTTTTTGATGAAACTGTTGCCGTCGTCTTACCTCAAGTCTGCCCCTGTAAAGTGCGATAGGGACAGCTGCAGCTCAGACCGATTAAATCACAATTTTTTTTGACGAGATCAACGTTTCGTATTCCCCTTTTTTCTCCTCGAAAACTAAGCCGATTCAATCATTTTTTACATTAAAATTTTAAGAAAGACTATGTCTATGTTCCTATCATTTTCTTTTATGTTAAAAACTTTTCGAATTTGTCTGGTAGTCCTCTAATCAAGGTGGTAAAAATGGGGGATTTTTGTAATTTTTGGAGGGTCATATTTTCTTTACCAATTAGTTGCTGAAAAAAGGAAATAACAGGGACGTGCCTACAGGAGACCTTGAACATATGAAAAAAAAAAATTGTTCTAGAGGCAATATTCAGGAAGAAAAAAGGGGAATACGGACAACTGAAATTGTATGGAGAATCGCAGGCCCCTGTTCCCTCTTAAGTCTTAGTATGAATAGCAAATTGATACATTACCAAATCCTGTGAATGCGAGAGAGAACTCAGTGACGACGAAATTCCACCGAGGGAACCTGTCCATATCTATGTAGGTGATCAGCACCACTACGAAGGTGGCCACCATCGTCGTAAGCTCGTAGTAGTAGTACACACGCAGGAGACGTCGCCTTTTCTGGAAGATTTAAAAATACCCTTGAGGTAGCAAGTATAAAACCGACTGGTGATCGAAGATAGGCGAATCCCATAATTTTGTAAGTTTTTATCATAGTTTTCTCTTTTACGCACGTATCAGGGCTTGAGGGAAAATACTGGAAGTCAAGTCTTTTTTTGTTTTTTGGGTGGGAAATTATCAAATAACTTCTCCAGCTCTGGGTGGAGCGAGAGGGCGTGTCAGACTCTTACTGACTAAAACCCACCCGTGTTCCTTCAGTTGCCGTGTTGCCGGGGGGCCTCGATTTCCCTATCGGCCCGTATTTGCAGCCCCGGCTGGCATTGGCCCTAGCCGACCCCGTCAATTCTGCTGACATTTCTTTGAGGCGCGCGTGGAACACAACGCGCCGTCGACCCGGGCTTGGTCCTTATCGGACGGCGAGCTACCCATTGCTCACCGTCCGCAAGCCCGGGAAGTCAAGTCCTGCCGTTCGATCTTCTGGCCATATTCCACTAAGAATATCTCCTCTTTAATACATATCTACCTGTCTTTTCTAAAACTACCAGAGTAATATTATTCCATAATTTCACTTACCAAATGAGCTCCAACGATCAAAACAAAATGGAACACGATATCCAGCGCATATAGTACGAATATGACGCACAGCTGAGCTTCCATGATCACGCCTCTGTACAAAGCCGCCGTGGTCGTGAAGGTGCTCTCGATGTCCCGGTAGAACAACAATAGTACCGCTTGCAGGATCGTGAACAGGCATGTCACCAACTGGAACCGAAAAAAATGAAAAAAATGTTCACTGACAGACAACGCGCTGGTAAAAGCATGAAATTTTGCACAAGAGTTTCCTATACAATGTGTACATGCGCATGCGCAAAACCTGAAAATAGTTTGTTCTGAATAACGAGCAAAATCAATTGAACCACTTTTTAATATCGGTTACATTTTTCAAAAAATCTTCATTAAAAACGTTGCCGTGTCTATTTATTAATAGATCAAGCCATCACATGCGCAAACCCGCCAAAATAGGTAAACAAACACAAATTGTTGTCGACCAATTTAAATTTTCTCATACGCGGGATAATAATACCTTTTATTTCAATGCAAATACGAATCATACGAACTAAAACAGCACATAAACCTTTACAATTTTTTAATTATTTTTTCTCTCTGAAATAGGTCAATTGAATAAAAAATCAGTTGGGGTGTCCGAGGTTTTGCGCATTTAACGTTACACGTTGTATAACAAAAGTGAACATGGAGGAAGGATTTTTTTATTCATTCCTGTAATGGGTTAAATAAGAGATAAAAGTTTGTATGGAATTTTATCATTTTTGTACTCATCCCTAGTTTGAACTCGCCCGGTTTTTATATGCCTTTCAACTGCAAGAGTAGAACGGACCGGGCGAGTTCAAACTAGGGATGAGCGTGAACGAAGCCGGCGAAAATGATAAAATTCCATACAAACTTTCATCCCCTATTTAACCGATTACGAGGATGATTAAAAAAAATCTTCCTTCACTTTCGTTATATAAGAAACTAGTGCACGGCTTCGTTCGCCGGTGGGAAAACCCATCGGACGGGCTTACGGCTTGTATTCTACAATTCACACTGCAAGAACTCGAACTCTTTGGTCTAGTGGTCACAAGCACTATAGTTACTGCTGTTATTGGGTTTTTCCATCAGGAATTTCTCAGTAGCAGACCAGAGTCTGGATTTGAGCCCGGTTGATGGCAATAGGCTCGCCCCCTATTACATGGAACTTAAACATAACTGGCGAAATGTGGGTGTGCAAATAGGTACACCTCTGCCCAACCCTTCGGCAAAACAGGTGTTATGTTAAGGCGTGTACGCACGAACAAATAAAAACAAAGTGAACATCAACATCGAACACTGTATTCGTCATTAACGATCGTGGCGACCCAATTTCGTTGTTCTGTGTGGACGGTGTTCGAAGAAATCTTTGGCTAGTTCACTGTCGACCACTTCCAACAGCGTATCCATAGCTACACTAAACAGAGCGGGGTGGTTGAGCGTGAACACAATTCGAACTGTGTTCGTATGATGTTCGTCGTACGCTTTGATAATTCACGTCCAGACGTACGAAATAAATGTTACGTGTTTGATGTTCACCATGTTTTGTTCTTTCGTGCGTACACGCCTTTATGGTATGTTATAAAAGGACGAAAAACATGACACAACATGCACTAGAACGGTACAAACAACGGTCTATCAATGTTGGTGTTAATTTTATAGCCTGCGTGGTTGACCTACGTTTTGGTCGCAAATACTCAGTGAATGTAGATTTGATATTCGGGTCAGGCACAGTGAAGTTTTCTGTTTCTATTATGAATGTAAGTACGTATCTGTCGTTATGTATCTTACATGTTTAAATTGAGTCTTGATACCTAAATGAATATTCATCATCTGCCTAGTCGGCTTCCAGTCTAACTGGACGCAGCTGAATACCAGTATTTTACATGGAGCGACTGTCTATCTAACCTCCACAACCTAGTTAGGTACTGGGTAATACGATACCCCTTGGTGATACTGGTTGTCAGACTTTCGGGATTCTGACGACCCGTAACAGAGATCTACAAATGACAGCCGAGACCAACGGTTTAACGAGGCACGGAGGAGTCTTGGTATGTAAACATGGTCACCCATCCACGGACCAACCCCGGCAAGCGTAGCTTAACCTGTTGGATCGACCCGTGCGGCTGTTATTACGCTACACTAGGGATAGTTGTGTGTGTGGTAGTGGGGGGTGTTAGGTTTTTATCGTTACGGACAACATCACGTTGTCATAGGAACTGTCATTACATGGTGTTAGGTTTTTTTTCGTTACGGAATTTCTTGATTCGGTCGCCGCGCTCAAAGCCCGCGATAAAAGCTATGAACTGAAAATAGTAGGTTTCAGTGTAGCCGTAGCTCTTATAAATTTACACTATCTTTATAATAATTTCATTACATAATAGTAATTATTTATTTTGTTTGTAGGATTTCCACTTACTCATTATCATCATTAGGTAAGTTTAAAGACGTATTATTTACATCTCATTTAAATGTAAGACATTGTTTTCGTAAGCTAAGTTGATAACCAACGTGTAATTATTATGTGGAATTGGACAATATTGATAACAGTTATCTCTTTTAATTCAGGGAAGTTGCTTCGGACAATTCGTAAATAAACAGATAATGTATAAATAGATTCTTATCACTTAGCTGTATAAACATGGGATAACTTATGACGATCATAATATTCTGAACCAAACATTGGACATTCCAGTTTAGCAGCGTGGGTTGTTGCTGATTTCCCGGTACCTGCTCAAGGCGTGACACATGATGACGTGACAAGGGAATGCAATCTCGAGTCAAGATTGGCAACTCAAGATCTCGTGCTGTTTGTGGTCGAGATTGGTTATCCGAAATCTTGCCCGGCAATCTGGCGAAATCTCGATTTCGAAGTTAACCAAATCGAAATTTCGTTGAAGAAAAAAAAAATTATAACTGTATGTGTTATATTTTATAAATAATTAAATCTCGAAACAAGTAAATCTACGATTATTTATGTAATAATCATGTGCACTACGCATAGGTATATAACGGATCAAATCAGCACGCATCACAAAGACTATAAAACCCATTAATTATCATATTGAAAAAGTTTTCTCAAGAAGTCATTGTATCGAGATTGTCTTGCCACGAGATTGAATCTCGATAAATGGCTCGAGAACTCGAGCGTTGCATTCTCTACACAGGACGGACACCCCCCGCCCTGTTGCATTGCATGGAAATTTCCGGAGTCCTTGTTTCTTTTATTTAGAGGATGGATGGCTTCAGTCGATATGATATACACCAACCATTCATAACATTTGATCACGTTTAATGCAGTCGTCTTCACACCAAAAAAAAAACTAAGTAGGTAATTAATTAAGTAAATCTAATGTTGTATTTTCTTTTATGTTGTCTTTGTATTGTCTTCCTATGGTAAAGTAGCTCTTATTTTTAACTTTCACTGTGACAAAAAATAAGTTAGTTCATTTTAAATCACTTCAAATTAATTCTCCTAATTGGTATGTATTTTTTATCTATGTCGAAGTTGTGTACTTCTTTATGTGACAAATTCACCATACTAATAGATATATACTTACTTAAGTTCTTTTATGTAATATGTTATTAGTGAATAACTCGTTGGAGTACCTATACAAAAATAAATATGTCACCGATTTACAAAATTAAGAAAGAAAAGAAAATGACAGTTTTCGTGTAAATCTCATCAATTTAATCACTTTAGATTTTAGCCCATAAATATTTCTGTAAATCACACCTCCAGATAATCAATTTCAACTATAGGTTCGTCAGATAAATCTATGTCCCATTCTTATCAATCAAGATATGGCTATAGAAGGAACTTTTGGTGCATGGCATCTTGTTTATTCAACACATTTCACGAAACAATTGCACACATGTTTACCAACAGCGCGCCCCCCTGCTCGAATAGAATAGAATATAATTATTTTCTTTAAAGAAATGATACATTAATGTCTCATTTATCAAAACTAAAAATATAATATCCCAACCTAACTAAAACTATTGGCAAACTAAAATGTGGCGTCGTAAAATTCCTCCGCAATGATCTTATTAATAGAATTATCGATCTTACATGTTTCGCCATGGACTAGCATACGAATATTGAAATAATAATATGTTAAATGTTAATAGTACTGATTAAAATCACTTAAGTATCTCATTGGTGCCGATTCCCTTGTTCACAAACTAAACTAAATTTAAGCTCAGTGCATCTTTTTCTTTCTATTTCATTAAGAAAAGGACAGAGGATAAATTTTAGTTTAGTCCTGTCAAATTAATCAGTGCCTGTCACTCTCCATACATGTTTAGACGTGATTAAAAACTTGCCGACTAAAATTACGTCAATTTACGTCAAGCGCTGATTAATTTGACAGGACTAAACTAAAATTTATTTTCTGTCCTTTTCTTAATGAAATAGAAAGAAAAAGATGCACTGAACTTAAATTTAGTTTAGTTTGTGAACAAGGGAATCGGCACCATTATTACCGAACTGCTAGTTTTAAGTTCATAAGAGAAACAAAGTTCAATAAACCGAAATGTAAAATTTTAAAACGACACATTATTTTAACATTGTCTTATTAGACAATGTTAGAATAATAACTTTACACTGGTGAAATCTTAACAATAATAGATAGGTAAATAAAGTAATAAGAACAAGGAGTATGTAAGGATAAGAAAGAAGAAAGAAAGAAAACTTTTGTGGTTGTATTTTTTGTAAATAGTTTTTTTTTTTCACTTTTTAGTTGGTTGGTTTGTAATTTATCTAAGTTAGCCTTATGTCAACTGCTCATCAAAAATACCCAAATCGCTATAGATGTGCCTATAATATTCGAAGAGCTCCCTCGATTTCTCCAAAATCCCATCATCAGATCGTGACCAAATGACAATGGGACCAACTTGAAAGTATATCCTTTCAAACAAAAAAATAATTTTTCAAATCGGTCCAGCCGTCTTCGAATAATCAGGGAACATAAAAAAAGATATCCTGACGAATTGAAACGTATTTTTAACCGACTTCAAAAAAAGGAGTTTTTTTGAAGTCGGTTAAAAATACGTTTATTTGCGGTAAAAATGACGAAAAGAAAAACAAAAACACGAAAATAACAATTCGATAGGATCGCAGCAAGTGAAGTTCTATAGTTTCTGCCTACCCTCATGGGAAGAAGGCTTGAGTTTATGTGTGTGTGTGTGTATAAACTTAAAAGAATATAAAGTCACTAGAGCGCCAAAAGATCTTTGTAGCACTCTATTTACGGACTTTTTCTTCATAAGAGTCAATTCAGATCTCGGTTAAGATCAGCCAGCTGTAATGCATCCTAGTTTACAAACATAATTGGCTAAATTACAAGGCAAATGAAGTTTAAGGTCAAGTTGTGTCGTTATATGTGCATATTAATCTCGTAAGTGGAGTGTCCTGTCTAGTTCCTTCATCTAGGAACACTAGATATAGCTACGTGTACAGGCAGCCAACTTGCAACTGCTTTTAAACAATGTTGTGACCGTGCTCTGCATCTGCAGTTAATTCTTTTACTGCACACTCATAACAATACCATAAGCTTAAAAAAGCTAGTAAAAGATAAAACGAGAACAAAAACACGAAATAATAATAATAACGTCACATATAACTATTTACTAGTCGGAGTAACGGCATGGCAGTATGGAATTATTAAGTATCTTGACCTGGTTCGCGAGGTTGAAGACATGTGGAATGTGGATACAGCAATTTTGTACCGATAGTCGTGACGGCCAATGGCATAATAGCCAAGAGCCTCAACCAACACCTGAGGAAGCTCTCGGGCAGCTGGATCAAGGGCTTGATTTAGAAAGCGGTACTTCTGGATATGGCGCGTATCGTTAGGAGATTCCTCTCTCAGGAGCCCTGACCACCGGTAGCTTGGACCCTGTTCCCGATACCGGTGGGCTAAATTTTTTTTACATATATAAAAATATTTAAAAATGTAAATTTTATGTATATAGATGAAATAAAGCAAATCTTTATATATATAATTCTTCTGTGAGTGTGTATGTCACTGAACTTCTCTCAAACGACTGGACCGATTTTGATGAAATTTTTTGTGTGTGTTCAAGGGGATCTGGGAATGGTTTAGATTCACAATTTTGTCCGCTGGACAATGTTTTGACAGGACAACGTCTGTCGGGTCCGCTAGTAATAATATACAAAAACTACAAAGATTAATATTGGCAGTGCATAGGAAAGATTATTTTTTGTATACATATATACCAATAATAGCTTATATTCGACTGTATAAGCCAAGGATTTAAGAATTCCTAGACTCAGTTTTTGACAATACTAAGAACATAGTTAGTATCGATACCTTCATTCGTAAATTAATAAATTTATGAAGGTACGTAAAGCAAAATTTACCAAAATTAGACTTCCTACTAGTACCTACCTAATGATTGATTGATCAGCTATGACCTGAACTTTATGATTCGTCTAATCGTCTTCATTGACCTACCTGACTGACAATAATCAATAAGTACTAAAATCAAATTTAAATACAACAACCACACCATAGCAACAACTGATACTGACCGAGTAATCAAAACAATCTGGGAACATCATCTGCCTAGCCTTTTCCCAACTATGTTGAGGTCGGCTTCCAGTCTAACCGGATGCAGCTGAATACCAGTATTTTACATGGAGCGACTGCCTATCTGACCTCCACAACCTAGTGACTAGGTAACACGATACCCCTTGGTAAGACTGCTTGTCAGACTTTTTGGGCTTCTAACTACCCGTAACGACTGTCAAAGATCTACAAATGACAGCCGGGACCAACGGCTTAACGTGCTTTCCGAGGCACGGAGGGGACTTGGTATGTAAAGATGGTCACCCATCCACGGACCAACCGCGGCAAGCGTAGCTTAACCAGATCGATCGACCCGTGCAGCTGTTATTACTTAGCCACAAGCCCCTCCAAAACAATCTGGGAACATTGAGCAATAATGCAGATAGTACAATTGAGCAAATAGTGGCCAAAGCTTCGAAGTCACTAGGTTTTGTTGTGAGACTCGCAGGGTGTTTCAAGAAAGCCAAAAAAACCCTTAAGATTCTATATTGCTCTTTTGTGAGAAGTCATCTGGAATATGCGTCACAAATCTGGAACCCGTGTTATTTATTCTTGCAGCATGGAAGACTTACAGCTAAAAAAAAAAACAACAAAAAAGGAAACAGTAGTCTACAGAAAGCCAATTACGTCGTGCGTCTTCACGTTTAGACTTATAATAGAATTTGTGTTGTGAACATACAAAAGCAGCAACATATCACTATATTCTATATTTTAATAGTTAAAACGATTAAAATAACCACTTGTGTCTGTAACTCAAAAGTGAGAGAGAAAGAAGAAAAAAAAAAATTAGGAGCACTGCAGCTATTTAAAAAATTAGAGGCTTAAGCACCTTCTAGCTGAGGTCACACTGGTTGTAAAGAGATCCAAGTCGTGTTGTTTACATATTTTATTAAAATTTTTGCTTGCACGCACAATATAACTGTTCTGCCTATAATTAGTAGAACTTTGAGGTACACGTAAGGGTTGTAAAAATCGAAATGCTTTGTTTGGAACATAGAAATAAAATTTTGATAATAACTCAGGGCTGTCAATATTATTGTTAAAGATTTTAAATAGGAATAAACAGTCAGCAATCTCACGTCGATCTTCGAGTGGTAGTAAATGATATTTCTTACAGAGTCGGAGATAGTCGATTGAATGTTATGGCAAGTACATTGATCGTATTGAGAATATACAAAAAAGATTTATTCGTTTTCTATGTTTCCGGCTGCGTATAACATACCATTCTGATAATTACATAAATCTATGCAAGAAATTTCATTTACAGCCACTCATAAATCGTCGTCGAATAGCAGATTGCACTGTACTTTTAAAAATTATATCGAATGAAATTGACTGCCCTGATCTCCTACATAAACTACGTTTCAATGTTCCTCAGAGATCAGTTAGATTTAATCCGCCTATCTCCATTCCTTTTACCTCTTCTAACTACAGGCAAAACTCATCATGGTGCGAGCGAGTAAGGACTTTAATATTCTTTGTAGAGTTCTCAATTGACCCATTTACCACCAAAACCTATTCTGCACGCGCTCGGTTGAACGCTGACTTTTTTAAAAGGGCATAGTGCTTATTGTACCTTATATATAATAATATGTATACTTATGATGTCATCTTTTTTATCATGCTTGTTAGTGATCCTAAGATTTCTACTACTTTTTCTGTTTTTACTCGTGAGTACCTGTAATTGGCTCTATGTTTCTTAAACAACTGTTGGTTCTCCTATAAATAAATATATAAACATAATAAAATAACTAAAGCTACCAATAAAAAAACATTTACCAACATTATCGAAACTGTCGCTTATGCATATTGCATAAGCATCCTCACACATCTTCCTATATCCTCCTTATCAATAGAAGCTAATAGAAGTATAAAAGATAACACTTACCAAGCTCAAGTATGCGAATACAAGGATCCCCCGTCGAAGCGGCAAGCAGAAGCAACACCGCTTCAACTCAGGTATTTCAATCAACATTTTAATAGCTATTGATCACGAACTCAAAGAAATAAACATGGTATTTTTATTTTTGGTGTGACATTGGTAGGTGCTCCTAAATGCAACGTTTGGACTATGGCGTGGGGAATAGCAACTGAGTTAGTTCGACAAGTGGTAGGGTTGGCGACTCCGGGTTATTCAGAATTGTGTAGGTTGGTGAGTCCCGAAGGACTTCATATGTTATTACCATTTGAAAGGGTCTATCGTTAAGCGATGCTTTTGCTTGTTTTGGCACGACTATCTAACGAAATTCGTACTATTGCAAGCTTTACTAGCTTAATTATTTTAATATGCCCCGTAAAAATATTTCCTTTGATGGTATTTTAGAAGCAATAAATAAATAATGAACATGATACTCAAACAAGACAGCAAAATAAGCAGCAATAATAGATTTTTTTTAAGATTCAGGGCATTGGTAGCCGTTTTATGAAATAACTAGCATCCGCCAGCGGCTTCGCCCGCGTGATATCTTTATAAATAATATAGCCTATGTTACTCAGTGATAATATAGCTATCTATTGGTGAAAGAATTTTTAAAATCGTTCCAGTAGTTTTTGAGTTTATTCATTACAAACAAACAAAAAAGCATACAAAGAACCAAATCTTTTCTCTTTATATTTTTTTTTTTGGCTTCGTCCACGTTACTTTGTAAACCTTTTGACTTTTCAAATCAATGGAAACAGGATTTTATATACGGTATTCAGAATGAAATTAATCGTAAGTAAATACCTACTCATGGTCTGTTCCACTTTTGTGATGTTGTTAAGGAAAAAAGAGACAGGACTTGTCCCATTTGTACTAGTTGACAGCCCTAATGGTATCATTATCTTATTGACTGTTCGCGTTGGAGGACGTGAGCCGTGATACACTGCTGGTCTTGATGATGTCTTCCTCTAAAGGAACTCAGTATATTCTTCTACGGAAATCTTCCTAAGGTCACGCTGTGCTTTAAAGATGGATTTTTTTTAAAACCATTTTTAAATAAACCTACCAATTTACTATCCAAGAGACCTTTATAAACGCACCATTATAAGGTCTTGTTACGCATTTTTAACCGACTTCCAAAAAGGAGGAGGTTATATGTTCGACGCGTTTTTTTTTTTAAATGTATATCCACCGATTTCTCCGTCAATTGTGGACCGATTTAAAAAAATCTTTTTTTGTTTGATAGGGTATGCTCTCGAGGTGGTCCCACATTTGTCCCCCTTTGCTTCGTTAGTTTTTGAATTAGCTTCAATAATACGTACTTTTTCCCACTTAGTATGTGGATGATATGATAAGTTAGTTCCTGTCACTGTTATTTACATAGCAGGTAGTGGTTTTCGAATTTGTGTGAGGTAGGTACCACAACTAAAAAGTGAAAAATAAACTTTTTACAAAAAAAAACCACCGACTTCCAAAAAACACTACAAAGTGAATAATAACTTTAATTTCGGAAGTCGGTGACAAAAAACGAAAATTCAAAACCAAAGACACCGACTTCCGAAATTAAAGTTATTTTTCACTTTGTAGTGTTTTTTTGGAGGTCGGTGGTTTTTTTTTTTTGTAAAAATTTTTTTCTGTCTCTACGGTGACGAATGCGGACCACCATAGATCTTAATAGACCAATGGTCCAAAATAATGGAGTTTCTAATTCCTGCTTCTCCCGACATCTTGCGATACTTCACCTCTATTAACATATTATACTAATTTTAAGAAGACGTGCTGAGGGTGGAAGACGCGACTGCATTTATGACCAACCCACAAAGGCAGGTCAATAAATATACCTTCACCATCACTTATCAGCCGGAAGTTGTCCACTGGTGGACAAAAGACGTGCTTATCATTGTGGACAGTTACTTAAAAATCTAAAAATATACCATATAGGTGGGTTAGTTTGTAGTCAACGAACTAGATGGCGCCACTTGTTGCCTCTTAACGGAAAACTGGAAAAACTTTACTTTCCTTTCTTCTATTGCGTTAAAGTATATTCAGGATAACGAATTGATCCTTATTGTAAAGAAAAATATAAAAGCGAATTAGTCAAATACTCATTTGGAATATTTACAAAGTTATTTGACTAGGTATTATTGTCCGTCCTGTAAAACACAATTCAGTTTTACTATTCATAAAACACTTGGCCTTAGCAATCCATGCAATGCAATGTTAATTTATAAATTAATGAAAACCGAGGAATTCATTCAAATCATTGTACCAAGCGGCCAACACAACCAAGAACATTACCGACATAGCTCATTAACGCATCATCCATTGATCATTACTCCTAGGTACGGTAGATTTTCGTCCCTTAAATACACGGCAATGGATGAACAAAGAAGTACAACACATATTAGGTGTCTTTAAGTAGCGGAAGTATCTTATAAAAGACGGTCTAAGAGGATGTAATTTTGGATAAGAGTCGCTCAGACCCAGTCAGTGATGAGATTTGATGTGAAATGTATGTAAAGTGTAAGAAATATGAAGAATATGTGTGAATTAAAATGTCCTAAGATACCTGTAGTTAGGAAGTGCTGTTTTTGTATACCTACTTATGTTGGGATAGCCGTGTTTGGATATGCTGATCTAGTAAGTACAATAATTAGGTGTTAATTGTTCTAAGGTGGGTTCTGACGTGTATCGTGTGACCTGACCACTCGGATTTATCACGATATTCTCTGGAAGTATACGTAAATATCAGATCGAAAAGAACTTCATTTTATATCATTGATATATTTTTTGATTATATTAACTAAGGAAATATAGTCTCCTTGAACGTTAGGTACTTAAAAG
Organism: Agrochola lychnidis; assembly: GCA_963680765.1. Lineage (NCBI taxonomy): Eukaryota > Metazoa > Arthropoda > Insecta > Lepidoptera > Noctuidae > Agrochola > Agrochola lychnidis. Next base: position 21,212,203 of record OY796865.1, on the reverse strand, counting down.
TTAGATAAACTATAACATGGTATGAAATAAATTAGTTATTAACTTGTAAACAGGAGATAACGCAAGTTATTCTGAGACATAATATCTAATTATTAGGAACTTCACATCCTCATCATTTCTAATACCTATCTGTTATTTCTCAGTAATAATTATATTATTTACAATTAATTAAGAAATATGATACATAACATAGTTATTCTGTAAAGGTTATCATTATTATCACTTGCTTCAAAAACGGTGAAGTAAAATATCGTGAGGAAACCGGCATGCCTGACAGATATTCTTGACAGCATGTAAAGCAAATCAGAGGCCCATCATCTCTGACACTAGGTTTATCACTAACCACACGAGAAAGAAGATCATTGTTATGAAATGATAATTTTAAGATAGAAGCAAAGGTCAGTAAGCAAAAGGGCACCAGGTTCCATAAAAGTTGCACATACCTACAGTTGTTGGTTGTGGGTTGGTAGCTATAGAACATGAGCTGGCCTGGTGGCGTTTCACTATTGTATACCATTTATAAACATTAACTACTATTATTACATTTTTTTTATATTAGAAACAAGTCCAGTACAAAATATGGGAATCTTGAAGACTTTCGATAATTGTATATTTTAATTATAACTTTATTTTCAATCAATATCTCAAGATTGAGCTGGTGCTTAATAAGCACGACTTACATTCCTTCCTATTGTTGATTTTTAAAGATTAACTGGTCAAATAACTCAACAAAGTTTAACATTCTTTTACTTTCTATAGTCCTTGTTTACTTTTGAATACGTACCTACCTATAATTAATGTACCACACTACCATAATATTTTGCAGAGTCAATATTATTAGAAGCTATTTCTTACGGATTCTTCTAAGAATAATGAGTTTAGGCTTGTGTACACACGGCTATACATTTCCAGTTTATGCTGATCTCGCATTGTATCGGATTTTCGTCCAATACGAGGTCAGCTTATACTGAAAATGTATAGCTAGATGTGTAGCCGTGTGTACCAAGTATTGAATTCCAACGAGTTTTGACAAAACAAAAACTAAAATAACGTAAGTCTCAAAGTGTTACAGCTACATTATAAAATGCTGGTCACTCAAAGTCAAATAAAGGATAATCACAGTGGTTTCCATTGATATGGAATTGATAAACTCAATCATCGTCGGTAAACTGTTGTCCTTAAACATATCCAAGGAAAAAACTCAAGTGCTGTAAGCATCGGAAGTAGGTAGGTACCTACTTGGCACATAATCGGAGAGACCAATGCTAAATAAAAACAAGGTAAAGTAAAATGATGTGGGCGACAAATAAAATGTCTGAGTGTTTCATACTAGATCCTAAACAACATTCGCTCTTTCATGGACGTTAACTAAGACCCATCACCCAGTGATGTTATATACACGTATACACCGTCAACCGATACCCAAATTAATTCTTCACTACTACTTTACTGTTACTTCTTTACATGTAGAGATAAAGATAAAATTCTTCCAATCTTAATTTCAGACGCTGGCCCTAGTCGCGTTCCCGATGCTAATGTACGAGTTGGTGGACGAGCTGACGAGTGATAAACCTCACGGAGAGATGAATTACAGTGACCCTGCGGTACACCTCCCGGTCATAGTGACTGCGGCATTAGCAGATATTGTGCTGACTGTGGTTCTACTGATCGGTGCTCATAGGGTAAGTCTTCTTGTGTAGGCATGAACTGTAATATAAGAACAGCTCGAGATAGTGGACGAGCTGACGAGTGATAAACCTCACGGAAAGATGCACTACAGTGACCCTGCAGTACGCCTCTCGATCATAGTGACTGCGACAATAGTAGATCATATTGTGCTGTCTATAGTTCTACTGATCGGTGCTCATAGAGGTAAGTCAAACGCCTTTGTTGAATCGTAATAGACCCTGCGGGACACCTGCTAATTAGAATTAAACTTTTTTATGTAATTTTGCTATTTGTAGTTAAAAAACTTGGGGCTTGTGGCTAAGTAACAACAGCTGCACGGGTCGATCGATCAGGTACGCTACGCTTGCCGTGGTTGGTCTGTGGATGGGTGACCATCTTTACATACCAAGACCCCTCCGTGCCTCGGAAAGCACGTTAAGCCGTTGGTCCCGGCTGTCATTTGTAGATCTTTGACAGTCGTTACGGGTAGTTAGAAGCCCAAAAAAGTCTGACAACCAGTCTTACCAAGGGGTATCGTATTACCTAGTACTAACTAGGTTGTGGAGGTCAGATAGGCAGTCGCTCCATGTAAAATACTGGTATCCAGCTGCATCCAGTTAGACTGGAAGCCGACCCCAATATAGTTGGGAAAAGGCTAGGCAGATGATGATGTAGTTAAAAAACTACAACACATTAGGCAGCAGCAAGTGCACATTTTGAAGCGTATCACGTAACGCCTGTCAAACTTTCCATTGCAGTTCAGGTTCAGTGGCTGTTGAAGTCACCAGGATTTTGTGGTAGTATAAACCGACTTTGGAGTAGACAGAATACAGTCTTATATTTTCATCCTGCTACTTTCATCTTCTTACCTTCACAAACAGTATTTACTCTGGAGTGTAAAAGCTTTATTACTTTAACACTAACTAAACTTTTGCTAATACTTTTATATCAGGCGAGAGAGATAAAATCTTGGCACCTTGACTTTGTCATTGTGTGTCATATTTTTTTTTCAACTGATGCCTAAACATCTTACCTAACTAAATGATGTACTTACTATAATTGCAGAAAAACAAATTAATGCTGAAGATCTACTTTTACTTCGCGGCAGTCTCGCAACTGATGACGCTGCTCGCTGACCTGCCCTTCTTCGACTACACGGAGTACAAGAAAAATGCTATTTATATCTTCTTTGTAGGTTAGTATTTAATTATTTATTGTAATTGTATTTCATTGTCTGTCGTTTCACTTGTCGTAACCAAGGCTATTAATTATCCCGTAATTCGTATGCTGCTGTATGCTGCTGTTCGTTATGCTTGCGTGCATAATGTAAGCCATACACGCTACGGTTCACCGAAGAGGTCTACATGTGCCTGCGCAGATCAACCACAAGGCATGTGATCTAAGAGCTGGGGGCCTACCACCAGCGCATAAACAGTATTATTTTAATATTACTTCAGTGGGAGAAAGAGATGGAGCTATGCGACCTGTGGAGCTTCATCTCTTTCCCACACTGAAGTAATATTACAATAATACTGCTTTATGAGCTGGTGGTAGGCCCACAGTGTACAGGTCTATTCCAATACACGGTCCAACCTTCCTGCGCAGACCTCTAATGTTGGATACAAATTCTCTATTTTTTTGGACCTTGTAAAATGTTATGGGGTGACAAATCATCATCCCAATAGACATAAGGGACATAGTGCAGGTACATACCGAATAGATAAAAAAGATCGGAGGTATCCTTATAGGCTAACAAATTTGTGGTATACATGACGCAAAGAAAGATAACAATTCCATGTTCTATGGTAAAGTTTTTCTGCAGCCAACACGTCGGAGATTTAAAATTCTTGAAGGCTAAGAAGTCAATTAAATACATAATCTACGTTACGTTTACGTGTTTTCAATACTTTTATGCAATAAAGTCGGTGTTCGAGTTGCATCAGTGTCGATTGTGCACTTTCGTGGACGCATTTCAACACAATGATAGCACACACAATATTTTGATTTCAAAACATAATTCGATACAATTTGTGTAATGTTAAACTGCTAATTAAAATTTTACTTACTTTCACAGATTTATTACTGAAAGCATCTTTGACTAGGTAGTGACTAGTGTAGGTACAGACGCCAGCACATCAAGCTACTACAATCTGTCAAATTTATTTAATAGATTTTCAACTTTATTGTTGAAGTGTAAGGTTCAAAGTTGATTGGGAAAATTTCACAGTTTCGGGTAGCTTGATGTGCTGGCGTCTGTACTAGCTACTTTGTACCAATCGTATAACCTATGATTTTTTTTCCGTTTGACCGTAGTCAAACTTTCTCAGTCCCTAATAAGACTGAGAAAGTTTGACAACGGTCTTACGATCTATCTTTTCAATATCAGTTTTCACTTGAGTCAGCCTCAGCATTTAAATGAAATGCGAGAAGAAGAGAAGAAGAAGCCTTTTCGTGAGATTGACATCTAGGTGTCCTGTCTCTTTCATAAAGAGAGAGGGCCAATACTTAACAACAAACCAAACTTTAATCCAATTTCTTTCTATTCCACAGCCCTGAACATCTACCTCCTATTCCTGGTACATAACGTTATCTACGTGAGAGAGGAGAGCAGAGAGATCCAGTATATAGCATACGAACAGCATCGGACCAGAGTTTAAACAAACTTCTACCATCATCAGCCAAGCACTTATACGTGAGGATGTGAGCGTTGTAAATAAGATAACCAGTTTAATAAAAAAATTAATACTTTAGGATATTTTATTTGATGAGAAGTAAGACGAAAAAGATAACAAGAACATGCATTATTTAACCTTAATGTTATATAAGTTTTCATAATTATGTTATGATGAGAAACTGACAAGAAACTCTTAGTCAAACAAGTAATAAACTAGGAAATTATTTCAGTAGATATTTGATGATTCATGATGATGCGATAAAAAGGATATTTTTCATAATCAGTTAAATACAATAAATTACTAGTTTAAAAAACACTGGAAAAACACGCTTGAAACCTGATCGTGTACAAAGTCAATTACGTGGCCTTTCTCACAAGTGCAAACACGAGTATGATACGATATTCCATCATGGAATGCCAGTGCCTATCTTCCGGCTTCATCATCAGACCTTGAAACCTAATCGTGGTCAAAGTTCATTACAAGACTTTTCTAAGAAATCCAAAACAGCTATGATACAATTTTCCATCATGAAGTTCCAGTTCATATCTTCCGGCTCCATCATCAGATCAGTTCGACAGTACCATATTATTGTATTGTCATCAGAACTACATACAGCTGCTAATTTTCATTACGCTACGACCCTTGAAAGATGGTTAAATTAGTTACCTTAGATTCCATTACATAGTTACATACAGGTTGACCTAATAAAAGCGTGTTAAAAACTTAATGAGCTCAACAAAAAATCTATTAAGAATTTCCTATCATAAAATTAATAAGTAATTGGATATATTTTAAGTTTCATAAGCCTAAGTAGGCTTAATTTAAAAGAAAAATCCCAATGAAATAAATCAAAGTATCATCTATACACCATTTGAAATAAGATTAGACATTTAACTAAACCTTTTTTACAGTCCGTTCAACCGATTTTGACTTCTATATAATACCGTAGGCATAAGGATGGCATTTAAAGCAAAAAAAGTGGTTACAAACCAACTGTTTACTGCAGCTACCATTTGTCATGCGACCAACGCAATAGAAGTCAAAATCGATTAAACGGACTGTAAAAAAGGTTTAGTTAAATGTCTAATCTTATTTCAAACGGAGTATAGTTGTAGCTAAGAATGCTATAGTGAACTTCGTAGCGTTGCAGTGATTGCTAGAACGACAACAATGTATTAAACTGATTAAGGTGCGTGACGTCATACAGTTAGACTAAACTCATTGTAGTTTCTGGTTATAAAACTCAACAACTTCAAACCGACATTTCTTACACGTGTTGTGCACGTGTATCTGAAAATCTGGCACAATCTTCAGCTATTGAAGATATAGAATTAATAGTAAAACAAATGATATGAAAATGAGTCGCCACGGGACGCCTGGTAGATGTGAAACATCGAAATTATTATGTACAGGTAATATGCATAAAAGGATAGTTTACGACAGGAAATAAATATGGCGATTGCCACACTTATTATCGGTCTAATCTGCCGCTATAGATATTTCACATCAATAATACACTAATACGAAGTGTTTCCCTCATCATGAGTATCTCCTAATTGTCTAGTTTTATTGTTTAGTGTACCCTGTTAGTACGATTGCAATCATTTTTAATAATCCCTATGATTTACCGCAAACCAAATAGTACTCTAATTACGTAACTTATTTTCGTAAACAATTTTGCCTAATTTGTTTCATTTTGACAGTTCAATAATATTCATTGCGTTATTTACGTTGTTGAGCAGATTTTTTTTCAACTTATGAAGCAATGGATTAGCAATCAGTTTCAAATCGAAACAAATTGTGATTGTGTTGTATTATGCAATTAGGGTATTGGTTCTTAAATGATATAGGACTGAAGATGCCAATTACCTCGATCATTTAAACTAGACAACGCAATTCTTCAACAGTAAGAAAATTTAACCATAATATTTATGATCTCAGGTCAGCAAAGAGTTAAACAAGATAAATGTGAAATGAAACGTACAATAATACATAACAATATGATCTTCTCACGCGTTTGTGAAGCTAAAAGAAGCCTATTATAAACTGCAGGGGAAGGTGTTAAAATAATATAGAGTTGACAGTTTTATGTGTCTGTGTATGTTATGGTCCGACGATAATTCATTTTGTACGTGATATTCATTAAGTAAGGTACACTTACAAAATGAAATAAAAAGTAAAGATCGTTTAGATGATAGTCATATTGTTTTATAATATTTTTAAGACATTTCTTGCAGGCAGGTTCCAAGAAAATAAAATAAATCACATACAAACGTCAACAAGTTCTTCAAAAACATGAACAACACGCATAATGGAAGATGCGATCAAACGAAGGCCAATGATGGCATAACCCTGCGACAAAGAAAACACACCACTTTCAAAGACACTACAACATAATACTTACAGAAGAACAGTGTGACTACTCAGGCTCAAAAGAGATGAGAGTATACACCGACGGATCGAAGCCCGACTCCGGTACCAGAGTCAGAGTCTTCTCACACAACTTCAACATAATTAATATATCCAGCCCGCTGGGAATGTTCAACACCGTCTATCATACAGGCGGTCCACGCCCTAGAAGCCAGGAGGGTTACGGATACCCACATACGTATATTCTCCGACAGCGCCTCAGTTCTCCAATCCTTGAAATCCCAAAAAAAGATATTATTACCTCGAAGCTGACACTAGAACCTCACAATACACTAGAACAATTAACGGTATCTAACCGCAACACGGTGACATTTCAATGGATAAAAGGACACAGCGGATTGCTAGGTAACAACGCAGCTGACGAACTTGCTAGAAGTGGATCCAGCACGGCAGTCTGTGGACCCGAGCCTATCGTACCCATCCTCTTCAACCAATTACGAAGGTGACTACAGGAGTTGTCCCACACACAAGCGGAGAACTGGTGGACCTCGACACCGGGCTGCAGGCAGTCCAAGGAAGCTATATCATCCTTGGATAGCAAGCTAACCAAGCGCTTATAACGCCTGGACAGGAACGACCTAAGTCTGGTGACGGGGACCATCACGGGACACTGCTCGCTAAACAAACACTTCCACACAATAGGCATACATAACGGACAGTCCTATATGCACGGCATGCATGGAGGCTGAGGAAACTGTTACGCACGTGCTCTTTGATTGCACAGGCTCACCCAGATTAGAACAGAAACCCTCGGGTCACCCAGATCTTTCACAGATGTTCCGAACAGACCAAGAGTTTTAATTAACTTCTGGATGGTGAGCTGGTTGGAATAATCACCAAACGGCCGCCATGGCCCACGCACAATGGTCCACCTGATGGACTAAGTGTGAAAATCAAACCCCATAACATAAAACATAAAAACATGAACAATGCGTCTGTTTCTGCGTTCGACAGATAACAGATATTTTCATCATTTTCTTTCTTAACAAAAATAAATACGGGTTTTAAACACTCCATAAAAATACCAACCCGAGCATCGCGAAGCGTCAACTCTTGCGCAGCCCCAGTGTTGCACCAGCCGTTGTAGTTCGCGCACGCGCCGTCGCGTCATGTCCACCTCTATCGAAACTAGTTTGAAGTAAGTGTTTTGAGCGAAAGTTCTACAAATCTACGCAATTTGGGCCGTGTGTGTTTTGGTGACATCGTCAACCTTTTTATTTACTGAAGTTTTATAGTTGCAGCAAACGTAAAGTATCATATTTTTTGCGCCGGAAATGTTTAGAAATTATTCCAGTTTTCTTGCGATTTTTCACGTTTAGAAATTGTATATTTACTGTTATAGTTTGGATTCTGTGAGGGTATTTGCTTATACGCTGTGAGTATGCAGTAATAATGTTAACAGGTGCAGCAATCATCACGTTTTGCGGAAACCAATATTAATTCTCCGGTATTAACATAAAACCGATCGAACACAAACTTATCATAAATTAACAATAATACAATTTTCTACAGACAATAAACTAACGGATTGCTTTTGGTTCCGTTCTACCAATATCCAGTTACAAATTTTTAAGCCTGAATTGGAGAGCATCAGAATTTTTGAGAGCTAAATTTTACTGGCGATTAACAAGGAGTAGGGTTCTCAATTCCTAAATACTTGATGGGGCATCAGAATGTTAGTGTTCCACTATAGGACCTTTGCCTTTAAAAGAGACTTTGACTACTTTGTAGTCTTTTGTCTTCGCATCTTTTCTGTAATGGAGTTTACATAATAATAATTCTAAGCAATATCTGTTGGATGTAATAATGACGTCATTATATGGATTAGATGCGATAGCACGCTAACCGCTTCGCGCAAGCGCAGGCTCTGAAGTTGAGATCCTGTTTTCATTATCTCAATCTACGAATAATAAAAATTATTCGTAGATCCCAATGGACTTCCTTGAAATATTTTTCAGTGACAATCGCTGGGGTTGAACCTGCTTCTAGTTCTGAATTAAAGTGTAGATGAATTTTCGTAAATCGATATCTATTTCTCATTCTGGGAAATGACCAACCCAGTAAGTTTTCGAAAAAAAAATCGTTAGCGTTCGTGTCCGTATGGACTGAGGAGCCATGTCTCATATTTAAACGCGGGTACTACCAATATTTAGTAGTAAATTAGGTGATTTTGTAGGCCCTGAATCAGACGTCTGAATTAAGGTGCCACCTTAAAAGTCGTGTATCTTTTAAAGTGTTTTACTACAAATTCCAGGATCGGGCCTACAAAATCGCCTAATTTACTACTAAATATTGGTAGTACCCACGTTTAAATATGAGACATGGCTCCTCAATCCATACGGACACTAGCGTTCCAGTAAATAAATATATGGAGCAGCTGATTTTGTTTCGCGATTTCTCGATGATCCCATAATAAAAGTTGTTTATAATAAACGCAATTAAGAAGTTTTCAGTTCATTTCAATTACACCTTGCAAGCTATCTTCTCAGTGCTCAGTTCCTACCTATTACATATGTATAATCACTTCCTTCTCCTTCTCTTTCTGCTTTTTCTCTTCTTTCAGCCATTCGGCTAAAATGATGATAAATTTATAATCTCTGACGAATCTACGAATCTCTCTGATAATTTTTAAATATTTGACGTGGGAGCCCAATGATTTCGTCTGAAACAGGGGAACACTATTTGATAGTTAACTACCGTGAAACAATCCGCCTACTAATCCTCTAGTAATCTTCTCAGAATCGACACAATCCAGTAAACAAAACGTTTAAGATGTCTTCCGAAAAACAAGATTGTTTTCTTGGAATCTTTCGTGTTTCTTTATTACGTTGTTTTCATGTCGATGATGTTCATTAACCGGTTAAAAGATTTATTGCCAAAGTGATATCGCAAAAAACGGACCTTGACATATTATGATATATACAAATTATACAATGAGTATTTGTGAAGCTCAATACCCGTATTTATACTGTGCCAATACCCAGCTATCAGGTTTGCTCAAAGTTTACGTCCAAACATGTGAAACGTGATATTTTTGTTTAATATTGGGGGTGACGGCCCAAAGCGATTACATGGAAGGTGTAGTTCTGCGCCTACTCTTAATACTTTGAGGGACACTAAATACCCATAGGCGTTATAACAATAAAACTTTTGTGTCTCGTTCAGTGTCCTTCAAACCTGTCTGAAAAAGAAAGAAAGTAATCTTCAACTTGTTGAATTCGAAAAAGTATTGGGAGGGTGATGATTGAAAGATGACAACAATAACCCAACAGTCATTGGACTAGCAAACATGTTAAAAGTATCAAAAAAATTATAATGAAGAAGTGCTACTCCACTCAAACCATTTCTATCAATTAAACTAATCACACTTTTGAATTATCAAGGGGTCGGTCAGTCAGAAAGATGAAGCTGTTGCCCATTTCTAGGTTCATTTACAGAATTGACACTAACTATGGCGCAATAAATAAGAACCTCAATACTGGCTAGCCTTTTCCCAACTATGTTGAAGTTGGCTTCCAGTCTAACCGGATGCAGCTGAATACCAGTATTTTACATTGAGCGACTGCCTATCTGACCTCCATATGGATAATATAGGTACGATACCCCTTGGTTTTAAGACTGGGTTGTCAGACTTTCGGGCTGCTGACGACCCGTAACGACTGTCAAAGATCCATAAATGACAGCCGGGAACAACGGCTTAACGTGTTTTTCGAGGCATGGAGGAGTCTCGGTATGTAAAGATGGTCACCCATCCACGCACCAACGTAGCGTAGCTTAACCTGATGGATCGAACCGTGCGGCTGTTATTACTTAGCCACGAGCTCCCACTTAATAATTAAAGTACTTCGTTCAGAGTTTTTTTTTTTTAAACTTTGCCCCACACTTGGAATTTCTCCTGTATTGTGGGTGCTTTTACTCACATACACAGACAGCCAGACCAGGAACAACTACTTGCAGGTCATACAAATGTTTGTTCCGTGCGGGAATCGAACCCGCGACACGCAGCGCAGCAGTCAATCGCTTAACCACTGCGCCTACCGTGCCGTCAAGTTCAAACTCAGTTCTTCTTATAACGATGTAGTCACAAACTGCCAGCCCCATTACTTATCATTAGAACAACAAATAACAATGATTTCTTTGACTTTTATGACTCGCTCTTAATGATAAGCACATGCTTTACTACAAAGTTGGTACTTACTTCGTTAATTATTTAAAGGAGACAGACGTTTCTTTATTTTATGTATGCCTTGTTTATTCTTTTTACCCGACTTCCCCAGAAGGAGGGTAATGTTTTTCGAGAGTATGTATGTATGTATATATGTATGTATGTATGTCTATTTCTTTGGCATGCTCTGTAGCCTAAACGGCTTGATGGATTTTAACATAATAATATGAGATGTCGTCACATATTGTATCTGCAAATACAAAAAAGGGAAGGGTAGGTTTAAAAAAAAAAACTACATTATTGGTATCAAATAAAAGCTAGTAATGAATAATAGTAGGTAATAAAAATAAAATGATTGAAAAAATATATAATTTTGGTATTGCAGGCGGGGCATTAATTTGACAGAACTAAACTAAAATTTATCTTCTATCCGTTTCTTAATGAATTAGAAAGAAAAAGATGCACTGAACTTAAATTTAGTTAAGTTTGTGAACGAGGGAATCGACACCAATATTTGTTTACACATCGCAAATGCTAAATGAAATGAACAGCGCAATAGAATCGTGCGATTTCTGTATCTCGCCTTGGCAAGATTGTTTCCATCTTCCAAGAATTGTAATTTAAATATAGAACAAATTAAATAATACGTCAGCCAATAGTTTCCACTAATTACATACATAATGCCATTGTTATATCAAACCTTAAAACACCGGTACAAGGCTTATAATTCTTTTTATACTGTGTGACATACAACGTTATGTATTAAGATCAGTCTGTTGATCATGTACATACATAGCTTATCTAGGAGACTTTGTTCTGATAAACTATGCCAACTACCTTTTATGAATATTGAAAAAAACATTTGTCAATAGCTTGGTAATTGCTTTTCAGGTCATTGACTGATAGCATTGTATTCCTAACCATCTCTTTCGAATTAGGATGTAAGAAATACCTATTTTTGACAGAAGATGAAGGCTCTTGCAGAAAGGCGCGACGCGATGGCCGGCGCGCTCGACACCGTTACAACAATTTCTGTGAAGTTTTCATAGAAATTGTTCCACCAGAGTCGCGTCGCGCCTTGAAGGTGGATATACCTATTTAAAATATAACTAGCAAAATATGTGTACTACAGATATACTTCTGCCGAACCCTTCAGGGATTATAGTCGTGATGTTATATTTATGTGTTATGTATGTGTTATTCAGAATCCAAAAAACATGCATAGATACATTTGAAATGCCACATGGTATACGCGATTTTTTATGGCGATATACTGTTCTTCCTGTAAGTTACCTACCATTTTAAAGAATAATATTTATATTTTTTAATAACCCATAACCTATGTTAACCTGTACCTTAATTGCGTAACTTATTTTCGTATTTGTTTCATTTTGACAGTTCAACAACATTCATGGCATTATTTACGTTGTTGAGCAGATTTTTTTTCCAACTTATGAAGCAATGGATTAGCAATCTGTTTAAAATAGAAACAAATTGTGATTGATCGTGTATTACGTAATTAGGGTACTGTTTTTTAGGGTTGTTTTGTTATAAACCAATAGAAATCGTCTGCATTTCCGACAGTTTTACGTACTCGTAAGCACTAAGGGCGAATTGGACGTAGATTAGCAGAAAGGACTCAACCTACACTATGGTCAAAAATGAAAAAGGTCCTAAAAGAACCAACCTTTAGGTCCTTTTTCATTTTTGACCATAGTGTGGGTTGAGTCCTTTTTGCTAATCTACGTCCAATTTTAGCAATGAAACTGAACGCGGTCAGCACTTCTGAACCGCGTTCAACAACTGTCAGTGTCAATTAGTAAACCCATACAATGATGACCATAGATCGGAGTAGGTAGAGTGATTTGGGGTCAATGAACAATGATATACCTCCGGGATTCCGGGATTTTGAAATTATTAAGATTTTTTTAAGGAATTTCAAATGTTGTAATGTGTAGAATAAAGAATACATCAATATGAATAAGAAATGTTTAACCCTTTTGCTCTTTTTAATAGTATATAGGTGATCGGACTCCAAGAAAAGGATTGGTATACTATAAAAACAATAAAATAATAATATATTTTAAATGTTTATCTATCGCATTCTATAAATTTCTAATGTAGTAATTTAAAAATCCTTACTTTTACAATATTCGATTCAATCCCGTAAGTACCAAAATGAAATCCCGGAAAATGATGCGAGTACGTAAAATCAATCTACCTACTCCGATCACTGATGATGACACTGACAGTTCTTGAAGGCGGTACAGATGTGCTGATCGTGTTCAGTTCCATTGCTAACTTTGCCCTTAAGATTGCGGCGACGCATGAATTGTCCATACAAACGTAGTACATAAATCATTTGCAATTTGAGCATATTTCCACCATATTGTGTTGATATTCGGATTAAAACAGTATTTATCTAGGCGCTTACTTCTTTTTATTTCCAAAAACTTACCTTTAAATGAAGTGTAAGCGAATTGCAGTTCGTACATTTTTACAGCGTAAATGACATGTTTTCATATTGTTTTTTCTGTATTATAAACAACAATATTTGTAATATTGTTTCCGCAGAAGCATAGTTTATGTTATCAAGTTACAAATTATCGAAAAAAAAATGGAAATACACTAAGTTTTTATTCATAATTTTTTGTATTACGGAACACATCCAAATTTATCATACATTTTCGAAAGCTAGTAGTACTATCGCGTCAAGTAATAATTGTCAATGTGTGCGTGGTAGTATTGCTCACTGTAGGTGTATATCGCTCCGACAGACACTCACATTAGCGCAACGTGCTTGGAATTGAATTTTGCAAACATCTCGATTTGTAGTTGCGAGCCATGTCGCCGGTCTCTTAATAAGCTAAATGATTAAATAACACTTAGCTCAACATAAATTAATATTCTAGATTATTGTTGCTTCAACATTATTATTTTTTCAACAAACCTAGCTAGTTACTAACCTAGTTTACTGTGTCGTTCGATCACATACACACACACATACTACACACATTCTTATGGTATACTCCGTTTGAAATAAGATTAGACATTTAACTAAACCTTTTTTACGGTCCGTTCAACCGATTTTGACTTCTATTGCGATGGCGGCATGACAAATGACAGCTGCAGTAAATAGTTGGATTGTAACCACTTTTTTTGCTTTTAATGCCATCCTTATGCCTACGCAATAGAAGTCAAAATCGGTTGAACGGACTGCAAAAAAGGTTTGTTTAAATGTCTAATCTTATTTCAAACGGAGTATAGGTACCTTTTTAGGGTTCCATAGTCAACCAGGAACCCTTATAGTTTCGTCATGTCCGTCTGTCTGTCCGCGGCTTAGCTCAGAGACTGTTAGTACACACGGCTACACATCAAGCTATACATTTCCAGTATAAACTGACCTCGCATTGTACGAAAATCCCTTTACAATGCGAGATCAGCATAAACTGGAAATGAATAGCTTGATGTGTAGCCGTGTGTACTAGAAAGTTGTAATTTAAAATGGTAAAGTAATCGGTATTTATAATGAAAATAAAAGAAAACTATCACGGCTAAGTAGGCGTTCTACAAGTTAACGAGTAATAATCGACCAACTTACATTTGCAGTCGCAAAAACATGTTTTTCAACTACATTGTTAAGTTTGTTATTGGGATAAATTCATCCCAACTACGGAACCCTTCATTGTGCGTGATCCGACACGCACTTGACCGATTTTTTTAAATTACCGTTACTAATAGGAATACCATCTCTAACCACGTCATTTGAAATTAAATTGACCGCAAATACATATTTATATTATGGTCTTTAAAGGCCACAGAAGGTATATGACAAAACTGTTTTCCAGACATTTTTCCTGCTGGCAAAGATTGTTGAATTTGCATTGATTCGATTCATACCTACTAATGTGTGGAATAGTCATGTTTTAAAATACATTACTTTCACACCTTTGTCTGAGAATGTAACGTATAACAAATTTAAAAGGATTTGAGAAAATTCCCACAAAGTAACGGAAAAAACTAAATGTTTTCTGCGTATCATCACTTTGTTTCTTTCTTTTGTTATAAACTGTTTTTGTTATTTCGTTTCGGCGAATTCGGTTTTGTAAACAAAGTTTGTTTCCAATCTAAATCTTGCGTTTCTTGCTTCACTGCGGTGACCTAGGTAAGGGGTCACCTGTTCGATGCTCAGGTTGGGTAAATCTGGCATTTGCTGGTTTATAATAACGCAACACGGCAACAGTGAAAGTCCCTTCGCATTAGTGGTATTACTTAAACGCCCTTTGTTCATAAGCGCAGCTATAGCCGACCTCGTTAGAAATAGAAATAGAAATCATTTATTTGCCAATAATGTAGGTATACATATATGATGGTTATTTTGATGCGAGTCCCGATACATTTTGTCTTACGGCATGCAAAATTATTTAATGTAATACATTCACTAGACAAAAAAAAAACAAAACATAAACAATCATAAAAAGAATAAAATACAAAGAAAACAAAAAAGGATTCCATTCACTAAGTAACATTACTATTCTTTGTTAAAAATACTTATATTATTCAAAAAAATCATTCACAATTAGGCACAAATGACAACAAATTAAACTAAAAAAAATGTTAGAAAATTCGATTACAAAATGTCAACAAATTTTAATAAATAATAAATTAAATTTAAAATGAAAATAAATTTTATCACAAATGTCAATAGATTCAATTACAAATGTCAATACATAAATAAAAGAATGAAAAAATGACAAAAATATAATAATGTTGTATTACAATAAAGCTAAAGATAGAAATGTTATTACTGTACTTCCCTGAGATGAAGAGCGTTTATACTGAAAGTGGGCAACGTCGCAAATAGCCCAGCCCGTCCCATCCTTGATGTCCTCCCTCCGGTTGACGCCCTAAGCCGAGGTTCGTACCCCACAGGGGGTGCCCTTAGCGAGCGTTCACCTAGTTTTCATTAGCATAGTTGAATAACCCCTGGCTAGAAGTTTTAAGTGTAGTAGCTTAAGGCACCCACAGGAAAGCCCGGTTAAGTAGTCATGATCTCAGAGGTCAACTACGAGATGACCCACATAAAAAAAGTCGCAAATAGCTGTCAAATATTTCGCTGTTTTGATTAATTTGACAATATTACTGTATGGAAATAAGAAATATACAAACCCCTCAGAACTACGTATAGCAACAAGACCCCCTGAAAACGCAATTTTACTTCGTTTTACAGTGTTTTATAACACGGTTTTAAACCTAATGCCGTTGACCATCTGCGAGGGTTAACTTTAGCGCAAACGTAATGCTAACCTCTAAAGTTAACCCTCGCGGAAGTTCACTTCTAATTATGTATGGCGGCATGGCGTTCTATAAAAAGTGGGTGGAGACAAGGTTGCTAATAGTGATGATGATGAAGAACATCAGATTAAGGTTGGCCACTAGGGTTTTCCTCTCCTACACACTTAATAAACCTTTAAAAAATACTGTGGATGTCATACGGTGATTCATTTGAAGTTGTCCTACTTTGGTTGGGCTACTGTGGTTGTCCTCTGCCCTACCCAATACAGACTCTGTTCAATACAAAGAAATACAAATTCACTATCGTAAATGCATGAGCTCCTAAGAGTACTTAGTGCATAAACGAGCCAGTAATTAAAAATGATGAAGTACCAATTAATCATCTCAACCGTAACATTTCAGTAAGTACCTATGTACGTTACTATTTTTATTGTACTTGCCTACATTGATAATTTGACATAGAAATATGATTTATTTAGCTTTATTAAACGCTTTTGTTTTATCAACGGGATACATTGAATCAGTGACAACACAGTTTGTTGGATTTTCTCCGAAACTGTTGATCATAATTTGTTATTTCCGAAATCTGGGATGTGTTGAAATGATTACGAAACGCCCACCTATTTTTAGGGCTATTTTACAACCCAAAAAAAGTTCTGTTTCCTAGCCTTCTTCTTATTCTTTTCGTGTGGTTAGAGACTAAACAGCACGCGTAGCATGACCACCGTAGAAAGAGGTTTTGTCGACGGAAGAAGAGACAAAATGACAGATTGTGATTGTTTATCTGTCATTTTATCTATTCTTCCGTCGACAAAACCTCTTTCTACGGTGTTCATGCTACGCGTGCTGGTGTCAGAGTTTTAAAGCCGCCTATGGGCCTCTGACTTGGCTTCACAGACCGTCGAGAAATAAATCTCTCAGGCCTCACAATGTTTTCCTTCACCGTTTATGAAGCAAGTGATAATTAATTAATTAATTTGAAAACGCACATGAATTCGAAAAGTCAGAGGTGCGTGCCTTGGGTTCGAACTATGACTTGGCAGTCCGACGGTCACGGTCGTCGACGGTCAGCCTAATATCAAGAAAATATGAACTTTATGTTTTCTATCTTAAACACTAATAAAACAATATACGGGAAAATTCTACTGCCCCATACATTTATGATCACATAACTCGGCAAAATGTACGGATCAGCAGTTATTTTGTTATTGCTGGTATTAATTGTAGCTAAAGTTACCCAATGTTGTTCAATTACCATAAATTTGACAAATATTATCGTCATGCACCTTCAATTCTTCATTAATTTTATTTTATAAGACATCTTGTAGGCAACTCATAATTATATTCAAGCAAACAAGTATTCGTATTTTTTTTTTTTTGTAAAAACAAATTATTGGCAACATTATGGTCACTTGGTCAGACCCAACACTGAAAAAGTCTAGACTGAAAACATCATACCTACATTAATTTTACAATGTAACACAACAAAGAGTACATTCAGTACATTGTAACCAAAGTCAATGATCAATGGTTTGTGGTCGAAATACTCGTTAGATGACGTCATAGGTGACATATGTCGTAATGTGAACTGAAGTTATTATTAGCCAATAGAAATATGTGAGCGAGTTAAGTAGACATGACATCGATTACGTGTATTGATGTCACATTAAATCAGTGTTATGACTTATGAAGTTATGATGCACGATTGTTGAGCTGGTTGAGCTGCGAATAGTATCATGACTGCCACATTGGGATCAATTCGTGCTTCGGGGAGTAGTTGAATTAAACTGTTGGTGTATCTGGCCAGTAACATAAGACCTAACCTAACACATGCAAACTATCCAACCCATCCAACCTACCTATAAGGGCGAAATTATATGAATGGAACTGAATAGGCTTGCAGAAAAAATATCGATATATCGATATTTTAGACAATATTTATTATTTCGATATATCGATGTAAAATATCAAGTATCGAAAATGTATCAAATTCGATATATTTCCAATAGCAACATCGTTGTCGCCACTGACTAAAACCGCTGGGAATCAGAGCCGTAAACAAAAAGTAGACTTTTTTATTATCTGTGGCGTGACTTTGCTTGCTTTGCTCAGAAAAAAAAAGAAAATATCAACAAGTGAGTGGGCTAAATGCTAACATGTAAAAACAAACGCAATTGAAGATCATAAAAAAAGTTTTTTTTTTTACTTTTTCCGTTTTATGAAAGGTAGTTATGCAAGAAGTGCCAAAAAATATCGATATATCGTTTTTTTCTCTATAAATCGAAATCGATATTGATTTTTTTAAATATCGATACGATATTCGTTACTTTTTGGCACTTCTTGCATCCCTAGAACTGAACGTGATCTAAACTGCGTTCAAGACCTGTCAGTGTCAATATTTCACAACAATGATGACATTGACAGCTTTTGAACGCGGGTTAGATATGCTGATCGCGTTTAATTTCATTGGTGAAATTCGCCTTAGTCGCAAACGTGACCCGCGTATGACGACAATCTGAATGATGGCCCCTGACATACGATAGTGTTGCATCTGACAGTCTGCAGCCACGAGTTCGGACGCTTCCGATGGTTTCAGGGTTTATTCTTTCACTTCACAAAATAGTTTTTACTAGTACCAACTAGTAAACAAACGAACAAAACAAACGAAGCAAAAGGAATAGGTAAAAAATTTAAAAAAATATATGTTTTTATTTATGCTTCAGTATACAAAAAAAGGTTTCGTATTTGGAACCTCCTTTTGAGCAAACAATGCCTGTGTTAGGAGACTCCGCTCTAAAACAAATTCGTAGGTACTTAAAATATCAAATAAAAACAAGTATGTTAGTGAGAATGTGATTCGAATGTGAATACCAGTACGTAGTGTGTCTGTATGTGTGAGTGTCTGTGAGAGTGAATGAGAGAGTGTATGCGAGAGTGTATGAGAGAGTGTATTTTAGAGTGTAAGTGAGAGTGTATGTGTGAGTGTATCTGCTACTTTATGTGCTCTAAAAGTGCCTCCGTATTATCATATTTAAGTGTCTTTAGGCTCTATAGTTTATTTATGTATGTTACTATTCCGCAAAAATCTCACTGAAGTGATTGCACACTATTAGTCAACAAGTGTTTCCAAGCCTGCGTCTCCAGGCAATCAAGGCCACGATAGGTTAATGTAACATCCATATTTTTCAACTTTTTCCGAATATTGTTTGTGCCGTCGGTAATGTTTGTTCAACTGTTCATTGTTCTGCTGGATATAAGCCTTTCTGTATTCCGGTACAATTTCAATGGAGTTTAGGTACTGACTTATACAATACCGTATATACAGCTGTTTTTAGTTGTTCGTCGGATTTTGGTACATAACATTTACTACACACATTACCACTGAGATACAAAAACCTACCTAGACTACCTACTTTCTTATACAGTGTGAGTCTTTATAATGTGCACATATCAAAATGAGGGAATATATGCTTAATTTTTATCGACGGAAAAAATATTTTAAAAATTCTAAATATTTTTTTCAAATTTTGTAACAAACCGGTGAAACTTTTAAACTAAATGATCTATCGCGATGAAATAAACTATATAATGATTGGAAGTAATTAGGCGTCCTCATAAAAATAAAATTGTAGAAAAAAACTACCCTCAATTGAAAATAAACATGTTTTTTTTTAGCAAAAATCTGTTTTTTTTTTATAAATTTTTACAATAATCGTAAAATTTCTCAATGAGACAAAAAAAATTAAATTTTTTAAATATTTTTTCCTTCGATAAAATTAAGCACAGATTCCCTCATTTCGATATGTGCACATTATAAAGGCTTATGAAGTCTTTATCGATGGTTGATTGTTATAGCATTCTGCAGTATGCTGTAATATGTAACAATCAACCGTGCTATTTATAATTTATTAATACCTACACGACTGCACATTTAAAATATTATTATTTCATGATCTACTCATAATTATACGTATTTACAAAGCAAATGACTGAGAATCTACGAACAGCGGGCGGCTAGAAAAAATGGCTAAGGTAGCACATTTTTATTCAAGTATCTATTAACCAAGATAAAATGTCACGTTTATCAATAAAAACAAGGAACTATGCAATAACATTGATTAATATAGAACGATGATGAAGGATGCATTTCTTACTTTTGTGATTTTGACAAATCACTAATCCCCCTGTAGGTATTTTACAAATAAATGTGTTTCCATCTCAAAAACGGAAAAACCTTGCGAGTTTTAATCTTTAAAAAAGCTTGTGATAACCTCGTCTTTTATTACCTTCCTATTTAATGAATCTTCATTATACACACAAGATCGTATTCTGACGTAATTACACTGTATGCATATTTTAAAATCGTGTAGATGCTCAAGAAAGAAGGTATTATTTATTAAGGAAAACGGAGACTGGCACGTACTAGAACCAGTTGGAAAAAACTGAATTTACATATATGATTCGCTTTACTTTTTTTTTTTTGCGTTTTTTTTTTTAAATATTTCCGAGTGTGAAGGCTTTTTTAAGATGAGGTTTGTATGGAACGTAACTATTTGGAAGTTCCATTCAATGTAACCATCATTATTTTTATTACTTTATATTAAGAAGACGATTTCTTCGCTTGCCGAAAAATAAATAAATTATTGTAACATTTAAGGTTTTTGAGGGCATAACGAACGATGCATGCCCTCAAAAAATTCAAAAGTAGGGATTCTCAATTCCTAAGATACGTAAATGAAAGTGTAAACCCTTACTTTTAAAGTCAATTCAAGGAAAAGCCAAAGTGCAACTCCCTTTTCCTTAAAACCAGGTTTATGACTTAATAATGTAACAGTACAGTAAGTCAGTTCAGCTGACTTGCAACTGGGCTCGTGTAGACTCTAGTTTCAACCCATTCTAGTACTGACTTCGCGCCCTTAAGTCAGTCCAGTTGACTAACCTATCCGTCTATTTTTGGGCCCAATAGCTTCCCTCGCCTAACTTACTGGCATGGCGGTCTCGTCTACATAAACCCACCGACTGTGTTCGAAATTCCGAGTCACTGGGTCCAGCCACTACCATCGTATAAACATACGGCTCACATCACATCACACACACACATCACATCAAATCACACACACACACATACACATCACATCACATACATCAAAAAGTCTTTAGTTATTCTCAACACTCCATTATCAACTTCATAATATTCCGTTACTGTAAAACATGATTATCACAAGTGACTTGACAAAATCCCCGTTGTATTGGATTCACTGAGCAAAGAGGACACAACCTTAAAGCAATCACTACAGTTGTGCTTACACACCGCGACATGAAAATGATGTTTTAATACTATATTCTTATGAAGACGATGGCTCAGGTATTGAGAAACTTCTATTGCACATCAAAAGTAAGAAAAGGCATCATTTGTATATCCTCAATTCTGGGACTGAGGTCTGAACTCTATGAAACGGAGGAGACCGTAATCCACCATCTGTTGGCCCAGTGGAAGCCCGTGCCGGTCTAGGCAACCAAACCCATCGTTGATAAGAAAAACTTTTAACATCAAAAGTAAGAAAAGGCATCATTTGTATGTCCTCAATTCTGGGACTGAGGCCTGAACTCTATGAAACGGAGGAGACCGTAATCCACCATCTGTTGGCCCAGTGGAAGCCCGTGCCGGTCTAGGCAACCAAACCCATCGTTGATAAGAAAAACTTTTAAAAAAAATTTGCTTTTTGATTCTGATAGTGTAGAGAATAAAATGCCATTTTTAAACACAAGGTAACTTAGCATAATAATTCAATCATTTATAAAACATTCACTTAAAAAGTCCCGGCCCCAAATCTCAAGCACACTATAAATTTTTTGCAAATCCGTTTCCCCTTGAAAAGTCCATAAATTATAAAACTAAAATATGTAGCCTAAGAAAATCCCCGAAAGCTACCAGTAAAAATAACAAGAACGAAAACACAGCTTCTATCAATTCAAATCTTCATCGCGTCATAACTTTTTACATCTAATTCTTAAGGCCAGTTTTTTTTATTTTATTTTTTTGATAATATTTTATTTATGCACTGAACAGAACCACAGTTGAATACTGGTTGTTTATAAAACAAACAAAAGAAGCGCGTTGTTTGGAACCGATGACGTAGATCGTCGAGGTCAAGGTTATCGAGTCTTTCGTGCATTCATCAGTGAAAGTTTTATCACCAGTGAGTCACTTTGCTGCTTGAATTTCGAATGTTAGTGTTGAGATAACCTATTCTTCTTCGGTACTCCACAATTACTGATAAACTGTTACCTTCCCTAGTTCAAAAGACCATGTTAAACTTATCTCGGGAATAGAACGAGTACCTATCTCAGGAATAGAAAGACTATCTCGGGAATAAAAAAATTATCTCGAGAACAGAAAGATTATCTAGGGATCCATATAAAATATCGGGTTTCCAGTTTAAGTACGCTTAGAAGCACTTGCCCCAAACCTGAAACTAGCATGTAGTTATTACCTGACCTGATTTGAATCAAAAATAAAATAAGGACTCCATAGTTTGACATGGAAGACATTCCCATACCTTCATGGGTAACTTTTCGCCTGTTGTAAGTGAAAAGACTCAGTTTGGCAAGAAACAATTTACCATGGCTATCAAAACAATTCGTGATGGGCAAATGAGCATAGCGATTGGGCAATATAACATTATTTATCGCAATTCGCCATTGCTTTGAGAGCAGGACTTATTTCATTTATTGCTTGTAATGCATAGCTATAAATATCTTTTCACCACCACAAAGTTAATTAATTACCACGTGCTTAATGACAGTTCCTACAAAAAGAATTACTCCCATACAAAGAAACTATGTCAAATAATTATAAGCAAATACCACATGAGTTGAAGATGACACACTTATTAAAACAAGCTCTCGTAATAACACTTCTTACTTAACAGTCGATACATCTATAAATATAATATTCAATGTCACACAAGAATCTGTACTTACGTAAGATTGTAATAGATAGGTACTTTGACGATATACCAGCACAAGAGTAGACAGCAAACAGAAACTAAACTTTATTCAAGGCCAACAAGTCATGCCATTCAGCACTACCACATCGACGCTTATTACATGAGGATCCTCATTTACATCCTAAAGATCCTCGTCTAAGTATACTCTACGTCTTTTAAAGACATCAATATCCTCATGCCCATATTCCAAGAGCTACCGTAAATTGAACGCACTCAGTTCGTTTTTGTGTGACACCGATGGCTCGTCCCAGTTAAAACAATGTTGTTACCTCCAACACCATTGTGGCAAACGGTGGTATGGGGCCTGCCGTTCTTTAGTCCTTTCGAAGGTAGATACTACACATCTACCCTCTAACGGAATTTAAACATTCTTGAAGCTTGGTCTCTGTCTGATAAATATTCATGTTCTATAATAACTCTGTAGTTTTACGTCATCGAGAACATTTATAATCGTCTGGAGCATTAGATGGTATGTTAACTGTGTTAATGTTAGAGTTGGCCATGCTTTGCAAACAAACTGATGTGCAGATGCGGCTGATTTGTCTGGGTGACCCCTATTTTATTTGAGACTGAGGAATTTATAAAATATTATGAATTCCTTAGCTCTTCTTACTACAAACCATAAAATACCTACCGCTTATTGAAAACAAGAAATTTTATTTTACAAAATAAAACAGAACAGTATAGTAAACTACTTGTCAATCAACCTTATAATAATAATTTTGTCCCTGCTAGGGGTTAGTCCTCTTCTCTATGAGAGGGACTGAGCTGAGCTCTGAGCTGAGCTACACGATTACTGACAAATGCGTGCACTGACAGGTCCACTCAAATATGTATGGTTCTTTTCTCAAAAGACCATTTAGAAACAAATCTACATGGTCCTCAAATTGATCTGACCAAGATTATTTCCGGGTTACTATATACACATTGACATTAATGAATTTTATTTATATAACAATAAATATAATGACATGAATATTTACTTCTTAAAATACTATATGATTTTAATTATGGTGAATGTAAAGATTATGTGGGTCATTCCTTTTTTTTTTGTATTTTTCTCAGTTTTTTTTAATCATGGTCTGGCAGTTTGAGTAATTTATGCGACCTACCCAAATAGCCTTTCTTTGGTATTCTTCGTCAAATCGTTGAGCTCCTTTAATTCTGAGTTGAGCTGCAGCACGATTATTGACAAATGCGTGCACTGTCTGGACAGGTCCACTCAATCTGTATGTTTCTTTCCTCAAAAGATCATTTCAGACACCAATCTACATGGCCTTTACATGATCTGACCAAGAATATTTTTAAATTTTCTACTTTACTGAAATAATTTTCCACGAGTTCCACTATCAAGTTTTCCTCAGAAGGTCACTACTTTGGGCTACGTTTCCTTTTTCCTTCAGATACATTCATAATCAGCCTATAATGTTCTCACTGCTGGGACACAGGCTTCCTCTCTGTGAGAAGGAGTGGGCCTATAATCTACCACGCGGGCCCAGTGCGGGTTGGTAGATGTCACATGTCTTCGAATTTTTGATTTTAGGACATGCCGGTTTCCTCACGATGTTTTCCTTCACCGTTTTGAGAGTAGTGGTGATGAAATTATTTACACAAAGTAAAGCGCCCGCTTGGGTTCGAACCCACGACCTACGATCAGGTATATTATTTATTTAAAATTACCACAAATCCACAACAAAAAATCAAGTTCTCCAACCAAACCGATTCGAAAAGCCTCACTCAACTAACAATGACAACTCGTGTGAACATTCAGTTGACCCAAATAAAAACCGGCAAAATTATGTGAACACAAAATCTTGCGTTCCGCTTTGTAAACAATTGCATTTCCATTTTAGTTGGCTTACATGTGCATTCATCAACTCAAGAGTATACCCAGTATTGGCTACTCTACGTTTATGATGAAAAAACGCAAACAAAGTTATCTGAGAGTAAGACCAATGAGTAAAATTATTCAAGGATTAGTAACTCTGGTATAACATGGCATTTGGTCGAATCCGCCCTTACAGAAATAAAATCATTTATCACACGTGCCCTGTCTTTGTTGGTGGACATCACATGTCTTCGAATTTGAGTGAGTACAATAACGATTATCTTTCCACGCATTAATATTGGTATTCGATGTAACTTATCAGTTGATACATTCAACTTTTTCCACGTACATTAGTACTAAACTGACATTTATGTGAAATGGATTGAGCATGAGCAAATCGGTGTTGCAAGCCTTGGGTGCATCGGCATTCTCGGCTGCATCATGCAATATACCAACATGTGTCGGGTTAAAGAGCACAACTGCATTCGAAATAACAGGCTCCCCTGTTAAGAGAGAAACGACTATCCTTACAAAATTGAGTAATATTACAGACTTCTCAAATTTTAAGTAAGTATAGTTAGTTGGAAGCTGGGCCATTTGCGAATGGGATCATCTGGATAAGTGGTAAGTTACTACTATTATTGGTGTCATGCAGTATTAATTTGTTAATGTTTTCAGTATGAAGATAAAATTACAGACATACATATTTCTAGTTAATGGGCGAACAAATTGTCAGAGTCAATGAGGCCCGGAATCTTGGTCTTATTTTGGATAGAGACCTTCGTTTCGAAAAACACGTAGCCGATTCAGTGAGAAACTGTTTTTACCGCCTGAAAGTTCTGTACAAAATTAGGCCTTACTTGTCTGAGACACTACGGGAACAGCTTGTGGAAACCCTGGTTCTATCTAGGTTGAACTACGCTGACACAGTGTACGGCCCGCGCCTATTAGCTCGTACAGACCGCCTCATCCAAAGGGTACAAAACGCTTGTGCGCGGTTTTGTTACAATATCCCTCGCAGAAGCCATGTAACACCTTTTCTAAATAAGCATTTTTCTCTAAAAATGAAATCCAGGCGCAAACTGCACTTGGCTTGCCTTTTGTTCGGTGTTGTTAAATACCAGAAACCGGACTACCTGTACGACAAGTTGAGTTGGATAGCGAGTAGACGAGAATGTGGGAGAAGGCAATGCTCGAAGCAACTCTCCACCCAGTCTCATAGTACAGCAGCTTTTAGAGGTAGTTTCAGTTATGCGGCTTCTAAAGTGTGGAATAACCTGCTACCACATCTTCGAGCGATAGAAACGATCGACACATTTAGAAGACGCTTACGGCAGTATCTCATGGATTCGCAACGGAAGCTAGACATGATCAACCTTAATGTTTCGTTGATATAAATTGTATTATGATAAAGTTATCTATTATTTATTGACGTACAGTCCCTTTAGTCCTTTGTTTATTGTTTATTGTGCAACCATGCCATCATAATTATTTTGTTAAATACCACTGTTTAAATCTTTAATTATCTTTTAACTTAATTGTATCATATCGATTTTATTATTATTTGCTACACATATTTATTTATTCTTTATTTAAATATTTACACACACTATAAAACTGATTTACATCCGTAAGACGTACTCGTAACATAAGGTTCAGTTGAAAACCAGCGTCAGGCACTAGTTGTCTGGCATTTATGCTGAACTGGGCCTATTTGTCGCAGCCGTGAGGCACACAATACTGTTTTAAACTTTCTTTGCTTTTTCCTGTTTTTTTTTGTTTTTGAAAACTGTGTGTCTTAACCTGTGTCAAATAAATTTATTTTCTTTCTTTATTTCTTTCTAGTTTTTACGTACTTTGGTATCATTTCCGAAAATCCCGTTTCTGTAATATTTTAACAGCGGTAACAAATTTTCACCAAAACTTGCAGCTCGGTTCTTTGCCGAACGTTTTAAGACTTAATTAAAACTTTAAACGACTTCAAATTGTAATAGGACATTATCGAGAAGGTCAGGGTTGAAGTAAAGGACACTATTATAATAAATAAGAATCTAGTGATAAATTTGAAGTTTATTAGCGAAAACAAAAGAGTAAATGACCTTAGTTACTTCCTCCCAGAGATTTCTCAGTCACAACTTCACAAGGATGCATTGTTTTAGAACTGGTCAGTTATGTTGAATTTCTGGTTTTGCATCTTGCCTGTCCATCAACCTTGATGGTTGCGGAAACTAGAATATTTTTTCAAGATTAGACCGTTATAATAAAATATGTGGTCGTGTTATGGGGCCTACAGATTTGATAGATTTTTCGCGGTTGTACGTTTCCGTGGGATATTTCCCAACATACACGCGAGCAAAAGCTAGTTTATTAATAGATGAAAATGCAAAATTATTTTTCGTGTAACAGATTTAATTCAAATTCATTTATTTTGTGAACACAGGGTACATACAGAAGGTGTTATAATACATAAGATTCGAGCTGTGTTCCGCCAAAAGGCATACAAAATATCAAAGGTTTTTAAAGTAAAAAGAACCAAAAAATAAAAAATAATGTCACTAATTCATTAATACAACAATAATCAAAATGAACAAAATTACTTATTTAACCATTTATGTACATACAAGTAATACACAGACAAGACAAAACGAACAGAAAAATACGTACAAAGGTGTGGGTAGTATGTCACATAACATAATAACAGATGGGATTTTGTCAACAGTTATTATAATTAAAATTTGTCATTTAAACATTCGTCGACAGAATAATACACCTTGTTATTTGACAATTTGAATAGATTTCTTTTCAATTCGTTAATGTTAATACTTGAGATAACTTGTCCTGGTAACTTATTATATAGTTTTTGAGCCATTGTATAAAAGCTGTTGCTAAGAAATTTTGTTTTTGTTGCTAACACCTGTAACTTTTTGAGCGCCGTTTACTTTCTACAAATCTATATAAATTCATGTTGTGTTTTATAAAAATACAGGCTTCATAAATATAGAGTGACGGTAAAGTTAATATTTTTAGCATAATATATGAAAATGTGGCCTGCATGATTCTTTTTGTTTTATTTTACAAATCGCTCGGATACATTTTTTATATCTTAGGGGCATTTCCCCAGAATATGAGGCCATACCGCAGAGCCGAGGCGACATAACCATGATAAGCTGCGAGTAAGGCGGTCTTATTCGCAATTTTACCCAGCATATAAAGAGCATATGAAAATCTACTAAGCTTTCCACAAAAAAATTAAATTAATTCAATGATTATAAGATGGACCCTGTATTTACTTCACTTTTTCAAACAACAAACAAAGACTATTTCTTTTTCGTTTTCTCTTGTCGGCTGAATACGCAAATCAGGCCGAATTTTGTTTTCTACCGAAAAAAAACCATTTTCGGTCGGACTCTACAAACTAACCGGTAGTAGAAAATTATTATAAAACAAATAAGTTGTACATATTTCCAGGTGCACAACGTTCAAAAATTGAAATCATAGTGCAAACTTCTTTATTCTTCAAGGTAAGGAGACAAATCCTTACCACTCCTATTAAATCCAAATTGTGAATGAAACCATAGCGCGATTCAGGGTTCCGGTCTCAATTAACACCGCCATCTATCGAGTTTTGAAGCAAATGAAGAGGGTGAAACTAACAACCCCGTCTATGGAGCTTCGTAGCAAACTGAGGGTGCAATTCTGGAGAAAAATATCTGTTCTACCCTTTTTTTTTTTTATGTGGGAAATTATCAAATAACTTCTCCCGCTCTGGGAGGAGCGGGAGGGCGTGTCAGACTCTTACTGACTAAAACCCACCCGTGTTCCTTCGGTTGCCCTGTTGCCGGGGGCCACGATTTCCCTATCGGTTTTCTTCTACCCTGCACATGAACCTAAAGAACTTCATA
Source organism: Agrochola lychnidis (assembly GCA_963680765.1). Classification (NCBI taxonomy): domain Eukaryota; kingdom Metazoa; phylum Arthropoda; class Insecta; order Lepidoptera; family Noctuidae; genus Agrochola; species Agrochola lychnidis. The sequence goes on along the minus strand of OY796865.1, from coordinate 21,183,230 downwards.
AAATTATTGAATAAAATAATAATACAATATGAAGGAAGTGCCTAAAGTAAAAACCATTAAGTACGATTTTCACTTATTTTTTAATAGGTTATCAAACTTTTTTGAACTGCAGTATTACCATTACATTTCCTTCTTTTCTCGAAAAACCCAATACTATTATGGTTGTCATAGTCTAGTAAAGAATTATCAGTAACCCAAGACCTTTTAAATGAGATAATATATGTTTCAAGTCTGTTGACTAGTTTCAATTTTGAGGACGCTAGCGCCCATCGTCCAAAAATTACCTAGTAAAACGTCACAGACATTCATGTAAATAGTGTAACAACATTACCAACGACCGTTGACCCATAATTCACATTGCAGTTATTTTAAATTATGAGAATAGAAAAATATATTTTTTTGGTTTAATCGTATCAATTTAGAATTGCCCATCACGTCGGTGAAGTTTGGCCAATTAATTTAATTTGAGCTTGTTATTATGTTTTCTAGCTTATTAGCTGCATCATCAAATTAATCAAAGTCGATAGAGTAACAAAAAAAAGATGTCTTTTATTAAATTAATAGAAATTGATTTGTCTTCGTAAACGCTATCGTACACAGACGCGACGCAATAAGCCGATGCGACTCTAATAAAACAATTTCTAAGAAAACTTCACGGTAGCACAATCACCGGTGTCGCGTCGCGCGACAAGTCGCGCCAGTCTGCACAAGCCTTAACGCCATGCTCAGTTTTGAGTGTTATCAATATATCTCTGGTCTGTCAATTCTTTGCTACTGACCTAACCATCAATTTGGAACCGTTCTTGATTGACCTTTTAAATATCTTGTAAAAAACCTATTAGAATCAAAAACTTTGATTGGGGGCAAAAAACCGTTTAGCTGAGCTTAGATGAACATGATTTAAGATCAGTTTTTATTCAACGTCGCGACTAGATGTAATCTTTTGACATTCTAGTTTATTACATGTGACCATAGCCTCGTATAAAATTTATAATAGAACTGGAAATACCAATGATATTAATAAGACACCTTTGAGAAAACAATAGACTGTTTTCTGGCAACTTTTAAAATACTTGAGTCTCGGGAATCCCGTAACTTAATTGCGTAATACAATACAATCACAATCTGTTTCGATTTGAAACAGATTGCTAATCGATTGCTTCATAAGTTGGAAAAAAAAATCTGCTCAACAACGTAAATAACGCAATGAATGTTGTTGAACTGTCAAAATGAAACTAATTAGGCAAAATTGTTTACGAAAATAAATTACGCAATTAGGGTACTGATCTGCCAAAACAATGTGTTCCAAATGTTTTAATTTAGTACCTATTATTCTAATTATAATGCGTGCCAGAGAGGTTACTGTGAACACAATACAATATACATATTGTATTGCAGCTACACTATTTATCAACACAAATTCTCACACCACCTTTAAATATTCATTAGGTACATAAACATTAATCTTTAATCTAATCCAGCGTGTCCCTTGCTGTCCTCCCCCAGCGACGCCCTAAGCCGAGGTCCGTAACCCACAGGGGGTGCCCTTAGCGTGTAGTCGCTTAGTTCCTAAGTTTTATGCCCTGGCTCGAGGCCTTAATTTATTGAGGCAGCCAAGGAAAGTCCGGTCTTAACCGGACTTTCCTTGGCTGAACATATGAGGTTAAATTGACCTGCAAGATGCCACAAAAAAAAAACGTTTATCCGCCGTATCTAAACGTTGACGTCGTGGTTGGGCTTGCGTGCTCCGAACTCTAGGCCTGAGCCAGTAGAGTTTACTTTGCCGGAACGGGTCTGGAATGAGAAGCCAGACCAAGAGAAATACAAAAACCCGCAGGGCAGCATGTGGCGAGCCGTTGGGCAGTAGCGACCCCACGGACCCTATCTCCCGTGAGAAGTCTTGTTCCTCACCTCTGGCTTGCCTTAATTGGCCGGCTTGAGTGGAGATTCGCAAGAGCAAACGTGCTCGGAGGAAGGAAGTATTCCAGTAAGATGCTGGTAGGGATTTTGACCGTACTTCCGGGATTGTCCTGATAGCCGTGGAATACCTCTCCACTTCTCATAAGCACCTCAGGACGTGTTGCCCCCTTGTCGCTACGACACTATGTGCTAGCGACCGTTTTCGGGGGCCCATTATTGAGCGTGCAAGTCACCCCCTGCCATTTTATCTGTGTATTTTACAAAAAACATTGATCAGGCAGGGGCCATAGTCTTTCCATAGTCCTAGATAACCAGTTCACTTTAGCCATCCAAACCCATAACCCAATATCTTTGTTTCCATATCTTGCAATAGTCCTACACCAACCCCTGGATGCACTTACGTAGTGCGGACAGGGATAATCGTCGGTTGGTGCCTCATTTCATTAAAAATGTCTAACGGGCCTCTGCGAGTTGGCTTCGGCCCCTCGTACGCCTTCCAAAGGTCCGGGACCCCAGGGTCCCGAGAATAGTTAAAAACTAAAAATATATTTTTATATACACAGGAATATATTTTTCACTTTCAAAACTATCAAAATATTGAATAAGGACAATGACACGGGAAGCCGTTTTAACAAAGACACTCAGGTATTCAACTGGGATAGATTCTTTGTTAGAATAGAAATAACGGAATTTAACTTTTTTTGTTTGTGAACGATTAAAATTCAAGGTCAGCTTGCAACAAAGTTTGCGATTTAATTTGTATAAAAACGTATCTTAGACCTTTCCGCGTTTGTAGATCCATCAGTCGTCTGGGGTTTTTTATACAAATCGAAGACGTTAAAAACAAGTTAATCTATTACCTAGACCTTCGCTGTCTTAATTTTAATAATAATATATTAACTTGTTCTTGGAAGCAGATTTTGGTAATAATAGTCTAGGGCAAATGGTAATGAGAATTGATTTAGATGGTCATTTAGCAATATTTCAGCTTTGAAAGAAACACCATAAGACATGAAAGTGAAAAAGGCTAGTGAGACGTGATCGTCTGATCAACAATAGGATCAAAATCAAGACAAGGACTTTCCCTTGACTCATTGACTTTCAGATCCATGCCATCTTGTCACATGGTTTCACCACGAACTTGCTAACAACACGACCAAAGAGGTTTGATTCACATACGTATATACAAATATTTACATATCTATCTGATTGTGAAATCTAAACAATTTGCATGCACGAACGTGTGTCTAAATCAAATTATACATCATATTCTTACATGGTTTGCCTGGGAAATCAAAGAATTGATCAGAAGCTTGAACTTAATCTTCAATGATAATTTCAAAAGTAGCAGCGTCAAGATTGGTAAAGAGCTGATATAGATAGTTACTACTGTAGCAGTACTGAATTCGAACGATCTGCAAAATACAGAACAGTAGAAAAGTGCACTGACCACATAAATTCTATACCTAATATCAAGCAACATTTACGTAACTAAAACTTAACAATCTGGTGACCAAGTAAATAATAATGCAGCCTTTACAAAAAAGTCTAGAATATTTATGCACTCGTTTTAATCCATAATCCATGACCTGCACCTTGCATACAAACGAATTTGATCGAAGACTATATTCTCTGATTCAACAATGGCAGACAGTGGCCCACTTAATGGACGAAGTGAAATAAGGGTCAGTAGAAAGCCGACGATAAACGCTGTGAATATTTTAATGTCCGATCGTTGGTTTACCGTTAAATATTGCTACTACATCGTCTGGCTTCTCTTCTTTATCATGTTTATTGATTTTACTATCTACTATATCTACTGATAGAGTAAAACCTATTTTGATTTTTAAATCATCATTAGCTGTTTCTGTTTTCTGGGTTAGAATTTCCAATCTCTAGTGTACACCGTCCCTATCTTGAAGTTATCTCATGTTTCTAGTGTACCTTTCTTGTTTTAGTTAAATTAAATATGTATCAAGTTTTGCATTAAAGCAGGTTTTCATATGACCTGCCAATATTTAGTCAGTGTTTAGTTATTTCTGTGTGCATTTCATTTGCATTCATTATAATCCCGTTCTTGTCAAGTTGTCAGGAAATCCTAGTATGAGTATGGAATTATAAGGGTGTGAAACATGTTTAATATTCTTTCCGTTGGGAACCATAGCGTGTAAACTGTCTGTCATTGCACGTTGTAACATTTAATTGTGGGAATTGAATTCTTTTGTAAAATACGTAAACCATGGCGAGCGTACCTCATCATCATTACAGTTGCGCAAATTGTAAATGAAAAAGTGCGTTAACAGAATGACCGTGGAAACAAAAATGAATAAATCAAATGAATGTGTTGAAGACAACATGAGAATGGTTTTGCATCGTCAAAAAGTTTAGTCAACCACTTTCCATATCTCTAAGCCTGAACACAAAAACAAATTATTCATCATTTACCTAACTCTAACTAGCCACAAACTATACTTTAAAGGAATGTGTCCAAAAACCATTAGTAATAAACTTTGTTTCTTTCCTTAAATTGTATATACGTATGTACCTATACTCCGTTTGAAATAAGATTAGACATTTAAACAAACCTTTTTTACAGTCCGTTCAACCGATTTTGACTTCTATTTCGTAGGCATAAGGATGGCATTAAAAGCAAAAAAAGTGGTTACAAACCAACTGTTTACTGCAGCTGCCATTTGTCATGCCACCAACGCAATAGAAGTCAAAATCGGTTGAACGGACTGTAAAAAAGGTTTAGTTAAAAGTCTAATCTTATTTCAAATGGAGTATAGTTTGTCACAATTTATTGGCATTCCACGGCACCTTTGAATATATTTTTTTCAACGAAATATTAAACCAGGATTACTCATAATTTTACCTTATCTTCTATACATACGTATAATAAAATCGTAGCGAAGTCAAAAACTGCTTCTCACACGGACAGTACGTTGCTTGCTCCCGCGTCACCATGCAGTCCACTCCTGACTCTCTGGATATTTTGGCTCCTGAGACCAAAACTACAAACGTAGTATACAGGGAAGTTTAAAAAAATATGTTAATGTTATTTTAGTAAATTGTGGTGTCATACGACTTCCACACGAAGTCGCGGGCAGAAGTTAATTCCTTATAAGTCTGACTGTGTAACCAACACCAACTATGTATACTCCATTTGAAATAAGATTAGACATTTAACTAAACCTTTTTTACAGTCCGTTCAACCGATTTTGACTTCTATTGCGTTGATGGCATGACAAATAGCAGCTGCAGTAAACAGTTGGTATTGTAACCAGTTTTTTGCTTTTAATGCCATCCTTATGCCTAAGGTATAGAAGTCAGAATCGGTTGAACGGACTATAATAAAGGTTTGTTTAAATGTCTAATCTTATTTCAAATGGAGTATAGAATATTTGGCCCTACTATAATACTTTTTTTTGAGTTAGGTAACTTTGTATTCTACAGAATGTAATAAGTAAGTGGGTCGTCTTAGGGGCATATTATTAAGTGCAATATTATCTACCCACCACCCGTCGCCCAATTGATATTATCTACCAACGTAAGTGCGGCTTGTTTTCGTCTATCATAGTGATTCGACTCCGCATTTTCTTAGACAATGACGGTAGACTTCAATTTATCCACGTGCATCCTGTATTCTATATAAATATGACAATTTGATGACAAAGCCCCCGTTCCGAGATCCTAAACTGTCGGAAATTATCGTCGGTTGAATTACAGCTAATCGTGCGGCCTTCGCTCATTAATGAGCTGTCATCATTCAGTTCTCGGCCGGTCACGTTTTTGCAGTTATATGTACACAAATATACACACATCACTTTGTCACGGTAATGAGCAATAAAGATGAGACAGTAAAAAAGTATAATTTGGGATCGACATTAAAAAAACTGTAGTTGGGATGAATTTATCCCAAATACAAACTTAACATTGTAGTTGAAATACATGTACTCCCATACATTCCAACTGTAAATGTAAATTTGTACGCACAATTTCGAGAGATTCTCCATGTTATTTTAAGACCACAGACTTCTTATAGGTTTTCCTGTGATCTAGTGACGAAATATTCTGGTTTTTTTTTTTCAATATTTTAGGCTTAGTAGTTTCGGAGATAAGGGGGGGGAATGGTCTATTTTCATCTATTTTCTTAAATATATTTAAATGTTCCTATTTATTTTGGGGAACACAGAAATACATGTGTACCAAATTTCAACTTAATCGGTCCATTAGATTCGGAGCAAATTGGCTGTGACAGACGGACAGACAGGCAGACAGACCGACAGACAGACACACGAGTGATCTTATAAGGGTTCCGTTTTTTCCTATTAAAGTACGGAACTCTAAAAATTATAAGCTTTTATCCAATCTCAACTGTTACTTCGTCATGTTATTGTTAAATTATATACCTACTTGATGATTTCTTAGAATTCAAAAGATCAGGAAAATATGATTAGTATACTGCGTCATATACATGTTTCGATAAAAGTCCATATGAAGAACACCTGCCTTTAATTATTGTTTTCCTCTTACTCAGACGTCAGCAATAAGAATTTTCCTTCCAAAAATGCATTTTGAAAGCAAAAATCGGTAAATCAAAAAAAAATCCTTGTAATTTGCGTTTTTGGAAAGCAAAAAGAACATTTATACTCCGGAAATTAGACAATTATTATCAATCACCCGTTAAAGTCACTTGCAAAAGCCAGTACGAAAATAATGACCAAAATTATTCGCTAAACCGACCGCATTTCCTTTAATTATGGGCATTATAACGTTCAAAATAGAGACGTAAATAGTAATAGTTTACGAGGCACATAGAACGTAACCAGGTACCATGTAATGTGACGTAGTCATTACATAAGCAACACCTAACGAGGATGGTGGGATAACCTCTGTCGAGAAAAATTATGTTGCAATGTTGTGGTACAAGTCATGTGCTTGTGATTCGAAATTCGGAAATGATGAAAGCCTTGAACATCAGCAGATTTAATGCCACTGTGTGGTTTTATTCGAGTCCATTGTGCGGTTTAGCTGTGTGGATTCTTGGGGTAGTCTTTGTTTCTTGGCTAATGATGTCAGTGATAACGATTTTAATTTAATTCCTACCTACTGTATTTTTATTATGATATCATTATAAACATATATGTACCAAGATCTTCCAAGATTGCAGTTAAACAGTTTTTATCTTGTGTACTTTCATCGCTATGCACTGTTTCATATCTTTTTTTATTACATGGTTTGGCTAGTAGACAATAAAATTCAAATTTTTTGGTTTGGTTATCTAATCCACTGATATATAAAATGTATGTTTCCTACTCCACAATTGCTTTATTATACACCGGATGAATAAATTCATTAGATGTTTATCTACTTTTGATCAGCGGATAATGTTCGCAACGAGTTCAGTAAGGGCAACGGTAATGAATCCGTCTGAGTTGGACAGTTTTATTACAGGTTGCTCTTTTGGGGATCTAAGATCATTGTATTCTTGTGATTTAGTCTCAGGCAGATCATGTGGATACCTGGATATTATCAATGTTCTGTGATCTGCAATATTTTATTTGAGACTTAAGTTCTGCATTCCTACCGCAGTAAATAATGCTAACGCTTTGTAACTATTTACTTAGCAGGATAAATGTAAACCCTAGTTTCTTGAAATACCTAAATAACTTCTTCTTTTTAATAATAAAAGCCATATGGTAAGATTATAATTTTTTATCCTCAACAACACTCTTTTTTTGTACCTTCCAAAATATTAACGGAGTTTACCATGACAGATTTTTTGTAATATTGGTGCCGATTCTCTTGTACACCGAACTAAACTAACTAAACTATCACTAAAATTTCTTACTTTTGGCGATGAAAATCTTAAAGCTATTCTGCAAAAAAATATCTCTAAAAAAAATTATTTTGACACAACTGAAATTGAATTTGTCAATCGCGACTCCACGTGGTACTTGTTTTCCCTACACCGTGATTTCTTTTTTTAGAGCCGGCGTCGTGCATGGGGGGCAGCCTAGACGTGTTTTATATGGAATTTTACACTTTTTGTATGGAAAATATAAAAAATTATTACCTACATGTTGAGTTTTAGGGGTCTATGGACTTTATAAAGGAGGTCGCAATATTCATTATTTTTGCGATAGGACACACCATTTTCGAGAAACAAGCAAAATAAAAGGAAAAAGATACAGAACTGTTTGTGCACCTGAAGTCGAGGTGTTGGTGTGAATTTTAGTTCATGACAACTAATTTTATTCCACTCCTTTTTAATCGCGATCAAAAATAGTCAGATTTAGTTATACAAATTCAGAATAGCAAAATTGCCATTTTCACTAATTTAATAACTCAGTGCCATCTCAGTGCTGTCAAACTAAAATTTAGTTAAGTTGTGTCACTTTAGTCTATTTCAGAATGGGAAATCGTCGTTTGACAGAATAAACGAAATATTGGTGATTTTTAGTTTAGTTTAGAGGCATTTGTGACAAGAGAATCGGCACCACTGGAGGATTTGTACGGAGACTTATTTTGAATATTTGGCACAGAATCAAATATGTATATCTTCGGGTTTTTCTCGAATGCAGTTTTCGAGTGTCGTCTTAGGGAAAAATCTTAGGTCATTCAACCGCAGAATCAGTCTTTTCTTATTTAAAAGTGGCATAAATTCAGCCCATAGAATTGTGTCCCTTATCTCTCTGTATCTCGTTAGCTTACTTCATGCGTTCATGTGCTAACGAAAATAGTTGTACTGTAGTAAAACGGGATGTTGTACAAGATCTTATAGAACATTAGCTATCTCCCAGGATAACTGGGATCATCAATGTGAATGCTTCATTCCTTTCATATTCCCCTTCTTTGTTAGCTGATCCATTAGCGGGTATTGTTATGATCCTTGAAAATTCCAACCGATATGTACTTATTTTACCTATCTTAAGAATGCGGCGACGCATGAATTGTCCATACAAACGTATTACATAAATCATTTGCAATTTGAGCATATTTCCACCATATTATGTTGATATTCGGATTGAGACAGTATTTATCTAGGCTCCTACGTCTTTTTATTTCCAAAAACTTACCTTTAAATGAAGTGTAAGCGAATTGCATTTCGTACATTTTTACAGCGTAAATAACAATATTTGTAATATTGTTTCCGCAGAAGCATAGTTTATGTTATCAAGTTACAAATTATCGAAAAAAAAATGGAAATACATATTCATAATTTTTTGTATTACGGAACACATCTAACTTTATCATAATAGTGCATATCATCTAGTAGTGCTATCGCGTCAAGCAATAATTGTCAATGTGTGCGTGGTAGTATTGCTCACTGTAGGTGTATATCGCTCCGACAGGCACTCACACTAGCGCAACGTGCTTGGAATTGAATTTTGCAAACATCTCGATTTGTAGTTGCGAGCCGTGTCGCCGGCCTCTTAAGATGTAACTTATCTCAAAAGCGTAAGTGCCAATGTGTTTAAGTTTCCATTGTTCAAATGTCCTACAGTCTATAGAATACTTGAACAATTGAACCTTTCGCTAAAATTCTGTGTTTTGTCAATGCTTTAACTGATGTATATTCGCCGGTCTCTTACGTTTGAATAATGACTGAATACAAATTGTTTTATGACTTACGTCTTGTCACTGCGATTACGTAGCGGCTGTCACCTGCTTCACAATTCCAGTGTAAGCGAAGCTAGCATGAAGCTAGGTTGAAACACAGATTGGTACAGAAGGCGCACTCATTTTAGATATTAAGCTATAAGTACGTGGCGGGCTTGTCTTGTCGGGCCAATTCAGTGTATAGTCAGAAGATATAAGAGTTACGCGAAAGAAAGAGAGGCAACTTCTAGGTGAATATAACTGGAGGCAATTAACGTTGTGCGTCCTGAATTGCACTTTATTGTGTCGTAGCAAGAGTCGCTTTTTATTTAAATGATTTGCGGAGTGAACCATGTGTATTAAATCTGTGGTTGAACTGAGATTTTCATTGAAGTGACAGTTTTTTTGAAGAATTCACGCAAGCTAACCATTTAAGGTCACAGTCATATATCTGCGTCTTAAGTGGTTAGCTTGCGTGTTCTGTATTGAGCTCACGCAACGCGTCGTACGTCCAGCCAGTAATAGGACTCGCCCATCAAGGAGCACTGTCCCAAACTAGACGCATTATTAATTTATTATACATAAAACAAAAGATGTTTTAATAAAACACGTATATTGAAAGATCAATAATTAAATTATCTTTAAAATAGTGAAGGTTTCAGAAAAATACACTTGACAAATTTTGCGTGATTCTCAGTTTTTATCCGCCTTAGTCATAACTTTACAAATTAATTTCACTTTGTAACATAAACATAATCTAAAATATTCCTATATTAAGTTATTAAGAAAATGCTCTAATTTAATTATTTTTTTCCAAATCATTAACACTACTCGTTTAGACGTAATTTTCAGTATAAATTCATTAAAAGTCGGTTATCGTCGCCTTAACAGCGGTTAACTGCTACGTTGGTGATTTCAAAACGTTGATAATGTTGGTTTCTTAAGCAATGAAGCAACCGTATAGCTTCGCCCCCAGTAGAGCAGTCCCTTTGTAAAATAACAGACGGCAGTCGCCTGCGATCATTATCTAGTATTGTCAACTAATTGTCCGGAATATGAGACGACGACTAAGTGCCATTAACATGCGGGTGTACCGCTTTGGTATCAGCAGTAGCCTGTACTTACCTACTACTTAATTGACAGACTGCAATTATACTAGTTCAAACTGTAGTGACATGTGACACAGAATTATGTATATATGTATATCCCACGGGAACGTACTACCGGGATTTCATATCTAATAGCCGAAGAAAAGGTCATTGACTCCTACCTCTGCGCCCGCATTGCCGTCAACGTCAACCAAAATTACTTTGTTACGCGTAATTTTGAATCTGTGTTATCTTTTAAAGTATTCATTTAAATTAAAAGAGGTGAAATTTCCAATTTAAATAATATATTTTATTGAATAAGGATTGATATAATACCAGTCAAAATAGCTTCGGAAATAATGAAATTTTTATGAAATTCTGAAAGATAAAAATGGTTACTGTGGGTCATCCTTAGAATACAGATCGCGGACTTTTTAAGGTCTTCGATCCTGTAGAATATAAATTTGATGTATCTCTAACGGCTTACGCAGCGCAAGCCAGTAAAGCTCCCAATCGGCATGATTTTTTCCGAAATCTTCGACAATAATCGTCATATTTCAGCCAATTTACACAAAACCGTAATGAATTATACACCGAAACCTTTCGCATGAATTCGTCCATTGATGAAAACCGTTTGAAAATCCGTTCGGTAGTTTTTGTGTTTATCGCGTTCAGATAGACAGACGTGGCGGGGGACTTTGTTTTATAATATGTAAGGATGTCGATTTCGACGAAAACTATTCCTGCGTCCTAACCGACCGAAGGCGACTGTCGCGCGAATACGCGGTCGTTTACCTAAATATTGACATACATACTCAATTTGACTGATTGCGCGAGTATGTTATATTCATCTAAACGAGCGCGGAGATCGCGTACTAGACGTGCCCTATTTCTGCCGCAAAGTAGTCGTTGCTGTGTTCAGGAGAAGCCGTTGTAACTAGCATTGTCTTCTCTAAAATTCAGAAAACTGAACTTATCCGCTAAAAAAGCCGGACTTTTGGGTCTCACGGTCGGATGGACGCCAAAAAAGAGATTTTTGACCAAAAGTTCAAATAATACACAAATATATTTTTTAAGAAAGTTTTAATCGGTTTATTTTCATTTTCATTTGCATATTTTTCTTTGGTAAAACGTGCTTTAAAAGCTCAACATTATTAATAATTTTATCATAAAACATTTTGCAAGTTACATGTCCAAAATTAAATTCCACAATTTTGCATAGTTTCCGATTTTAACCTGTTTCTTTGTTTCGTCCAATGCTGGCCTATTGAAGAAAATAAAAAGCCTAACAAAAGCCGGACGGGTCGGAGGCAGTCACATTGGCCCGGACAAGAAGTCAAAAAGCCTAACACTGTCCGGCTTTATCCGGACGGCTGGCAACTCTAGTTGTAACTATAGTCACTCGAGACATTTAAGCTGCCTGCAATGCCTCTGTTATTGCAGATGAATTTTCTATAGGTGACGATAACCACTTACCTACCCTCGAGAAGACAACCTGCTTGTTCGCACAGCACAAAATCGCCACCGCTCGACACCCGAGGCGTCTCAGTATTGTGCCGTGTTTGCCAACGAAATAAAAAACCCTGTGGCATATTGTCTTGTCACGGTGGTGCCGTTGCCAGTAATTTACGTAATAGACTTGAACTTGAACAATAAGACCAATGAACTCTAGAAATACCACCGTCTTAGGAAAACGGTTAAAATATCTTTCCGAATAATATAAAACAAGTTTATAAAGTTGTTTTATATTATTCTAGCAAACTAGCTCAGAAGTCAGGGTTGAAGTAGGTCGCAGAGGTCTTTGAGGAAAACATGTATGATCGACCGTCACATTATGCGGGCCTTGCTTTATCGACCTTAGATATTATATGCGAAATTATAAATTCATAAACAAGATCGTCACCAAAACACACAACCGGCTGATTGTAACTAACATTGCTAGTTTCTAAATATCTTGTTTAACCTCTTTATTTCAGTGTCTATCAATTACTGTAAATTGAACTCTGTGTTATATGTACACAGGGTAAAATTACATTAGAAAAACAAAAAAAAAACAGTTTTTCTCAACTACTTCAAGTAACTACACTACCAGTGGTCATTGACCCCAGAAAAAAACATCATTTTTTTTTTATAATGCTTATCTATCAATACCCACCACGTTTTAGGAATTTCACTAGCTAGTTTAATTTGACCCTGTCATCATCATCATCATCATTTCAGCCAAAAGACGTCCATTGCTGAACATAGGCCTCCCCCAAGCACCTCCACTTCGACCGATTCTGTGCTTTCCGCATCCAGCGGATTCCTGCGGCCTTCACAAGGTCATCGGTCCATCTTGTGGGAGGCCTTCCAACGCTACGTCTTCCGGTACGCGGTCGGTCGTCACTCCAGAACCTTTCGGCCCCATCGGCCATCCATTCTGCGAGCAATGTGCCCTACCCATTGCCACTTAAGTTTGGCAATTCTTCGGGCTATGTCGGTTACCTTGGTTCTCCTGCGGATCTCTTCATTTCTGATTCGATCACGTAGGGAAACTCCAAGCATAGCCCTCTCCATTGCCCTTTGGGTGACTTTTAGCCTTCTGATAAGGCCCATTGTGGGCGACCACGTTTCAGTACCATAGGTCATCACTGGCAACACGCACTGGTCAGAGACTTTCGTTTTTTTGACCCTGTATAGTCCTATAATTATCTATACCTGCCTAAATTAGTGCAATGCTGTGATTCAAAAATCAAAATCAATCTCCCAAGCCTTTTTCCAACTATTGGGCGACATTAACCGGATGCAGCTGAATACCATTATTTTACATGGAGCGACTGCCTATTTGACATCCACAACCCAGTTACTGGTAATACGATACCCCTGGGTAAGACTAGTTGTCGGACTTTCGAGCTTCTGACGACCCGTAACGACTGTCAAAGATCCACGAATGGCACCCGGGACCAATAGTTTAACGTGCTTTACGAAGTACGGAGGAGTCTCGATATGTAACGATGGTCACCCATCCATGGACCAACCACAGCAAGCGTAGCTTAACCTGGTAGATCGACCCGTGCGGCTGTTATTACTTAGCCACAAGCTCCTTTTATGGTAGTTGTGATTCTAGGATGAAGGCACACTATATTTCTAACAGTGAGGATTTTTAAGTAGAAAACTGAGGAAAATTTAAGAACAATATGAAATTAGCCATTTTCAATACATTTAAAAAGAAAGGTCCCGACTCACTCACTCATTGACTGACTCTTTAATGCCCAACCCAAACCCTTGGACCTGGAAAGCCGACCTGGAAAGCTGAAAGGCGCAGAAATAAGGCCGGAATTTTAAAATTCCCATATAATATTATAACTCCCGGGCGGACGAAGAGCTAATTTCAAGAAATTAATAAACTTTTGTCGCAACACTCGTGATATTTTTATAAGTTGACTGACAGAATCTTGTCTTACAATTATTATCCTCTAAGTACAATAGTTTCACAAACAAACAGCTTTTAAAAAGCATTCCAATAAACGTTTTATCTAAAACAAAACGGATGATATACAAAAGTCCCTTACAATATCAATAGAGTGAGAGCAACATGGACGTCCGGCGATAAGCGACTGATAGCAGTTATCAGACCTCCTACGCGACCAACCTTTGTACTTAAATGTACCATATCAACAGTCCAGTACATAAAAAGCTTTTTAGTCAGAGTGTCTTTGTTGTAAAAATTTTGGTCCACGGCTTTTCTACCACCGTATTATTTTCTGCCTCCAGCAGCATTGCTGTTCGTTATTCTCGTATCGACACGACTTGTGGCAAGGCCCATGTCGTGGTATACAGAAACGCAAGTCGGGTTTTTAATGATGCTGGCTGTCCAGGTTGAGCTGATCAAGCGTACCAAGAAACTTCTTCAATATCTTTGCCCCGTGAGAGAAAAAGAAGAAATTTGTTTTTGATATAGGTGTTAATGATCAACAATACTCATCAAATATTTTTTATTAATTTTCCAGAAACAAGATAAAGGATGCTGTGGAGATCCCCCTGCTGACAAGATGTTGCTTCTGCTTCCCACTGCGGAAGGGCCTCATAGCCTTCGCGTATATAAACTTGGTAAATACATAATACAATTACAATACTCGTACATGATACGAAAGATGAAACTTGACCGCGCCTCCCGCGCTCTTTCCGCTGCCCCGATGACGCCCCGGCGCAGACCTCATACCGCTAGAGATACCTATAAATCGTCTACTGCGCAAGTCAAACCACGTGGTGTGTCAAGTTTCATCTTTAGTGGCACGAACTTTACTTACTTTAAAACTAGTAGGTACCTGAAGTGCTATTCTGTAAAAATCTCACCGTGATGACTTAGATGAAGTGAGCTGCCAATAGTATCAATCCTTAGCAACTGACAGCTCACTTCACCTAAGATAACACGGTGAGATGGTTACAGAATAGCACTACTGGTCAACCGAGCTCTGCTCGGGTGAAAATAGATAAACATATCATCCAGGTATACCAACGTTGTATCACATTCCCGAGGCTATGAAAATAGAGAAAACGATTTTTCCCAGATATGAGAGCTAGCTAGATCGATTTTTCGCCCCCGTAAACCCCTATATTGTAACTTTCATCAAAATCGCAAGCAAGTTTAATACCAGTCCATAATTTGTCGGTTTCCCATGGAAAGATTATAAACTAGCGAAAAATAATGCGTTAAATTGTAAATGGTTCGTTGCAGTTCACAATTTTTCGACAGTTTGTAATTTGACGGAAATAATACCGATAGATTATAAACTAACGAAGTTCATAATTATACGGTGACATAGACAAGGTGTAACGTTAAATGCGCAAAACCTCAGACATCCCAACTGATTTTTAATTCAATTGACCTATTTCAGAGAGAAAAAAAATCATTAAAAAAATGTAAAGGTTTTATGTGCTGTTTTAGTTCGTAAGATTCGTATTTGCATTGAAATAAAAGCTATTATTATCCCGCGTATGAGAAAATTTAAATTGGTCGACAACAATTTGTGTTTGTTTACTACCTATTTTGGCGGGTTTGCGCATGTGTTGGCTTGACCTATTAATAAATAGACACGGCAACGTTTTTAATGAAAAAAACGTTTAAAACGTTTTTAAATGTGACCTGTATTAAAGCCTGTATCAAACTATTTTCAGGTTTTGCGCATTTAACGTTACACGTTGTATACAAACAAATATACAAATATTTCTCTTTAATAGTATTGGATTGAACAGTGTAGTATGCCTATTGAAACTTGTCTAAGGAAATGTACTTCCTATAACGACAAATTGTGACACTGCCGGACGACAGCAATACCTTTGTTGTTTGAATATTTTTTACCCGACTACGGCAAAGCCAAAAGGAAGGGTTATGAGTTTAGCAGTCTATGTATGTATGTTTGTATGTATGTATGTTTGTATGTATGTTTGTTTTTACGTGTGTTCCACCGTAGCGCCTAAACTACTAAACCGATTTTGATGAATGAGGTATCAATAGATTCGTAATAATGGTCCGGGTGACATAGGCTATATAATTTTTCCCTAAATTTAATTTGGTGGACTTTACACGTAAATTTCTAACCTCGAAAAAAATTAAAATGGGATGATCATGACATGTTTGGTATCAAAAGAAAGGTGTTGATGAGCACATTACAAATATGTATATAATATTATATTTTTAAAGTAAACAAATATGTTTAAATCGTTAAAAACAAGCAAAAGTGAGACTGCGCTACGTAGTATCGCAAGATGTTACCAACGTGCAGTTAATCAAATCTTAATAAGTAGTACCGATTTGTAATTGCACTCTTATGAAGTAAAACAAGTACAACGAAATATTTATATTTTGGATTTCTTCGAAGCTCGATATCGATATATGGTGTTGGCGTCGAAATAAATCGCTCTATGGTTTCGTCCAAAGTACTATGCACTGCTATTGGAATTTAAAATAGGTTAATTACTGAACTATTGTATTACTCTTATTTACGTTTATCAAGTGTAAAAACGGAAAAGTATAAAATAAAAAAATAAAGTTTCATAAAAAACTGTAACCCGACTACGGGAAAGTACGAAACAAGCAAATATTTCAGACAGAAATCAAGACATAGGTACAAAAATGGTCAAGGTAAAGCCGTCGTCGCATGCCATTATAATTTTGTAGGTGTTCTTGGCACCAACATGGTAGGTATACAGGCATGCGACCACGGCTTTACCTTGACCATTTTTGTACCTATGTCTTGATTTCTGTCTGAAATATTTGCTTGTTTCGTACTTTTTAGATCATTTTTATTTTCCCGTAGTCGGGTTACAGTTTTTTTATGAAACTTTATTTTTTTATTGAAGAATGACACTGAACGACACCGACAAAAATCCATACTAATTCTTATTAAAAATGCGAAAGCAACTCTGTTCCTCTGTCTGTTACCTTTTCACTTGGCACACGGGTAGACCATGACCTTTTTTTTTGGGTGGGAAATTATCAAATAACTTCTCCCGCTCTGGGCGTAACGAGAGGGCGTGTCAGACTCTTACAGACTAAAACCCACCCGTATTCCTTCAGTTGCCATATTGCCAGGGGCCACGGTATCCCTTTCGAAATTTCTCGCGACCCCGGCAGGCATCGGCCCTAGCGGACCCCGTCAGTTCTGCTGACATCTCTTTGAGGCGCGCGTGAAACACAACGCGCCGTCGACCCGAGCCTGGTCCTTATCGGACGGCGAGCTACCCATTGCTCACCGCCCGGGTAGACACCATGACCTGAGTTTGAATTAAGAACTTTTTACCTCGTGGGATAATTTTCCTCGTAGCATAATCTTTGCAGCCTGACAGACGAATTGGTAATTGCAATTTGTTGCTATGAGCAGACAGAAGGTCGATTTGCTGTTATCCTGTAAAAGAATAGAAAAGAATATAATTTATCCTGTAAAAAGCCTTTGCAACGTTAGAAACCCACGAATTAGAGATATCTGTACTTTGCCAAACACCACATATATGGTAGAGCGTGCATTCTGAATGGGCAACGTCGCAAAATAGTTGTCAAATATTTCGCTGTTTTGATTAATTTGGCAATATTACTGTATGGAAATAAGAAATATAGCTAACTAATGAATATTATATTCATCTAGACCTAGAAGTTGCCTCTCTTTCTATCGCGTAACTCTTATATCTTCTGACTACGTTACACTCACTGAATTCGACAAGTCGAACCCGCCGTGTACCTACTTGTAGCTTCATAACTAAAATGCGGAGTGTCCCATCTGTATTCATATCCAATCCGTCTTCTCACTTGCAGATGCTGACAGTAATAGTGACATGCTTTCTGTCACTCTACATATCGTACATCCGGAACTCCTCGGAGTCGGACCAGGCCGCTTTGGCTTCGGAGTTCGCGAGGCTGATCACCGATGTTGTCGCCTTGCTGGTTGAGGTCATCATGACTGTCATATTCATTGTGGCATTGCATAGGGTGAGTTAATATTTTAATAAATAAAATCATTTTATTTCGGATAGAAAAAAGATCCATAAATTGTTAGTAACATGTTTGCACTTAAACCACTATTGTTAGTAACTTAAAACTAAAGATGAATTTGTGAGAAAACCACCAACATCTAGACGCAACGAGAAATGGTAATGGTCTAACTATTGTATGAGTCTTCGCACAAATTGCCTTATTATGGCGGAGAAAGTATCTGCCGCCACAGCCTTCAGGATATTATTGTGACTGCCTCTTATCCTACTCAGAAGTGAGACCGTTTTTTGCGGATGATGGCATGAAATCTATCGGTATGTGTTACCGCGAACATTTCTGATGCACTGCAAAAACGAGGCAGTCGCAACAGCATCCTAAATACATTGTTGTATTGGACGCGTAGAACATTCAGCGACCTTTTCGAGTAGTTGACCCAAAGATTACTGGTGTAAAAACTCTGAAAATAAGCTTTAAAAAGCGTAATCTTAACTTGGTCAGACCGAGCAAATCTTCGTGCCAACATATTACCCCTAACCACCAGAGCCCTACGCTCCGTCTCAATATCACTATGGTCGCTGAGGTCGCTGGTAAGAAAATGCCCATTTTGATATAATTTTCATGAGTAAAGTTCGTGGTTCAACTAGTTTTTAAGGCTCAAATGCAGCCTAGTCATGAGCTGATCATACGGCTGGTAACCAATCGAACTAGTCGGGCATCACAAAAGCACTTGACTAGCAATCAATCGGCAATCATAAGCTTATAAATAGACCACACTTAGACCACTTAAAACGATCATCTAGCTCCTAACAGCCAGTGCACACGATGCGGTGTCGCTGCGGCATCCTACATACAAATATCCATTGGTATACCACACGGTGCGTTCCAGTGTCGCACGATACGTATGAACTTGCAGACCTCGAGACGAGGCGGGGAAGGGTGTACGCGTTGCCACACCGGAGCAGCACCACTCAATTGTTTGTGCGTTGCCAAAAACACAGATATTTAACAGATGACAATTTACGTGCTTTGCGGCGCAGCGCCTCTGCGGTGTCACAACGTTACGGCGCCGCAGTGCCCGTGTGACCGCCAATGCGGTGAAATCTTTGCAGTGCGGCGCCGCAATGCATCGTGTGCACAGGCTTTAAGACTTGTGAAGTGAATGCTTAATATGATATAAAACCTAATTAAGAATAGAAGAATAGAATAGAATTTTTCTTTATTCGAGTAACCAAGACTCAACAAGATTGTTATTAAAACTTACGACTATGTTAGTGAGCACAGACACTAAACAAAAACAAGAAAAACAATACAATCGGTTGGTCACCGCTGCGATATCCCATGAGAGAGGGCACAACAATGACCAACGTATTCACAGTCCAGGCGACTCGCGTTGGAGCTGCCCCACATCCTGCGCACCAGGGAAGCGCACCTTTTACGCATTGTTGCGTAAAAGCAATCCACATGCGCATCTGCGAACATCCCTGATGCACTACAGAAACGGGGCAGCCCCACCAATATCCTAAACGCATTGTTATATTGAACGCGGAGAGCGTTATACGATCTTTGCGTATATCTAGCCCACAGGCTGCACGTGTAAAAACTAGTACAGTAGGCTCGAAAGAGCGTGATCTTTACAGGAAGTGAGCATCGTGCAAACCTGCGAGCCAGCATGTTCGTTCTAACCGACAACGCCCTCCGCTCCCGTTCAATGTCATCATCGTCTTTGAGGTTGGGAGTCAATATATGACCAAGATATTTAAACCTGTAGACTCTCTGCAAAGGTGTACCATAAAGTAATACAGGCGGTACTGCATCAGGACTTAAACCCCTGTGTGGTCATTTTATCAATCATAAACTGATAAACTCCCTAGATTTTATTACTTTTTTTATTGATTACTTTCAAATAACAAAATCAACACCGAAGTCACGAGCACTGGTACTTTTCGACATCTCCTTATTTTGACACTAACCCGTCCAATTCTAAATATTCCAGAAACACGTGCTGCTAATGAAGGGGTATCTGTACTTCGAGATCGTGTACTCGGTGTTCGGCTTCGTGTACAGCCTCGCCTTCCTCACCAAGGAGACTGCAAGCGAGCTGTTCCTGGTGCTGTTCCAACTCAGTAAGTGTTCTTGTGAATATTTTCAAGCTAATTACTATTAGGGATTTTGGTTAAACGTCGGCAATCAATTAAGGGGATGTAGTAGAGGTCATTTACAACCAAATTACCCTTTTTGAGTCCTATGCAAATGTCAACAATTTTCGAGTAATTTCACATTTTATATTTTAAAATGAATGAAATAAAAATATAAAATGTCAAATAACTCGAAAATTGCGAAAAAATATTGCAGATATATTTCAAAAGCATGTTATTCTTTAGAAGCATATTTTTTGCGACTTGGAGTAAGTATAAACTATCATTAACAGGTTTTTTGAAATGTTTCTTAACAATTTTTACACTCTAAATTAAATAAATAAAAATATAGTAGTTTTGCCTACTATATGTTTTTTCTTTAAGTTGTTTTAATATATTTTAATATCTAGCAGGACACTATATTATATAGTAGGTTTGGCAACCCTACTCCCAATACGCCAAAACCTTGCCAAATTACACGCCGGCTGTACTTCTGTTGATAATCAATGTATTTTGGTTGAAAGCATATTTACTAATGATTGTATTAGTTGGATTGAAGTAACAACTGAAGAGCAGAATTGAAATCGAACTATCCGTTTCAGAGCTACGGGGTCGACATAGTCAGACAAACCCTAAAATGGGTAAAGGTAAAAGTTCATGCCATTCAGTGGGTTATCTTGTCTATTAACATTTATTTGTTTTAATTCCAGTGCTTCAAATGTACCTGGTGATCCTCATCTGGAGTTCAATAGTGAAGATGGAGCGAGATGGTTCAGTAAAGTATTCAAGAGAAACGGGCACGGTCTAAAATAGTATATAAGATTTTATGGTTAGTTAACAAGTAAGGGCAAAATTAGGGAGCGTTCATAAAAGCACTATACATTTTGTTGAAGGGTTTGTAAATAGTAGTGATATTTTTGAGTGCGGCAACATTTGTGTGGCTCGACCGATTAAAATGGCGTCTGTAGTTAATCAAAATACGAAATTCAGAGTCTGCTTTTCTTCCGTTACAAGATCTTTGTCGTTTCTACTTCGTCATAACTTTATTGTAAAATTAACAAAACATCGATATTTCTATTATATGTTAGTATTAATTATACACATAAATCTTCAGAAATAAATTCTATAAATGATGCTGAAAACCGCATCAAAATCCGTTGCGTAGTTCGATTTTGTTTAATACTAATAATAAAGAAAGAAAAAAAGAAAGTATAATTATTATATTAACGATACAGACAGTATTTTAAATTTTCATGAAACTACTAAGTACGTACATTTTAAAACCATATTGTTATTTTCGTGAAGTTAGATAGAACTGAAATCGAACCGAATCTGAAATTACAAAGTGATACTAAATAAAATAAATAAGTAGATATTTTGCTTCCTCGAATATCTAGTACCAGATTTTCAGATAGTAAATATTTCTAGTAGTAGATATTTCATAAATACTGGTTTATATATTAATTTTTATAAATTTTGAGTAAGACCATCTTCTTTTTGAGTGTTATTTACCTCATCATATCTGCCTGAGTTATTGTTATTTTATTAATTTTCCATAAAATGACAATAACACATTGTAAGTAAATAAAGTAAGATGTTTATCCTTCTATTCACCTATTGAATGCGTTAATAATACCTACCTTTAATAATATTCTGTTTTATGAAAAGGTCAAAGATGAGTGGTTTTTGTTCATGACCCACAATTTTATACAAAAACCTTGATTCTTGATTATTTCACTATTATCCATTTTCCTCGATATTTGAATGTGTATGATAAGTTTTTTTTTTTCTATGAATGTATGTCATTACTAATTATGTAAACAGTTCAAGTAGAATTATTTTGAAAACCACGTTACATTTAAAAGGAATTGTAAATATTAAGTTTAATGTAGATTTTTTATTTAATTAAGATTCTAAGAAATGTTATGCCAAATAAAATGAATAATAAAAATTCTTAAATGTTTTTATTCAAAAAAATTAATACTATTAGTTGTATGATGATGAAAAATATTTACAAAGTGACAATGAAAACAGCATAGCATTATATTTGTAGAAAAAAAACAATTACAAACATAATAATGCTTACAAATATAATGCTTTATTTACAAAAAACACAAGTATACCTATACTGCATTTAAAATAAGATTAGACATTTAAACAAACCTTTTTTACAGTCCGTTCAACCGATTTTGATTTCTATACCGTATTTAAAAGCGTATATTAAAAGCAAAAAGTGGTAACAATACCAACTGTTTTGTCATGCCACCAACGCAATAGAAGTCAAAATCGGTTGAACGGACTGTAAAAAAGGTTTCTTTAAATGTCAAATCTTATTTCAAATGGAGTATAATTAATTGCAAATATACAGGGTCAAATTAAATTAACTAGCGAAAGTAGCGGAGTTAATTAACTAGCGGAGTTTCGTACACATGATAAAATAAAAAAAATATGAATTTAATTTAAAAAAAAAATATTATTAAATTGATATGTATTCTTATGGGGTCATCAACCGCATGTAGTGTAGTCACTTGAAATATCAGTTTTAAAATATCATTTTTTTTTTCGTGTGAACTTCACAGACGTAATGGGTTTCGATATCTTAACCACTACAGGCGGTCGTTGAACCGAAAAACCGAAAAAATCTTCAAATCTTTTTTTTATCGTGTTAAGGTATCGATAAGATAAGATGTAATTTATTTCTCAGTACATAGTACATTAAGATCTTAATATTAATGTAAAGCTTCAAATATACTACCGTTGCCGGTGTAGAAATATTAAAATTAAAGTACAATTTATTACTTCAAATAGTTATAAATTAATTTGAAATGAAAATATGCCAACCCACTCATCGCAGCCGTAAGACAGACAGCGATGGGGAGTTTGGCGATCCACACCGCAATGTACAGACGTCAGCACATCAAGCTACCACAATCTGTCAAATTTATTTAATAGATTTTCAACTTTATCGATAGTAAGTATAAGGTTCAAAGTTGATTGGGAAAATTTTACAGTTTCGGGTAGCTTGATGTACTGGCGTCTGTACAGCGATTTGAAGTGGGGGCAATAAGTTCCCAGTCGCAACCCGGTGGCAACTGGGATTTTTTTTCCCAATTGCCACCTGGTGGCAATCCATGTGGGGGCTGGCTATTCGGTTAATTTTGAATACAATGTCAATTACAATTTTTTCTTATTATTATTTATGAATTAAGTGTCAAAATATACCAATGATAATAATGTTAAAGATCAACAAAGAAAAATACCCATCACTAATTTAATTTGACCCTGTATTACGTACTAAAGTCATCACAATTTTATTATACCCTATTACACGTAGTGACCAAAAAGTACTATTTTCAGCCAGTAAAAAGTCTTGGTCAGCTAGCGTATAAAAAGAGGTTACTACCTAATTAGTAATAGAAATGGTGTACCACTTTACTAAACTTATAAACGAACAAGTCATTGAGACTTCATTTTTCATCTCTCTATACTCCATTTGAAATAAGA
The DNA here is from genome assembly GCA_963680765.1 of Agrochola lychnidis. Taxonomy (NCBI): domain Eukaryota; kingdom Metazoa; phylum Arthropoda; class Insecta; order Lepidoptera; family Noctuidae; genus Agrochola; species Agrochola lychnidis. Next base: position 21,159,510 of record OY796865.1, on the reverse strand, counting down.
TTAGACATTTAACTAAACCTTTTTTACAGTTCGTTCAATCGATTTTGACTTCTATTGCGTTGGTGGCATGACAAATGGCAGCTGCAGTAAACATTGGTATTGTAACCACTTTTTTTGCTTTTAATGCCATCCTTATGCCTACGGTATAGAAGTCAAAATCGGTTGAACGGACTGTAAAAAAGGTTTGTTTAAATGTCTAATCTTATTTCAAATGGAATATAGTTCTATAAATAAAATAGTGGTCCCACCATTACTACTCGACACCCGCGTCATTATATACTTGGCTTCGAAGCGCCTTACAATTAATAACAGCATTGTTACGCTGTATTGTGCCACGTGTCGGTGCTTAGCAATGTCCGCAGGCGTTCCACTCTCTCTTCTACGAGCTCCAGGTAGTGACTCGACACCAGAGTCAGCATGTAGATTCGGAAAACTGTGGGAAAAATCAAAATCAATTTTAGGCATCAAATAAAGAGTAATATTTTATCAGGCGCTTTTCAGTACAAGGCCCACCGTACTTTCAGAGATGAAGGTAGTAGTACCATTAAATCAGTCTATACTAACTTTTCACTTTCGAACTATGGAGTAATTACTAATTCCATGTTTTCGAACCAAATATTTAAATTTGAATATTAGGTACATGGTATTTTTATAGTTGGTATGCTATAAAAGTTAAAGGTCCACTATCTAAGACACTTTTATGATGTCCGACAGAGACCGAAAATTGGAGTCACTAACAGTTTTTTTTTTAATCTATTTATTCTAACTGAACAGCACACTATGCAGCCAAGCATATTATAAATTGGGGGATTATATCACTGATGTAAATGATTGGCTAAACGCTGATCGTGCTCCACAAGGGCACATAAACTAATAATAAAATAATTTTAAAAACTATATTTGCATTGTATAAATTCAATCCCTTAGCATTGTATAATTGCATAACACATGTATGAATACTATGTACCTACTATAAAGCTACTATTTACTAGATACGTCTTTCATTGACTTGAATATGCCCTGGCGGCTGAGAGTATGTCATGCTCACTCTAATGTCTCGCTGACGGTGGCGTGTGTATTGGATCATAGGTACCTACTACGCTTTGGAATGGGCAACTAGCTTCATCTTTCTAACTGACCGACCCCTTAACAGTTCAAAAGTGCTTGTAATTGGTTTATTTGAAATAAATGCTTGCAACAAACTTGTTGCGCCAGTTCTTCTTCCCAGCTTAATAAACACTAGGAAGTGGAGAAAGGCGGGCGTTTTGGGGGACTGTCTCATGTAATTTTGACGTTTAAAAAGTGCTGATTCTCAGCCTATTATCAATGACTTTTGATTATAATTATCAGTAACTTTTAAGAAACCCACAGTGTGACATAAATCAAATACGTTTAAAGCGTAGATTAATACTCACTTATTGCTATAAAAGCTAGCATGTAATACAACATCAATGAGGGTTCAAAGTTCAAGCGGCTGAACACCGTCATGAGTACGGTGCAGAAGACGATCAGCAGCAGATTGCCCAGCACTATGAAGGATGTCCAGATTATCCACGGTTTCATCAAGTACGCCGTTTCCTGGAAGTGAGTACAAGTAAAATAAATTAATATCTAGGATGTATTTCATCTCTCTGAAGATCGCATTACAGAAGGATCAGCAGTATTCTGTACTAATCTCACCGTGAAAACTTAGGTGAAGTGACAGGAATGACAGCTCACTTCACCTAAGTTTCCAGGGTGAGATATTTGCAAAATAGATCAGCTGGTACCACTGCAAGATGATGGCCTTATCTCATTCAGAGGAGGATAAATATACGACCTGCTGAACGATTCTGTAAAAATCTCAGTATGAAAACATAAGGTGAAGTAAGCTTAAGGCGAGCTGTCATTCCAATTGACACAATATTTTTTTTGACAGCTCACTTCACCTAAGTTTCCAGGGTGAGATATTTGCAAAATAGATCAGCTGGTACCACTGCAAGATGATGGCCTTATCTCATTCAGAGGAGGATAAATATACGACCTGCTGAACGATTCTGTAAAAATCTCAGTATGAAAACATAAGGTGAAGTAAGCTTAAGGCGAGCTGTCATTCCAATTGACACAATATTTTTTTTGACAGCTCACTTCACCTAAGTTTCCAGGGTGAGATATTTGCAAAATAGATCAGCTGGTACCACTGCAAGATGATGGCCTTATCTCATTCAGAGGAGGATAAATATACGACCTGCTGAACGATTCTGTAAAAATCTCAGTATGAAAACATAAGGTGAAGTAAGCTTAAGGCGAGCTGTCATTCCAATTGACACAATATTTTTTTTGACAGCTCACTTCACCTAAGTTTTCACGGTGAGATTTTTACTGAATAGCACGGCTGTTAGAAAAGAAAGATCATAATAATAATAATCAATCATCTAGGCAATCGACAGAACCAGCTTCCAGCAATTCTATCACCAGTGTGACGTATTTGAATCGTGCTATCTGTTGATCTTTCACCATTCCGGTTTACAAGACCTGACGTCTTGACATCATGGAATTGTCAACAATACAGGGTTATTTTAATTTTGCTAGCTAAACTCCGTGGACGCGATGGGTATCGATATCTAAACATGATGAAAAAATAAATAAAGGGAGTGCTTCCGCTGCTGGCGCCGGCTCCCAAAAGTAACGCCATTGGGAACCGGCATGACATTACTGCTGGTAGCCGAGATTAAAAACATCAGCTGCAGGCACTGCCGGCTTCCATAATGGACACCGGCGGTGCGGCGTTTATGCAAACCCTTCCAGTATTCAGAACTCCAACTAACTAACCCTAACTAAAGTATTTTTTTCTATATATTCTAGTCGTTTTTGCCACTCATCGGCCGCTGCCGCGGCACCGCTCGCTTCGCTCGCTCGGCTCGAGCGTAGGGAGTCAGAGTTCTAACCTAGGTAACCTTTTTTGCGAGTAAAAATAATTAGGCTTCTGATCTCTAAGACCTGTTTAATAATCTATTTTAAGAAAACAACGTACCCTCAACACCCCAACCAGCATGATAGTAGTAAGAATCAGAGTGATACAGTGGCAGATAATGACAGCCACTTCGAAGCAGGACACGAAGACATTTCCCCAGTGGTCCGTGTCCACAGGACCAGGGATCTGCTTGTCCAGGGTCGCCAGGCATTGTGCGAGTGCTAATACTGTGTATAACTGAAATTGAATTTTTTAAATAAATTTTAAGAACTTTAAAGGGAGTTGAGAAATGGAATAAGATTACTTGGTTACCACATGGTATACTGAGGCTACACATCAAGCTATACAGTTCCAGTTTATGCTGATCTCACATTGTATAGTATTTCCGTACAATGCGAGGTCAGCTTATACTAGAAATGTATAGTTTGATGTGTAGCCGTGTGTACAATGGTAGGTACCTACTGGTAAATTATTTGGTATTGTTCGTTGAGTTGAGCTCCTTAAGTTCTGAGTTGAGCTCCACGATTACTGACAAATGCTTGCACTGACTGGACAGGTCCACTCAAATCTGTGTGGTTCTTTCCTCAAAATACCATTTCAGACACTATCTACATGGTCCTCATATGGGTTGACCAAGATTATAATCTGGACTTTAAAGGTACCATGCCGTACCCGACCGCAGGAGGCAACTGCAGGCGACGCACAGTGGGAAAAAAATACTTTTTTTGTTCAAAAATCTGCCTACACCACAATTTTTGACGTATCGTTCCCTATTTTTGTACACACTCCTGAGATAACACACTTTGGTGTGTCACTGCCACTTTTCCAAAATAGAAATTTCTTTTTAAAAAAAATTCTTTTAAAAATCAGGAAATGAATCAATTTTTTTTTTTCGGCCGCCTTTTTGTAGCCGAATTTTAATTTTTTTTAATTTTATCCGAATTTTTATAAACATACTATAAATTCATGACCAGGGACCTGAAAAACCCCTGAAAATTGATTTTTGTTCAAATATTTTTTTTTAAATTGTTTTTTGCTTCAATTCCCGTTTTTTTGAGGTTATAGTATTGAATTTTAAGGAAAAGTGGCAGTGACGGACCAAAGTGTGTTATCTCAGGAGTGTATAAAAAAATTACAGCGATACGTCAAAAATTGTGGTATAGACAGATTTTTGAACAAAAAAAGTCATTTTTTTCCCACTGTGCGACGTGTCGCGGCGTCATGTAGCGGCAACATGTCGCGGCGTCATGTCGCTGCAGTCATGATTCCGAACCGACCGCAGGCGGCAACTACCCGTATTCCAATCGGTAGATAGAAGATAGAAAAATGTGACTATCGTTCGATCGTTGGCGGCACTACTGGTCTGCGGTCGGGCTGCACGTGTCGCTTGTCACTCGCCAGTAGCTGACAACGATGTGTCGCTAGTAACGGAAGGTATTTCATAGAAATTCATAGAAACCAGTCGTGTCGCGGCGACATGTCGCATGCTGTTGCCGCCTTAAAAGAGACTGCGACCTCTGAGTTTGTTTCGGCATTTCTTCTCAGAGTAGTTAGATAGGAAACGCCGAACTCAACTAGCTTCATCATCATCATCATCAGCCTATAAATGTTCCCACTGCTGGGACACAGGCCTCCTCTCTGTGAGAGGGAGTGGGCCGTAATCTACCACGCGGGCCCAGTGCGGGTTGGTAGATGTCACATGTCTTCGAATTTTCGGTTCTAAGACATGCCGGTTTCCTCACGATGTTTTCCTTCACCGTTTTGAGAGCAGTGGTGATGAAATCATTTACACAAAGTAAAGCGCCTGCCTGGCATCTAGCTTATATATTTATTTTTATGTGACGTGTAAAAGTAATTCCGATATCCTTTTTACAGAATAAACACTTTCGTTTCAAAAGTGATTCAATAAATGCAGGCGTTTTTTTTTTTAGCAAGGGCTTTGCAAACATTCGAATCTTCTTAAGATCTGAAAATTTATTACATACTAACTTTTACGCCATTTCTTTCGTGCTATTAGTTTCATGATACTTACTATGATAAGTAAACCAGAGAATAAACATCCGAATCGGAGTGAGAGACAGCCAAAACTCTTCTGCCTTGGAATGTTTTCCAGGATTAACGGGATCTCTGGAAATATATAAAAACTTTGTTAGGAATTAAAAAAAAAATGTTTTCTAAGCGATACCATTTACCTACCATTAACACACTAAAACATGGCGTCGAAAAAAATCAAAGTCACGCATATAATCAAAATGGAACTTTTAGTTTATGATTTATTGAATCTTTTTCTTTCCATATTTAAGACAGTTACGTAATTGGAACATTTACGCTCGATTAATTTTTTATTCGAAAATCATGTCTTTTTAAAGATTATTTGAAACAAAAACAACATTACACGGCTTTTATGTCGAAAATAATTATTGACAGTAAGAAAAAATAGTTTATTATCCAAATAAAAATTGTTTTCATCAATTATTACTTTAGTTATAAACGAAATAAAAATTGAGACAAACACGACCAAAGATTAAAGATAAAAGAAGATTTAATTAAGGCTGATTTTGCAATATAAGTGATATGTGGAGACTGATTGTGATATATTAGGTGTGTGAATATGACTCCGCCCTTTCTCAACAGATGTCGTTTTTAGTATTGTTTACGTGTACTAATAAATGACCATACTTGTATTCGATAGTACTGAATGTCAGCTATCTAACGCATTTTATGATATTTGGTTGAAGTGTAAGCAACAATTGTTTTCACCTTTTCGAAAATGTCGGTTTTTATTCCAAATAAACGTCATTTGCGGGAAGTGTTATTACATTATTTTATTGCGAAGAAAACTGCAGCGGAAACTTATCGTTTGCTTGTGGAGATTTATGGTGAGCATGCTCCGTCTAATACAACTTGCAAGGAATGGTTTCGACGATTTCAAAATAACGATTTTAGTACTGAGGATAAAGAACATGGAAAACCACCAAAAAAATTTGAAGATGCTCAAACCCTCTGAAACTATTAATGGAGAAGTTTACCGACGACAACTAATGCGTTTGAAGCGATTTTTAATTTTGTAAGCGAACAAATGTGTTTTATTTTGACAAAAAGGGGCGGAGTCATATTCACACACCTAATATTAAAAATAAGAAGTGTTATTATTTGGTAAGATTAATAAATTATTGTCATAGTGATTTTTATTATTTTTCATTTTTAAATATCGCCTAGACAAATTTCGTATGTACGTAAGTATGTGTATTAATAAACATTCTAGTGATTTTTATCGATATCTTTCATTTAATAACGTCCTGTAAAACAAATACATCCCAGCAGTAGGCAGCTGAGTCGTAGGTGCTCTTCGTGGACAAAAATGTAAAAATCTCTCGTGGACTAGGCTGGATGCTATTCGCGCAGGTTCTATTCGGACGGGTGCTCTAAGTGGACTACTTCTAACCAACTACTATCTGTTAAACACGAGACTTAACTTTTAAAGCTACTTTACACCTAACAAAACTCAGTCACACAAAGTCTTCCGACGGGACCATTTAGCAAGCGACAACGACAACGCGATCTAGCGGTATACAGTAGCGCCATCTGGTGACCTAATTGTAAAACGTAATTCTGAAAATTATTTTCAGAATTCTCTAGTTTTGTGATGAGAAGGTGGTCCCAGGAGGCCAATTCTCGCGTTTACACTCGTACTTGTCGCATTCGTCAATACCGCTCGTCTCCCTATGTCGCTTTTAGAACGGTGGCATTATCCAGATTCTTGTATTGTCACTACTTGAAGTCGTTCGTACACATCACGAGTCAAATGACAAAAATGTTGCCATTTACGTCGCGCGAAGCAATCCATTCCACATAACGATGCTACTTTTTAAACGCAACCATAGATAAAAGTGTATTAAAAGTGACTGTTAAGCATATTAAAGGTTTTGAGCAATATTTTATAGTATTTCATAAACATATAGATATCAATATTATCATCATTATTAATCGTGACTCCATTTATATTTTATTTGTTGGTATACATTTTTGTATCTCGACCTTTGCCGGTTTTTTAGGGTAACACGGGCCAAAGCCAAGTGCTACCCCTGAAAGTACTACTTAAACTAAGTGATAATTGATGATAATAAATAGCGTGGTGACAATATGTTTTGGCTTTGTGTTGCAGAGCTGAATGATGTCTGTGCGTGTGATATTTGTGCGTCATTGTCGTTCTACAGGAATTTTCGGACAATTCTGCAAGTATTCAGATAACAGCTTTCTGTAGGGTTTGGTAGGTGGAAGGAGCTACGTCCAGTTTTATTATTATTAACATTGAAATAAGTTCTCCTTGGTACATATTTGCTACAACGGAATGAATGGCTGACGCTGTCTTAATGCTGTTTAATTGTCTATGTAATGGTGCTCCCACATTGCCGTTAGAAAATGTTTAGTAACGTTAGTAAACATTTGTTAGCAAACATTTAATCAAAATCTTTTCATGTTATTCAAGTATATTTTAAGTTAAATGATTCATAATAAATTCCTCGTCCAATATGTAAATAAATACAAATAAAAAAGAAAGAAGCACATGAAAAGATTTTGATTACGAGTAAATGTTTGGTAACAAATGTTTACTAACGTTACTAAACATTTTCTAATGGCAATGTGGGAGCACCATTAATGATTATTTGTCACGTCAAATTAAAGTCATAATTTTATTGTTTGTTTACTTTTGCTATCTACATAAATTAAGTAATTATACAAAAACAGAATGACTAAAATAAGAATGCCATTATAAGTGAACTGATGACTACCACAATAACATCAAGCGTTATCAAGATCGAGAAATAGAAGTGTGGTTTTCGTAAATAGTGTGATACTGGGCCTGTCACCAACCGGACCGTCCTGCTATTCCAACGACGCTGCTGTACTTACGTACAAACATCTGTCGAAATTTATGAACACTTTGGGCGAGAGGTGAAATGACGATTCCTAAGCCCACGGACAGCGCGCGATACATGACGCCGACCAAACTCGCAACAATCTAAGAAGCCCGATTTGACTTGAATTCAATGTGTCAAATTCAAATTTAAAAACCGGCCAAGCGTTTGGGCCACGCACAATTAAGGGTTCCGTAGTTGGGATCAATTTATCCCAAGGACAAACTTAACATTGTAGTTGAAAAACATGTTCTCCTATACATTCCAACTGCAAATATAAGTTTGCCGATTATTACTCGTTAACTTGTAAACCATCCTTAGTTGTGATAGTTTTCCTTTTTGAATTCGTTATATATATTATATCCGTGATTTTTTTCACATATTCAAAAACAGTTATTTAGCTGGCAGTGGGGACAACACTTCAGACAGACAGTCAGATGGACATGGGGAAACTATATCGGTTCCTTGTTGACTACAAAACCCTAAAAACCAGAAAAATTATGAATTAAAATTTGTAGGCCAGCAGGAAAAATTTACTAATAGGTTTAAATAAATAGTGAGCAATTTACTGCATTTTGAGAAGCTATTCTGCTCATCATGCCGAAGATCCTCATCAAATACTTACCAATTTTTTTTTTTGAGGGCAACACATAGTTACTACCTTTCAAATAAAAAAAGAACCATCAAAATCGGATCTCATAAAGCGGAGATATCCAGTAGCCCCTTTTTTACCCATTTTGGAGGAAGTAGCCCTCCAATCAAAAATCCCCGACAGTAACGAGTGCAAGTGCTAACACTGATGTGCGGTCGACTGTACGTTCTGCCATTCAAGTTCAAGAGAAAATCTACCTACGTATGTTTACAAATGAAACATAATCATAAATCTTTATTTATCTCAACATCCTGTTACAGGCACTAGTTAATAAACATCATCATCATCATCATCAGCCTATAAATTTTCCTACTACTGGGACACAGGCCTCCTCTCAGTGAGAGGGAGTGGGCCGTAATCCACCACGCGGGCCCAGTGCGGGTTAAGTAGATGTCACATGTCTTCGAATTTTCAGTTCTAGGACATGCCGGTTTCCTCACGATGTTTTCCTTCACCGTTTTGAGAGCAGTGGCGATGAAATAATTTACACAAAGTAAAGCGCCTGTTTGGGTTCGAACCTACGACCTACAACTCGTAAGTCGCGGCCGGTACCACTGGGCCACCAATGCTCTTAATAAACATGCACAAACTTAAATAGAGAAAGGAGTCTGAAGTTACAGATCACCCGGCTCTCTTAGATAAGGACATCTTAATTTACAGGTAACAAAAGTTTGAAAAACCTAAGAAAATCGAAACAAAATCAAAGAAAAGCAAAGCAAGTCAACATAAACACCAAAGAAATATATAAGAAAACAGAAAAACTTTTGGGAGAAGCTAGTATTATAACGGATGATTAAACAAACATTATTGATCGTCTATTTTGTGTTGAATGAAACATTCTGCTTCTGAAAATACAAAATTTATCTATGGTTTAGCCCAATTAGTTTAAACGAAGTTTGGATTGCCCCTGTAATCCCTCCTTTCACATTGAAACCCAAGGATCGAGTGATCTTTGAAAGGGGCGGATTAGTCCATATAAAATTTTAGCATAAAATAAATGAAACTACGCAAAAATCTGCCTGCCATATCGCATCATGATGGCGGTTTTTATACTATCAGCGAATGTAGATTTGATTAATTTTGCGAAAATCATGTATCCAAGCAACAATATCAAATTGTTATCTCTGAATAACATGTTTTCGATGTAAGTTCCTGAGGATATCTGCATTATAGCATTACCAGGTATTTTGGAAAATAAGCGTGTTAACATTGAAAGAGCTGAAAGGAATATTGATCATTATCAAGGTCTCTAACGCCCTTGCCCTCGCTTTTAAGGTATTCGAGAGCGCTGAAGTCTGAAGCTACAAGAATTTAAAATAGCTCATGAAAGATAAATTTTACTGCTACCTTATAGGCAAAAACTAAAACCCAACTACGACAATAACGCCAAATAAAAAGGTATATAATAGTGTCCGTATGGATTGAGGAGCCATGTCTCATATTTAAACGCGGGTACTACCAATATTTAGTAGTAAATTAAGCGATTTTGTAGGCCCGATCCTGGAATTTGTAGTAAAACACTTTAAAAGATACACGACTTTTAAGGTGGCTCCTCAATTCAGACGTCTGAATTGAGGTGCCACCTTACAACTCTAAAACTAGCTGACGGATATTTTTGAAAATTTGGTAGGATTTAGTAGTACTTATGCGTAATCTCTACAAAAAAAATGGGTTTTGTACGGCTGAATTTGAGATAGCTACAATGTTTTGATTTTTCATAAAAATCCCTAAATTTCACCGCGCTGTTTCTCGGAAAGTACTCAACCAATTACAACATATTTTTAGTATAATTTAGTAGTAAATACGTTCTAATTTGTAGTATAAAATTAAATGGAAAACTACATAATTTCGCTAATACAACATATTTTATGTGGCTCCTCAATCCTGACGGTCTGCAGAAAATAAATGTGCATAGCTACTAAAGTAGTTGATTAAATCGGATAACAATAGCACCAATATTTAGTAGAAATTTCTACTAAATATTGGCGTAATCCAACATTTTGTACATTCAGTATTTCAAAAGATATTAACAAAATAAACATTCCTTAACAATTTAGTGTGGTACAAGAGCCCACGACCAAAACCATGTCACATCGTTCAACGGTCAAAACCGTACTAAATCGTTAGTTTAGATGATTCTGAACCGATTCGATGGGAAGTACCGGTCAGAAACATCCCAGTTTTACGGGAGCCCATTTCTGCTTTAAAAAAATAAGCAAGCAGTCGGTTTCATCACAATATGTCTGATATTTAAAATGTACATAGGTTTCGTAATTTTATTACGAAAAAGTTTGTTTTCAGACATTTTCGTGTGTCAAATGTGGACTGAGCGCATTTTCAAAAATGTCAAAAAATTTAACCTATCTGTCTCATAGCAACCTGGTTCAATCGAAAAGTTGTCTGATTAGTAACGTATTTTTTTCTTCTTTTACGTAATCAAAAGATTACGGCAGGTCAGTCTCAGGTTGTATCTTGATCAAAAATAACTTTTCCATAAGAGATATGTTCTAATGGAACAAATCTATCTTAGGGAGATGTATTAATGATTCAACCTACAAACTGCAAAAAACGTAAGAAAATTTTAATGTTGGTGGCTACAACTGCAGAAGATTCTGAATTCAAAAATTTCAGACATTTTCCGCTTCACGTCTAATTTTTTATGTCGGACTCATCATCGGTGTCGTAAGCGTAACAAGCACCGCGCATTAGCCGAGCGATTCCGAAACGTTCTTTCTGTTTTTGGAATTATATTATATGATATTTAAAATTTCTGAAAACAGGTTTTCAGTAACTATAGAAAAGATTTAAAAAAATTGAATCAGGTTGCTATGAAACAGATAGGTTAATTTTTTTTGTCATTTTTTGAAAATGCGCTCAGTCCACATGTGACACGCAAAATGTCTGAAAACAAACTTTTTTGTAGTAAAATTACGAAAACTCATTTTTAATATCAGGGGGCCTACCACCAGCTCATAAACAATATTATTTTAATATTACTTCAGTGGGAGAAAGAGATGGGGCTATACGATCTGTAGAGCTTCATCTCTTTCCCACACTGAAGTAATATTAAAATAATACTGCTTTATGATTTGGTGGTAGGCCCCCAGGCATATTGTGATGAAACCGTCTGCTTATTTTTTTTGACATAGCAGAAATAGGCTTCCGTAAAACTGGGACGTTTCTAACCGGTACTTCCCACCGAGTTGGGTTCAGGAATCATCTAAACTAATGATTTTATACGTTTTTGGCCGTAAAACGATGTGATATGGTTTTGGTCGTGGGCTCTCGTACCACACTAGATTTTTAAGTAATGTTTATTTTGTTAATATCTTTTGAAATACTGAATGTACAAAATGTTGGATTACGCCAATATTTAGTAGAAATTTCTACTAAATATTGGTGCTATTGTTATCCGATTTGATCAACTACTTTAGTAGCTCTACGTACATTTATTTTCTACAGACCGTCAGGATTGAGGAGCCACATAAAATATGTTGTATTAGCGAAATTATGTAGTTTTTCCATTTTATTTTTATACTACAAATTAGAACGTATTTACTACTAAATTATACTAAAAATATGTTGTAATTGGTTGAGTACTTTCCGAGAAACAGCGCGGTGAAATTTAGGGATTTTTATGAAAAATCAAAACATTGTAGCTATCTCAAATTCAGCCGTACAAAACCCATTTTTTTTGTAGAGATTACGCATAAGTACTACTAAATCCTACCAAATTTTCAAATATATCCGTCGGCTAGTTTTAGAGTTGTAAGGTGGCACCTCAATTCAGACGTCTGAATTGAGGAGCCACCTTAAAAGTCGTGTATCTTTTAAAGTGTTTTACTACAAATTCCAGGATCGGGCCTACAAAATCGCTTAATTTACTACTAAATATTGGTAGTACCTGCGTTTAAATATGACACATGGCTCCTCAATCCATACGGACACATATAATAAACAAGACATCACAGACAGACAAATTAAAATCCGGAGTCACACGTCGTGTTAGGGCATAAATCGAACTGAATACATATGACTCCAAATTTTAAGTTAGTCTGTCTGACATGACGTCACATAGCCTATAACCAGCGGACGATCAAGACGCTTCCAACGATACCTCATTTGTCAAATTATGATAAGTAGTTTAGAAGTTATTGAAAGAACAGATGAACACACAAACATACATACATACCAGTCAAAATCATAACCCTCCTTTTTGCTTCGCCGTAGTCGGCTAAAAAAAGAGAGAGAGAGGGATCATTTAAACGACGTTGATAGCAATTCTCTCCAAAGGGATTGGAAGCTATTACACCTCTTGTTTTGTTTCGCAACAATTTTTTTTTTTGCCTATTCTGGTCCACTGCTGGGCAAAGGCCTTCCTAAAATAACATGCTTTTAAAAACATCTAAAAACGAAAGAAGACAGAAAGGCTGACTCTCAAACAGAGTATTACCAAATAATAAATATACACCACCCTAAAAAGTCAATGTGGGTTCGTGTTTTTACGAGGAAAATAGCATATCGTTGGTCGGCATCCAATACCGGGAATGTGACATTTTTTACGAGCGATGATATTGTACTAGCGAGGATAAATTTTTACCATAGATACTACAGTAATAGCTTGTCCAGTCTGAAATGATGCGCCCCACTACCGCATTTTACATACACGGCGCGGGCGCCGCGACTTGTACGTAAATTGCGGTAGTGGCGCGCGTCAATTTTCAGATTGGACAAGCTACTCGTATACCCAATTTTGGTTTGGGTGTTTGTGCATGTGTTTCATCTGTCAACGCTTCTTCGGTACTGGAAAAAAATAGTGTGGGAACGTGTTGGGAACAATATATTTGAGGAGGTCATATGGAATCAGAAAATCTATAATAATATCATGGTTAGATAGTACTTATCTATCGTTATCTAATAATAGATACTACTATCAATACAGGGTGGCAGGGACATCGACTCAAAACCTGTTAGCATGAATTTAGTACATGATTTTGAACCCTGCGTTGAAATTTTTCGTCGGTTAAAAGAAGTAAAGTAAAATTAAAGTAAAAGTGCAATACCAACGCGGTCAAAATGTATGGAACAGCAGAATTTTTTTTTTTCAAATTCAAACTCAAAGCATTTATTTCAATTAAACCATTTACAGGCACTTTTGAATTGTCAAGGAATCGGTCAGTCAGAAATATGAAGCTAGTTGCCCATTCCAAAGCGTAGTAGGTACTTATGGAGAAGAACGGGCAAGAAACTCCACAGACACTCTTTTAAATAAAAAATTGTTACAAAATATTGGTTACATCGTTCATGTTGAAATTATACATGTGAGAACAATGTAGAAAGACGTGCACGTTAGAAGTGTCCGTAATAAAAAGATAAAACAAAGAACAATTTAAAATTAAAAATTAGCCGTGGCAACTAAGAGATGACCAGTCCCAACTGATGGCGCCCGTTCACGAACATGACGCATTTTATAACCGACGAAAAATTTCAACGCAGTGGGTTCAGAATCATGTACTGAATCCATGGTAACAATTTTCGCGGCGATGTCCCTGCCACCCTATATAGGTAGGTATATACTTTCCATCTTAAATATATTTATAGAGGAACAGGTAATGTTTGTGAATGTGGATGGCTATAAAAGTAGGGGAAGATCAAAGAAACGATGGATGGACTGTGTGACAGATGATAATGGCCAGAAATAGGCTGCCTACTGATATGGTGACTGATAGAGAAGTATGGAAAAAGAGGATGAGGATGCACCCACCCCAAATAAGTAAATTGGGATAAGAGCAGGAGAATGAGGATCATGTTGATGATACAGGAACAGGTAAGAATTGATAGTTACTTTTCATTATTAACAGACTTCCAAAAAGGAGGAGGTTATATATTCGTTGCGTATATATATATATATTTTTATTTATGTCCACCGATTTCTCAGTAAATTATGGACCAATTTTGAAAATTCTTTTTTTTTTTTGTTTACATGCTCTCAAGGTGGACCACCTTATATATTAATACACCATATAAATTTTATGAACTTTGCTTGGATAGTTTTTGAGTTGGGTTCAATAATACGTATTTTTTTCCCACTTAGTATGTGGATGATATGATAAGTTCCTGTCACTGTTATTTACATTGCAGGTAGTGGTATTCGAATTTGATTGGGGTAGATACCACAAAAAAAACTGAAGTTTTAAGTATCGTACTGAGAGTCTATTTATGTAGAAATTATAAGGAAAAAAGAAAAAAAATTCGCCACTTTTTTTTTCAAAGGGGAGTTTTATCGGGATATTACATGGGGCGCGGGCGGCTGTTGTTTAGCGGGTGTCTACCAAGTCATAACTTATGACTCCTGGACCTGTTGAAAATTTGATATTTTTTTATGGATTTGTGGTCATTTTGGTGCGGTACTAAAAATGAGAATTTTAAATTGCAATTACTTTTATATTTTCTTTAATAATAAGATTTTTTATTAGTTTTTGGTAAAGTTTTTGCAGTACCTAGGTGCTCCTTTCGGATCGAACAGGTTTTTTTTACATATTTTTTAACTAATTCAAGCATTAAGTTACTCGAGTAAGAATTAAAATTGTTGTTTCTCTAGGCGCTAACAAGACACCAGTCATAATTTTACTTATTTATCTAAATACTAGCTTCCGCCAGCGGCTTCATCCGCGTTATATCTTTGTAAGTTATAGCCTATGTTACTCAGTGATAATATAGCAGTTTACTGGTGAAAGAATTTTCAAAATCGGTCCAGTAGTTTTTGAGTTATTTCATTATAAAAAATATATAAATCTTTTCTCTTTATAATATTATTATTAGTGTAGATATCGTTGACCATTTCATTTATATTTAGTGACACTATATTCTTATCTGGTGTAGGTACTTTCTGACTTTATAAATGTCTAGGATCATTTAATTCATTGAAATTCAAATGATTTTCATTCAATGGCATCCTTAAATTGTTATGGTATAACTTAGTAGAAAACAGTGTATTAGCCTTGATGGAAGGTTAGCCTCGATTTGTTTTCCTTTTTTTTAAGTTAAACTGATGATAATTGTTAAGTTTTCAAAGGCCAATCACTATTGCCAAACAACACAACAAAAAAAAAACAAAACACAAATGAATAAAAACAAAACTTACTGGCATACATTCTCATTTTTTTATCACAGACACAATAACACAAACACACTAACACTTCCTACACCACTTTAAAAGTATTTAATTATTTTAAATAATTATTTTTATCACAAGAGAAGTCCAATCCGTCCGCCTAAATAATATAGACTGATACTGTGCTATCAGTGCTTGATAACAGCTGCTTTATCAGTAGAATATCGGTATTAGAAACGGCACTAACGATAATTATAGATAATCCCTTTATTTATCCCTGCACAGTACGTGATGTGGATGAAAAACAATAAAATTTCATTTTAAAAAGTTATTTAGTTAATGGAATAGTGTAAACAATGTTTTGACAAAAACAATCGTTATTTTTGATGATTGGATTTGGATCACGATTCATGGATTTTTTTTGATTTTTTTTTTTTGTATTTTGTCTTTAATAAAAAGAGGATTAATGCAAAACAAATAATATACTTAGAAAGGTAAGTGAAAATAGAAAAAATAAATTTGTTGAATATGGAGCACCACACTTGTAATATTTTAAAGGTTAAGTTAAAGTAAGGTTTTTTTTTAAATACTTGTGTGAATACTACGATAATACGATATCAAAATTTATTTTTGTACGTGACTTGACAACAAAATATGCTACGTTTACAGTTAGATACAAATCGGTAACTGGTTCAATTTAATTTTCCTGTTCAGCATTAATTCTAAATATATGTATAGCGGGATATGCAATAAAATTATATTAAACAAAATGCATTACGATTTACGACGTAAGTGCTTTCACTACGATATTTTTTACAAGGTTACATAAATAATTCGAAGGCTAACATTTAGAAAATAAGAACACAATAATAATATTCACTATTTGGATTTTAAATAAAACTAGAACTCTGATGAAATATTCTTTCAAGCTTTTATTATTTACATTATATTACTATGTACATCGGTCAATATAAAACAGCAATATATGTACAGTAAATAGGCATACTTATACATGGTAGGTATATTGATACATAGATACACAACGGCTTAAAACTACATAGGTGGTCAAATTCTTATTGTATAATAGCAAACATAGGAAGATATATTTTTGAGCAATCCACTTAAACGACTTAATAATAATAAATAGACAAATATTTAAATAAGTCCGTTACTGATACCTATATCATAACGGAGGATATTTAATTAATATGGTACTGTAAATTGGTTAAACTACTGTATATAGCTGGTTATTGAACTATGACAGCACAAAAAAAAAGAACTGTGGCACTCCGGAAGTGCCGACAGAAATGAAAACTTGAACAAGATCGCCTTGGTGGAAGAAAAATACTTGAACATTGATCCGTAACGTAATATAAATAAAGAGCACAATCGCGTTTACAAAAATTAGGTGTCGGTAACGGTGTCGCGAGTTCAGTTAATTTTTTCCTATCTCAAAAATGTCAAAGTCAAATCATTTATTTCAAATAGGCCCCATGTATGGCACTTTTGAACGTCAAAATTTACAAAATAATAAAATTGATTCTCGTCCCAACGAACGTAAAGAAGTTTTCACTTAAAAAAATATTGGATACAATTACATATAAAGATGCAATTGGTTAAACATAAAAAACAATGGTATAGTAGATATTTGCTATCATGGCAAAATGAACGCAACATAGTTATCTTAAACTAACTCAAGGTAGGTACAACTTATTAACATACAATATTTGGTAAATTACAATAAATATTTGTTACAATCCAACCAATTAAAAGAATCAGTACTTAGTGATGACCGTAACCATGTCCATGGGAGGCCACGATTGAACCACCGCCGCTCAGGCCATGGCCAATCACTGGTGAGGAAATAACTGAAGTATGACCACCAATATGCCCAATACCACCTAGACTGCCGAAGCTGCTGCTTATACCAGCAATTCCCCCAATACCGCCGATTCCAATGCTGCTAATTCCTCCAATTCCTCCGATTCCTCCAATTCCCCCAAGTCCTAGCCCACCGCCGCCCCCACCCACAGACACAGGCACGGCTACAGGTTGGGGAACTGACACAGGGACTGGAGCAGGCACCCCCACAGCGTACGGCTGAGGTACAGGGATCCCGACTGCCTGCGTCACACTAACAGGCACTGGTTGCGGATACGGGTACGCGAAGGGGCGGTCCACAGGGACAGCTACAGGTCTAGATATAACTTGAGCAACAGGTTGGGGTACGGGGACGGCAACAGGGCGTGGTTGGTCGACGGGTACCCCTACATGGACGGGGTAGGGGACCGCCCGGGGTACACTGTAGGGAACAGGCTGGGGGACGGGAACGGCGACTCGGTTTTGGTACTCGGAGTACGTGTGGCGGACTGGAAAGGAACCACCGCCACCCCCAATACCCCCTATTCCAACACCACTTCCTATGCCTCCTATTCCAGCGCCTCCACTTATACCACTTATGATAGCTCCGCCGCCACCTATGCCACCTATGGAATGGCCACCACTTAAACCACTTATGATAGCACTCCCGCCACTTATGGAATGGTCTCCATCTATAGATCGTTTTGCCTGGTCAGCGCTTTGAGCGTGGTGTACGCTAAGAACCAGCAAGATCTGAAAAAAAGTAAAGTACTTTAGGATTTGGTTTTATTTTGTAGACTTTACGCAGGTTGGGGTTACCTACGTTCGACGCTCGGTGTAGGAGTTATTCTTCGAAATATGAGTAATAAAAAAAATCCGTAGGAATAAGAATGCTTTAAGAGCATTTATTCTAAAAGTGGGCAACGTCGCAAATAAATGTCTAATATTTCGCTGTTTTGATTAATTTGGCAATATTACTGTATGGAAATAAAAAATGTAGCTAACTAGTTCCCTAGAATATTAATAATGATTTGCAATTATAGCACTGAATTTGATGTTGTAACAATTTTAGATGTAAGAATGGCTTTTTTTACATCAAAATAATATTCGGTATTACGATATTAATCATTGCAGTTCATAATCAACGTTTTAGTTCCCTAGTTAGCCTTTTAACTGTCATTAACGAGACACAATAGAATTTTAATTGTTATCCGCCTCAATGAGGCGTCGTAACAGATGATGAGTTAGCCACATTTCTTAATTCCATACAGTAATATTGCTAAATTAATCAAAACTGGTAAATATTTGACAACTATTTACGACGTTGCCAACTTTTAGGATAAACCCTCTCAAAACAATTTTTGAAAAAGAAGTAGTTTGGTGTTTGCGAATTCTTAATAAACGTGTTTTAATGCCCTACCTGTGCCAAAAAATCGGTCTTCCTATCGTTATTCAAAATCGATATGGTTATCTTATCAGTTAGATAAATGTACCTACTTATTTGGAATTACGCACGTAGGTATAATGATTAGATACTAGGTGCACTAAGGCCAATATTATTCTAGAACGGTCTCCGGTACATTCCTCCATTCATTAAGCTCGATTTAAAACAATTCCAATGGAGATTAGCGCATATTATCTGTCTTTTATTAATCGAGATTTATGACTGAGTATCTTGTAAGATATTTGTCTGTGTAAATATCCTATAACATCATTATCATATGAAACTTTCCAGAAGAATTATTTCATGGACAATCCCACCAACCGCTGGAAACTCCTCAAAGCCAGAAACTATAGGTTCGTGTACTTCGTGGCGACTACCAGAAAATGTCGAGACTAATAAAGTTCAGTAAGTCCTTCGAAAATTATTTAACTGTCTTGGAACCCACAACGGTATTGTTCAAAATAACATTGGAGGAATGAGAAAACCAATTGTAGTTAACTATGGTGAAATCAATCCTTTCACGCCACTTCCGAAGTTCCAACAAAATAATAATTAAAACAATTTAAAACAGGTCAAATGTATGTTGTCAAAATAATCAATTTAAGGTCAATAATAACTGGGTCTGTTACTCGTTATATCTCGAACTTAGATAAACTTTAAACTTTTATCCCACAACGTCACACCGACCTAAATTTTTTCACAAAGACGTTATCTATTCTAGCAGATTTATTTGAAGTCAAGCCTTCTTATTCTTCACATACCTATTGTGGTAGAGGAAGGCTTACATTTGTCAGGTTATTTGTAAAAACTTGACTTCTGCACAATTATTTGTAAGAATCCCTACAGCAATTATCACATTAGGAAATTCTCAATAGCAATCAAAAGTTTGGATTTGTGCTGTTTTTGGTAATAGTCTCGCCCATTATTGCAAGATGAGTGAATGGGAGTACCTACCTACTATAGGTTTACCCCTTACCCTTCGGAGGATGCCTGCGTTATGCCAGATGCTTGGACGGTGCAAAATGTCTAGACGATGCAATAGGGTACATCTATCATCTGATTTGAAGCTACACAAGATAACTTCCGACAACAATCACCAGCCGGTTTCCATTACTTATCGTACTTACACAGTTTGTAATGCACTGCGTAAATATAAACATCGTTAATTAACTTCCACTGAGAGATAAGCAGAGGTTGTTGTACATTAATTACTAATTATCACCTAATTATGGACGGTATTAGTTGTAAATGTGATCATTGCTATGTACTTCAAATATGTACCAACTTAATAACTTTTAATTAACTGGTACAACTGTTAAAATAACTCCAAAGTCTTAAGTTGCACGCTTTTCAAGTCGATAGAAGCACAGGATTTTCGAGGAAACATGCTTTTGAAATTTAGGATTATAATCTTTTAAGTGTCGCTATAATCAAAGCAATATAGTTTACAGAATATTTTTTACTAATGTCATTGCCTGTATTACCGCCTCCGGCAAAGTTCCGGTTGACTTATCGAGCAGATGATAATTTCTATTTTATCCGCTTTTTGAATTTATCTAGTACCGACTCCCTAAGTCCGTATCTTATCTGGGTACTGTGGCTTTTAGACTTATTGATGGGGTATTCTATTTATTCACACAAATACCCACATTTAATAGTCCTCCAGACCGAGTGTTGAGCTAATTTGGACTGTTAATAATAATGGATAAATTTATAATTAATTGATTAAATGTAATAATCACCCTACCTACTTATATTTGTACGCCGTTAAGGCAAAATATGACTGTGATGTAATTTAATTGTAACATCTTGCATGCCATGTGTGTGTATACTCATGTTTTGGACAAATAAATGATCTTTATCTTTATGGCGACCAATCTCAGCGGAGACCAGCCTTCGGCGCGGGAGATATTATAGTGCACAAGACAAGTGTGTGCGCAGATACAGGAGCACTCTCTCTTCCCTCACTCTCATAGTCCGATGGGACGGCAATCCGGCGCAACCGGAGAGAGATCAGGCGCAGGACCAACGGCTTAACGTGCTTTCCGAGGCACGGGGGTATCACACAGCCAAATTCCAAACTCCGGGCTGTTAAGTGTTACTAAGAAATTCCTAATAGAAGAACCCAATAACACTTTGCCCGACCCGGGAATCAAACCCAGGACCCCACGCTCAACAGTCGCGCTTGCGACCACGAAACCAACGGGGCAGTTACCCCACATTTACCTTCGAACCCAAAATCAAATATGAAAACAAAAACAAACTTACATAATACAGTGGAAACATTTTCTTCAACTACTCTTGTCCAGGTGAGGAATGAAACTGATCCAATGAAGGAAAGTAATGGTATTTATAACATCATGTGTTTAGCGGAAACACGGCTTATGCACCCTGTATAGGAAAGCTGCCAAGGATTTATATAGAGCTGATAATTAGAGGAATTCACGACGATACTTATCTTCTGTAAGTTAGATGGGCAAGGGAATGTGATCTTAAAGGTAGTAAGTAAGTTGTAACTATACTCTGTTTGAAATAAGATTAGACATTTAACTAAACCTTTTTTACAGTCCGTTCAACCGATTTTGACTTCTATTGCGATAGTGGTATGACAAATGGCAGCTGCAGTAAACTGTTGGTATTGTAACCACTTTTTTGCTTTTAATGCCATCCTTATGCCTACGGTATAGAAGTCAGAATCGGTTGAACGGACTGTAAAAAAGGTTTGTTTAAATGTCTAATCTTATTTCAAATGGAGTATAGATTGTATGATACTGAGGAAGAAAGTTTGGTTACATTCAAATTAGTAATGGAAACTGTATTGATAGAAATAAATGGTTTAGTTGTTGGTACAGTACTGACTTAATATATCATGGTTTAAATTCAAATTGTGTGTCACGTTAGTACCTATCTAACAATATTTAGTACATTCCATTTAGAATTTAATTTAATAAAAAGATTTATTAATAAAAAGTTGTATAGTTTCTGCATTAGACTATCAAATGAAGATTGCTTTTCTATAAACCTTACAATGAAAATGAAATGTGAAATCATTATAAGATCACTGCTGCCTTCTCCGATATTTCAGTCACAGACGTTTTAGACAGCGCTCCAAAGGAATGATGGTGTATTTAATACTTTTAACTCCACCCACTTTTCATAGAACTCATATGCCATGCCGTCATAGATATTGGAAGTGAACCCTCCGGGGGGGCTACCGGCATTACGTTTGCGCTAAAGTTAACCATCGCGAACGGTCAATAAAAAATGCTTGGGTTTTAAAACCAACGCTTATACAAATAAATCTTGTTAAAATATACATCAGATTTTATTTTCACGGTTTGTATTGCTGTATTCTCTAAGAAAAACCGAAATTTATAAAAATGAACCCTGCGCGAGGGCTCCCGGCATCCCATACGCGACTAGGTGAACCCTTCAGGAGGGCTCCCAGCACTGAACGTGTTAAAGAAAAGAAAGAAAGAATAACGTTTATTTTGACACAGTTCATGAAACACAAAATACAAATAACAAAGTAAAAAAACGTTTTACAAAAGAAAAAACAACCGACTTCCAAAAAGCACTACAAATTGAAAAATAACTTTAATTTCGGAAGTCGGTGTCTTTGGTTTTAAATTTTCGTTCTTTGTCACCGACTTCCGAAATTAAAGTCATTTTTCACTTTTTAGTTGTGGTACCTACCCCACACAAATTCGAAAACCACTACCTGCTATGTAAATAACAGTGACAGGAACTTATCATGTCATCCACATACTAAGTGGGAAAAAGTACGTATTATTGAAGCTAACTCAAAAACTATCGAAGCAAAGTTAAAAAAAATTACCTATATGAAACCACCTCGAGAGCATAACCTTTCAAAAAAAAATATTTCAAAATCGGTCCTCAATTGACGGAGAAATTGGTGGACAACATAATAAAAAAAAAAAAAAAAATACGTGACGAACATTATAACCTCTTCCTTTTTGGAAGTCGGTTAAAAAGTGAAGTGTGGCTCACGCCTGCGCCATAAAGGTTCATTTCAGCATTAATGCCAGACAAACGCTATCTAACGCTGGTTTTCTAATGAACCTTTAGATACAATTGACGGGGAATACAAACATAAACATATTTAATTCCTATGAATTAAAAACATTATCATCTCTATACAGTTCCACATGGGTGACACACACGGGCGTCACCTATCACTCTAGATCTAGTTAGCGTAGCACTACCTAGTATAGTGAACTAGCAACTAGTCTTCTAAAAACTAGTTTAGCTATTCCACTACACCGGTAAAGGACACGTAATAGCCTATCTGACCGCTATCTCTTATATAATAAGGGAATTGTTTACGTTCCGAGCTCGTATCATTAAGACATTACTAGTTTATTAACTAAAACTTGAACTGGTCTGCGAATTGATTTCTATTTTCAGTTAAGATATATGTAAGTAAGAAAAGAGATACTTTGAGTAACCGCTGAACTAATTTCTAGATAATATAGTGTCCATGGGGAAAAGACCATCACTTGTTTCGCGGACACTGGTGTCCAGCGGGTACATGTTGAATATTATGTGTATTCCGTTCTAACCTTTTCTGTGGCACAAGATACCAAAAAGTTGAGTAAGTATTTTATGTTTGTGTGTATGAAAAATAAAAAAAACGTGTGGCACTCGGGTACTGCCGCGGTAAAGCTCATAGCATTTGTAACCTCCATACTTCCTATTTGTCAACGCTACACTTGGGATGATGACGTGATGACATAAAACAAAAATTACGTTCCCATGACAACATCACGTTGTCATGGGAACCGTCATTACATGGTGTAAGGTTTTATTTTCGTTATGGAATTTCTTGATTCGGTCGCCGCGCTCAAAGCCCGCGATAAACGATTGCAATTAATAACTTATATTTTTATTTTATCGTAAAGCCCTATTATCAAACTACATAAAAAACATAACTTATGAGGTCTCAAAAGATATTTATGGATCGTTAAACAGATGATTCATTGTATGCGTACCATTGGCGCGCGGATCCCAAAACCACGTGAACGAGCGACCGCCTCGCTGCCCCCGGACTTTAAACAAACAAGCGGGTAAGTGTTTGAACTGACTCGGTTTATTGTTGTTGTTTGTTCCTTTGGTGTCCTAGGTATACATACAAAGACTGAGTCCCTAACTCTCCCAAGCATTCCTGGTTTTGCGCCTTAGATTTCGCTTTACCTTTCTACCCTTAACACTATGATGCCGTAACCCGCCCACTCCCACTTACGGAGAGGAAGCATGTGTCCCACCCAGCAGTGGGAACATTGGAGGCTAATTATGCATAGCATAAGCTATGATATAAACCCAAATGACCATTAAAAAGAACCGTGAACGTCAATTTTATAAATAACTTTAATTTGGTTTTTGATAACTATCATAATCAAAAGAGATGAATAGTGTTGTCTGAATCCAAACATGAATTAGATAGTTGTAAGCAGGGTTGAGCAGTTATTGAATTACTTGTAATTAAAATACTGCACTGAATTACAAATACGTATTTAGTATTTGTAATTAAATTACTTCTTAAAAATGTAATTTGTAATTGGTATTTCAAATACCTGACGCTGAGGTATTTTGTAGTTAGTATTTCAAATACTTATGGCTTTAAAATACATTTGAATATAAATACATTTAGCGATCTTATTAATGGGTGCATTCTGCACAAAGTTGCCCTCGATATCTTTCGTAAACAAAATGGCTACCGCTAAATATGTCAATATTTAAAGTCGGCAACACTGGGCTGTTTTAGTTCTATTTTATTTACATAACCTAACACCTGACTGTATTTTGTAATTTGCATTTTGTATTTAAATAAAAATAGTTAAAATACTGTATTTTGTATTTTATATTTCAAATACACGACTTAAAAGTACTTTGTATTTCGTATTTTAAATACGTACGAGACAGTATTTTGTAATTTGTATTTTAATTAAAGCAAAGCATGTATTTTGCCCAGCTCTGGTTGTAAGATATTTCCTATTTGAAACTATTTAAAAACCAAGTCCCAATCGTTAATCAGCAAGTCCCACAGAAAATGTATTTCAGTAATGCAGGAACGTAAGTTGTAGACTGCTACTTACTAAAGTAATGCATTAACATAACTATGTACATAAATCAAGCGGTGTAATGCTCAATACATTATGTGCACAGGATATTTGTACACTGAGCGTCCATTCAAAACGAATAGCTCGTAAAAACATAGGATTCCTTATTATCACAGGCGGCGAGGTTAGGTAGCGGCCATATTGAGACCCGAAGAGCGTTTTTACTTTTAAAATTGTCTTCGTACACGGCTTCACGATACTCAAACTGGAGGAGTCATTCTTTTAGTATATAATGGAAGAAAAATATCTGAAATTAACGTTACGTGCACGTCTCCTTTATAAGGGATTTTTTCGCCGACTGGTTGACTTCACATGACCAGAGGGGTGGCTCGTTCTTTGAGCAAAGAATCAACATTGCCATTAAACGTGAACGTAAATGCTGCCAGTCTTCTGGGAACATTTTCGGATGACATTGATGCGGACGAGAACTTGGACCCCTAAGTATCCTTTTGTTTTTTTTGTATAGTTAATCACTGAATTTAGTGCCTAGTGTAAATATTTAATTAACGTTAAATTGCCAAGTGGCAGTAGATTCGAAGTTAATAATCACAGTTTATGCTGAATTTATGGACACTAATTTCACACTGAGTATCTAATGGGGAGATCTCCATATTTAGAAGATGGAGTGGTGACCACAGCTCTATAGAATATTTAACCGGATTAAGATAATCATGAAATTCCTGACGTTTATCCATTTTTTTTTTTGTTCCATCAGACTTTACATAACAATAGTCTTTGTGTTTTGTTTCCATAACCTCTCAAAGAGTGATTTAGGATAAAGGCACGAATCCTAATCACTCTAGATTATTTAACTTATTGGAAATTACATTTACATGAACATCTACACAGATTTCCTCAAATCATAAGCGTTAAGCGTTTTCCTGTTTAATCCCGCTTCTCTCCCACACAATGTCGTGACCCTCAAGAAGAGTTACGTAGCCGACAACTGAATGTGTGTGCACCATATAAGCAGTAAAATGCGGTTCTGTCACTACACTTATACAGCTCACATTTCCCTCCTCTGTTTTTTTCACGGACTGACTGACCGATTAGTGTCCACGTTCCAGAGAAAGCTGTACCTACTACTACACTTGTCTATATTTTGTAAAGCCTATTCATTTCTGTACCTTTTTCATTTGCACTTTTACATACTTTAAAAGAGAAATCAAAGAATAAGAGTAGATCCTACTTTGAACAAAGAAAGTAGCCAAGATGAATATAAAAGTGATCATGTGCATTATGATCCCTTGAACAACTTTTACTACAAATCTCATTGATGCAAAATAAACTAAGAATAACAAACTGGTAGTTACCTAGGTAAAAAAAAAGAAATTCTATTTAGGCGATTAACACACTGTCACGCACCACGCAGCGTAGCGCGTGAATGCGTTGCTTGTAAGTATATCCGTTTGTATAGAAAACACGCACAGTCCAACACACAGAAAATGCATCCACGCGCGTTCATTTTGCTATGGCCGCCCCGCACCACGCTGCGTAATGCGGTGCAGTGTGCGAATCGCCTTAGTCCGTCTTTCAGATAGTAAAAAAATATTAGACACGTATTTTTTGCTTTATCATATTAATCAAAAATAACTTAGAAAACACGCATTAAAGTTGGGGAGTGGGGGCTCGCTACGTCAGAACGTCGTATTCAATCTAGCAAGGCGTGACGTCATGCCACATTTTAACTCAATGTATCGCCGTATTTTTTTGGTTACGTCAGAAAAGAAAAAATACGTGTTCTATATTTTTTAATAATCTACAAGACAGACAAAAAATAAATTTTTGGACACAGGCCTATTATAATAGACAGCCCCCAAAAAGCCCACACCTTAACAATACAGTCAAAGAAAACTTTTAGGATTTATCTCAATGTATAGCCACCTTTACGTCTAGTATAAACATATAAGATCTAACGGTTACAGCTTCCTACTTAATTAACATAGCGGATAACCCCACGAGTTTTTGCTAGACGACAAGATACGGGATCACAAGCAACAAGAATACAAGTAAGGTGCCATGATACAGCCAGTTCTGAGGATCGGTGAGGTATGCACCGCAGTGTAACGTTTTTTTATGTAATAGGTTGGCAAACTGGCTGATAGCTCCCCCCCTGGTTGTAAATAGTTAACACTTTAAAACACCTGTAACGATGAAGTGGCATTAGACACAATTTTGCAATTTTTTTTTTTTTTTTTCTTAGTAACAGCCCGGAATTTGGAAGTTGGCGGTGTGATGCCCCCGTGCCTCGGGAAGTAGGTACGTTAAGCCGTTAGTCCTGCGCCTCATCTCTCTCCGGTCGTGTCAGATTGCCGTCCCATCGGACTATGAGAGTGAGGAAAGAAAGAGTGCACCTGTGTCTGCGCACACACGCCTGCACTATAATATCTCCTGCGCCGAAGGCTGGTCTCCGTTGAGGTTGGCTGCCATAGCCGAAATACAGTCTGGAGGACTATAAAGACATAATTAGAGTGCTAGAAGGATATTTAGGCGTTTGAATGACATAGACAGGGGAGCGTCGTTGGTAAACATTTGATAATTTTTTCACGAAATTAATGTAGGTACTGAAATAAACCGGCCAAGTTTATCGGACCTGCACACGTGTTCCGTATCACCGAAATAAAAAACGCCGAAAAAAACACGTTTCGGGCTCAGGCCAAATTAAAAACCAAGATATGTCTTATGCGCTGCGAACAATACAGTGAAGCATGCCAAAACTACACCTCCACTCTGTACATACACGCTCACACCCACATATGTACAACCATTTACAATCAAACTACACCTCACTAAGTGCACACATGTTTATGAAATTGGCTTCACGTCACCGTTGACAGCACTATGTCTTGGTTTTTTATTTGGTCTGGAGTTTCTTGTATGATATGACAAATAAAATATTATTTGGTGTTATAGCAGCAATAGAAATACACAATCTGTGAAAATTTCAACTGTCTACCTATTTACATACAGCCCGCTGACAGACAGACGGACAGCGGAGGTTTATAGTAATAGGATTTCATTTGGCACCCTTCGGATACGGAACTCTAAAAATAAAATAGCGGCGTTAGTTCCTATTTTTGCCACGCGCTAAGAAATCCTTGTAAGTACAATTATATATCCATGTATCCAAGCATAAACTTAAAATAAAACTAGAACACAGCAATGCTGTTTGCTGGCAGTATTTGGGTAAAAATTATGAATTGGCGGTAGCTCTGCGTCCAGCGCTCTGCGTGGCAATACGTTCGGATTCGCGACAAGTCCATCGTCATCCTGAGGATGCCTTGTTGAGAGGGAAACACGTGTCGCTTTCTTACAGGGTTATTTATGACTCTTTAAGAATAGCTAAGCGGAATAGGTTACTAAATATATCTACGTATATTGTATTTTTTGGTGGTTATACTTTTCCAGAGGACAACATCAAGGAGCTATACAAAGTACAATACTAAACTAATAATTACATATCTATATATGTCTGGGTAAGAGCCCATTCGTCCCCTAAAATTCGTCCCCCAGTATAAAAGTTGTAGATTCGGCCCCTATATAGGTGCCCATTGGTCTCCTGGTAGGGGACCAATTAATATTTTAATAAAAAATATTATTTTTAAGGTACCCATTCGTCCCCTCTAATATAAGTTAAAGATTCGGCACCTATTCAGGTGCCTATTGGTCCCCTGAGATAAAATTAGCTATATTTTACATAAGAAACGGTTAACATAGTACACTTGTGAACAGTTTATTAACGGAATTAATTTAATAAATCATAACAGATCATTGAAAAAAGAGCTATGATGAATGATAATCCGTCATGATAATAATATAACCTGTCGATAGGCTTACGATGTAAAATTGCAATGATTTTGCATGTATGTAGTTGGTAAATATACAAAAAAATAAGAAGTGATTATTTACTGTTGATATGTGTTCTATTTTTTTTTTCATATTTTATATTTAATGTTGATTTATATGATGGTCAATCAAGGCTGATTTTTGTAAAAGAGTTGTATTTTGTTAGTTTCTAGGACATTGTAATTTTGTATGTGTTAATCTTATTTGAAATAAACATGATATCTACCGAATTACTATATTTTTTATTTTAGCCTTTTCTGCGCGACTGTACCAGGACTACCAAGCTGCAGTATACACATATACATGTACTTATATTAGAAGAATGAATAAAAATAAATATTCTTCAGGGGACGAATGGGCCCCTCAAAATTTCCAGGGGACGAGTGGGCACAGGGTGCGAATCTTAGGGGACGAATGGGCTCGGACCCATATGTCTACAGAATCGTCGGCACAGCTCCTTATAAATAAAGCAATTAAAATGTCTATAACGTAATCATCTAGAAGAATAAAATATTTAACAATCCAGATCACATGATTAGGTTTTAGTAATCAAGTGATCAAGCCTGCTACACATTTTATTACCTAGCATAAATTAACTACACAAATTACTAGAGGGTATGCAAACCGCACACGCACGTCCCTCTGCGCGCGCGCTTCTAATTCAATTCGAAATCTTGCGAAAATGTAACAACTGTCGACGACCGTTTGTGACCAAAATTAATCAACACCTGGACATCTTCCGCGTTGGTACAGTAGCCTAGTTGTCACAGATGCATTGTAATCAACTCATTTACATGCTATCACAATGAATTTTTGTTACAAGATAGCAGGGATACTTGACTTCGTCTGTAGACGGGTATACTAATACTTTAAGTACTCAAAACGCACGCAACTAATAAGATTTTCTTTGCCTGCGTTTCCTAAATGAATTTACCAAAGTAGATGATTATGCCTCGTTGGTCTAGTGGTCGCAAGCGCTACTGCTGAGCATGAGGTCCTGGGTTCGATTCCCGGGTCGGGCAAGTGTTACTGGGTTTTTCTATCTGAAACTCAGTCGCAGCTCGGAGTCTGGATTTGTGCCCGGTTGATGGCAATAGGCTCGCCCCCTATTACATGGAACTTAAACATAACTGGCGAAATGTGGGTGTATCTGCTACAAGCACACCTCTGCCCAACCCTTCGGGGAAACAAGGCGTGATGGTATGTATGTTATGTATGATTATTCCGTAAAGAGTAAAAGAATAGATCAAGAGTAAAAGCATCAAAACCCTAATATTTAATGAGGCATCTAACTAAAGAGTTTGACGACAATACGATACAGACATTCGGCAATATAATTGTATTGATGTCCAAATGTATTGCAGAACTAATTGTCAGCACTTCAAATCAACTTGGCATGGCAGCCCACTACTGGACATAAACCTCTCTCAAATTGTGCCACAACACCCGATTCTCTGTCATCACCAACAAATACTATCCTTTTGAAAAACATAAGCTTGTGACTAAAATAATCAACATATCGGCAGCGCCTTTGAATCTTCCGCGTAGCACCGACCGGCGCCGGCGCAGCGTTGGCCCAGTTGCCCCAATTGATTCATCACCACAACACTACGCACGCATGACAATCAACTATTTACCATAGCAGACGTTAAGGTCGTTTGAAGGTATTGTTTTATTCAGATCAGGGTGAGGTAGGTATGCTAAATATAAATAACTATAGCATACTTTTCTCATTACTGCTGGTCCAAGAGTTGGGTCCTGTAGAATGGCCGCAATTATCTACCTACCGGTATGATATCCCTGGTTTCCATTCATTACCAAGACGATGAAGTCAGCCTTCCTAACCTTCTACTATCTTCAACATGCAATTGGAACTGCGTTACATGACTTGCAATTACGCATTAGCGAGTACTTACCTAGTGCTAAATATTTGTAGTCAATCTGATACTGCATGATATAGCTGAAGTTGAAGAACTTAAATTTCGAAAGATCATGTAATCATCTGCCTAGCCTTTTCCCAACTATGTTAGGGTCGGCTTCCAGTCTAACCACATGCAGCTGAATATCTGTATTTTTAAGCTAATTTCGAAAGATCATGTACAGTAGTACAATTATTGAGAGCTAAAGTTAAGCCTACATTTACGAATTATTCTGCCAAAGCATCAAGGAAAAAAAAACCTAATAACGCTTGGCTCGTTGACAAAAACATCAATCAATACCGCTTCAATAAATTCATCGTACCAACAAACTATCACGAATACAAAATCGACTCGTAAAACCCCACAGAATGTGGGACATATCCACAAAATTCCGTGCGCATGACATCGTAACGTATGTAATCATTGCACTACTGTTGATGATCTCAACACCCTAGGGTTTTGGTGACCACACGTATTTCTTATGTAACCATGGTTACGGAGGTAAACAGCTCATTCTTGTGGTACTTTCGTATGACGGAGCTGAGTTTTGGATGAAAGCTCGACCTTGAGTGGACGAGACATGCATTATTTTGGTACTCTAGATTGTATGGCGCCTTTGTCAATTTTGACATACACGTTGACTATTGATTTCCTCATGTACGGAGTCAAATTCACCTTGTCTTTTGAACAGGGTCTTCATAGCTGATTTAATTCATTCGTTATTTTTTTTAAACTTGCTTTAACAATATTGTCTTCTCTCGAAACAACTGCTATAAGTTGCTTAATTGAAAGGCGGTCTGCTTATGATGCTTCTTCTTCTTCTTTTTGTGTGGTTAGTGACTGACCTGGTGTCAGAGTTTTAAAGCCGCCCATGGGCCTCTGACTTGACTTCACATGTCGTCAAGAAACTCTCAGGCATACCGGTTTCCTCACGATGTTTTCCTTCACCGTTTTTGAAGCAAGTGATAATTATACAATACGCACATGAATCCGAAAAGTCAGAGGTGCGTGCCTTGGGTTCGAACTCGAGACCTATGACTTGGAAGTCTGACAGTCACACCACTTCACTATCACTGCTAGCTTATGATGCTGCGATATTTTGAATCAATCTTTCTATTCTTTCTGTTGTAACTCCAACGCAATCTTGTTTCCATACCATAGCTCCGTAGTTACCTATTATATTTGATCTAACTACGATAGCGCAATTTCCAATCGACTTTCCAAAAGAGAAATATAGGTACAACTTTCATGAATTCCTCTAGATATCGATACCTAGTTAATTTTATTAGAATACGGGTCAGTAAATATTGAGTAATTGAAAGAGTATTTACAACGGCACTTGGTGCGCGTCGCATTACCATTGCATATTTACTGGGCTTAGGACACATGGATTTATCCAAGTGTCCTAAGCCCAGTAATTTATAATCAAAAGCATTTTATAATCCCATGTTAATCTCTAAGTACTTGGTCGACCAAAAATAGAGAATGCTCATTTAATAGTATAGGATAGTTCATACTAATTCCATGCCGCCATGATAGTACGTACTTATAAATTCCATGCGGCCATGTCATTATTCTAAGGTAGCCATCTTGTTCTAAAATATATGTAGGTGACCGAGCTCTGCTCGGGTGAAAATACGGAGAAAACGAAATTTCCCAGATATGAGACATAACTAGATAGATAGATAGATAGAATATTCTTTATTATGTACACCATCGATTTTTCGCCCCTGTAAGGCAACTTTCACCGTAATCGTCAAAGCCGTTTTCGAGAACGTGATTACAAATATATACATATACAAATATTGCTCATTTAGTAGTTTGAGTTCTTTTGTATGAGATCTCTGTTCAATGTATTTTAATTTACAAATCAATGAAATTGTTCACCTTCATTGTAGCAGCTTCATCATCATCATCATCATCATTCTCTTGTCCTTTATCTTAATTTCTTTGGAGTCGGTACGAAATGTTTTTATCTTCCATACTTTTCTTTTAGTCGTCATCTGAGTAGTCACCCTATTTCTCGCGATATCATCTATCATCACACAGTCCATCCATCGAATCTGTCTTCTCATATACTTTATGGGATATTTATGCTTGTGTTACCGCAAAATAAGAAACATCTCACTTAACCATTGTTTTATTTACTATAATAAAAATATTATAAAAAGTTCACATTGGGCAGGGTCAACTGAAATTCTAGATCAAGAATTTTATTATTTCTGTGACCTTACTATTCATACATAGCAAAGAATCAGTGAGAGATTATTAATTCTATTGTGCGTGACCTTCATTCACGTTCCATCCACACCTGCGTGTGTGTATGGTCAAGAAAAGGTCATCGCTAATAAATGTCAATTTTATAGATAAGTTTATGTGAGTGGGAACTTATAATTGGCCTTCTTCTACATATTACTTCTGACTACTCGAATGTATTAGCTATAAGTTTCAATTAGATCATAGATTATTAAGTACGCTGAACATGCGGTTTTCAAGTGGCTCTACCTCTTTCAGTGCTCCTCCTTCCACATCTAATATGCCGTGCCGTGCCGGCATCATCTGATGTGCCGGCTCCTAGCCCTAAACTATATTGTGCCCGCGTAGCATAAAATCCCATATAATCTAATTTAATACCTTGTGTAAATACTTAGTTGTGTAATAATTGCATATAAGTATTTGAATGTTTATTTAATAAAACAAATGCTGTTCGTTGGTAAGCGCACCACTTCAGAACGGCTAGACCGATTGGGCAAATTTTTTGTTTTAAAATTTTCATAATAATTCTAATCAGGTTGCTACCGAATGATTTTTTTTAAGTTGTCGGGAAAATTGGGAAATTCGGGAAAACTAAAAGATTTCTTTGAGATTTTTGTATGGATTATTGAAATTTGGACAGGGCAACGTCTGTTGGATTAGCTAGTTAATAATAAATGAGAAATACTTCTAAGGATTTCAATATTAATTACCTACATTATTCTAATGCAATACATAACATTAAAATAACTAATAAACTGTACCTATATCCACAAACCTAATAATACTTATATAAATGTACACACACATATACTCATACATAATTCTGTACCTTCAGTGAAAAGTGATATATCTTGACTTATATCAGTTTTAATATTCTTACACTAAGTTTAACAGTAAAAAAAATGCAATTTTTTGGTCTAATTGGTACCCCTCTAAGATTAAAATTGAGCAAGCTTATTTTGGTGCAAAGTGCTCTAACTAAGCATTTTTTACATTTATTAATGTGTAATAAAATACGTTTTTAAATTATATCAATGTGAACTGAACAAATATTTCAAGTACCTTAATGTATATTAATACAAATGTATGTGACTCTTATTACACGATCTATTTAAATTAGTACAAACTGATATATTTACGTATAATCATCCAACACTAACCAATAAATAACTAATGTGTAAAATGGTTCAAGTCATTTTAAATTAATTTACACATAAAACGACTTTAATATTGTTGTGTTATGTGATACAACTGGATTTCTTTTTAAATTATAAAAAAACTATACAAATTAATCTGTTTCTTCTTACACTAAATCGTGCTCTAAGATATTGTTTACCAATGTCAGTAATCAGTACTCATTTTAATGAAGTAGACAAAGAGTCAGATTTTTTTAAAACTTTAACATTCATTTTCTCAAAATCATGATTTTCCAGTTACATCACTTTTCACTGAAGGTACAGAATTATACACCATATTAAACACATCTAATAATTTATAATAATATTGAATTGCTACTTAGCCCTCTTCCTCTCTCCTAATTTTGCTGTATCCGACAGGGTCCATATTGATATTTTACTTTATTGTACCATCTATGTAATACATATGGAATGTAATAAAGAATTGAGTATTGAGAAATAGAAATGAAATAACAACAAAAAGAAAACTAATCTTTTCTATCCGATGTTGAAGCCTCCTCCTAACTCAATGACACCGGGTGCTCGGTGTTGACACCCGCGCCGTTAATCCGTGCGCGTGCGATGCATATCGACCGACACGCGCACACGACGTATACCCATCTATGACGTATCGATATTTATGCAGTGTTGCTGTGTTGCGATTTGTGAATCAGATTGTAAATACATTATGTACTAGTGCGTAATATGCGTCATTTGTTCTCATTTTATATACTCAACAGTAATAGTATATTCGCATGGAACAACAATTTTTTTGTTCTGATTTTAACCCATCTGCTAAGGTGATGTCAGCTGCTTTATTTATTGCAAAAAAGATATAATGAAATGCGACAGGTAATTGCTTAGGCATTGTCTTACAATAACTACAACCTAAAACAAGTCCAACCTTCACTAACAGGGAAGGCTTTCTAGATTCCCTTTAGGCAGCTTAGGCCATACTTAGGCTTATACAAAGCTACACAGCATTACCTTAATCCTAGAACACACAATAGGTACATTCAGCATTAGAACCCGTTTAATTCTAGTGATAAAGTAAAGTAAAGTAAAAATTTATTTGCATAGATTGCAGGTACAGTAAATAAGATGTAACAGTTAAAATATGGATGATCCTTGTACAATCTACCTTATATTAGGCATGCAACATTATATAACACAAGTGAATTAATATGAAATGAATAACAATTATGATATAGATAAACTGTTTTAAGGTAGCATTACACATGAACAATAGTCGGCACCAGGTACCTACATTTATTTAATAAAACTTTAATTTACATAATTATTTGTAATACAATAAACACAATAGGAATTTTAAATAAACACAATAAGAAAAAACTTAAATAAATTGAAACAATGTCATAATTAGGTAGGTATGTCAAAAAACAAAAAAAAAAAAAAAAAATTACATTAAATTATTCAGTACATAAGTCATTATCATTAAGAAAGTCGTTCACAGAATAATAACATTTTACAATTAATAATGATGACAGTTTGTTTTTAAAGTTTTGAATTGTGTCATTTTTAATCATGTTAGGTATTTTATTGTATTTTATTGGACCCATACTAATAATACTTTTTTTTTGCAATGCGGTATTACAGCTCTCAACATGAAGTAGGTATTTATACTGTCTTCTTATAGGTCTCTTTCTATCTTTTGACACTGCAGTGAACATGTTTATGTTACATGCGACTTCTAAAATGTACATAGCCGGGAAAGTTAATAGTTTGAGGGACTGATATAACGATGCTTTGTTTTGAGCCACGACACAAATGCTGCAATAGCAGAACATCCGCATTTCAGGGTCATAGGTATGATTAGCGCTTCGCGAGTCGATGTTGGCCTACTTAGGGCACTAGACGACCACGACCACGACTGCGACCAGGTAAACTATAGAAACCGATACGAATCGCACATTGGTCGCAACGGCCAACTAGCCGCACACCATGCAATAAACGGCCACGATTGGCCGGAGTTGTGGCCGGCTAGTACGTGAGATCCCTTATTCTCGTCCATAGGATGATCAAATAGCCATAAGCTCATACTAATATTTATTCCAAACTAGCGATATGTCCCTGTATTGCACGGTTTTTACGACTGGAAAAAACACCGCGATCTTCTTATTATATGTTAGTTTAATATTAATGTTTATAGACATACACTTTTAAGAATAAATTCTCTAAATTATAGTTGAAATCGCATCAAAATGTGTTGCGTAGTTTAGAAAAAAAATAAAGAGGAAAAAGTTATTAAAAATAAATATTTTTAGCAAATATTTTAAATCATTTTATTTTTAAATAATTAAATTCGAATATAAAAAAACGCTATTACTAAACTTATTATAATAAAAATTTAGTCCTACAGACCGAATTACGGCCATGGCGACCAGTCTCAACGGAGACCAGCCTTCGACACGGGACATATTATAGTGCACAAGCGTGTGCGCAGACACAGGTGCACTGTCTCTACCCTCACTCTCATAGTCCTATGGGACGGCAATCCGACACGACCGGAGAGAAATCAGGCGCAGGACCAACGGCTTAACGTCTTAGTTTAGAAGAACAATGCAGTTAAACAGACACACGAAAAGCGACTTTATTTTGAAATATATAGAGTGTGAGTCTTCATAATGTGCACATATCGAAATGAGGGAATCTATGCTTAATTTTATAGACGGAAAAAATGGTCAAAAACTTTTTTGTTTTTTTTTTGTTTCTAATTTTTTTTTTATTCTCTTGGGCATTTTATGTATAAATTTTACAATTATTGTAAAAATTGATGACAAAAATACAGATTTTTGCTAAAAAAACATGTTTATTTTCAATTGAGGGTAGATTTTTTTTTCTCAATTTTAATTTTATGTGGACGCCTACTTACTTCCAATCATTATGGAGTTTGTTTCATAGCGATAGCTGATTCAGTTTAAAAGTTACACAGTTTTGTTACAATTTTTTTTTAATTCCATAAAAAGTATAAAAAAAATATTTAGATTTTTTTAAATATTTTTTTTTGTCATTAAAATTAAGCATAGATTCCCTCATTTCGATATTTGCACATTATGAAGACTCACACTGTATAGAATATAGATATCGATTTATGTGAGAATTAGAGCAACAACGTCACAAGGAGTAAAAAGACTAGCAGTCAGTCTTATTATAGACTAACACAATTTTTAGTCTGTTGCAAGAATGTTGCTATCTTCACACTTATTGAACTGATTGGTGATATCGTAGGCAGGTAAGGGGTACATGAGACATTTTCCAGTTTTGCATTTTATGTTCGTAAGCAAATCGAAATTCAACATCAGTATTGTTGGAGTCATTGCACCGCTGAAATCACCGTTTACCAAAACCTAAATAGAAAAAACACTAAAGAAGTGTTGCCCAATTGTATTGTGGAAATCATTTGATACTTCATAGTGTTACTGGATAAATAAAAAGCTGTCACACATAATTGTACCTAACTTACTTGTTTATGGTATTGTTAATCAAATTAATTTCAACAGGACTAGAAGACAATGACTTACAATTAACAATGGATGTAGGGAAAAATTCCCATGTATGGTGGGTTACGACACATAACTTAGTTTCCGATGTCAATTGTCTTTACTACGAACGCTTGCACTATTCTTACAATGTACTTACTCTGGAACGTTTTGTAGATTCCAGGCAATATTATAGTTCAACACAATGAACCTATTCATTACAATGTAATCAAGCTAACGCGCTTTACCCACAGGAAAAAAAATGTTTCTAGCCAGTCCTAATACATAGCAAAGTAGACACGCGTCAGATATATCAAAACGTATCTAAAATTCGATTTCAGTCACAAATCGTATCGTATCGGTAATCCGAACTACAACTAGACACAAGATTTTGTAGATTTGCGTAAGCAAGTATTTGTTTATTTTTGGATAGTTTTGATCGATGCACTTACAACCGAATTATATTACTAGAGACGATCAAAACTGCGAGCCGGAGCATCTCTTGAAATCGATTTATAAAAAAGTATTTTGAAAACGATTTCAATATCTTAAATCGAACATTTAACCGTTTGCGTAAAAATCCAAAAACGCCCATGTCTACAGCAAAGGTCTCAATCTCTCTTCTCCAGTTGGCCAGTACTTTCGGTTCATCTTGGTCATCAGAAGGCTCGTAGGGATAGAGGTAGACCTCTCACCCGTTCAACGCTCTCTCGTCTCAAATATTGCAGGCTACGCACACCACTGTTTGTTTACGCTCTTCTTCATGTATTTGACAAACATGTACAACGGTGCAACCGTGAGGTACACGATACTGTTATTATATTTGACAAAAATGTACAACGGTGCAACCGTGAGGTACACGATACTGTTATTGTATTTGACAAACATGTACAACGGTGCAACCATGAGACACACGATACTGATAATTATATTTGACTAACATGTACAACGGTACAACTGTGAGGCACACGATACTGTTATTATATTTGACAAAAATG
The DNA here is from genome assembly GCA_963680765.1 of Agrochola lychnidis. Lineage (NCBI taxonomy): Eukaryota > Metazoa > Arthropoda > Insecta > Lepidoptera > Noctuidae > Agrochola > Agrochola lychnidis. Next base: position 21,120,734 of record OY796865.1, on the reverse strand, counting down.
TACAACGGTGCAACCGTGAGGCACACGATACTGTTATTATATTTGACAAAAATGTACAACGGTGTAACCGTGAGGCACACAATACTGTTATTATATATGTCACGGCTACAACTCGAAGTGTGGCTACACCTAGTTTTAGCCGGCTACACCTAGGTGCGGCAGGTAGCAGTTGGTTAAATTTAGTTATAGCAAATAAAAATGACTGAAAGGTAGGTTAGGTTAGAACTGTGACCACGTAACACTACCAATACATCATGACTATAATTTGGGAGGTGAAGTAATCACTCGTGTCACCAACATAAAGGACTTGGGAGTGACTTTCGACCGCTGTCTGTCTTTTAAAGATCACGTTTCTGCCCTTGCGAGGGAATCTTTCAGGCGCTTGGGATTTGTTTTGAGAAATGCGCGTGACTTTCGCAATTCAAATGTTATTAGGCTGTTGTACACTGCTCTGGTTCGAAGCAAACTCGAGTCCAGTGCCTGTGTTTGGCACCCCTATACCGCGACCCAAACACTTATGTTGGAAAAGGTTCAGAAAACATTCCTAAGATGCCTCTTCCAAAGGTTATACCATTTCTTTCCGTACATGTACCCTACCAACTATCTTTTAGGGATGTTAGGCTTTAACTCGTTGGAGGTAAGAAGAGGTCTTGATCAGCTCACGGTAGCCTGTAAGACTTTACGGGGACGTATCGACTGTCCAGAGCTCCATGGCCTTTTCTGTCGATTATTTGTGCCCGACAAATACATTGGACACCGTCAGAGCCGCCGACACAATTTGTTTGCGCAACTATCATGCAAAACTGTAGCCAGAGCCGAATCCCCAGTCTGTCGTACCCTAAAAATGCTAAATGCCCTTCTGACTGCCAACCCTGAATGTGATGTGTTTGCGGATGAATGGAGTAAAATTATGCGTATATGTCTGGTGTTCTGTGAGAGAAAGTATGCTAGGGAGTCCACTGTTCCATGTTAGTTTTAAATTTAATTAATGTCAAGATTGTAATTGTTTCTATGTTAATTAATGTAATTGGTGTTGTGCCGTTTTAATTAACTATAAATAAATAAATAAAATAAAAATAAAACACACCGCACGAGCCGAGCGAGCAAAGCGAGCGATACCGCGGTAGCGGCCGGTGAGTGTCAGTGCGGTTACACCTAGTTCTAGCCGTAAATTTATTAATTTAGCCTATTGGCTACACCTGAGTTTAACCAACTGCTACCGGCCGCACCTAGTTGTAGCCGGCTAAAACTAGGTATAGCCGCACTCCGGGTTTTAGCCGTAACATATATTACTGTTATTTGGTGTTCTTATGTTATTGTGTTACCTTCTAGTGCCTGAACCATCTCCATACCCAACTGGGAAGGTGTAAATCAAACCTCGTAAAGTCCCTACCTCGACGGAATGGCTGCAGTATGTGGATGTAGAGCTGTGTCAGCTCCACCTCGTATCCTACCCTCTGTACCCACAAAATGCAACCAAAGTGACGCTTGCGCTGCCACCGATAATGCCGAAGAAGTTGCGAAGTTTTGGAGCAACAAAATTTGAACACGACAGTTATGTCGTGCCAGCGACATAAAGAAGAAGAAAAATCCTTAAGGTCTAAGTTTATTTTCTTTCTTTATGTGCGTAGGAAAACTGTGTAAACAAACAGTATTAACTCACATGTCTCACAGTCTCATGTCGTAATCACAGGGACTGCCGTAACATGACATCATACAGTTAGAAATTATTTCATTTTTTATAGCTGGCTAACTGGCAGGCGCCTTATACGAAGCGGCGTGAAGATTATGTCATTGACGAGTGAAAATGCAATAAAATTGATACGATCTAGCACAAGCCTGCGTTCCTTTGACTTATGAGGGAAGGGTTATGTGGAATAACTTATAAATGGAATGTGCAGTTATCCTGTGAGTTATCCAAAGAAGAGTAATATATGCAAGGATTGTAGCACGTAGTAATAAGCAAAAATATACTTTTAGGGGCTTCAATTTTTTGTAATTTATTTTGCACACAAAAGTACAAAGGAGGACTTAATGCCTTAGGCATTCTCTATCAGTCAACCAAGGGTGGTGGAGAGATAACATGGCAGGTGTATTGTTAAAAAATATTAAAATGGAATGAAAGTATGAAGAGATTCGTGAGGTCTTCCTATTTTCGAAACGATGATAAAGAATTCGTCTAGTTTACTAGTATACTTTGACCCAGTATGTGACCACCTTGATCGCAGCTCCAGTAGCGTTCTTTACGTCCCAAAATGTACAGGAGTCGGTACACTTTCAGTGCTACTCTCCGTAATCGTTTTTCAAACAAGCGGCACGCGTCAACCGCGGAGGCAACTGCAGCCGTCGATCTCAAATGTGCAGGAGTCGGGATACTTTTTGTGGTAGATAAAAGACATCATCTGCATTGAAGCTTAATGGAAACCTTGTAATTATTATAAATAGGTTATGCTACCGTTACTTCTATGACTGGTGATTTAAGTCATACTCCACCGCTATTTAGAGCAATTATTATAATTATTATTATGTTAAGTTTACATAGTAGACCCGACGATTGTTTTCGGGACGCGGATATATGCTAGTCGTGCACCCTGCTTGCACGATGCAGGATTTCGCGTGACGTCAGTTGGGAGCATAGTTCACATGTGGCTATGCGATACACTAACAACGAATCATATCTCTCATCCGATGAAACTCGACAATTATTTATTTTTCTCGTCTAATTTATAAGAACGCTATCAGCATTTTAATGAAAATTTCGCAACATTACAGATTGGATTAAGTTATTCGTATTTATTTGAAGACGTAAATGGACGGTATTGCTCGTTAGTTAGATTGCTCATTTAGTTATGTTCAAGCTACTGTTGATACTGGACGTTTCAGGCTGAGTAGAAAAAGCTTCTTAGGGTAATTTGGTATAAAAAATATAGAAGCAATGAATTTAAATTCGTACTCAGTTCTAAGAATAGCAAATGAATTTTAAGGAAATAAGACCATTAACTGTATTTCAGTTTCGAAGGTGATTGTAATGCCTGAATGTTTATCGCCTGAAGATGTTTCAAGCGTCTACGCTTGTTTCTCGGCGTTTTGTCAATTTTTTTAAGATCCTTTTTGGGCGATGTAACTTAGATTCTTCTCGTTAAATATTAAATTAATTAAAAGATGCGAATATATGCTCCTGTTTCGGCACCATACTCAGCATTTAAGATCCCATTTTTAGATACCTACCACAAAAAAATGCGTCAGCTCCTGTTCGTCTAATGCTAAAGAATTCTTCTGTCGCGTCAATGGTCACTAATGAGATAGTTTAGCATCTACTGATCGTATCATCAACTTGTCATTCTCAGCCAGCTTTGTGAGTTACTCGTGAAGTCGTAACTTAAGGAAATACGTTATTGTATCACTTGAGGGCTTAGCTTCACAAACTAACACGTTATTCAAATAAAGTATGTTTAACGCCACCTTTAAGAATTATTGTCATCTTCCTAAATCACCCCGTCATCATCATCATCAGCCTATAGCAGTCCACTGCTGGACATAGGCCTCTCCAATTGCACGCTATTCCGCTCGATACTCGGCAACTCTCATCCGGCAGTCTGCGAAGATCGTCGCTCCACGTAGCCTGAGGGCGTCCTACCTTACGTTTGTTGATTAGCGGTCTCCACTCAAGATCACGTGTACACCAACAGTCATCGATTCTACGGCCCACTGCCACTTCAGCTTGCTTATTCTGTGCGCTATTTCGATAACTTTAGTTCTCTGCCGGATCACCTCGTTTCGGATTGGATCCCTCAGAGAGACTCCAAGCATACCCCGCTCCATAGCTCGCTGAGCAATCTTGAATTTATCAATAAATCACCCCTTATAGTCAATCAATTAACTCAGCCTATAAACAGCAGTCCCCCTGCTTTACATGATAGGCCTCTCTCAATTTGTACCATTACGCCCGGTTCTCCGCCTATCGCGTCCAGTCTATCTCGACCGAATCTACCTAACTCTCACATAAATGTTTAGTCACAACATAACAGAGTTGTAACGAATGTCGTATAACGGATAAGGATGCAGATGAGGATATCGAGATAATCGGGTTTGAGGATGCGGATGAGGATACGAATATTGGAAAATTCCTTATTGAGGATGCGGATGAGGGTGCGGATGCAGATGTCGTATGAAAATAAGCCCTTGTTTTGACACCTGACACCACAATCATGCCATCACTGTCACGTGCGGCCGATCGTCTGTTATAGGACAGGGACACTGCGAATTCAGGCAATAGGAACACGTCACTCACTCCAGCCGGCACATTTGGATCGGAGCGAGTTAAAAAAAAAACACTATTTGAGCGAACAATGTAGGTAGGGTCACATCCACATAGAAATTATGAGGATGCGGAGCTTTTAAAATGTAAACTTGAGGAAGCGGATGTTTTGCGGATATCAAAATTTATGCGGATGCTCCGCAGTTGCGGATGCGGATACGGATATCCGTTACATCCCTGCAACATAACACCACGCCTGTTTTCCTAAAAAAGTTAAGCAGATGTGTACCCACATTTCGCCAGTTATGTAATAGGGGGCGAGCCTATTGCCATCCACCGAGCACAATTCCAGAATCCGGGCTGCTGATGTTGATTCTATAAATGCAATAATCATAATAGTTAATTTAATAACATACATATAAACATAACATCAAGCCTTATTTCCCCGAAGGGTTGGGTAGAGGTGTCCCTGTAGCAGGTACACCCACATTTCGCCAGTTATGTTTAAGACCCATGTAATAGGGGGCGAGCCTATTGTCATCAACCGGGCACAAATCCGGACTCCGAATTGTTACTGAGAAATTTCAGATAGAAAATCCCAATAACACTTTACCCGACCCGGGAATCGAACCCAGGACCTCATGCTCAGCAGTAGCGCTTGCGACCACTAGACCAACGAGGCAGTCAGTTTAATATTGGTGCTATTTCCCATAAGCCCTAGGAAATATAAACAAACACTAACTAAAAGCAATAAAATCCTTGAGACACACTATGGAAAGTAAAGCATCGATGCATTCTTCGCGTGTCAATTGATAGCATCTACACAAGCCTAAAACTAACCTTAATGCGATCAATACAAAGTTCAAAACCTATTGTAATTTTGGAGGCATTTAAGTCGTTATATCAATAAGGAGTTGAGTCTAGATCTATATTGTAAGGAGCTGTGGGAACTGCGCCTGCGTCCCTTTCAAATGTAGTGTTATTTATAGTATTCGTTCAGTGTTGGTGGCAGTATGCAAAACCAAAGGATGTAGAAATTGTTGGAATGTGGAACTATGTGGCAGTGAGTTGAGAGATTCGGTGAGCCTGATATTGTCATGATTAATCGACGTGTTGCACGTGACATGCATTTAACAAGCTGGCTGCGGATCTTAAGACTTAAACCCAAGTCAATACCTAATTGAACTAAAATCTTTATAAGGGAATAAGATATTTTAGTCTGGGATGGCCCAGAGCAGTGGTGGCCCAGTGGTAACAGCCGCGACTTACGAGTTGTAGGTCGTAGGTTCGTACCCAGACAGGCGCTTTACTTTGTGTAAATTATTTCATCACCACTGCTCTCAAAACGGTAAAGGAAAACATCGTGAGGAAACCGGCATGTTCTAGAACCGAAAATTCGAAGACATTGTGACATCTACCAATCCGCACTGGGCCCGCGTGGTAGATTACGGCCCACTCCCTCTCACAGAGAGGAGAACATTATAGGCTGATGATGATAATGATGACTCTGAGATTAATTAATATACGTAACTAACACCATAATTTCTACTACTGGGCCATATGTCCGAAATCTGTTTGTAGATGTTCCAAAATACATCAATCCTAACTCACCAATAACGATACACACTTCTCTATATGCACGGGTAGCATGACAACCGTAGAAATGGTGTTTCTACGGGTTTTGTCGACGGAAGAATAGACAAAATGACAAATTGACAAATTGTGATTGTTTATCTGTCATTTTGTCTATTCTTGGTCATGCTAAGCTATTGGAGGAGGCCTATGTCCAGCAGTGGACATCTTTCGACTGAAACGATGATGAATGTCCCATAATTTCAATTCAGAAAGAGAGCTGCAGTTAAAGTTTTCTCTAAATCCTTTATAAAAAAAAAACAAGTTCTAATAATGAATTACAAACCTCCAAGAATTACAAGCCTATAAGACTAATACGCAATTAAAGTTCCAGTTAAAGTTGAAAACAATTGTATCAAATCTAAGAACCACATCAAGTCTCAGCATTATCGTGATCCACAAACTAAAACTACCGCCTTCATTACATAAAGGTTTGCCCATAATAGCCTGGTCCTTTGGGACTGTTACAAAGCTTATGAAATCCGGGACAGTTGGCGACCTACCAACCTGTCATTGTTAGACTATAAGAATGAATGCTAATTGGTCGTGTTGAGTTTAGTAATTAGCAATTGATTTGTCGTGTGATTGGCTTTGTTGTACTAACAATGTACCTACATACGTTTCGCTATTGTTATCTATGTGATATTGCGGAAAGAATTAAAAATCTGTTGAGCAATTGACATGACCTATTTTGAAAATATTTGACATTTTCACAGTGCACAAAGGACCGAACTAATCAAAAATGGGAAGTGACGACTAAATCTAAAAAAAAAGGACGTCACTATATTCTAGGGCAGCGAATCAATTTTATCAATCACGTCAGCCGCACAGCGGTTATTGACATTGGTTTGACCACAAACACGTCTTCTTATTTGGAGTAAAACTTACCTTTCTAGCTCCTTTAAGCAGCTGAAGTATCGTTGGGAGCTTAAAGGGTGTTAACGCAAATTAACATGTTTTATATTTTTAATAATTGTTAGATGTAAGTTCTGAATTCAATAACCGAATCATATATTATCTGTATGTTGTGTCGAAACTTAACTCACTACTTGCAACACTAGTTTATAGATTTTGAGTAAACTCTATGATTGCACTCTGTCACTCGTTTATCGCTCGGGAAGCAAAGAGCGAACGGTCATATAATTGGTCATTGTATTAATTCATTTATTTAATTTCACGAAGAAGTTCTCATTAACAGTGTTAAAACTACTGTCGATTGTGTATTGTTCATACATTATATATCAAGATATCAAAGGAAAGTCATCAGTTTTTTCATTTCGCCACCATTGTTCACATTCAACATTCCGGTTGCGATTCGAACCCGCCAGCCGGAGTGCACAAAAGGGCTACCCTTTAAGCTGCCAACGATACTCCAGCTGCTTCCTAGGTCGATAGTCCATAATCTGTCTGATTATAATCCCCTTTCTATCAAGACATTATTGCAGTAATAGCCGTGGACTGCCAAGTCATAGGTCTCGAGTTCGAACCCAAGGCCTCTGACTTTTCGGATTCATATGCGTATTGTATAGTTATCACTTGCTTCAAAAACGGTATAGGAAAACATCGTGAAGAAACCGGCATGCCTGAAAGATATTTCACGACGGCATGTGAAGCCAAGTTAGAGGCCCTTGAGCGGCTTTAAAACTCTAACACCAGGTTAGTCACTAACCACACGAAAGAGAGAGAGATCAAGATATTGAAGTTACATATAAACAGCGCAGCGCCTACACAAAGCTTCAGAGATTAAGTGCACCGTTTCAATGAATCATTTCCTATTGTATAACAAACAAACGTAGGAAGAAATGAAACGTAGAATCTATTAGAGTGATAGTGGCGTAGCTGCACGATGTTATCTGTGCGAGATCTGCGCGAGCGATGCTTACTGATGAAACGATCGACATCGCTAGTTTAGTACTAAGTTGAAACTTTAATATCTAAACAACGCGCCAGTTTTTCCCGAAGGGTTGGACAGAGCTGATCTATAGTACACCCACATTTTACAAGTTATTTTTAAGTCCTATGTAATAGGGAAGCTACGCAATATCTTCTCGTCCCACATACCACAGTGTCTCAAGATGAAAGTCTTTGACCAGTGCGTTTTGCCAGTGATAACCTATGGTACTGAAACGTGGTCGCTCACAATGGGCCTTGTCAGAAGGCTAAAAGTCACCCAAAGGGCAATGGAGAGGGCTGTGCTTGGAGTTTCCCTACGTGATCGAATCAGAAATTAAGAGATCCACAGGAGAACCAAGGTAACCGACATAGCCCGAAGAATTACCAAACTTAAGTGGCAATGGGCAGGGCACATTGCTCACAGAATGGAAGGTTCTGGAGTGGCGACCACGTACCGGAAGACGTAGCGTTGGAAGGCCTCCCACAAGATGGACCGATGACCTTGTGAAGGCCGCAGGAATCCGCTGGATGCGGAAAGCACAGATTCGGTCGAAGTGGCGGTGCTTGAGGGAGGCCTATGTCCAGCAGTGGACGTCTTTCGGCTGAAATGATGATGTTACATCGACGATCATACACTATGATGTTGCTACCAATTCCCAATTACATAATCATTACGGTCCCCAGAAGACACGGAAATTTTCAAGAAGCCATTTCCTTACTGGAAATCTCATGGTCTACTTAACTCAGTCTATTTTACTTGTAATGTAAGTTAAAGTAAGCAGTAAAGTTACGTGAAACAACCGACGCCATGAGAATTATCAGATTTGTGTGTCTAGAGCTATGTTTGTTGATGCAATGATCTACATTAACATACGGAGCATTGAGGTGCGATACAGCCTTAATAACGGTAGATATACTAGAAATTATTATGTAAAGAACTTAAAAAAATCTTCCCTAAGGGTTACTTATATCTGAGGCCTTAGTGTGAGTTTCGTTTAACCATCTCGACTTTACGCATCGACGGCGTTCAGCGCTCCGATTGGCCCTCACAGGATTTCACTGGTGAAGGGCCAATCGGAGCTCCGAACGCGGTCGAAATGGTTCAAAGAAACTCGCACTAAGCCCGGATCGACGGCGCGTTGTGTTCCACGCGCGCCTCAAAGAGATGTCAGCAGAATTGACGGGGTCCGCTAGGGCCAATGCCTGCCGGGGGTTCGAAGAAAACCGATAGGGAAATCGGGCCCCCGGCAACAGGGTAACCGAAGGAACACGGGTGGGTTTTAGTCAGTAAGAGTCTGACACGCCCTCCCGCTCCGCCCTGAGCGGGAGAAGTTATTTGATAATTTCCCACACAAAAAAAAAGGCCTTAGTGTGAGTTTCATTTAACCATCTCCACTTTACGCATCGACCGCGTTCGGCGCTCCGATTGGCCCTCACAGACTTTCACTGGTGAAGGGCCAATCGGAGCGCCAAACGCGGTTGAGATGGTTCAAAGAAACTCGCAATAAGGCCTCAGGCCTATTTTAAATTCTAGCACCACTTTCAGTGCACTGGCCCTGTCATTCAGCTTGTAAATGATTGTTTTTTTTACTGTTGCAAAGCTCGGAAGATTTTATTATTTCTTTTCACGTAAGCATTCTGTATACTGCTATGCAGACAGCTCATTGATGTGCGTATATGGCATTTAAATAACCCTGGTTCACAAAGGTTATTTTAGAGTCATACAGAGATGTCTAACCCACACGTAGGGCTAAAACATCCCGACATGCAATAATCCTTATGCCTATTAAAATAAACTTTATAAAACCGTGCACACTGTTTTCTCGAACATCCAATACAAAGGGCCATTCCACCAGACTGCACGTTTGATTGCACAACCCTATCGGACTGTCTCCGTCTACAGAGAGCTGCTACAATTGGGCAACTAAAACAATATGCCTCAGCTTCTATTGTTGTTATAAAATTAAGTAAAGCAGGTTGTTTGTGGAGTTGAGGCACGATGCTACGGTCCTTTGTGGTGGATTGAATTTGATATACTTACAGGGTTATTTTAAATTGGCTAGCTAAACTCCGTGGACGCGATGGATATAGGTAGGTATAGAGATAACTGAACATGATAAAACAAAAAGTTCTAGTTTTACTATTCTCAAACATAGGTACATTATTTATTGCTTCTACAGTGTTACTCGCCAAACTTTCCAGTCTGATGACAAGAAGCGCTTGTTTAAAGGTACACAAAAACTAGCAAAATTAACCTTAAAACTATCAACTATGCACTAATTTCAGTCAAGGATCAATCACACCGGAACGGACAGATTGAGGACGAGCCGCGGACATCGGACACTGACAGATTCTAAGTACGTACCTATCTGTCTGGAGGTGTCCGCGTCCGGAGCCGCGTCCGCAACCCGCCCGCGCCGGCCCGACCAAACCCTTAGTGTGAATCACAGATTACTCATAATAAATTATACTATTAGGTGTTTATTTCTCGATACAGGCAGAATCGTCTTTATCGAGAAATAAATTTTGACTTTAACATGCCTTTACTTACTTTAGGGTTTTGTCTTTACAGATCTAATTTATTAAATACCTTACCTTTGTGTGACTAGTCGGCGTGAAATATAGATAAAGGGGTCCTGAGGCATTATGAAGACAGCTGCTCTGTGTCAAACATTATAAATCAACCCAAAAGTATTCGGCAAAAAGCTACATTTAAAACAGTGCTGCAAACACGATCCAAGATTTACAATTATCACTTATAGATCTAAACCACAGGGTATTCAAATATTATCTTATCTCATCTTATTTTGTCTTATTAAAATATATGACTACCTATAAAAAACTTTTTACAAAAAATGCTACCGACTTCCAAACTACAAATTGTAAAATAACTTTAATTTCGGAACTCGGTGTTTTTGGATCAATATTTTAGTTTTTTGCCACCGACTTCCAACATTGGACCAACTTGAAAGTTCCCTTTCAAACAAAAAAATAATTTTTCAAATCGGTCCAGCCGTCTTCTAGTAATCGATGAACAAACATTAAAAAAAACCGACGAACTGAGAACCTCCTCCTTTTTGAAGTCGGTTAAAAACGCTTTAAAACTTCATGTACATAAAATACATCTCCATTTACTGTATCCTGAGACATTTAAGTAAAGACGCCGACGACATGTGTAATCGCTTCCTTTAGCCCAATTCTAATAATATACATAGAATTGAAAACCATTACTTAACGACATCCTCGAGGTAATAGACTGGATTGAATTAAATATAGCACCTGAATAATGGGCAGATAAATTGGAACCAGTTCGTTCGCGTCCGGGGTTGCATCATGCCTTCCCGCGCTTAGCTGGCGACAAGGATTATAGAAATAACGGAGATGTGACAATGAGGCTGGGTTTCCTGTGGCGACTTTTCTCGACACAGGCTAATTACATAATTATCTTCGCTCTATAGTTAACTGCTTCACCCCTTATTTAAAACTCAATTATTTAGATAAGTTAACGTCAAAATGACATATCGTCACTCGGCACCCAATACCGCGAATGTGAATTTTTTTACGAAAATCATTTTTAAATGCAGCAGTGCTATTCTGTAAAAATCTCACCATGAACGCTTAGGCGAAGTGAGCTTGAAAGTGAGCTGTCAACAGTGTCAATCCCTAGTAAGTATTTGGTGGAATAACAGCTCACTTCACCTCAGCGTTCACGGTGAGATTTTTACAGAATACCACTTACAGGATCACGTATTTGAACGTGTAGAATGAAATAAAACAAAAATCTGATTTTCGTCAAAAATGTCACATTCGCGGTATTGGATGCCGAGCAACGACATCTAAATTACTTACGTAACAAACTGAATTTAATTTAAAGAAAGAAAGATTTCGTTTTTTTCGGGAAAATTTAATTGTAAAAAAATTAATTGTAACAGTGATTTTGCATCTAGTATAGATGCAAAATCACTGTTACAATTAATTTTATATTTGCATACTATTATACCATATTATTACATAGCAACTAGCTTCCGCAAGCGACTTCACCCGCGTGATATCTTTATAAATTATAGCCTATGTTGCTCAGTGATAATACTACATTCTACTGGTGAAACAAATATTTTTTAAATCGGTCCAGTCGTTTTTGAGTTTATCATTATGAAAAAAATACAAATCTTTTCTCTTAATTATTAGTGTGGACAATAGTAGTTTGACATCAAATGATATCTTCATCAAATGATATCTTTCCATCGAATGCACATTCTTAAAACAGAAACAAAAACGTATCTCCATCATTATTCTAATCTCTCAATCGATACAGCCTTCCTTGGTCCTAATGGATAATTTATGCACTATTGTGCAACAGTACTAATGCCTTTTTGATATACATCCTGAAGTTTAGATATTTAGCTCTGTTACAAAATTGTAATTAACTTCGTAGATTGCTCTACTAAGTAAAGGTTGTCGGCTGTTCATGATAAACAGGGACATGGCTGTATTTGTCCTTACAAGCATTCACTTGATTGGAAAAGGTGTACCTAATACCATGCTTTACGCTCTTGTGATCAAAAGAATAATAACTGATATTATCAATAGCCTTCAAGTGTGGAAGCATTCTTCAATGTATTTTTGGAATGTTAATGGTAACGAACCGATAAATAGGTAGCTACATTTACATTCAGTAAACATCCCAGACTCCCGCCCTCAATTTTATCAATAGGGACAAATATTTTTCTCGCAATGCTTGTGAAGCACTCAACTACTGCACCAATTTTGTCCTCGCATGTTCAAATAACCTATACTCCATTTGAAATAAGATTAGACATTTAAACAAACCTTTTTTACAGTCCGTTCAACCGATTTTGACTTCTATACCGTAGGCATAAGGATGGCATTAAAAGCAAAAAAAGTGGTTACAAACCAACTGTTTACTGCAGCTGCCATTTGTCATGCGACCAACGCAATAGAAGTCAAAATCGGTTGAACGGACTGTAAAAAAGGTTTGTTTAAATGTCTAATCTTATTTCAAACGGAGTATAGTAATTTTTCAGTTTTTTTGACATAATTAACAATCAAAGTTGATTTACGATGTATTTTAAGCGAATATCATCTTAAATGACGCAAAATCATTAGCATACACAATTTTTTAATATCTCATGTAAAAGTCAAAAGTTTGTGTTATTTGTTTCTTCCGTTATGATAAAAAAACTCAAATGTAAATAGATTTTCTTTGCTAAACTTGTGTATTTAAAAAAATGAATAAATAAATACTTTAATCAATTACAAAAAAGAAAGAAAAAAATGTAACCTCAAAACCCTCTGAAAACTACTAAGCTGTACCTAGTTGAGCGGTGAAAGGTCAGTAGGCTCTAGGCTAGGTAGTTAGCATCGTAACCTACAATGTCGGCTCGTGACATTTCATCCGTGTCAAAGGCGAAGGGCCTCTATGTAAGATATTCCTTTAAGGTTGTAGACAATAAAATCGTGTAATATGTTATTGTATACATCGGGAGATCATACAGACTTATGTATTTGTTTAACTAAAGTGGAACAAATTCCTCGTACGATTGATTAAAAATCTCATTTTCAAGATTGAAAATACGACCGGTGTTTTTCAAAATACTTATAAAATCCATTTTTTTACGGACTTCTAAAAGGAGGAGGTTATCAATTCGGTTGTTTATATATATTTTTTTATGTATGTTCGGGCATAACTCAATCATATATGCACGAATTTACTAAATTATTTTTTTGTTTGAAAGGGTATACTTTTGAGGTGGTCCCATTGCAATCAAGTCAGGATCTGATGATGGAATCCTGGAGAAATTGAGAGAACTCTTCAAATATTATAGGCAAACCTATAGCGACTTGGATATTTTTTATAGTAACTCATGCAGTTGCTCTTGAAAAGCACCATTTGGTGAAGTAGAACTGATAATGAAGACCACAAATTGCCATCGCAATTACTCAATAATAAGTATTTCACGGGTTGCGATTCGATTACTAATATGGTTGCAATACAATTTATGCTCGTCACAATTCATATGGAGAAGTGGAGCTGATGGTGAAGTACCAAGAGAACTCCTCAACGATGAACGTCCCTGCATCGGGAAAAGCAATATTTTGTATAAGTACTAGCGATAACCATGAAAGCTCAAAATATTTTCCGTCACTTCGTCATCGAAACCGAATAAGTTCACCAACAGCTTCAGCAAACCTATACACCTACGTGCAAATGAAAATGAAAGTAAAACACAAAGAACGCCACTTGACCAAACAAGGAGCACGATCACTGATAGTGTGTGAGTCACGAGACCTACTTATAGTACTATTGTATCTAGATCCTTTCGAAGATACTTCTCATAGGTTTTAATCAAAGTTTCTGTTGTAGACAACCTGCAGTGGCCCAAACGAAAAATACTCAACAGATTGCGATCCCAAGCCGATAAATTCCCACCCAAAAAAAACTCCGCTGCAAGCACAATCTGGCAAAATGGGGGATTATAGATCCATCCTTCCGACATCCAGTGAGTGCAAGTGTAGTACTCTTGGCCAGATGATGGTCCACTTGTTGGTGTCCAAAGTGTCCTTACTCCTGTACATTTGAGGACGTAAAGAACACTACTGAAGCTGCGATTAGTGTGGCCACCTACACTGGACTAACGTAATCTAGTTAACAAGACGAATATAGTATTTTCGATTCGAAAAGAATAAGTTTAAGGATTGCCCGGAGACTACTGAGTTTTTGATTCGGGGGATCTTTTTCAATTCGGCAATAGGCTCGCTCACATGGGACTTAAACATAACTGGCGAAATGTAGGTGTACTTATAGGTACACCTCTGCCTAACCCTTCGAGGATTGCAGGCGTTATGTTATGTGTTTTTCAATTGGCTAACACGCTCCCAATCTTTTTGGCTTTGTATTAAAAAAAAGGAAGTAGCCAAGTTCAAGACATCAAATTATTAAAAAATATCTTGAAATCATAGCAAAAAAGAGTATGTGAGAGAAAGGGAGAGGGGTTGGCTTATTCTGTGCCTGGCCCAGGATCAACACAAACTTAACAGTACAGCCTTGTAAGTATAAAACATCAAAAGCATGTCCTAGAACCAAAAATTCGAAGACATGTCACATCCACCAATCCGCACTGGGCCCGCGAGGTGGATTACAGCATATCTAATAGGCTGATTATGCTATCACTCCTTAATTACCAGTGTGTTTTAATTAAGCACCTATACTACTGACCTACTGACATGTGTCATGATAATTGGAAGACATCCAACGTCGAGTGGCCCCATAAGTTACCACAAAGTCCTAGGTTGCGTCCTACACAAACTTTGGCCCAACTATGACTAATTTGGCACCGTGGGAAATATCGAGTGCTTATTATTTGTGCTATAAATCGATTAAACTGATCGTTTATTGTTTTGCCATTTCGTTAAACACGTAACTTGAAATAACGCAATTGGTGACTATACCTAATAAAATATATTAAATTAAATTACTGATGAGGACAAAATTAAAAACACTTATAGCTTTATGTGAGCGGGCACGCCCTCTATGCCTGGAGGCTTTTATTTCGATATTTAGTTCTGTTTACGTTTAGTTTTTATTTTTTAAATTCTGCTTGAGTATAGTATATTGGCGTGTGCTAGCGGACATATGGCCAATAATTTATCATTTAAATTATGTTTTGTGTTGCATAATGTAAGTTATTTTGCATACTATTGTATAGAATCATTTTTTTTTTTCTAACTTGAACAGACAGCTGTGCTGCTGGGGAGTTTGTTGCGCCACTTCTTCTTCCCAGCTAAAGGCACTAGGAAGTGGTAAAGGGTGGGCGTTTTTGGGGGACTGTCTTATGTAATTTTGACATTCGAAAAGTGCTGATTCTCAGCCTAGTTCGAATAAATGACTTTTGAATTTGAATTTACACTTAAAACAAACAACCCAATATTATCACAACACTATAAAAAATATTTATAAAAACAGTAACAACAGCAAAGAAACTACAATATATTGACAAAATAAAAAAATCTAATAACAAAGTCAAAACAATGTGGAATATAATAAATGAGAGAACCTATAAAAGAATAAAAAAGACAAGTTTAACATAAAACTAGAAACAAATAATAATACAACAACCTCGAAGCCAATATGTTTAACAACTTTTTTGCGTCCATCGGTGTACGAGCAAATGATGAGCCGAATGCTCTCACCCACCGAAAATACAATGTTCTTTACTCCTGTAGATCCTTACGAAATAAATATTATGTTGAAAAGAGAGTAGAGAAGAAAGTACAAAAAATTAAATCAATACTTTCGAAATTCCTTTATGCTTTTCGAGAAATTAAAAAACCACAAATTTACAGACAGCCCTGGTAACATACTACGCCTATGCTTATGCATGGCTTAGTTACGGCATAATAATATGGAGAAATAGTACAGATGCACCTACACTGTTTACAGCTCAAAAGAAATTCGTCCGTATCTTAGTAAATATACAACAAATAGATAGCTGCAAACCCCATTTCATACACCTGAACATTTTAACTCAGCCTGAATTGAAATATGCAAATTCGCTCATAAACAGCAAGACTTTTACACTAAACGAGAAGACATACAAACAAGATACACACTCCGATACAAAACACGACTAAACTTACCAAAATCCCGCCTAAAAATACATTCAACAAGTCCTCTGGTTAAAAAGAAAAAAACTCTATCTATTCACGAATAAATTAAAAAACTATTATTAAGTAAATGTTATTACAGTTTAAACGAATATTATCTTATATCTAATCTAAGTTACTTAATTATTTACAGAATAAAAATAGATATTATATACTAACTTAACTAGAACTATTTACAAACTAAAATATAGTGTCGAAAAAGTATAATAACCTCATTGGTAACTATACTTTCGAGCCGTTTGGGGTTGAAACCCTCGGGCCGTGGGGTCCGAGTGCCCATGGCCTCTTCCGTGACATCTCAAAACGGCTATTTGACACTTCCCGTGACCCAAGGGCTGGTTTTTACCTTGGCCAGAGGCTAAGCATTGCCATACAACGTGGCAATGCGGCCAGTCTCTTGGGTACAATACCAGTCGACAGCGATGCGGATTAATTTTTCGACGCTATATTTTAGTTTGAAAACGAATATTTAAATTATAAATCCCTAAAAATACAAAATAAATGTTTTTTTTTAGAATAAGTTAAATTATAAGATAAACGATAAGTCCTCATCTCTACTATCTTTCTTTTGCTGTGCCCAACAGGGTCCACGATTGTTTCATAAGCAAATGTTTACCACCTAAGCACGTATATTGTGGAATGCAATAAAGTATTGAGTATTGACATGTGGCGTCATCTACATCGCCACATGCGAACTACGCATCAAAGACCTGACGTCACACAAAATCCTGACGTCACACAAAATCCTGACGTCACATAAAATCCTGACGTCACACAAAATCCTGACGTCACATAAATCCTGCATCGTACAATTAGAGTTTACCGCGCGGACGACATACGTCTGACTATCCGACTTCAATCGTTGGACAATAGCCCGCCAGACACGACACCCGTCTTGTCAGAGGATTCTCCCTTTTCTACAGAGGATGAGTGAACTTTACACCCTGTTCCTCATACCTCTAAAGACAGAGTATGTAGTTACAGAGGTTCTTGTTAAAGAGTTTGTCTGAAGAAACACTACCTATTCCTAACCTCCAGGCAGCATTGCTGTGAATACATATCCTTATTGGCGATGATAGAATTACAGGGGACAATTAAGCTTTGCCTTTAAGATTAGCCATTCTTCGGTTCTAAGTCCCGCTTAGTCTACAAGGTGTAATGGAAATAACGAAAAACCTGAAAAGAAATCATTGTACTCATCATTAACATAATATAAGCTAACAGTCTTTTAATAATTAAAATAACATGTAAGTACATGTTTATAAAAAGGAGGGGAAAGAAACAAGGCATCAAAAAATCTGTCCGCATCGCTGTCAACAGGAAAAGTGCCCAAAAGGCTGACAGCGTTGCCACGTTGTATGGCGATGCTGATTCTACCAAAAAATAGGCCAGCGTTCTGGTCACGTGAAGAGTCGACCAATCGATCATTACGCACAAGTTTTACTATAGCACCAACCCTGAAATTGTTAAAAAAAAATCTGCTGCAAATTTTTTCGAGTTATGCGAAAATGTTGATAAAATAAATTTAAAAAAATGTTAAGTAACTTTTTCTTTGAAGAGTAACATTGTTGCGTAATGTATTTTATCTTTGTTTATTCTCTTCAGTTGTTTCTTTGTTTAACTCTCACGCTGTTTGTACCGTTTTGTCAATTTTATACTAAGTTTATATGTGTGGAAACTTGTAATTGGCCTTCTTCTACATATTACTTCTGACTACTGGAATGTATTAGCTGTAAGTTTTATTAAAATTAATAAAAAAAACGATATTTGATTCCTGATTCATAATGATGTGAGTACAATGACAGGGTTTGAATTATTTCAATTATACCATAGATGGCGGAATCCAATTCCATCATTAGTAGTCAGCATGATTGCCAACCAATCGCATAAAAACATATCATAAAGCAGGATATGACAAAACCTCCTCTTAGTTTCCAGTTACCGCCAACAAATTAGATACCAATCAATAAGGATAGGTACCTATCAGCTGGGTATCATTACGATAACGTCAAAATATCCTTTACACTAAATTGCCTTTGCCATAATTTACGTCATTATTAGAGCAGTCGACAACTACTGTTCGACAAACTAATCTATGAACTTAATGGTGGCGCTGTTCGTCAACAAAATTCAAAAGTTAAACAAAAAGCGATCTTATGTCGCATTCAAAATGTTAGTTCCAAAAACGACCGTTATACAATAAGTTGGTCAAAATGCATCGGACACTATTACTTTAAGAGACGACCAGTTAGGATGACCTGCCGTGGTATATAGGGTACAGGAAAAGGAACTGGTCGCAGATATAGATTGCGTGGACGAACTATGGACACGGGTCTCAGTAGGCTGGTTAGGGAAGCTGTTAAAATGTGTCGCGGTGAAACTTGGAATTTCAACGTTTTGGTGGATGACTGTTTTAAGGACTTGTTTCAAAATGTTAGCGATGCAAAAGTAACATCGTGGATAATTTAACTAGCTTATAAAAAATACAATTTTCCTTATCTTTACCAAATAGGAAAAAAGAGTTAACCAAATTCCGGGTACAATTCCCTCTGAACTCTAGATCTCACTACCATATTCAGTTCCTCATGATCGTGTAGCTTCCTTGAAATTCAATTGACAGAAAAGCTTAATGTAAACTAATCCCTTTCCCGGAGGACTAACGATATATTACAAGTCTGTCTTTACTTTTTTTATGCACAATATATCTTCAATTTAATATTCACTGAAATAATTGAATTTAGAATTAACCTATACTATCTAATCTAATACAGAATATGCATCCCTTATACCATTCCAAATTAATTCCTCAAATCAAATCACAACCGACAACAATCCAAATCAACCTACATACGCAGAACTCATTACAAAAACAATGCCTAGGTAGTCTTAGCTAATTTGAATAACGTCCAAATTGTCGGCATACCTGCAACACAAGTACTAAGTGTCGCAAATACTGGCGTTTGGAGTTAAAACCAATGGGTCTGATAGTGGGGTGGTGTACAGCCAGCCTTATATAAGTGGTTGGAGGGCCTTAGAGCACATATGCACAGTGTGGCTTGATCCTTACAGTGTTAAACAGTTGAAGTGCAGTGTTTTGTTCCATTATGAAGGCTTATGTAAGTGAATTAAATTAGGTCAATTTAATCCTAGTAACAATTACTAAAATCTATAGTTAGTGTGGTATGTTGTAATTTTTTTTTTTTTTGTGCAACTACAATTAAGTTCACAATAATTACACTGAAATAAAAATAAATGAAAAATTGTTACGAAATAAAAATAAATCAAACATGGCGCTCAAATACCAATAACAACTTATGGACTAATTTCGGTCTGAAATAAAGATATTTTTTTTTATTTTTTATTTTAATACAATACCGATTAAAAAACAATTGTCTTGTTGCAACAATGTTGCAATGTATAAAAACTCTTTTAGCAAGTACGCCTAACAGATAATAATTTTATTATACGGTTTACGCGTGCTTTTCCCACGGACTAATTAATGCAAAATGCAGTAGTTAATTGATTCAGGCGTGACCTTGCGGAAATCCATTATAAAATACAATAGACGTGGATATATTTAGAAACCTGTTCCGCTTAGCTATTTCCAAAGAGCCATAAAAAACTCCTGAAAGAAATCGACACGTGTCGACGTGTGACCCCGCTCAACGAGGCATCCTCAGGATGACGATTGACTTTTCGCGAACCCGAACACGGCGTGTTGCCACACCGAACGCTGAACGCAGAGCTCACATCGCTGCCATTGTTGCTCTCTGCGTTCAGCATGAGACGAAAGCATACCTGGCGCATTTTAGGTGATCTCTGCTTAACTCTTTGGGAAATACAGGCATGAAGACAGCATCATCAGTCAGCTGTGCCTTTACAGGGTTCAGATTTGTTTCATAAGAACAAATTTCTTATAGAAAAGTTCTTATGGAACAAATCTAACTTAGAGAGATGTATTAATGATTCTAATGATTATAATTCTGTAAATACATATCTGTTACAGTCGCGAATCATAATTTGATCAAGACACAACCTGACTCTGACCTGCAAATTGCAAAAAACGTAAAAAAAATACAGTAGCATTCCGGGAGTGCCAACAGAAGTGAAAACTTTAAAAAAAATCGGCACCGTGGTAATCAACGCATTGATGTCTTTTTAATGGTCAAAAGCTGGTGTCGTCACAGTGTCGCGAAATCAACGGTTTAGTCACATCTCAAAAATTCCCAACGCGCCTAAAGAAGTTTTCACTTAAAAAAAATTGAAAGGGCCACAACTGCTGATCCACCTTAATATTAAACTATATATAGCAGCATCACTAAAAACTTGCTACGCACATAACCACGCAAAGTTAACAAGTTGTTTCCAGTTAGATAACACGCAGGTTCTTTTTCTCTGTACGTCGCTTTTCCTGACTCAATTCGAGCAACATCCGTGTTTATAAGTTGATCAAGTTTCCTTAATTGATCCACATTTCATTGGAGTTATGATCTAACTTACAAATTACCTACAGGTTTATTTACCTAAATACCTTTGTATACGGTTAACGGCTATAGGCTTACCCCCTGTACTCCATGGGATTTAGATATTTAACAGCGAGATGTAGGTACTATAGATTTCTGCCTACCCCATCGAAGAATAATACAGGCATGGTTTTATTAGTTGATATTCAGTCTTTTTAATATACTAGTCTCTCACAAAAACAAACAAAGAAATACTTCAACCCAATTACAGATACAGTAATAGTAATGGTAATTTATTTCTCTCAAAAAGGTACAAATTTAGTACATGGTATTTAGGTTACAGGCAGATTCAAACCTTTGTGAGAGCTGGAGTCAATACTGGGTTCGGGGCCTGTATGATAGATCTCCAAGCTCACAGTAACTTAGTATTCCCACGTACTAAATGCCTTCACTGCATTGTCTGCAGTCTAAACGATAAGCTATCACTTAACGCCGAATATATCTTGTCAACGGCAAAATGTGATGCAAAATATACTGAATTTGACACAATATTGCCTTTACCCGCAATCAACACCCCAAGATGACAAGACCACTGTCAAAAATCCTTTCTAAAAACGACTGCAATTCCTTTATGAAACTCAATCAAAACGTTACCGAATTTGACACAATATTGCCTTTAAGGCCTATTCAGATTTAAGCGATAGATATCGCTGTCCCGCTCGGTAGCGATACCGAATCAGTACGCGATATCGCTAACGATATAGGCCTTTACCCGCAAGCAGCTTCACCAAGAACTGTCACTACACAGTACCGTTAACTAATCAACCAACCGTATTCTGTCATCGATTGTACACGTAACCGACGACACGCTTAAATCATGTTCTAATATCCATAGCAAGCATCGATAGCAAGGAATCCCTTCATTAAAATTCAGACAGCGATACGAATTTCGTTTCTGACAGTACGTCTTGGCATACCAAGTAGCCGATGGAGTCATATCACGCAATAAGTAAAAGTAATATCGAATGCATTGTCCTGCTTAATTTATGCGGAAATGCATCCGAGACATCGATTTTGGTGATGGATGCGTTGTAAACACTTTCCTCTTCATTTGCATAACTTTTTTATGTTTTATGTAGTATAAGTGATTGCTATATAGGGTTTTCTTCATACTTGTCAGTTATTTAAAAAGCATTAACCCATTTATGTTCTAAACTATTTAACTAATAATCCCAGGATCCAGCCGACCAATATTAGAATTTCATATTAGGTCAACTTAATCTTTGTCCCTATCTTAAATCACATGAAAATCATCATCAGCCTATAGCAGTCCACTGCTGGACATAAGCCTCTCCAATTGCACGTCTTTCAACTCGGTTCTCAGCAACTCTCATCCAGCTGCTACCAAGCACCCTGTGAAGATCGTCGCTCCACCTAGCCTGAGGGCGTCCTATCTTACGTTGGCCAATTCACGGTCTCCACTCATAAACACATCTAACCCAACGTTCATCGGTTCCCATGAAGATATTACGTTTTTTTTTTTTTTCTAAAGATGTAGGTTAACTTTTGAACCATTTTTCCTTATTTCCAGATCGCAGTACTTTTCTTGGCAGCCTCAGTTCTGGCGGAACCGGAACCGAGCAAAGTTGTCCAGAAGCGAAGTGGCCTCGTAGGTCATTATGGCCTGAGCGCTCCTCTGATAGGCCACGGCCTGTCTTTGGGCCACGGTTATGCGGCTGGGGGTCACTTTGGCGGAGGGCACATCGCGGCAGGCTATGCGGCTGGACCTATTGCCGCGGGTTATGGTGGTGCATTGGTTAGAGGAGGACCTATTGGCGGGACTATTGTTGGTGCTGATGTTCATACAACTGTGACGCAGCATGTTGGAGTACCAGTGCCTGCTCCTTACCCTGTGCCTGTTGACAGGCCTTACCCTGTTCCTGTCAAGGTGGGTTTTCATTTTACATACATACATTACAATGTATTTTAAAGACCTTTCAAAAATCCAGGACAGCAATAATAATAATGTAATTTAATCAGTTCGCAAGATAATTTGGCAAGTCGTTACCGATCGGTGCGAATAAATGCACTCACACATAAAGAAACAGGTCAAATATTGTTACCGTTTCTTTCCGTAGATCAACCTGTGGTGATCTGTATCGGAAAACCCACTTTTTTATGAAAGTACCCTTACGCTGGGGTACTAATATCATGTATTTTCTGAAGAGAAGAATATTGCTTGACCCTCATGGTTTAAAAAATACGGTCACCCACCAAACATCTCATTGCAATCATCATATCTATTCCAGGTCGCCGTCCCAGTGCCAGTAGACCGTCCCTATGCAGTGCCGGTCCCTAGGCCTTACCCCGTGACCGTGGAGAAGCACGTCGCCGTCCCTGTTGACCGTCCCGTACCCGTGCCCGTGCCCCATGCCGTGCCCTACCCCGTCATCAAACAAGTAAGTGTTAAAAATTTCGAAGACCTTTGCTGTGTGCTGGATACAGAGTCATCTGCCTGTTTTTTCCCACTGTATTGGGGTCGGCTTCCAGTCTAACCGAATGCATCTGAATATCAGTATTTTACATGGAGTGACGTCCTATCTGACTTCCACAACCCAGTTACGGGTAACGCGATATCCCTTAGTAAGACTAGTTGTCATACTTTCGGGCTTTTGACTACCCGTAACGACTGTCAAAGATCCACGAATGACAGCTGGGACCAATGGCTGCTCATATTGCCGAGCTGCACGCGTCAATGGCAGAGCCAACTTCAGCCGCCGATACGCGTCGACGACTGAAGTTGCTTCTGCGTGTGCGTTCTTCTGCATTCTGTATGTTCCGAGACACGAAAGAGTCTCAGTACTTATTGGATGGTCACCCATCGAAAGAGCGAACTTGGCCAGCGTAGCTCAACCTTCGATCCACCCGTCCTGCTTTTATTACTTAACCACGAGCTAAGTACTCGATAAAAACACACCGCCCAACTTAATAAACACACACCGGATGATAATCATGTCGTAAGTCTGACTGAGAACATGATTACCATCCTGTGTGAGTTAATGCAAGTGCACTGCAAGAGTTGTGTTTACTCTTTGTTTTCCCCGAGATGTGTTTAAGAAGAGACAATGGTGAGTTCCACAGAAAATTGCAGAGTCCTATACATATTGAGAATAATCACACCTCCCAAAAACCTGAAAGAGAACATCCACCAGGATATCCAACATTCAGAATAATTATCTGTTAAAGACGAGGGCTGAAACTAGAATATAACAACGAGCAAACTTGGTATAAACACTTCGGACACTACTTAAACCTAAATCAGAACATTTCTATGTAAACACCTTACGATAAATTAAAATTCTATCACCGTGTCCGTAAAGTCTTCCTATGGAGAAGAACCACCGACGTGCTACTGTGAGTAGGTTAATGAAGCGATTACGATTACTATATGGTGTACATTGTATAACGTTGACTTCCCTGATAGTATGCCATAATATGGCCTTGGCACCTTGCTTTGTTTTATTCGATCACAGTTTGACATAATTGTCTCAAAAGTAAATGAGCAATTACGGGTGTTAGGAAGAATCGTGCTTCATATATAGTCTCTTAAAATAAATTGGTAGTATCCATATTAAAATCTAAAATTTCTTGGAACCCCGGTGAAGGTAAACCTGCCCTGTTAAGAATCAACTTTTTAGTGATAATTTTAAACATCCATTTTAACAATGAATTTCTCAAAAATAAACACGTACGAAATATGCTCCTGTAAAAGACACCAAGGCGTTTCAATTACAAAAGACATGAAAATACAACAAGACCAAAGGCCAATCCCCGCATTTAAATATGTTAAAAATCTAGTCGCAATCTCATCTCAGCGGCAATCAATTTCAAAAGTTTGTCAAAGGTTTGTCAAAAGTTTGTCAAGAGTTTGTCAAAAAGTAACTAAAGGTTGAGACACGAGTACTTGTCTCAATCTATCAAAAATAAGGGAATTGCGTAAATAAAACAAATACAACCCACGTGAAACCACACCGTTCCAAGTAAGTCAATAAAGGCTTCTCAGAGCGTAAAACAGATAACGATAGACATTAGCGACGCTTCCGTCACGCCAGCGTCGCCCGCGCTGGTCAATTGAACTTAATACTAGACCGGTCCACAAACAAGATACTTAGCTAGTTGACCAGTATACTTGAGTCCTTTATTATGGCAGTACTATTAAGTTTGCAGTGTACATAAATATAAATGGCGCAGTAGAACTTAGGACGCTTAAACTGCAATAATCATATACTTCATAACGTCTTTATTTATGTCCCCCCGTCCTGCCCCGTTGATCTCGTGGTCTGTGGACTGCTGAACGAGGTCCTAGGTTCGATTCTTGGGTCGGGCAAAGTGTTATTGGGTTTTTCTATTAGGAGTTTCTTAGTAACAGTTTGAAGGAGTTTGGAAGTTTGCGGTGTGTTGCCCTCGTACCTCGGAAAGCAGGTTAAGCCGTTGGTCTTGCGTCTGATCTCTCTCCGGTCGTGTCGGATTGCCGTCCCATCGGACTATGAGAGTGAGGGAAGAGAGAGTGCACTTGTGTCTGCGCACACACGCCTGCACTATAATATCTCCCGCGCCGAAGACTAGTCTCCGTTGAGATTGGCTGCCGTGGCCGTGCCAGAAATACAGTCTGGAGGACAATATATAATTAAGTCGCAGTATGCAGCCGATTGAAGGCGATTTATGCCAATGAAACTGAACGCAATCATCACATCTAAACTGCGTTTAAAATCTGTCAGTTTCCAAATTCCACAACAATGATACTGCTGATCTCATTCGGTTTCAATGGTAAACTTCGCCTTAAGACGTATAAGAGTTGGATTTAGTTCAATTTGCTGCTGCTTTATTTACATAAATAATGTAGGACACACGCCTCTTGACATCACCATAGAGGCAAAGAGAATGGTCACTTAGTGCGGCTTTTATTTGGCAATAAAAAACAATTAGGCATACTCAATAATTAATCTTCTTGCGAGTAGTCATCTTCATCTGGAAGATAACTAATGATTCTCAAAACCTAGTAGCAAACAAGCTTAACATCCAAACGATGTTTTTCTTACAAATCAATAATGAATCCTTTTTACCAGGTCGGTGTCCCCGTGCCCCAACCCTACCCAGTAGCCGTATCCAGACCAGTAGCTGTCCCCGTGCCTGCTCCAGTCGCCGTCCCCGTCGTGAAGTCCTACGCTAGTGGACCCCTCATCCACGACTTCCATGGTCATGGCTTAGGACATGGACTAGGACATGGACTTGGACTAGCCCACGGACACTCACTGCACTCCAAATACGGATGGTAAACTGTATTGTGACGTCACTGGCTTGATGACAGATTTAAATTTCGAAAGTGTTTTTTTTTTGCGGGGATATGTGTAGGAAACTTTTTGGATAAAAATCGAGGGAGTTGACGCCATGTTCTTAAATGATTGTGAGCCGTTTAGCCCTTGATAAATGTAGATATGGGGTAGTTTTTTTAATCTGTCACCAAACGAGTGACGAAATCCAACAAAATGAAATGTTTATTTTCATAGGATTCTTGAGCGTAGTCAGAATGATACTTTGTGATGTAGATAAGCATAGATTTAGGTGTGAGTGTATGATAAAAAGAACTTCTATCTGTTAAATGGAACTTTGAGAGAATATTACACACAGATGGCCTGAAAATGATGCCAGGATTATAAAGATCGAGGCAAGTTTCAGCTTTGCAAGCTTGCGAATAATGGGCCAATGAAAAGCCGCGAAAATGTACACTAACCAATAGCGGCTTCCCATGACAAATGACGTAACATTTTTATGGATATAAGTTCAGGTTTTGTGAGAGAAGTTAGGGATAAAGTGCAATCACAACGAAGCCTGTCGCCATTTTAAATTAAAGTATATTCGAAGTAGGTTATCCGTGATATCGCCATATTTAAAACGAAAAACCTTTAGTTTGTATTTTTGGCGAAGGAGCAGCTTTAAAATTAGTATAACCTACTTCAAATATTCTATTAAGCATTTCAAATATATACTGAATAATGCCTGCAATAATGCAGCTTGAAAATTGCCATAATTATTATGTATTTATTAATGTTTTACTTGAAATATAGAGAGACGACCATGACAATTAGTTATTAAACCACAATTTTCATAGTTTTCCCCAAGAAAACAACTTATTTATGTGTGTAAAAAGTGTAAGTAAATATTATTTCAGAACCTAAGGTTTTTTTATGTAGTTGAATGTATTTTTTTATGTTTTTATTACACCTTTTAGTAAACCAATGTTGGTTCATGTTTTCACATGATCTCTATTGAACGTTTTTGGTCGAAAAGGCTTCGGAAGCAAGTACCTGGTAGAGCACTGTTGTATATAGACGTCTATTTTCTATTTTCTAGCTTTAATGATGAAGAACAAGAGTTTATTTCGACCGCAGTCGACTAAAAACTATTTAATGTACGGCCTTTTTGTAATAAAATGTATATCAAGTATTTCATGTCTTTTCTTGTTACCTTTTATAAAAGTTTACCAAAGCAGGATATCTGTATTCAATTATCAATATTTATACACTTGTGTTTAGGGTTACTATCCGTCCGGATTTGTCCGGACATGTCCGGCCTTTTGGCTCCCCGTCCGGACTATGTCCGGCCTTCCCTTTTGTCCGGACTTTTCATTTTAAGGGGATTTTCTTTATAAAAGATATTTAATTACTGAAAAAATAAGATTACCTATAAAGTTAAATATCCGGACTTTTTTGCAAATGTCAGGCTTTTTGTCCGGGCTTTTCAAATTTCAAAATTACGTAACCCTACTTGTGTTTAATACATCTAAATAACTATTGAATTATCAGCCTACCCGCACTGAGAGAGCGTGGTGGATTACGACCCACTTCCTCCAGGAGTCCTGTGTCCCAGCAATTGAGACATTATGGACTGAATCCGTTTTGGATCATAACCAATACTGTGGCCAAACAGAGGCCTATCATCTTTGAGGAAAAATATAAGTTCTGCCTGAATAACATTCAATCTGTCTAGCCTTTTTCCAACTTTGTTGGGGTTGGCTTCCAGTCTAACCGGATGTAGCTGAATACCAGTATTTTACATGGAACGACTGCCTATCTGACTTCCACAACCCGTTAATGGGTAAAACGATACCCCTTGGTAAGACTGGTTGTCAGACTTTTGGGCTTCTGACGACCAATACCCACTGTCAAAACAACCTGCCTGAATAACATTGTTTTTTTTTAAATTACTTTTGCTCTAGAAAATGGGTTAGAATTCTATCGCTCACTTTGTATAACATTTAGCTCACATATTTGTTTGAGCTACTTACCTAGTCTAAAACACCAAGAAATGCTAATTTAATCCACACAAAATTCAACATACGTCTTATAATAATATTCACGAGCACATTTGATGAAGAATACCGTCAAAAAATGCCTGAAAATTCTTCATCAAATCAACCAATATAATATCATTCAAAACCCTTCATACAATACAGTAGAACTATGTTCTTAATGTCCCTCGGCAAACCTCGTGTTTCGTCAGTCGTTGGATTTCTATCAATTGCCCTATGCACTTGGTCCAGACCGGACGCTCTCAATCGACTTGGAAGTATATAGAGTGGTTAATACTCTTTTAACTTAATGTAATTTATTTTAAAAATGGGAGGAAAGCTGCTAAAGTCGCAGGAACGACAGATAGGAAAATACTTTTACAGCTCTATATAGTTCACACGAAAAACAAAACAAAAATAAAGTACTTGGTTCTGAATTCAAATTATTATACAAGATAAATCTAATAATTGATGAACATGGAAATTAGCATTCGTTTGAATTCGGAAATGCGATGTTTCCCAAAGGAGGTTAAGAAAAAAGAAATATTATACATGATATAAAAATACAAATAAATATAACTACGACATGTTCTTATATCACTGTCCCTTACCATGAGTGGTGCGACCACTTTCTAGAGGAAAAAGGACGTGGCTCGAATACCTGAACCATTGCTGGTGGCAAGTGATGTCATCGATGGAAATGGAGCGGATTATGTCGCCTTATGTAATAAACCATGGCTGGACAGCGAAAACATGGAGTTGGTTTCCTCACAGGAAAGTACAGAAGGATTATAATAGTAGGTACTAATGTAATTGTCGCTCCTTTGTTGGGAGAAGGAATGCAAGTGTAGATACTTATTAAGCAACTAGCCGTACGTACCTATCATCTAAGTGCTCATATACACGAGTGGCACGTTGCCAACGGCAGAGGCAATTGCCAAACATGCTCTTAGTAACATGCTCTTAGTGCCTGGGTTCCAAACCTGGGGGTAATTACCCCCGCGGGGGTAAATCAGCTATTCTGTGGAGGTTAATAATTAACACCTAATCTGATGGTACCAAAGCTGATGCCGAATATACTGTTAATAGCTAACAGAACTTTAAAAATGCTTATAAGTACCCTTTGCAACCACCTATAGATATTTTTCAACTTCGGTTACACTGAAAACAAAGGCCAGAAACTGTTTTAATGTGGAACATGACTTAAGATGCGCTATATACGAAACTACATAACATAACATCACGCCTTGTTTAAACGAAACTAAACCTAACATAAAAAACTTGTGAATGCAAAACAATACCAACCATCACACTAATAATTTTTGCTTAAGAATGCGGCGACGCATGAATTGTCTATACAAACGTAGTACATAAATCATTTACAATTTGAGCATATTTCCACCATATTATGTTGATATTCGGATTGAGATAGTATTTATCTACGCTCCTACGTCTTTTATTTCCAAAAACTTACCTTTAAATGAAGTGTAAGCGAATTGCATTTCGTACATTTTAAAAGCGTAAATGACATGTTTTCATATTGTTTTTTCTGTATTATAAAAAACAATATTTGTAATATTGTTTCCGCAGAAGCATAGTTTATGTTATCAAGTTACAAATTATCGAAAAAAAAAATGGAAATACATTAAGTTTTCATTTATATTTTTTTGTATTACAGAACACATCCAAATTTATTATAAATTTTTGAAAGCTAGTACTGCTATCGCGTCAAGCAATAATTGTCAATGTGTGCGTGGTAGTATTGCTCACTGTAGGTGTATATCGCTCCGACAGGCACTCACACTAGCGCAACGTGCTTGGAATTGTGTTTTGCAAACATCTCGATTTGTAGTTGCGAGCCGTGTCGCCGGCCTCTTAAGTCATTGTTTAATTTAAATGTAAAATACGTAAGAATTATAAGCTTGTCTTGTTTGTATTGATAACATTTTAAGGTCGGGGTAAAATCAGTTTTCCTAATAGGTCACAGGGGTGAAAATATTGAAAAGGTTAGGAACCACTGTCCTAGTGTATATGAGCACTAACGTAACAAAATATACTAACAAAGGCCTGTTTAATAAAAACAGACCGACGACAGGTCATTCGTTTTTTTGCTTTATCTAAGGTGACAATTTTGTATTTTTTTAATTGTCTGTTATTGGAACGAAGTTTTAGAACGAAGTTCCTTATCGCGCGTTGCGAAAGGGGGCTAGACGGAAAACAATTAAGACCAAAAGTTGTAACGACACTTTTTGCTATAGTTGTAAGCCGTGCTGCGTGCGCGTGTTTCTCTGTCTGTCTCTCTCTCTCATAGAAAGCAAGCCAGTTATTTTCGTTTCGTCTTTCTATTTCGTATTGAACAGTGAATAATAAAAAAAAATATTATTATAACATTATATTATAAAATTTTAATACAATTCCTTCACTAATTAATCGAAAGGAACTTCGTTCCATCCGGGTGTCCCTTGACACCTCTCAAGTTTTTTGTCTGTTATATTAGGGCCCAGGAGGACAGATACAGAGACATTATAGGTACCTACGTTTTAAACGGCTACTAGACTTAAAACTCAAAAGGGACTGGGCAGGACAAAAATGGGACTGGGTAGGACATGTCTGCCGTATGCCGGACAAACTGTGGGCCCAAATACCACAGAACTGGTCCTGAGACAGTGAGGCGGGGTTGCGGCCAACCACGTGGCCAACCACGTAGGAGTTGGCGAGACGAACTGGATAGGTTCTATCAAAACTGGAAGGAGGACGCGTGGGCTCGCGAAAGTTGGAAGGAGTGGAGGGAGGACTTTTCCTTGGAGCGGGACAGCACAGAATATTTAAAAAAAAACCGGCCAAGTGCATGTCGGACCACGCACAATGTAGGGTTCCGTAGTTGGTATGAATTTATCCCAAGAACAAACTTAACTTTGTAGTTGAAAAAAAAAATCTTTCATACGGAATGTATAGGAGAACAAGTTTTTACAACCGCAAATCTAAGTTGGTCGATTATTACTCGTTAACTTGTAAAGCCTGCTCAGCTGTGATAATTTTCCTTTTAAATTCGTTATATAAGCTACTGCCGTGAATTTTTTTCACACATCCAAAACTAACCATTTAGCTGGCAGGGGGGACACACTTGACTCTCACAAAAATTAGCACTTTAAAGCCTAATATTTCACAAACGGATCCCTGAATCCAAAAATGGTTTTTACCTTTCCAATGATACCCCACATCACGAGATAAAAAAATAAATAAAAATCATCACCACCTTACGTGTATGGGAGGTACCCTAAAAAAAAATGTTTTTCATAATTTTGTTTTACCACTTTGTCGGCGTAATTAATATGTATACCTATGCCAAATTACAGCTTTCTAGTACTAAGGGTCTCAGAGCTAGACCGCAGACAGACAGACAGACAGACGGACATGACGAAACTATAAGGGTTCCTTGTTTACTACGGAACCCTAAAAACGTGTGGCACTCGGGGACTGCCGCGGTAAAGCTATTGCATAGCATTTGTAACCTCCATACTTCCTATTTGTCAACGCTACACTTGGGATGATGACGTGATGACATAAAACAAAAATTACGTTCCCATGACAACATCACATTGTCATGGGAACCGCTTTTGGGATTCTTTATTTATTTCACTGGTGAGTTTGTTGTAGTGAACCTTCTGTTCTTTATACCTTTGTGTACTTAACATGTGAAGATGCATCTTTCAGACTGCGTGGCGGCTATAGACTATTTGTAGAGATGCGCAAGTGCGTCTACTTGTTCTCATACTCGTACAACACAAGGGCAAACACTCTAAAGTTGTGTTTTAAATATAAATAGTTTTAACTTTTTTTTAAGTAGCTGAGCTCACATTTAGATACCAAAAAAATAATATTTTTAATAGAAATGAATTTTCTATTGTCATATCTTCTTCTTCAATCGCTCTCTCAGTACTGAAGATCGTGGTCACTGGGGTATCTGCCGCCATCGACTCCGGTCCAAAGTTGCCATCACCACCTGCTGAAATTTGCTTGAGGACGTAGCTTCTTTTACTTGGTCGGACCATCGTGTTGGCGACCGGCCTCGTGTCCTCTACATATCTCTATTGTTATATATAATATTAAAACTTGGTAGGTACCAGAGCAGTCCGATATACTACTTGGCACTAACAGCTCTACAAAACCCTTGAGGACCGATTCTAAGTTATGATTAACATAAACATAACATCACGCCTTGTTTCCCCGAAGGGTTGGGCAGAGGTGTCCCTGTAGCAGGTACACGCACATTTCGCCAGTCATGTTTAAGTCCCATGTAATGCCCGGTTGATGGCACTATTGCCAATAGGGGGTGAGCCTATGCTCATCCCCTATTGGCAATAGTGCCTAAAACCCAATAACACTTTGCTTGACCCGGGAATTGAACCCAGGACATCATGCTCAGCAGGAGCGCTTGCGACCACTAGACCAACGAGGCAGTTGTGATTATTGTGAATAAACTGACAAATTCAAAACGAACCAAGTTTTATCGAGATTCATGACTAAAAATCGATCTTTCGTCATTACGATAGTTCAATCGATCACCACAAATACACAAACAACAATATAGTCGCACAACAGTATAATCTAAATCCAAGAATCACCCACGATACAACAACAAAGGACAACCTTGCACAACATGCCGTGACCGGCATCGAACGCGGAACACCCCGCTATACTTATTGACTACTTACCGTTGCGCAATGGGGGAAACAGGTCGGTTGTCTATGGGTCACCAGGAACAGTAGGCTAAACATAGTGGTCGATTTTGACAACTGTAGTTAGTGCAGTTTGGCGTGGCCCGTGTGACAGATTTCGTAATAGTGGCTGTTAATTTATGTAGTACTGTAGGGGCTTTTGAGTTGGTAAACATTCGTTAAAAAGCGTTATTATATTATAAATAAGCGTGTGTTAGTCAATCAATCTGCCTAGCCTTTTCCCAACTACGTTGGGGTCGGCTGCCAGTCTAACAGGATGCAGCTGAATATCAGTTTTTTACATGGACCGACTGCCTATCTGACCTCCACAATCCAGTAACTGGGTAATACGATACCCCTTGGTAAGACTGGTTGTCAGACTTTCAAGCTCCTGACGACCCGTAACGACTGTCAAAGCGCCACGAATGACAGCCGGGACCAACGGCTTAACGTGCTTTGCGAGGCACGGAGGAGTCTCAATATGTAAAGATGCGGTCACCTACCACGGACCAACCCCGGCAAGAGTAGCTTAAATTGATGGATCGACCCGTGCGGCTGTTATTACTTAGCCACGGGCTCCTCATAAGCGTCTGTCAGTATCACCACAAAAATGGCCACTACGACAGAAAATAAGTAAGTATGTTTTGCTGAACTAGGCCAATTTAGCGCAGCTGTGGCTTACAATCCTGCTTTTTTGTACAACAGAATACACTTTTTTTTTGTATTTGTCAGAATATTTTGAGTGCCTTTTAGTCTGTGCTACATAAATCTTTTTTTTTTCTTTGTTCTAAGGCTTCGTGGACCGCCAGACCAGCTACTGTTCATTTTGACTGACTAATGGTTTGATCTTGACATGAGCTAATACCGTAGGTTCAAATAGGAATAGCTCAAAACATCATAAAAGTAGATACCTAATCTCTTGGGATGCATATTACATAACACAAATGTTTTCATAATACTTGTAAGTAAGATAAATTATATGATTCTCAACAAAGACTGCTGAAGCTGAGTCCAGAATCTCGAAAGAGTGTCAGGGATCTTTGCGTCGAGGGTTAAAATGCCCTGTCTAAATATTATCTGAATTTCGTAATTTATTAAAAAAACAGACTGTTTCATTAATACACTTTCTTAAAATGTCCCATCTATACTGCGAATTCAGTACTATTTCGATACTAAGGCTCGTTGAATTATATAATTTCCAGTGCCTAGATAGATACTAGCATTTCATACATCGTTATAACGTAACATGAATAAAGTTAGAGCTGGCGGCTAGTACGCTGATGTTTTGAACGAAGCATAGATGTCGCTACAATTCAGTATATTAGGCATTATTAAAATCTTCTTCTTTTCGTGTGGATAGTTGGTCAGACCTGGTGTCAGAGTTTTAAAATCGCCCATGGGACTCTGATTTCGCTTCACATACCATCGAGAAATATCTCTCAGGTATGCATAAAAAGAATGATATGCCTACTATCATGCTGAAAGATACAGTGATAGGGTTAATGACTTCTGTAAACTGGGTTATGTTTTAGCATCGAGACATTACTAGTCTACTTCCAGTTAAAGCTATGTAGAATATTCTAGAAGGTGTTACATTAGGGACTTGACTTCTCCTTCTCTTGTAATTTTAGGCAATCTACACGACTACGCTAGCACCACGCAGTAGTGAAAAGATTAGCCATTGTTCTTAGAAAAGTTGGTAATGAAGCTGACAGATCAACGTACGCTGGACCTAGTCTAGTAACTCTTAGTAGTCTCCAAAATTAGCATAGCATAATCAGCCTATAATTTTCCCACTGCTGGGACACAAGCCTCCTTTCTTCGAGAGGGAGTGGCAAAATTGTTGTTATATTAAAGAGTATAATAGATTTCAAACGAAGTCCTGAGCCTAAACACAAACGATTCCCTAAAGTAAAAGAAAAGAAATTAACTATGCTTTAGAATTATTTATGAACACATAGCTTTAAAATGACCTGTCCGACCTCCAGCCGACAAGCAAATCCGATATTTCTAAGAACTTTTCAAATACAAATGACACATTACTAGGCCACACTCATCAATTTCCCATAAAGTCTAGGAAACTTATCGTGAGTAACAAGACACAAATATTGTCAATACAAAACAATAAAACAAGGTACAGTTAGCTTAATCATTATCTTAATTGCTCGAAAAGTAATCCAAAAAGCTAAATTAATAAACAAAACTATGTTAGGGTCTGAAACACCTTATTTTTTTTAAAGTAATATGTAGTTGTTTAATCACTTATTTACTGTCCAAGTAAATACAACTAACTATATACAGAGGAAAAAAATAAAATATATGAACAAATCATTGGGCATCAAAAAATTCATCCGCATCGCTGTCAATGAGAAAGGTGCCCAAAAGGCTGGCAGCATTGCCACGTTGTATGGCAATGCTAATTCTTTGGCCTAAAAATTGGCCAACCCTCTCGTCACGTGAAGTGTCGACCAACCGCTTGGCGATGTCCCGGAATACTCGGTGAGCACTCGGACCCCATGGCCCTAGTGTTTCAACCCCAAACGGTTCAAAAATATAGCTACCAGTAAGGTTGTTATATTTGCGCCGTTTGAGGTTTTCTGCACCAGCAGCAGCCGCCCCAGCACAACTATTTGAACTTTGTTGTTTAACTTAAACAACAGTTATCTTAATTAATTTGTAACTTTGATAAATTCGGTATCTATATTTTTAACCAACTTTATATATTTCTTTTACCACTACGGGGAAGCTCTTGGCCTGAATCTCACCTGATGGTAAGTGATGATCAGGCCGAGGGTGGAAGCGAACTTCACCCGGAATCCTCAACCACAGAGGATTTGGCTATCTTACCTCGAACTGCCGAATGCTGGGCCGTGAAAAAGACGGATGAAAAAAGATTGCATGTAGCGGAGATGAGAATGTTGAGATGGATGTGTGGAGTGACGAAAATGGATAAAGTAAGAAATGAGTATATAAGGGGAAGTTTAAAAGTGGCGCCAGTGACTGAAAAGTTGAAAGGAAATCGTTTGGCCTGGTATGGACATGTGATGAGGAGAGAAGAAACGCATGTGACTAAAAGAGTGATGAACATAAATGTTGATGGAGGGAGCGGGAGAGGAAGACCAAAGAAAAGATGGATGGATTGTGTGAGGAATGATATGAAAGAGAAGGGAGTGAATGATAGCGTGACGTTTGACAGGGGAGAGTGGAAAAAGAAAACGTGTTGCGCCGACCCCAAGTAACATGGGACAAGGGCAGGAAGATGATGACATCTAACTGCCGAAACACAACAATGCTGTAACTTTGTTATGGTGACAGACTTAGATAAGATGGTGGTAGCTAGCCAGGCGGACTTAGAACAAGCCCTACCACGAACCAAACCGAGCAATTTTTTTTCCCCCACTGGGAATCGAACCCGGGACCTCTGGGTCTGAGACAGTTGGTCTAACCACTAAACCACAGAGACGGTTGTTAACCACATTCTGCAATAATAAATAATATTTTGTTCCATAATATAGGTACAGGGCTCCCTCCACTCCTTCCATCTTTGGCAAGCCCGCGTGCTCCTTCCAGTTTGAACAGAACCCATCCAGTTCATCCCATCATCTCCTACGTAGACTGCCACGACCCCAAATTACTGTCTCATGTCGCCGGTTATGAGCTATTTATTTTCACATGGTATACCATGCACGGCATGGGGCAGAGTGTCCTGGCCTTTGCCCAGGCCTTTGCCAGGAGTGGGACAGAGTAGGCTAAGATTATTTTTTAAATAATATACACGGTGAATTTCTGAGATGGAACTTCAGGGAGAAAATCAAAGATAATAATCTATAAATAAAGCAACGAGGTCAAAGATATTATTTAAGCTTGAATTTAAAGAAAACTTAAAATGCATTTTTTAGTTTGGAAAAGATCCAAAGAAAGAAAGAAAGAAAGAAAAATAAGTTTAATTGAAAAATAAGGACCTTCATATTTCTACAACAACTTTTAACAGGATTGACTTAAGCTTTTGTTCATATATTTTTGACTTTTCCATCACTTTACTAGCTGCGCCCCGCGGTTTCACCCGCATAAGTTTCGATCTCACGGGAATATCGGGTTAAAAGTATCGTATGTCCTAATCCAGGCCATGGTCTACCCATGTACCAAATTTCATCCAAATCCGTTCAGCCGTTTTAGCGTGAAAGCGTAACAAACAAACTCACTATCGCATTTATAATATTAGTTAGGATTCTTATTCTTATCCTTATTATCGCTAACAAAATGTCACTTTTAGCTTATCTAGGAATTAAACGTGATCATTTTCGTGAAAAATATTAAAAACTCAAGGTTCATTATTCAAGTTTCGGAATTAATCATCCCTTTAAAAGTAAAAGCTTTCAGACTGAAACATGACGTATGGAACTATACATCAAAATTGTAAATAACTAATGATGCTGCCACCATTAACAGTTGTCTAGTTCTGAACTGTATCTAGGATAATTATAGATTTGGAAACAAGGTTGGTATCATTTGAATTTTAAAACTTTAATATTATAGAATAATACGTATGTCGTACATAAATGTCCTACCTGCTATACCTTGGTTGTCCCTATGTCAACGTTTAGGATAATTAAACGAACAAATATAAGTAGTGTATACGTGAAATGAGAATAATTCTGACAAACAATAACATAATCAACATGAACAAGCAAATGCAGACACACACACACATACACACCCCCCTCACATACACAAACACACCCTTACACACACACACGCATTTACTTACCTTAAAATTAATTTTATTTTCACGTTCAATAAAACGTATCTTAAATTTTAATTGTCTGTCACAATACTCCAAAATTGTAACAGTAACATCAGACGCACTATGTAACCTTTACGTCATTATACCTTAGGGGACCTGACTGCTTCTCCTTGACACAGGTTTTCATAACCTAGCTAGGAGAGCAG
Source organism: Agrochola lychnidis (assembly GCA_963680765.1). Taxonomy (NCBI): domain Eukaryota; kingdom Metazoa; phylum Arthropoda; class Insecta; order Lepidoptera; family Noctuidae; genus Agrochola; species Agrochola lychnidis. The sequence continues at coordinate 21,082,787 of OY796865.1, read as the reverse complement.
TGCTCACCCACACGTTGTAGATACACTACTTATTTTTTTGTAAAAGAAATGGACTGAAAACCCTTTGATTTCCCTAAGTCTGAAATTATTGATGCCAGAAACCCATTTTTAACAGACGCATAAGTAATTAATACACTTGTAACACATTCAACTACATATAAGCAATTGTAGGATAATCAACAACGATAATTCGTTCCAATACACATAACATAAACACCCAAATCCTATTAACTCAAAACGACCTAGGTTCCCAGCATTTTGGCGCAGAATAACATCTAGGTTACATTTGAAATCTTTAAATGGTTGAGTTCCAAAAAAGGTAAAACTGTCAGCTAATATTGCGAATCGCACTTATCCATCTAACGAGGGACAGAAATCACGACAGCGACACGACACATGAAATGGTTTCGATTAGTATCAAATAGACTTTTTTGCAAAAACAGGATCTCACTTTTTAAGATTAATGTCCTTATCAAACGAAATCTCATAATCCGATAAAATCTAACAATCATTGTCCTAAATTTCGAAAATACTGAAAAGATAAATTATATTTTTAGAGTCCCTTTCACACTAAAAAAACAAGATCTTAATTGTTTCACCAACCATAAATAGAAACAATGCAAAAGTAGCCCTAAAAATCATAGAATTCAACCATTTGCATTCCGAAACTGTTATGCGCGTTTGACTCATAGATATATTATAAATAATATATCTATGGTTTTACTAATATCTATGCTTTTTAAAAGTGACTATTTATTTACATTGAAATATACTAAAATAAATTAACAAAAATATATACTATCATTTTTATTACATAGATTATGTAAAATTATACATAAATATGCCAGCATTTTGGGCACTTTCTGATGCCCAATGAGCTCTTCCCCAATTTTATTAAAAGTTAAACTCCTTTATACGAAAAGTTTTGATACATCTGGAGATTCCTATACTAACTAATAACATTAAAAACCCTATGTTAATAATTCCATAACCACGTTGACACGGGCATGGGGGCATCGCGTGTCACCCGACCATCGGCCACCATGCCACCATCGATGTCTGATCGATGGCATGCATCATTTATGTGGTATCGACCACCAGTGACCCATATACTTTAATGAGGTGCAGGGCAACATCGTTATGTTTGATGTTGATAATTGCTTATCAATTTAAATATTGGATGCATTATAGAAACTTGCACAAGTGACTTTACTCAAGCAACTGACTCTAAGCAGGCAGTCTGTAACGACGACCACATTGATGACTATACAGGTCGTCCCAAAATTATGGGACATGAAGGGAAAGTACCTTAAATATCGTAGATAGGGTATTTTGCTGAAAGAAGACTTTATGTTATTTTTAAAAGTTAGTAATTCTGCATTCAAAGATTTTCTAAAAAATACTTGCCTCGTCTGGGAATCAAACCGACTTAAAAATGTAAAAAAAACACCCCTACTTTTATGATGCCAATCGAAAGAATGACCGAAACCTAATAACTCTTCTTAAGTAACATAGTATTTTAAAAGAAAGGAACAGCGTGAAATTAATCATTTTAATATTAATTATAATCAATTAAGACTAAACATATAAATATCCGAAAAGCAAACGCTTGCACAGACTGTTCCATTTTCAAATTAAAGAACAACATTTAAAAAATTTACAATTTTACAACATTTAAGTCGGTTCGATTCCCAGACGAGGCAAGTAATTTTTAGAAAATCATTGAATGCAGAATTACTAACTTTTAAAAATAACATAAAGTCTTCTATCAGCAAAATACCCTATCTACGATATTTAAGGTACTTTCCCTACATGTCCCATAATTTTGGGACGCCCTGTATACATGGTACCTCATGGCCTTTTCCCAACTATGTTGGAGTCAGCTTCCAGTCTAACCAGATGCAGCTGAATACCAGTATTTTACATGAAGCGACTGCCTATCTGTCCTCCACAAACCAGTAACTGGGTAATACTGGTAAAACTGGTGTCAGACTTTTGGGCTTCTGACGACTCGTAACGACCGTCAAAGATCCACGAAGGACTGCCGGGACCAACGCCTTAACGCATTTTCCGAGGCACGGAGGAGTCTCGGTATGTAAAGATGGTCACCCATCCACGGATCAACCCTGGCAAGCGTAGCTTAACCTGATGGATCGACCCTTGTGGCTGTTATTACTTAGCCACGAACTCCTCATTTATAAGTAATAATAATAGTCCTCCAGACTGAATTTCCGACCATGGCGACCAATCTCAACGAAGACCAGCCTTCGGCGCGGGAGATATTATAGTGCAGGCGTGCGTGCGCAAACACAGGTGCACTCTCTCTTCCCTCACTCTCATAGTCCGATGGGACGGCAATCCGACACGACCGGAGAGAGATCAGGCGCAGGACCAACGGCTGAACGTGCGCATTGAGGCACGGGGGTATCACACCGCCAACTTCCAAACTCCGGGCTGTTACACTTTGTAACACTTTGCCCGACCCGGGAATCAAACCAACTGGGTAGTCGGGGGGGCCTATATAAGTACTAGTTAATGAAATGGACAGAAATAGCATCTGCTTTACTGTTCGCCTAAGAGTAACAATTAGTTTGATACAATAAAATTAATTAAGAGTTCAATGTTTGCCGGTTCTATGGAGGCCGGCCGTGTTGGTTCGTTAAACCTTGGGCAAATAAGAAGATCAAAATTGAGATTACGTCATAAGCATTTCCATTTATTTTAATGCTCTAGCCCAGGGGTTCCCAAACTTATTTTGTCTACTGCCCACTTTGAAAAAAAATAATTTTTTAGCGCCCCCATTTTTTCACTTATTTGTACAAATCGCCACCCAAGCCTCTACACAACGCCTCCATTTTTTTTCTGGGTCTCTTACCGCCACCCTTAGGCCTGCAGCGCCCACAAGGGGGTGTTATCACCCACTTTGGGAACCAGGGCTATAGCCGAATGAAGACTGTTTTTTTACCAGGATTATTTTTATCCAAAAATACAAGCACAGATTTAAAATTTAAAGGATTATTGCCAGACAGTCAATATCTTTCCTTATGCCCCGATCACTAAATAGTTTGCAAAACGTAATGATACCTACTTTATGCAAAAATTACTCGCGATTTCAATCGGGTTTCCCAAGCATGCTGTAAATAATAAATGAAGAAACTTACCGTGAGCTGGTCACAAATGCATTATGTATTTAGCGGAAAAACGTTTGAACAACCGCGCCAGCTTTTGCTTCAAAATGAAAAGGTATTCAATCTGTGACTAAATTGTCTATTCTTTCTGATTATATAGGATGACTGGTAATGAGTGATCGTTCCATAAACACGTGACTTTACTCATCATTATGAACAACTTTTACTATGGGACCAAACCTGAAATCGCGAAAAAAATATCTGTTGTTCCTTAGATTTTGACGAGTTATGCGAACATAAATGTAGAGAACAGCATTTTTGTGTTTTAGGGATATGAAGAACAGGGTGTAAAGTTCACTCATCCACCATAGAAACGGGTTTTGTGTCTGGCGGCCAACTGCCCATCGGTTTGAAGTTGAAATCTTGTATGTATGTCGATCGCTCGGTAAACTCTAACTGCGCGATGCAGGATTTGTGTGACGTCATGTCTTTGATGCATAGTTCGTATGTGGCGGTGTAACCGCTACAATGTGATGAGTAAAAGTACGTGTTTAATTAAGTAACGGTCACTAATTACAAGTCACCCTATATAAAAAAACTCTCAGTGGTCGGTGCACCGAGCATCGTCGTACTGAGCAACGAATCTTGGGTTCGATTCCTTATAGTTCGATCAAATTGTTTTTGGGGTTTCCACAAAGAATTATCCTGAGTTTGGATTTATGCCCGGCTTATAATAGCAATTGGTTCGCCTCCCATCAAATCACAAACATAACTAACAAAAAGGATGCTATTTTAAACAGCTCTGCTTCTATTTCCCTTCGAGGTTTAAAATGTCCCGCAGACAGGCGCGACTCGACTCTGGTGGAACAATTTCGATGAAAACTTCACGGACGAAAACTGTTCTACCGTTGTCGCGCTGGTCTGCAGGCGTAAAGCGTAACAAATAATGTCAACAACACTTTACTCTAGCTTACCTAAAAACCTTATACGAATCTACAAAAAACCCCAGCATAATTTTAGCACACGCCACCCATTAGACCAAATACCATTTATACATTAAAGAATCGAAGGACTGGCTAACGATTATTCAAAATTTACCTAATACGTACACTCCGCCTTCCAAGTTTGACCATAAGCAGCAGTACACGTAGGACGTATTAATGAGGGCAATTCATTATGCGTTCCACACTAAACTTATTGGGTGGGGTAGTCGTAGGTATTCCATGCGTATTTAATTTTTTAGGTAACTTCTTACTTTAGGAACTACGGGAGCTTTCAAGAACTTCTGTTTTAAAAATGGATGAAGAATAGGTACATAACTGGTAATTTTTCGCTTAATTAGTTGGTATTTCAAGATTACGGGGTCAATTTTCTGTATAATAAATATTATTCTGCCCTGCTAAGCCCAAAGGCGGTATCTCTAAGATACGCCCTTTTAGTTTTTTTTTTTTTTATACCGTTCAATAGCTTTAACAATTTCGCATCTAATGGTATAAGCGGAATAGCACTGTCTAACTTAAAACATTTTAAAAAACCACTAAGAACGATTTTTCATCTCCATTTTTCCTTAAATTACAATTTACAGAAAGTCAATTTTCTTTAAACTTACTCCGGTTGAGATACCGCCTTTGGGCTTAGCAGGGCAGTATTATACTCCTTTGTGTTCCCAAAAGTACAAGTTTAAAGGAATAATTGTTTTAGGTAAACAAAATTACCAAAATTAAACATGCCAGAAGTGTATCCAAATAGAAGTTTTTTTCTGCAATTTAAGCTCAACACCAATCCTTACAAAATTCAAACTCATACTCACCGCAAAATAATAAAAAAAATTGTAGGATACCCAGCATTTAGGTAAAACATTTAAAATTCAAATATACCTGCAATATGTGAGTACCCAATTCAATGTATGCCAGTATGAGACGCGGTCGGAAATGTGATCGGTGGCCGTATTCGGACAGCCGACCGACAAAATCTGTCGGTCGGCAAAATAACGTCATTCTGGAATGTGTTGTAATTCGTGTAAAATTAATGGTGTGTAAACGTCTAATGTGGCAATCAGACATGGCTACACAATAAAATTAGAGAAATAATATCGCTACTTTAGATGTCGTGAGACTGTCTTCCGCAAACCTATAGGTATATAATTTAATCAGAAGTTTTGTCTCTTCATTGTAGTATTTTTATGAGTCTAATTTATTAATCTAAACTAATATTATAAAAAGAAAAAATTTAATTTTTTGTATGTTTGTTTGTAATGGATAAACTCAAAAACAACTTCATCATCAAAGCTACATTATCAGCGAGTAACATGGACTAGGTATATTTTATCGACTTCCACGCAAACGAAGTCGCCGGCAAAAGCTAGTTAAAGTATATTTTCATTAATTTGGTAATTTCTCCTGTATGATCATCAACTGATCCTACCAGACTAGCGTTTGTCAAGAAGTGTATTTCATGCCACACATGAAGCAACAGATCGAGCGCCTGATAAACTCAGTTCAAATACTTTCCACTATCAACTATCGATTGACACAAATAGCTTCCACAGTTTCAACTACAATTTCTATAAGCCACTAATTATAAAACAATTTCAAAATCTCTTTAATAACGACATACACATACAGTTTTTATTAATCTGCTAATATCTGTATCTATTACGTGACAAAAACTCGGGGAAAAAAGCGGAGAATTCTCATATAGACACTGCGTCAAACCGCAGCGAAGAATCTAAGCCGTCTGTAATATTTCTCATACTATCACAAAAGTAATAAATTTTCTAAGAATCAGAGCAACTACATACTTTGTGAGTCTGCGACTGACTGGAATACGTTCAGTCCATTCTTGCGCAGACGACTTCAAAACTTGGACCAATTACTGTTGATAGGTTGATACATGGCACTGGGAGTTTGTAGATAAGGAAATGTGTGGAGCAGTTTTTTAGATTTTTTTTACATTACTTAGCCGTTATTGTCCCACTGCTGGGCAAAGGCCTCCCTACTCTCTTTCCACCTCTCTCTGTCTAGAGCTTCCAAGGACCAATCTTTCTTAAAGGAGTCCAGCTCATCCCGCCATCTCCGTCTGGGCCTGCCGCGATGTCGTTTGCCATTAAGTGGGACCCACTGGGTCGTAAGTTTGGCCCATTGATCGTTTGACATGCGGCAGATGTGTCCAGCCCAATTCCATTTAAGCGTGGCAGCTTTCCGAGTGACATCAGTTATTTTAGTGATGGAACGGATTGTTGTATTCTTAACCCGGTCCACAAGTTTAATACCAAGAATACTCCGTTCCATAGCTCTCTGGCAAACCTCGAGCGTGGACCTCTGCTGAATTGTCAAAGACCATGTTTGAGAACCATACGTGAGGATGGGAAGAATACACACGTCGATGAGTCTTCTTTTGAGGGATAGAGGAAGATCGCCCTTCATTAGGTCTTTCATGGCCCAATAGCTCTTCCAGGCATTTTCGGTGCGTCTTGCAACTTCTTTGTTTTGTCTTGCCTGGAAAGAGACTATTTTAATAGTAATAGTTTTTAGATTATTAAGCAAAAAAACTTTTTACAAAAAAAAAAACAACCGACTTAAAAAAAAAACACTGCAATGAAAAATAACTTTAATTTCGGAAGTCGGTGTCTTTGCTTTTGAATTTTTGTTCTTTGTCACCGACTTCCGAAATTAAAGTTATTTTTCACTTTGTAGTGTTTTTTTTTAAGTCGGTTGTTTTTTTTTTTTTATTTGGCGGAGTAATTGCGTAACAAACATAAAAAAACATACAGTCGAATTGAGAACCTCTTCCTTTTGGAAGTCGGTTAAAAAACGAATCGAATTTTAATAAACTCTAGCTAGATGATCTGGAAGACTTGGGAGAATGGATAACCTGGTACTAAGTTTAAAGAAACTGACAGTAACAGCAATTACTTCAGTATAACCAAGTGCCATCTTAAATAACAGTTTGACAACGATGAATATTTACTGCTTAACCACTACCTCTCCCGTTATTAAGTATTACAAAATATTTTTCATTTTCGTACTTCCAAATCCTCAACATAAATTCGACTCCACGCATTTCATGTTCCCTTCTCCACCCATTGCTCAGCACAAGATCGATAGGCCTGCGATGTCCTAACTTCAGTAGCTCAGTGAGAACAGCTGTTGAATGCACTCGATAGGACCGGAAGCCTGTCCCACATACAAAGTAATTTATCAAGGAATAGAAACGTCAGGATCTAGTGCGATATTATTTAAATTAATCTATCACCATTTCGCCATCGATTTTGCTTTATTGAAACTCGGGCATTTTAATATGTAGTGGTATATTATAAGTGTCCAATGAATTCGTAATTTGGTAATTCACTTTAACAAAAGGACTCTAAACTTCTGAATCGACCACTTCATTTAACGTTTTTAAAGATGAGGTTTTATTATGATTTAAATAAAAATACAACACTTGTTAACAATAGTATATCTATAAAAAACAAGGAATCGGACACAATCATCTTTTTTTTTCGGTGAGAAATTATCAAATGACTTCTCCCGCTCTGGGTGGAGCGGGAGGGCGTGTCAGACTCTTACTGACTAAAACCCACCCGTGTTCCTTCAGTTGCCATGTTGCCGGGGGGCCACGATTTCCCTTTCGGCCCGTATTCGCAGCCCCGGCAGGCATTGGCCCTAGCGGACCCCGTCAATTCTGCTGACATCTCTTTGAGGCGCGCGTGGAACACAACGCGCCGTCGACCCGGGCTTGGTCCTTATCGGATGGCGAGCTACCCATTGCTCACTGTCCGCAAGCCCGCGCCTACGGTGGCCGGAAATCTGCCTGTGATTCCCGACACCCAGAGCGTCTCCTCCTGCGGCGGTTAGAGGCGCGGGGGCGCGAAATTTGCCTCTCCCTCACACGTTCCGCCTCCTCCTTCGCGAGCATTACTGCTTCGCAGAAGGAGGTGACGGCCTCCCATTTCCTCTCGCTCCGTACCATGGCCCGAATCAGGACACAATCATCTGGACAGTAAAAAAAAACTAGTTGAAACCCACTCCATGAAACTTCTTTTCCGTTCCATTGCATTTCGCATATCCGCATAAGTTCGATAGTTGTGTCCTTAGATTGGAGATCACCTCTCTTCATGAATGCACGACGGAAGCTCGTCCTACATAGCGGTATAATTTAGTATTACAATGTTATGAAGGATGAGTCACTCGGGCCATCTTCGTCTAGTTAAAGTTTACCTACGTCAGTATTTAATAAACTTGAAATCGCATCAACTGCCTTATTTGTATAGTGGTCGAACGAATGTTGATGATGGAGTTTGAATTCCGGATGGATCAAAGTGTTGTTATAAAATTCAAAAGCCGGCCAAGAAAAATGTATAGTAAAGTTTATTTGCCAAACAAAACGACCAAACTTAGCCCGAAAATTGAAATTGTGCCTAATAAATTGTGACAAGACTCACTCCTATTATTATGAAACATATCAATCAATCTGCCTAGCCTTTTCCCAACTATGTTGGGGTCGGCTTCCAGTCTAACCGGATGCCGCTGAATACCAGTATTATACATGGAGCGACTGCCTATCTGACCACCACAACCCAATAACTATGTAATACGATACCCCTTGGTAAGACTGGTTGTCAGACTTCCGGGCTTCTGACAACCCGTAACGACTGTCAAAGATCCACGAATGACAGCCGGGACCAACGGCTTAACGTGCATTCCGAGGCACGTAGGAGTCTCGGTATATAGAAGTGGTCACCCATCCACGGATCAACCCAGGCAAGCATAGCTTAACCTGATGGATCACCCCGTGCGGCTGTTAGTACTTAGCTACAAGCTCCTCCTATTATTATGAAACATATATGTAGATATAAAATATATGCATAACAGACAAATCATAACTTTTGATTTACCACTTCTTGAACGGTCAAAGAAATACGAGCATAATTATCCTGATTAGCAGGCGGATCAGTGATAGCATTTTGTTGTTAGCTACAGTCTCTCCTCTTGAGGTAGGTAATCTCTTAGTCACCCCATACAGGTACCCCACAAAGGGTCACCCAGAACAGTCCTATTACTTAGTAAATGAAGATTGGTAGTCTTAGTAGATAGAGTCGACCTCATTAAAAATACTTCGATCAATATCGATGTTTTGTCCATAATGTGTTTTATTCTCCGGTTACTGACCTGCGAGTATGTAGGTTTTGTCGCAGACAGGTTGCCGCCGACTTTAGTAAACCTAAACATAGGACCGTTTGTTATCAACAATCAAAAGTTTACATATTGTATGGGTTGTAAGTCGGACTCAGAAAAGGTTAATTTAAAGCTAAGTTTTTAAGAAACTTTATGTAGATTTTAGAAACGTGGAAATTATTGATGTCGGAAGGTCATCCGTTATACTAGTACATACATAAACTCACGCCTTCTTCCCATGGCGGTAAGCAGAAACTACAGAACGCCACCTGCTACGACACTTACATACTCCTTTTACCTCGTTTACGTTCATACATCTGGTCATACACGCACGCCGGTTGCGAGTACTACGCACCTGTCCTTTCTGAAGAACATCACCAATAAGGTCAGTATAAGTCCTCCTAGAGCGTCTCCGCCCGGCCTTTCCCTTCACATTAGCCTTGTAAATACATTTTGTTAGTCGCCTTTCATTCATCCTCTCAACATGCCCAAACCATCTCAGCATACCCTTTTCAATTTTTGTCACTACATCTTCTTTTAAATCACACCGCTGTCTTATCACATCATTCCTCAGCCTATCATTCATAGTCAGACCACACATGCTTCGCAAGGAACGCATTTCCACAGCATATACGTAGCCTTTTTATACTAGTATTTTTTTCCAAATAATCGTTTATTAGTTGGTTCTATGTTCTATGTTACAGGGTTTGGTTTCCGCACTTAGTTCGTAAGGTGGACCATTGTGCGTAGGCCATGGCGGCCGTTTGGTGGTTATTCCAACCAGCCCACCTCCCTCCAGAAGCTAATTAAATCTCCTGGTCTGTTCAGAACATCTGTGTAGGATCTGGGTGACCCGAGGGTTTCTGTTGTAATCTGGGTGACGCCTGTGCATTCAAAGAGCACGTGCGCTACGGTTTCCTCAGCCTCCATGCACGCCCTGCACAGAGGACTGTCCGTTATGCCTATTGTGTGGAAGTGTTTGTTTAGCGAGCAGTGCCCCGTGATGGTCCCCGTCACCAGGCGCAGGCCGTTCCTGTCCAGGCGTAATAAACGCCTGGTTAGCCTGCTATCCAAGGATGGCACTACTTACTAGTTGGTCCCCTTTGTTTGATAAATAGTAGGTTTGTGTGATTGATTGATCCGCAAGATGGGCGAACGACATCGTTTCGATCGAGGGTAGAACCGGGATGAGGCTGGCACGGCAGCGTGGGGATTGGTTCAAGAAAAGTGAGGCTTAGCCCACTTGCCCAGTAATTAATGAAGTCTGGTTTTGGATGATAAAAGAGTTGTGTTCAGACTATGGTTCGCTGCATCCTCTTTTGCCATACCAATAGTTATCACCAGTTTACTTGCCAGCTGCGTTGATTATTTAATTTTAATACATATTTACCTATTTTTGAATGAGGCAGTATAAAGGTGACCTCTGTTTGAAACTCTAGTCATCTAATGGCGTAATTACTGATACGGTAAGGATTGCCAAACCGTTTTTTTTATCAAATGCTCTATAACTACATAGTCTGAGTTCTTTTTCTAATGATGCATAGCTTCTCAACTAGGCTATGCAATACCTTAAGATCAGTTTCAATCATACATTATTAATTATTTCAATTCCCATTTAGTGATAATTTATTAATCACAAAATAATTCACCATTCATCACTTTATTTGGTCCGGAAAATATGTTATGGCTGTATAAATATTCGATGAATTAAATATTAACTCGTACAAATATTTTTTTATCAGTAGGAAATCGTTAGAATTTCAAACTATGTTGTTACCTTTGACATGCTATTAATTTTATTGATTTATTACTTGATAGTAGGTATTATACTAATAAAAGTATGACGTTAAATAAATTATTGAAAACTTTTTACAAAAAAAAAAAACAACCGACTTCCAAAAAACACTACAAAGTGAAAAATAACTTTAATTTCGGAAGTCGGTGACAAAAAACGAAAATTCAAAACCAAAGACACCGACTTCCGAAATTAAAGTTATTTTTCACTTTATAGTGTTTTTTGGAAGTCGGTTGTTTTTTTTTTGTAAAAAGTTTTTATTTTGCACTTTTTAGTTGTGGTACCTACCCCACACAAATTAGAAAACCACTACCTGCTATGTAAATAACAGTGACAGGAACTTATCATATCATCCACATACTACACTTAGTAGAAAAAGTACGTATTATTGAAGCTAACTCAAAAACTATCGAAGCCAAGTTAATAAAATTTACATGGGACCACCTCAAGAGCATACTCTTTCAAACAAAAAAAGAATTTTCAAAGTCGGTCTACAATTGAAGGAGAAATCGGTGGACATACATAAAAAAAAAGAAAAAAACAAACACGCGACGAACATATAACCTCCTTTTTGGAAGTAGATTAAAAAACAGTGAGGTGGGAATAAGGCTTAGTTACTTTAGTTTGATAAAAATGCATCCTTTATTAGAGAACTGTAACAAGAAAGAAAAGGTTAAAAAAAATTAGTTCAGCAGTGTTACCTCATGAAGTACCCAAATTTTGATTTTCACTCGACCCGACCACAGACAAAGGAATTCATAAAAATATAACAATGCGTAGAACATACATAAATAAAAAGTATTCCACGACACCAGAATATAATATCGATCCATAGACTGCCCACATAAAAACAACTGGCTTTTGACTTGTATAGTTCAACACGGCACTAAACCAGCCTTTTGAGAAGTAAAGTCTGGATACCTAAGTGTTTTATCATACTGAATGTATGTAAACCATACTTCCAATTATACGATACAGAAACCCATTTTACTTTAATGCAACTTCCTCGCATGACCCACTGATTGCACTCGAATTCAATTCTTAAATTGGGTGAAAAAATATTTTAACGAACAACTTAGCTACTGTCCAGTTTGTTTATCCCATACCTACCTTAAAATAATCCTTACACAAGAGAGAGATGAAACGCATTAAAAAAAATGTAGTTTTTACTCTTTTTATGGACAACTCCCATTTGACCAAAAACTTATTCGGATTTCTGACTACTCCCTACTCCCAGTAAATAAAACACTGTATAAATATTCGCACACTAGGCGTGCACTCCTCACTATGTTAAATCTTGATAAGTTTGTGAATTTACAAGCAGCTAAAACACCATTTATGAACTAACTGATCAAAGAATCCCACTTAAAAATTTCTCATAAGTATAGCAAACCATCTTAAAAAGGCAAAGATTGCCAACTTCACTCGATGTTATTAATAAAAATTTGACCAATTTATGGTAATTATCAATAACGCATAAGCTAGGTCTGAGTCTAGTCACGTACCTAGGTACTAAAGATCTCAGCCCTATTCGGAATGGGCTGAAAATTCCGTCTGAGTATATATAAGGTGCGCAGGCGATCATAATTGTACACTCTACATTCCTAGTTCAGTAGTAACAGTCTACCATGCGGGCCCTTGTAAGTATAGCATTTTAAATCTTTATTTTTTTAACGAAACTTATTTTTAAGATAAATTTTTAATTGGGAAAAAGAGTTCGTCTGGGAAAGTACAGCTACCACACTAATTCCTGTCTCCAAAAGCTTTGAAATGACTATTGTGAAATTAAAGTACATACATCATACCTACCTACATATTCTAATTATCAATGGTGGTATCCGAGGCAATACCCAGTATAAATAAGTCAGCTAATGACCTAAGCTGTTTAATAAACTAAAACATGAAAATAAAACCTATGCTTCCTACGAAAGACCAAAACGGTTTAAAAACATATTATTCAGAGTTACTCCATCAATCTTATCTTGAGGTTTTACATACTCGTACCATAAATTAAAGTGAAACATTCCAAAGACAAAAAAAAAAATAATTCACTTTGAGTTTTGGCTCGGTTGTCAACTGTCATTACTTTTTTTCTGTCCCACTTCTGAGCAAAGGCCTCCCCCAAATCCTTCTATTTAACCTTTTCCAGGGCCACCTCCATCTAACCCTTGCAGTACGCGTCTAGGTCGTCTCGCCACCTCTTCCTGGGCCGACCTCTGCGCCACCGTCCATCCTCAGGCAACCACCGTGTGGAGACTGTTGCCCAACGGTCACGATGCGTTCGGCTAACATGACCCGCCTAATCCCATTTTAGCTTGGCAGCCATTTTGGCTACGTCTAAAATCCCCGTTTTGGACTGTCATTACTAAAATAAATAGAAAAAGAATATGTGAGGTATAAGTAAGCTCAAAATATTATCTTAATTCAAGTTGAAGCGCAAATTGGTAATCATGGGAAGTTTTCACCTATGTAATGATAATAATCACCTAACAGCAGACCAATAATTATCATGTTTGTAATATCATGTTTTCATTCATGTTTCCCATATTGCGATCGAAATGGTTATCTACACAGGGTGTCTGATGTAATTAATCCTGAAATAAAATAACGTGTCCGTATGTCCCATAGACACCCAAAAAGGAATAATTAATAAAAGTCAATAAACTGGGTGACATTAATAGACAAAGAAAAGTTAATAATGTAAGAAACACTTTGTAGAACCATCAGTTATTCATGTTTGTAGATTCTAGCTCACAGAGGGTACTTCGAATATTTATAGAAATCGATTGTCTTACACGAAGAACGTAAGTAATATGAATATCGTTACTGTGTCTTTTTAGGACAACATAATTTATTAAAGAACTTATGTAGATGTACTTTATGTCCATGCTTAAATTGATTTTCTTCAATAGTTTCGACACTAAATGTCTGAATCAAAATGTTCTTTCCAATAACTTTTCTCAAATAATAAACTATATTCATGTATCTTATTTTCCTTTTAACGCCAAGTTCCTCTAAATTAATGTAATGTAGGATCGATTCCTGTTCTGTTTTCTCTTGCTCTTGCCGAAAATATAATTAATTCTTACGGTACTTTTAACTCAGAACGTTAACGTTAGTAGTCCACAAATTTTCATGACTTGACAGAGTCAACCGGCTCACACAAACTTGCAAACCATATAAAGCAGTCATCGACCTTTCGTCTCTCACCAAGCGTATACAATGTCGCCCATCGGCATGTGACCGCCCGCATTTTTCTGAATGTTCATGAAAGATTATTGAAAAATAACTTTAAAAGGGGGGTCTATCTTATTTTTTTTGTTTTCAATTTTTTTTTTCAAAATCCCTCCCTATTATTTTATGAACTTCTTACACTTGTGTATTTTTTTTAAATATGATTTTTTTTGAAAAAAAATATGTTATCACCTCTATTATTTTTGCATGGTTGACAAATTTTAATAAAAATGTTAGTTAATCCGATAAAATAACTCATAAGCTTTTAGAAATAATAAACAGAATCCAAATCGAGCCAATAACATCGGAGATATGGCAAACGCTATTCAAAACATAAAAAATTGTATAACATGAAAAATATTAAAGATAGACCCCCCTTTGAAAGTTATTTTTCGATCATTTTTCATGAATATTCAGAAAAATTCGGGCGGTCACATGCCGATGGGCGACATTGTTGAACTGGGTCGACTGCGTCACGACTTGTACTGTACCTATTACAGTACCACTCGTGCTTACTTATGACAATACTACCATTGTTTACAGATCCTCTTCGCGATCCTGTCGGTGGTGGCAGCCAGGCCCGGCGGCATCATTGACGACTGGCATGCACCAGCTGTAAGTACCGATTTTCTAGAGCTTTCTTTGTTACTAAGCCGTGTGCCAGAATTACTAATGTCAAAAATTATGAACTTCCAAACAAACTTTCATCCCCTATTTAACCCCTTTAGGGTAAGAAATTTCAGGAATCCTTCTTAAAACTCTTGTGCAAAATTTTACGTTTTTTGGACCCAGCGGTTTAGGCTGTGCGTTTTCTGTTAGTGAATTAATAAATGAATGGATTTAAGATTTTTATCTTTAGACTTTAGACGTGGCGTTTCAGGAACAGTCCTAATATTCTTATTATTTTAGCAACTATCATCGGTAAGCTTCGTGCACCAACCAACAGTGCAGCACGTTGCAGTGGCTCAACCGGTGGTACACGCGGCCCCGGTAGCAGTCGCCAAGCCTGCCACTAGCTATGCATCGTTCCAGCAGGTGGGTAATATCACTGACGGGCATTAGCTACACATCTCGTAGAACTAGCAGTGGCTCACCTTACCTCTGAGGCAGTCTCATGGCCCAGCTATAGCTGTACAGTAGAAACATATTCTTAATGTCCCTCGGCAAACCTCGTGTTTCGTCAGTCGTTTGATTTCTATCAGTTGCCCTTTGCACTTGGTGCAGACCGGACACTCTCAATCGATTTGAAAGTATATAGAGTTGTTAATACTCTTTTTACTTAATGTAATTTATTGAATAAAAAAATGGGAGGAAAGCCGCTAAAGTCGCAGGCACGACAGATAGGAAAATAGTTTTACAGCTCTATATAGTTCACACGGAAATCAAAACAACAATAAAGTACTTATTTCTGAATTTAAATGATTATACACGATAAATCTAATAATTGATGGACATGGAAATTAGCATTCGTTTGTATTCGGAAATCCGATGATACCCAAGGGATATTAAGAAAATTGTTAGACTGTACAAGGGTCATTTGGTGCCTGGTCAAAATGAGAACAAATTTTTTACAAATTGTATAATCCATGAAACATGTTCTCCTTGCAGCAATCATCAAACTAACTAGCTCTTCGTAGCGATTGCATAATGAGCCGTAGCAGTGATTTTCCAAGGTCGTGGTACATACTTTGCACGAAGCAGTTCTACTCGAAAAGTATGCAAAAAGCAACAGTCATCAATATAAAACCATATTAAGTCTAAAAGCCAATTCACGTACTCAAAATTATGCAAAATCTAGTTTCAGTTTCCTTGTGCTACGCGTCTCGTAGCAAGTGCTACGAAACCAAAATGAATTGTGAATTTCAAACGTAAACATTCCGTTTAATCATTGTTGCGGTTCCCTCGTTTACCGCTAATCAACATAATTGCTGGTTTCCGTGTGAACTGCTAACTGTGGTACTTTGTTTGTATTTGTACTGTGCTTTCCATAAACCTCATTTTGTAAAAATAACCAGTATACGGGGAATACGGTAGTGATACCCAGTCGGGCAATAATTTATGCTCAAAGATACCTGATGACACTATTGTAGACCAATCAATCTGCCTAGCCTTTTCCCAACTATGTTGGGGTCGACTTCCAGTCTAACAGGATGCAGCTGAATATCAGTATTTTACATGGAGCGACTGCCTATCTGACCTCTACAACCCAGTAACTGGGTAATACGATACCCCTTGGTAAGACTGGTAGTCAGACTTTCGGGCTTCTGACGATCCGTAACGACTGTCAAAGATCCACGAATGACAGCTGGGACCAACGGCGTAACGTGCTTTCCGAGGCACGGAGAAATCTCGGTATGTTGAGATGGCCACCCATCCTCCATAGCTTAACCTGATGAATCGAACCGTGCGACTGTTATTACTTAGCCATTGAATTCAACTAAATAAAGCGGTCAAGTCAATGACCTCATTCAGGAGACAATGATATTTCCATAACAATAAATTAACCCAACCTTATTTTGCCAGATCGTGCACCCAGTACAAGTAGCGCAGCAAGTGGTACACGCGGCCCCGGTGATCTCTCAGCCTGTGGTACACGCCGCCCCAGTGGTACAAACTGTCGCCCAACACGTGGTGGCGCAGCCTGTGGTCCAGACCTACGCGCAGCCTGTGGTACAAAAGTACGTGTCACTTGGATCTTACGGAGGAGGCTCGTACGGAGGAGGCTCTTACGGAGGAGGCTCATACGGAGGATACGGTGGTGGATATGGCCATGGATGGTAATCTCTGTCGAACGTGGTTTGTTGTGTAAATATTTTCCTTTAAGCGTTGAGATCGTGTCCGTATTGTTGTTGTGGTGCAAAATAAAGTTTTTCATCAGTACTGGTGTTTTATTGGGTGGGAAAGAGGGCCTGCTCAGAGTTGAATCATGATCAATTCTATTTGCTTAATGTCCCTCGGGAATCATCGCATTTCCGAACACAAACGAATGCTAAATTCCATGTCCATCAATTATTAGATTTATCGTGTTCAATAATTTGAATTCAGAACTACGTACTTTATTGTTGTTTTGTTTTGATTTTCGTGTAAATTATAAGTATAGAGCTGTAAAACTATATTCCTATCTGTCGTGTTTGCGACTTTAGTGGTTTTCCTCCCATTTTTCATAAAAATTACATTAAGTTCAAATCAAATCAAATTATTTATTTGCTTAATACAGGTAGGTATAAACAGATGTTACAAATAAATATGAAGTACTCTGTATCATTACCTATTATGGTGTGCAAATATTTACATTATTATTAATCTAATTAAATAAAATTCAGAATACTACACACGTCAAAGGTTTAAAAATAAAAATTGTAAAAAAAAGAAAAAAAAGAGTAGTTAAAAGAGTATTAACAACTCTATATACTTCCAAGTCGATTGAGAGCGTCCAGTCTGCATCAAGTGCAAAGGACAACTTGTAGAAATCCGAAACTGACGAAACACGAAGTTGGCCGAGGGACATTAAAAAAATGGAAATACAGTTAATGACTTTGATTTTGTTCTAGGAAAAAAATTATAACACAAATTATTTTACATTCTGCGTATCGATCAACTCGTATGGGCTACAGTGTTGATTGATTCAGAATCTTGGTCTACATTTATTTATTATAAATTTATGCACAAATAAAAAATACTGTGCTAAGGCGGACGACATTTTCTACCAGTCAATCTTAGGGTGATGCAGAGACAAAACATGGAAAGTGCAACATAAGGTATAATTAACTTTTTTTAAATACATACTATTATATAGATACACACATGTTGGATCCGGTCATTAGTACGGACACGAAACAAATCGCAAGCGCGCCACTGGCGACATCAAGTAATTTACCTACACCAAAAAACGCGCTTCTACAGAGTCGTGATGTTTTAAGGCCACGGCGAGGGGGATTCAGCCTCTGATCGCATTGGAGTTAAGACGTCGCGGAACTGTTCTCGATTCGTGGTGCTCAGTTATTGAGTTAGTTGTAATTTGTGATCACTGTGTTAATTGGTGATTTTAATAAACGCCGTCGCACCCAGTGTGTGTATAATTTAGCTAGTGTGATTAATTTGATAGTAAATTATAATGTGATCTGAACTGCAAACGGTTTTTTTATTGCGCATTAACCAACACTACCCACACTACGCCCTCAGTAGTTAGAATATCGCTGATAATAACAGAAGAGTCACATACCCGTCTCCGACATACATATAAACCGAATAAACTTTGTCAGGAGAAATTACAATAGGTAGAGGAGAAAACAAATCTAGCAAATCAGCGCTGCAATGATTCTGACAACTTCTTACGAATATGAGTGCTTTTACTCATAAAAACGCGGTAGATAAATATTAATTTAGGTATTCTGCCCCGTTTAGCCTAATGACGAAAATTGCTTGAAAAACTCCTTGATATCTATCGACCATCATTCGCCCTCGTTACACTTTAGTAATTGACAGGTAAAGATGGCCCGTCATTAATCAAAGCAGCACAGTAAAAACATAGCGTGCTGACCTAAAGCCTAGGTCATAGAGAAGTCATTAGGGCTCTTACGAACCTGAATAATGAAAATATGCAATGAATTTTATATGGTTGAAGTTGGTTGACAGTGACGATAAAATTCGAAAGTTTTGCTAATTACAACTGTTGTAATGACCATATTTTTGGATGTAATCGTTCAAAAAATCTTTAGTTATGAAAATTTTTTGGGGTGGTCATTTGTTGCGAGTACTCGTCCTACATGTCGCTCGGCCACGCTGCCCGTTATACGATAGCGTGTCAGAGGCGGCTTATGATGCTCTGTGTAGTGCCAAGAGCGACAGCCACAGTACGTTGCCTGGAACCAGCTTGCAGCATTCCGACGGCTCTCATCATCTCTTCACGTGTTAAATGATTTGGTCGCTCCATATCAATGCAATTTTTTTCAGTTCCGATGCAGAAATTGTAATGGTTTTGTAAAAACACTATTACACACTTATAGGAATAGGAATCGACAATTGATTCTATTTTTAATCAAAATTTAAAGAAAATTCTTTTTTCGAATAGTAAAATTTTCAAAAAAAAAAAACAATAACGATCCAAAAAAAGTTAAAATAATAATCCTCAATTGCGGCGATACTCTAAAACGTAGTTGATCCCCAAGACACTTTTGATGTGTGAATATAAAATTCATTTATTCATCACTAACAGACAATGCACAGCGTAAACTGCTGAGTCTAGAAGTATGAAATTTTTCAAAAGAGTTTCTTATATATCGAAAGTGAACACTAAGAAAGGATTTTTGAAAATTTACCCCCTGAAGGGGTCAAATTTTGTATGGAAATCGTCATTTTGGCCGATAGGAAATTCGGGCACATGGCTTGTTGATAGATAAGTCTCACTACAAAGCTTCAGTTTTTCAAATTTCAAGAATTTATTGATATCTATACTCCGTTTGAAATAAGATTAGACATTTAAACAAACCTTTTTTACAGTCCGTTCAACCGATTTTGACTTCTATTGCGTAGGCATAAGGATGGCATTAAAAGCAAAAAAAGTGGTTACAAACCAAATGTTTACTGCAGCTGTCATTTGTCATGCCACTAACGCAATAAAAGTCAAAATCGGTTGAACGGACTGTAAAAAAGGTTTAGTTAAATGTCTAATCTTATTTCAAATGGAGTATAAGTAGGTCCCATTTCTGTGTCGTCTGATTCATGTGGCCTACTTGGATAAGCGGTTGACTTAAAAGACCCTAATCACTTAAATAACTATGCAATATTCATGTCAGACTATCGACCTAAAACAGTGATGTTCTAGGTACCCTAGCATAAATAACTTCGAAGAAGAATCGAAGAAAGATGAAGAAATTGTTAATGAAACGAATGAATGAAAAAGTTTACAGCTACGCCTGAAAGCAATAAAAAATTGGAAGTAAATGGATTAGTAACCTATTTAAAGAATTAAGTTTTACTAGGGTAGGTTGATTTGGACCATATCGATATTTACTTAAACTAGAGAAAAAGAAGACCGTGACTGTGACAATTTCCAACGCTACGTCTTCCGGTACGCGGTCGCCACTCCAGAACCTTTCGGCCCCATCGGCCATCCGTTCTGCAAGCAATGTGCCTTGCCCATTGCCACTTAAGTTTGGCAATTGAACGGGCTATGTCGGTTACCTTGGTTCTCCTGCGGATACAACAATAGATTTGATTTAATAAAAATAAATTCGCCAGATATTATTTCAGAATTCACTTTGGAAATAAAGGAAAAACTAAAGGTCACAACTTATAAGAAATTTAACTTATAGTACTAGGAGGTGGCCATCAATAAAAAGGTTATTTTCTTCAGTGGAAAAGCGTAAATCAAAAGCAGAAAAAAATACTCACATTGACCTACAAATGTCATTCATATTTACGACCATCTTTAAAAACCGTAACCCCCGCACTTAAGTACCCCTCGACCTTGATACCAGGAAAGCATAAACAATAAAAAAGAAGCATGCTGTGGCTGTGAGTAAACAGAGGTACGACGCAATCTTTCGTGCATTGAATGAGAAACGGTTACGGTTTATTGTCGTTGAATCGATACCGGAGTGGCACATCACTAGCGATCGCGTGCTGGCCTGCACATCACCACTGTCCTGTGAACCGGGTAGAATAGACACCATGATTTGTGGAAAAGTTAGGATAAAGGGTTCGTTGGAAATATCTGGAAACCAGTAGTTAATTCTATTCTTATGTAAAGACACAGACGGAGGTATCGTCAAAAAAAATCTTTTAAGATTTTTAAGCGTTCTTAAATTTAAAAAACTTTTTTTCAATGTTGTATTAATAAAATAAATAATAGACAGTTATCGCCAATAAAAGCGGTAACGAAGTCATGATATCAAATAGTTTAGCCTCATCCTTCTGCTGACAATGGTGCCGATTCCCTTGTTCACAAACTAAACCAAATTTAAGTTCAGTGCATCTTTTTCTTTCTATTTCATTAAGAAAAGGACAGAAGATAAATTTTAGTTAAGTCCTGTCAAATTAATCAGCGCCTGTCACTCTCCATACAAGTTTAGACGTGATTAAAAACTTGCCGACTAAAATTACGTCAATTTACGTCAAGCGCTGATTAATTTGACAGGACTAAACTAAAATTTATCTTCTGGCCTTTTCTTAATGAAATAGAAAGAAAAAGATGCACTGAACTTAAATTTAGTTTAGTTTGTGAACAAGGGAATCGGCACCAATATATCGCGCCTAGGTGTAATAACTCTATGTCTTGTGACTTATAGAAAACCAAACCAAACAGACAACAACAACGGACTTGTTGCGAACTCGAACACGGCGTGTTGCCACACCAAGCGCTGAGTGCAGACATCCATCCGAGAGTCGTGAGTCCATCGTCATCCTGAGGATGCCTCGTTGAGAGGTGAAACACGTGTCGATTTATTTCAGGAGTTTTTTATGGCTCTTTAGAAATAGCTAAGCGGAACAGGTTACTAAATATATCCACGTCTATTGTATTTTATAATGGATTTCCGCAAGGTCACGCCTGTATCAATTAACTATCACTATTCCATTATCTACTCAACATATTCACCTGAAGTAAATGCTATCCTGTTTACTTCTACAAAAACTGACAGACAAATAAAAGAAATACATCTTCAAAAACCTACAAATAACCCAAATCATGGTCACCTTAGTGAAACTACAGACAAGTTTCAGTAGCACAGCGAGCTTTCAGTAAGCTGAACGCCACCACAAGGCAATGTAGCCGAATTTATAACTAATGACGATCAGTATAACTAGGTTGTTGTACATTACCGGGTTTATTGAAATGTTGTTTGAACTGTAATCGTGTTTACAAGCAATGAATTAAAACCAAAGCATTAATAAGAAAAGTTTCAAGAAATGTTTTTGTTTGGTGTCGGTTATTTTGAAAAATACTATGGACGTTTAAAATAACTGTGAAATAAATATTTATTTAATAGTGGTACATTTGCGAGGTTGTGAGTTTTATGAACAAAAATCTTTATAATGTGAATTTGCTAAAAAACAAAGTTTAAAAAAAAATTACAATGAGACTTTTGGGTTTGTTTTGAAACAATGGAGTAGAAGATTTAAAAATGAACGCGTGGTCAGGAGAAGAGGGTGATGTCATGGGCCCTTCGGTTACCCGTAAGTATAATTTGACTGACAGTTGAATATAATACTCCTTAAAAAACATAGACATACTAACTAAGATCAGGGTCAAAGGTTTGCTGGGAGAAAACTCAACTTTGAGGTAAGGTCGCCTTTGTACATGTGTACTCTATCGACTGAGTCATTATTATCTGCCTACTTTTTTTACTAACTATGCTGGGATTTAAAAGCGTGCATTCTGAAAGTGGGCAACATCGCAAAATGCTGTCAAATATTTCGCTGTTTTGATTAATTTGGTAATATTTCTGTATGGAAATATGAAATATCGCAGCAAAAGATGCAGCTAAATACTAGTATTTTACATGAAGCGACTGCCTATCGAACCTCCACAACCCAGTAACTGGGTAATACGATACCCCTTAGCAAGACTGGTTGTCAGATATTCGGGCTTTTGACGACCCGTAACGACTGTCAAAGATCCACGAATGACAACCGAGACCAACGGCTAACGTAGTTCCCAAAGCATGGAGGAGTCTCGGTATGTAAAGATGGTCACCCATCCACGGACTAACCCCGGCAAGCGTAGCTTAACCTTATGCATCGACCCGTGCGGCTGTTATTACTTAACCATGAGCTCCTCCAATATCGCTAACTCGTGAACTAATATGTTGATTGTGAAATGCAATAATTCATATTGTAACATCGCATATTTAGTTTTTGATGTAAAAAAAGTATTTGAAAACATTCCAAATGCCGTTTTTACACCTAAAACGGTTGCAACATCAAATTCAGTGTTTTAATGGCAATTCATTAATAATATTCTAGTTCACTAGTTAGCCACATTTCTTATTTCCATACAGTAATATTGCCAAATTGATCAAAACCGCGAAATATTTGACATCTGTCTGCGACGTTGCCCACTTTCAGAAAAAACGCTCTTAAGAACTGTCACACTGTCTACGAGACAAATGTTGTTACAAAACATGTTGATAAGAGGCGATAGGCCTACAGAACAGCACTCCACAAATTGGTGGTAGTTGTACACTTCGTTCCGCGTGTGTTAGTGCAAGTCATGTCGGAAAATAAACAAAAAGAGTCATGGCTGATGGGTTATTGGTAGGAAAATAAGAACATTGGTAAGGTGACGATAGATTTAATGACTCACAGAGCGAATACAGTTTGCAGTAGAAAAGATAATTGACTGGTGTGTCTTTGACTGCTGACGGTTAGTTCAAAACCTTCAACATTGGTGCCGATTCCCTTGTTTACAAACTAAACTAAATTTAAGTTCAGTGCATCTTTTTCTTTCCATTTCATTAAGAAAAGGACAGAAGATAAATTTTAGTTTAGTCCTGTCAAATTAATCAGCGCTTGACGTAAATTGACGTAATTTTAGTCGGCAAGTTTTTAATCACGTCTAAACTTGTATGGAGAGTGACAGGCGCTGATTAATTTGACAGGACTAAACTAAAATTTATCCTCTGTCCTTTTCTTAATGAAATAGAAAGAAAAAGATGCACTGAACTTAATTTTAATTTAGTTTGTGAACAAGGGAATCGGCACCAATGGCTACTTGGGATCTCGCGCATTAGACGGCCACGACTCCGGCCAGTCGTGCTCCGTGGTCTGTGGCCGTTGCGACTAAGAGCGCGATTCGAATCACTAGAGACTCCAGTTTACCTGGGCGTTGCGGCCACTGCTCGTGCGGTCGTGATCGTCTAGTACGCAAGATCCCTATGTCTTCATTCTAGTTGAAGGACCAATCAGTAAATCCTCTTTAATCCGATCAGATGACAGAAAGGACTAAGACATTATGTTGATTATAAAACTACGACGTAATTACTTGTCAGTACCGGTACCTCGTAGCGGGGACACACAAGTATACATTTCGTCAATTCTATTCATCATGAAATAGGGGGCTATGGCTATTTACCGCAGGCACAAATTCAAACTTTTGACAGCTAAGAAATTCTTAATGGAAAAATCCACTCTTCCCGGCCTGGGGATCCAACCCAGGACCCATATTTACCAGTAGTTTGACCACTACAAATTAGTCAAAAAATGGTTTTGTAAAATAACTAAGCATTTAATTTATTCTTAAAAATACGTCCTTCACCAAAATATGTAAACGCATTGTAGAATTCTGGCAGCTAGAGGCATTCTGAACTTACATAGCTTTCGTTTAGTTATCGTAAATCATTTAAATAGCCTAGCCAGAGAGATTTTATCATGTTTCTACGTCAAACGTACCTACTTGACCAGCTGAATAACTTAAAACATATGCTTATACTGAAACATCGCAAGTT
Source organism: Agrochola lychnidis (assembly GCA_963680765.1). NCBI lineage: Eukaryota > Metazoa > Arthropoda > Insecta > Lepidoptera > Noctuidae > Agrochola > Agrochola lychnidis. Next base: position 21,058,009 of record OY796865.1, on the reverse strand, counting down.
TTCAAGGTAGGTTTTGTACCTAGTAACCATTTACCACGATATTATTTTATTTTGTGCCTAATGATTTCGGTGCCAAAGACAAAACTTCAATTTTTCTTTAAAAAATCCGTGTTCTGTTTTGATTAGACGTGTTGAGTTTAAAATAAAGTACATCATTTTATCATAACATAAAATTAAATTATAAATAAAGTTCACATTAAATTAACAGTCTCTACACCGGTTAATTTAATTAATATCAGAGATTAGAATCGTTAATAAAACACTGACCACGTAATTCTAAGAAAATTGTTCCTAAGCCATTACGTAAATAAAAAGTAAACGATTTTCTTCTTTTTCTTTTACGGCGTTGAGTACCTACTTTGAACAATTAAAACCAGTAACTTACATTCGCGATCAAGATCAAATCAAGACCTACAAATTAAAGGAAATATCGATTATATTCACAAACAAATTCTGCGAAAATAAATATGTAGGCACTTATTAACGATTAAATTAACTTACGTTCATTAAATATTGATTTTCGCAACGTTGCTTTTCACTCAGTAACGTAATTAATTTCTTTTCACACCTATTGACAGGGAGCCTGATCGCGTCTGAATAAAAAAATGCGGCAGGAACACTTTTTGAATTTAGAATTGTCTAAAATGGAAATAAGATGACGTCTTGTATGGTCTTTGTTTTTTTCTTTTCTTATCGCATATCGTAGATTTATTTAAATTAAAATTTGAATTAAAATTATTATGAATAGTGGAGTTAATACAATTCCGAAACAGGTGAGTTACCTAATTTTCGTAAACTCTAATTTACAGCAAAGTATTCTTTCAATGTCATAAAATGTCGGCAATTAAGACTATTTTAGGAAGATGGGCACTTAGAACAATAACTCGAAGCTGCAAATAAATATGTAGTAACATGTTTTAAAGGCGCACATTACAGCCGCACTGGCCACAGAGCATCGCAATCCAATATAAAAAAATGCGCTGCGGCCTGCTTGTAATGGGCGATGATTCATACAAAATGTACGAAAGTTATGCACGTACGAGGATTTTTACAATGCAGGCGGCTATTGTGTGCTGCGCTGAACACTTGAACAGTTGCCCTGTAGATATAATAATATTATGATCGAGGTTTGTAACAATATTAGTTTAGCTAGACTAGTCTGTTATTATGTCGCGCTGACATCGCATCGTTGCGTTGCGTTGTGTTAAATAATCTCTTATGTAGTTTTATCAATAGTTCGCGTGTCTTTTGTACATTTAACAAAGATGATAGTCACCGTGTTTCTAGACAGTGAATCGAACCAAATATTAGTGTGGACTTCAGATAATGTATGTATGTAAAGTTTAACTTTCTTATTTATAAACAAGCTGCTGCTCGCGGCTTCGCCCACAAGGACCAAAATATTTTTTCTTGAGTAAAAGTATCTTGGTTACTCCTTATAACATCAGCTATCTATCAGTGAAAGTCCCGTCAAAATCGGTCCAGCCGTTTCGGATATTAACCGGAACAAACAGACAGACTGACATTTTTTTAAATATTTTTTTTGTTTTAAGTACCGTTCATTATGTATTTGGTAAAAAGCTGTTATAAATTTTGATTGTCTGTTTGTAATGTCAAACATTACAAATAGACAATTAAAATTTATTTGTATGTATGTACAGATCTTGGCGTTTATTAGTGTTCCTATTTAGACAAAAAGATGACAATAAGGCTCTGTATAATCTGATTTCCATTTTAGTAGAACTTTTAGGGATCTCGCGCACGACAGCTACCAGCACGGAAGAATAGACAAAATGACAGATAAACAATCACAATCTGTCATTGTGTCTATTCTTCCGTCGACAAAACTCGTTTCTACGGTGGTCATGCTACGCGAGCTGGTAAACTATAGAAACCGATACGAAACACGCACTAGTGCGCGAGATCCCCTAGTCTGTAGTTTGCACTCGTTGTCTGTAATAGGGGTCGATTTTGGCCGCACGGCGACAATCGATTCTCTAAATGACAATTCGACTAGACCGCAAGTGACTAAAATTGCAAGCCCCAAAGATGGGTGCCATCCGACTTTTGCCGTGCGGTGACAAGCCGCATGCGGCGGGTGACTAAAATCGACCGTGTAAATGGTCAGTTGCTGGCGATCGCCCGTCGCATGAGGTCTGTTGTTCCACTACGTTGTCAGTACAGATCGTATAGAAACCATAGATAAAAATAATACGATACAGTTTTTGGAGTGCTATGAAAAGCATTCATCGTTTCTTTGGAATTTTTGTCGACCGGTGTAAATGGGGTGGCGATTCTATTTGTACAAGCGATTCGACTGGTGATTTGTCGCACGGCTATAATCGACCCGTGTAAACCCCCATAAGCCTGATCAAGGCTCACATAAGTTATATCTCATTGATTGACCGGATTACATAGCCAATCAAATTACTTACCCACAACAAATTCTGAAGCGTTTCATTGAAATGATTGTTATTTGCCAATAGATTTAATTGCATGTGGCTTCAAAAAACCCGGTAAAAAGGTAAATTATTTACACATATTTTTCTTTGATGTTTCTTCGACAGGCGCAGCCAGCAGCGCGAAGCCCAACACTCCTCCTCTGAAGAACGGCAATGACCTGAGAGAGTCAGGGTATCTAATAGCTGTCGGCTCCAGAACATCCAGGTTATTTGACACTTTTAGCTTCCGAAAGTTAACTGATTCAGGCGTGACCTTGCGGAAATCCATTATAAAATACAATAGACGTGGATATATTTAGTAACCTGTTCCGCTTAGCTATTTCTAAAGAGCCATAAAAAACTCTGAAAGAAATCGACACGTATTTCACCTCTCAACGAAGCATCCTCAGAATGACGTTTGACTTTTCGCGAACCCAAACACGGCGTGTTGCCACACCGAGCGCTGAACGCAGCGACGCTTTCTGCGTTCAGCGCTCGGTGTGGTCAGGTTTCAGGATTTTTTATAGCTCTTTAGAAATAGTTAAGCGGAACAGGTTACTAAATATATCCACGTCTAGTGCGTATTGTATAATTATTACTTGCTTAAAAAACGATAAAGAAAAACTTCGTGAGAAAATGCATGCCTGAGAGATGCGATGTTTCTCGACTGCATGTGAAGCCAAGTCTGAGGCACATTGGCGGTATAAAAACTCTGATACCAGTTGAACAGATTTTTTTTCCAACTTATGAAGCAATGTATTAGAAATCTGTTTGAAATCTAAACAAATTGTGATTGTGTTGTATTACGCAATTAGGGTGCAGGTTAGTCTTGTGACTGACCTGATATCAGAATTTTAACAAAGTGAAAATAAAAACATTGTTTGACAACTGATATCACGCTTCACTTGAGTGAATGTTCAATTTTGTTTCATTTCACGTTCACACAACAAAATAACATAGGAATGAACGTGCATCTGCTCTGACGAGTGCCGAAATCCAACATCATTGTATCGGTTCACTAATAAATTCATTTTGTGTTCAGAAGGCCAATTCTCGTAGGTACAAAACGTTCACATTCAAGTCGCCATCTGTCAAAATTGTCAAAAATTTTGATAATTTGATTGTATTTTTGACAGATTTTTTTAAATTTTTTTTTAAAAATTACGGGAATTGCCCCTCAGATGTTTCACTTCGAGTGAAAGATACCAAATGAAAGACAAAAATAAACAAAAAGTAAAACTTCTGCTGCTTACTACCACGACACGATAAGCTTTCCTAGTAAGGTCATGCTGACAGTCTTGCGAATAAGTTAAAAACATAAACTGTTCAGACAAGTCAATGTCTGTTCAGTCTTTTACATCTCACTAAACATTTTGAATTGTTCCTTTTCAGATTCAGAAGAAAATATAAGAAGAGACTACCGTTCCTAGTCATTATAATAATATTTATCCTGTTACTGATAGCTTTTATAATTATTACTATTTTATGTAAGTACCCATCTACATTTATACTATCAAAATCAGTATTGTAACTGCCTAACTCTGAGCCTTTTGAAATTCTAAGTCGCTACTGATAGCAGAGGACTAAGTAACTGATATTGTGTACCTACTCCACATGCATCATTCATCAAACACAAAACGGATGCATCCATTTAGTCGATGAATTACGACGCGAAGATTAACCATTGTCCTGGTCTAGACCGTAAACAAATACGTACGAGATACGTAGGTATTGAATATCAGGGATGTAACGGATATTCGTATCCGCATCCGCATAAATTTTGATATCTGCAAAACATCCGCTTCCTCATCTTTTGATTTTAAAAGCTCCGCATCCTCATTCGCATCCTCATAATTTCTACGGGGATGTGACCCCACGTTGTTCGCTCAAATAGTGAATTTTGTTAAACTCGCTCCGAGGCAATTATGTGCGGGCTGGAGTGCGAGTGACCGTGTTCCTCTGTTCGTGATCCCTGTCCTTTATCAGACGATCGGCCACACGTGGCAGTGATGGCATGATTGTGGTGTCAGGTGTCAAAAACAAGGGCTATTTTTCATACGACATCTGCATCCGCACCCTCATCCGCATCCTCAATAAGGAATTTTGTAATATCCGTATCCTCATCCGCATCCTCAAACTCGATTATCTCGATAACCTCATCCGCATCCTCATCCGTTTTACGACATCCGTTACAACCCTGCTGAAAATGAAAGAACTTGCTATTTAGCTGTATTAGACTGAAGGTTACTTACACGATAACTACATATCTATGATACAAGTTTCAAGTTATGTGCCAAGAAACTGTCTGCCAAGCGGGGGTCGCACAAAAATAAGCTTGAGTGTTGTTGGGCACGAGTGAAATTCGTACGAAAAGCATCCAAAGTACGCCCGGCCTTAGAGTACCAAATTGACATTCAGAAATATTTGTGTTATTGAAGTGAAAACTTCTTTAGGCGCGTTGGGCATTTTTGAGATGGGAAAAAACAATTGAACTCGCGACACCGTTATCGACACCTCATTTTTGTAAACGCGATTATGCTCTTTATTTATATTACGTTACGGATCAATGTTTTATGCAAGTATTTTTACTATAAAGGATTTGGAAGTTTTTTTTTTGTAAATGTGTTTGTTCTCTTTATTTAGATAAGGTTACGGACCAATGTTCTATACAAGTATTTTTCTTCCACCAAGGCGATCTTATTCAAGTTTTCACTTCTATCGGCACTCCCGGAGTGCCACTGTTTTTTAATGTGAAAGGCCAAATTCTCCTCAGGGAATACACACTTTGTATGAGGGTTACCTTTCTGTGCCATTTCATGCTCGCTTGTAATTCATAATATTATAAAAGCAGGCAAAAGCATCTAGTCTTATATAACAAACAAGCATTTAATGCAATTTGTAAATCATTCAAACTGCCTTTATATGTAAATGAAATGCAAAAGAAGTGCAAGCATACTAGAATTTCGACTCTATACCTACATACACTTAGGCTAAAATTCCGGTTTTGTTAAAGAAAATCTTTGTTATTCTGTACTTCGTCTTTGTTGCTTTTAAACTAAAAGCACTTTAATTGTTGAATTATGGAGAAGGAAAGGCAACGTTAATGCTGTATGTAGGTAGTTTGTTAAATCTAGTGGCACAATTTCTTCTGTAAATAAGTTAATTTGTAAGATATATATAGTTATAAGAATACTCACTGTGCCCGCGGCTTCGCTCACGTGACCAAGTATTCTATTGGCATTATACAGTGTGATTCTTCATAACGTGCACATATCGAAATGAGGGAATCTATACTTAATTTTAACGACAGAAAAAATATTTTAAAAAATCTAAATATTTTTTTTATACTTTTTATGGAATTAAAAAAAATTGTAACAAAACTGTGTAACTTTTAAACTGAATCAGCTATCGTGATAAAACAAACTCCATAATGATTGAAAGTAAGTAGGCGTCCACATAAAATTATAATTGAGAAAAAAAAACTACCTTCAATTGAAAATAAACATGTTGTTTTTAGCAAAAATCTGTATTTTTTTTTTTCATTAATTTTTACAATAATTGTAAAATTTATAAATAAGATGCCCAAGGGAATAAAAGAAAAATTTTTTGATACAAAATAATTTTTTTTTTAAAAAAACAAATAAAAATTACCACTTTTTCCGTCGTAAAAATTAAGCATAGATTCCCTCATGTCGATATGTGCACATTATGAAGACTCACACTGTATGTAAGCTAAGAGCGTTTATTCTAAAAGTTGACAACGTCGCAAATAGATGTCAAATATTTCACTGTTTTGACTAATTTAGCAATATTACTGTATGGAAATATGAAATGTGGCTAACTAGCAAACTAGAATATTAATAATGAATTGCAATTATAACACTGAATTTGATGTTGTAATCGTTTTAGGTGTAAGAAAGGCATTTAAAAAGTTTCCAAATACTTTTTTTTTAAATTAAATGTTACGATATTAACATATCACAATCAATATTTTAGTTTGCTAGTTAGTCACATTTCATATTTCCATACAGTAATATTGCCAAATTAATCAAAACAGGTAAATATTTGACAGCTATTTGCGACGTTGCCAACTTTTAGCATAAACGATCTTAATAGGAACGTGAAGTCATAGTAGATATAATAGAGATAGACAGGGTATCTGTAGGTATATGAGGTGTGATAACTAATACGACCAAACATTGTTTTAGACGCATTAGCAATAAATAGGAAACCAGTAAAGATATGCAAGACCACAGAATGCCTGCGTTCAGCCGCAAACCTCGCCCTCTCCATGGACATGAGTGCAGACCCTTGCGAAAACTTCTATCAGGTAACGTTTTTATAGCCTCTGCAGTTGTGAGGGATCCGTCAATGTAGCCCGAGAAATTAGAATAATAATTTTTCGTGCAAATATAATTTCGATAATTGCCGCTAAATGAATACTGGTTAACAAACAATGTAAAACAGCGCTGCAATGCCGACTGGGAGCTTTATTGGCGTGCGACGCAGAAATCGTAAAAGTTACATAAAATGTATGTTCTACCTACAGTATTGTTCATCTTAAGAAGTAGAAACAAAAAAAAATTTGTTGTCTGAAAAGTCAGTTTACGGACGATAACTTTACGTGATAACGTCACAAGCCGTACGCTTAGGCCGATCGTGCCTCTCTATCGCTTGTTCCGCGCTCTCGCTTGCACGCTCGGCTCAGGTGGAACCTGACACTTTTTCGTCACCTTTAAGAATACTTTCATTAAAGTATGTATTCAGTTTTATAATGTTAAAAAGAGCATTTGTAACCCCTTTAAAAGTAAGTTTTCATACCGAGGAGGAACTAGTATAGTATTTTTGTTCCTGGTAAAAAAAAATGTCGTTAAAGTGTCGTTTTAGTTACGCCTCGAGATATCTTGTCATAGTATATACTCTGACAAAATATCTCGAGGCGTAACTAAAACCTGTAAGTTCCTCAGGCATGTGATTTGATTCTTGTTTAAAATTGCAGAACGTTCCTGATTTAGTATTTCCAAAAAGCTTTGCATTTTCTATTCTTTCTATTCTTTTCTTTCTTTGAAATTATTCTCTTCTTACCTCCCAGTACGTATGCGGAAACTGGGGCTCGGACCACCCGCGACCTGATGCCTACAAATCATACGATTGGTTCCGAGACAAGCAGACCAAGGTGTACTCCATCGTGAGGGACTTCCTCAACAGGAACACCTCGCACCAGCCCAAGGCAGTGCAACAGGCTAAGGATATGTATAATGGGTGTATGAATACGGGTGAGCTTCCCTGGATTAGCGTTTTTTTTTCGCATTATCTGAATTTTAACTAAATGTTTCATATTCTTTTTTCAATAGGCCGCACGTCAGTAGCACAGTGTAATAAAGTAACAGTATTATGCTTCAGCAGAGACCTTGAAATAATTACCTACGGCCGCTCGGTAGATAAACCTTCCGCGTCCTTGCGTATCTACCAAGCCCTCGAGACTGTTGCGACACTGAGATTTAGAAGAGCGTCGTTTCGGCCATTTTCTATGAAAATATTATACTGTTACTTATTTATACTGTGTCAGTAGGTAGTAAAAAAAATACTGTACCAGTAGTAGGTACCTACAATACATATTTTATTACGAATGGAATGTCAACTAACACCATAATATTGGAACGTAACCATTTAAGATTCGAATTTTCTAAAAGATTTTGACTGTTAAAGTATTAACAGTCATGAATCTTTTAGGAAATTAGAATCTAAATGTTTTAAAAAGTATGTAGGTTATCGAAGAAAACATTAAAAATTATAATTAGTGCCGAAAATAGTTTTTCGTTGAGAAGCCGTCGCCCTCACTTCGGTCAAATGTTGACCTTTTAAGTTTGAAAAACGTCATAAAACGTTGGAAAGTTCGACTTAAACGTCGATCAATTTTCATTTATTATGCACTATTTAGGGGTTTACAATCAAAATCTACGACTGTACTACTGAACTTCGAACGATTATGAACATTCTCAATTAAGTAATTCGTCATAGCAAACTTTCGAAGTTCCGTACATCGCGATTATGAACATTCTCAATAAAGTAATTCGTCATAGAGTACATTCTGACTCACGTAAATCGTAATTTTAAACTTTATAAATACAGTACATCGGTATTTTAAACTTCGAAGTTCAGTAGTACAGTCAAAATCTACTCCTAAAGTAAGTTACTTGAAGAGTACTTAATGCTATTCTTTACAAGCAATAATTTACTTTTGTACTACATCCACCAACCCGAACTGGGCCCGCGTGGTGGATGACGGCCCACTTTCTCTCACAGAAAGAGGAGGTCTGTGTCCCAGCAGTGGAAACATTATAGGCTGATTATGCTTATAATCATTAATTTCAGAGACACTCGACAAACGAGGATTAAAACCAGTGATAGCTATCCTAAAAACTCTTGGTCTCCCTGCATACCCAACTTTTATAAACGCTACAGAAGATTTCGACTATTCTGCTTACACCTTTGATTGGTTGGACACAGTCATCAAAGTAAAGACACAGATTGGCATGGATGTACTCATTGGTTTTGATATCTACACGGATCCAAAGAACTCTTCTGTGTACAGACTTATAATGGGATCACCGGAAAATACTAATCCTTTTCCAAGGTAAGACGAATTTAATCTCTTGAGATTTCTTATAAGTGCTGATGTTTTCCAAGAATTTGTAGATATTTAAACTAATACTTTGGTGACTCTTGAAATCAAAAGAATGAGAATTTTTTACGTACGATCAAGCTAAGCTAGAACAGAAAGCGTTTTAAATATGGAATTGAAAGATACAGGGAATTTATAATAAATCACTTAAGTCGTTAAAAACTTAATTCATTGGAAATAAATCTTAATTTACAGCACACATACTGAACGAAAACGCCATAACGGCAGAAGAACCTTAAACAATCTAATAAGCTTTATAAGCAAAACAACAGATTTCCTATACAAGATCGAACGTCGCAGTGACAAAGCCGACATTGATGAAGAGAAAATAGCTCAAGTACATAAGATATTCTATGCAGAGCTGATAAAACTGTTCGTTTTGGAAGAAGATGGCGTCAACAGTTCCAAATTAACTGAAATTGAACTAGATCAGAATATCATTCTGACTGCGAATGAATATTATGCGACGAACAGTGATATCTACGAGGTAAGTGTGATTATTCTTATTGGTAAACTTAAGGAATTTTGGTATTACAATAACCCTTCGAGCACAAGTCTTGAGGAGAAATAAGAAAATTTCTAATAATCTACTTAATAAAAATCTTAAATTCACTCATTGAGGGACACCGCATGGCATGAACCACTAGGTCCTTAATTATAGAATAAGAGTTCATCAAAATCCATCTCCTGAAGGGGTTGAAAGTTTGAATGGAAGTTCGTCATTTTTGCCGATGAGACATCCCATTAGGCACACGGCTTCATTGCAATATCTCAATTATTCTTCTTTCTTTTTCGTGTGGTTAGTGACCAACCCAGTGTCAGAGTTTTTATGCCGCCCATTGCCCTCTGACTTGGCTTTACATGCCGTTGTGAAATATCTCTCCGGCATGCCGGTTTCCACACAATGTTTTACTTCCCTTGTTTGAAGCAAGTGATAATTATACAATACGCACATGAATCCTAAAACTCAGAGGTGCGTGCCTTGGGTTCGAACTCGAGACCTATGACTTGACAATCTGATGGTCACAGTACTAGGCTATCACTGCTGTGAAATATGTCTGTTGAGTTCACGAATTAAATATTTGACTATTTTTGTACTCCACTAGTTTTTGAGACTCAGTCAATTTGTAAAAAACTAAGCTTTTAAATTAATTCCTGGTATGTACGTTCCGACTTATCTATAGTGGCATCAACGATATAGCGTTATCTATTTTCCATAAATAAAATAGAGCAGCTAATGGCATGGTATTTGTATAATTATGGAACTAGAATCAGCTTTTTCTGGTATACAATATTAGCGTGTGACATGTGAAACGTGCTGTAGAACAATCGATGACAAGAAATAACTTTCATGCGATAGTTTATTAAAATTAGAATTATATAAACATCACGCCTTGTTTCCCCGAAGGGTTGGGCAGAGGTATCCCTGTAGCAGGTACACACACATTTCACCAGATATGTTTAAGTCCCATGTAATAGGGGGCGAGCCTATTGCCATCAACCGGGCACAAATCCAGACTCCGAGCTGCTAATGAAAAATGTCAGATAGAAAAACCCAATAACACTTTGCCCGGCCAGGGAATCGAACCCAGGACCTCATGCTCAGCAGTAGCGCTTGCGACCACTAGACCAACGAGGCAGCCTATATATTTTTCGATAACAATAAATTAAAATTAAGTTATTAAGCTCTAAATGACTTGATAAATATTTTCAGCTAGAATCAGACAATTCAACAGAAATAGAAGACGATGATTATGTAAATATACCCGAATATACAGTAGAAGAAATACAAACTCACACAGATGCAGTAGTCGAAAGCAATAACGGCACAGCTTCACTAATCTGGAAGAAGTACTTAGAAGGGTTGTTTAACGTCAGTAATACTGTGCTAGACTTTGAAAAGGATAAGATAATGGTATCTGATCCTGATTTGAAGTACATGTCGTTGATGGCAGCTTATGTTGCAAAGACACCACCTGTGATACTGGAGCTTTATATTTGGGTAAAGGTGAGTTTAATAAATCAATTAATATTAGTTTTTTTATCGATTCCTATGAGTTCATCTTTGTAACCTGTGTTGTCTTAATGCTGGGCAAAGGTGTAATCTGTACCCTTCAATTCGTCTCTGTGTGTCGCCTCGTTATAAAACAATTAAAACACAAATTGTTTCTGGTCACATATTTTTCTTTTGTCCGATATTTACATAATATATATTATGCCTAATATTAGATAATTTTTTGTCTTTCTTTAGGTTGTGGAAGTAATGTCAATCCACACGACGACAGAGCTGCGTGACCTGTTCCAACGCGCGTACGAACAGAGTCACGCGCACGAGATCATCCCGCCGCGCAGCCTACAGTGCGCCAACGCAGTCAATGATATGCTGGGCATGGCAGTGTCTTATGGCATCGCGGACCCACACTTCTTCAATGTTACAAAGCCCAAGGTAAGAAAAAATATGGTGAAATAAAATATTTGTAGTAGTAAACGAGAGAGCTCATCAAGGTCGGGTACCTCCAAACTTATTTCTGCCACCAAGCAGTGTTGATGATCAGGTTTGAAGGTCATGTGCATCGATGTAATTACATAAACATGAAACATTTTAGTTTTGTATCTGAAGGACAATTCACCTACAATGCCAATGCAATGGGGCTTGTGGCTAAGTAACAACAGCCGCACGGGTCGATCAATCAGGTTAAGCTACGCTTGCCGCGGTTGGTCTGTGGATAGGTGACCATCATTACCTACCAAGACCCCTCTGTGCCTCGGAAAGCACGTTAAGCCGTTGGTCCCGGCTGTCATTTGTAGATCTTTGACAGTCGTTACGGGTAGTTAGAAGCCCAAAAAGTCTGACAACCAGTCTTACCAAGGGGTATCGTGAATCGTGTTACGTAGTAACTAGGTTGTGGAGGTCAGATAGGCAGTCGCTCCATGTAAAATACTGGTGTTCAGCTGCATCCGGTTAGACTGGAAGCCGACCCCAACATAGTTGGGAAAAGGCTAGGCAGATGATGATGCCTCCCGTACTGAAGGAGTCAACAGGCGACGCGACGGTGATCACTTACCATTAGGTTGTACAACTGTTTGTTTGGTATTTTTAATAAGACCAATAAAACATCTTTAACCAACATTAAATTTTCAGATAATTACAATGATCGACGAACTAAAAAACTCTTTAGCGCACCTCGTCGGCCAGGCAAGATGGATGGATGACAACACAAAGTTAGCAACATACCTGAAAATAATCGAAATGAAGACTCTCATAGGATTTCCAGACTGGCTGCTAGAGGAAGGGAAACTGGAAGAATATTATGAAGGCATAGAGGTCGATCCTGAGAAACATTTGGAGAACATGATAAATATCAATCAAGTGAAGACCAAGAAAGTTCTCAATAGGTTCAGAGAAGGAAATAACTTTACTTGGGCAACTGATCCTACTGAAGTCAACGCGTATCATACTTTCCAAGAAAATACTATAAGTGAGTATTTATAAATGAGATGAAGAAGATTGGTAATATGTATGAGTGTATTATTAAATGCCAACATAGTTTTTGGCGTATTGGTTACTATTGAGATACAAGTAAAGTGAATTAGGTTAGAATTTTAGAATAAATGAAGTTTTTTTGATATATAAAATATTAAATTAGACATTTTCCAACTTTTCCTTTCTGGCTTTAGTGAAAGTAGAGTAACTTTATTTAATACTTAAATGTTTCCTATAGCTGTCCCTATGGTGATGTTACAACATCCCTTCTTTGATTTAGGACTCGAGTAAGTATGTTCTTTACTATTATAATTTAGGTAGATTATCTAAAGTTTCTTTAACGTTTTCATTTTGTCCAGCTCACTTAACTACGGTTCTTTGGGAACGGTTCTTGGACATGAAATAACGCATGGCTTCGATAACTTTGGTAAAAACTTTAATTTCTTTAAGTCTTTTGTATCTCTGTTTGTTGCTTGTCGATTTAAATAGATTTGATACAAAAGAAATAAAAATAATTTTAAATTGAAAATTCTGGATCATTTTATGACAAATACAAACTACATCCGGTAGACAAGCGTCATTAAAACTTCCACACTTCTTAAGCCAGTGGCTCACAAACAGACTCAAACAATGCAATCAAGTGCTTAAACAATCTTAATTCCATCTTACAAACAGTTTTAATACTAACATTTCCCACATTACAGGTCGTCAGTTCGACAAGAACGGCAACATGCTGCCGTGGTGGTCCAACAACACGATTTACTCGTTCGTCAACATGACACACTGCTTCATCGAACAATACTCCGGGTATTACGTCCCAGAGTTGGATGAACATGTGAGTTTACTGCTTTTTCTTCTAGAATAATTCAATTAGACTACCAATGTTGTCAATGGTGTCTTTGGGAGTCCCGTAAGGCAGCATTTTAGGCCCCGACTTTTTCTTAATCTTTTAAGTGACTATGTACAAGACAATAGCTTGTTCGGGGGTTCCCCAAGGCAACATTTTAGGCCCTTTCTGAATCATGTGAAGTTCATGTCAACGGTATACGCATTCCATAGATAAATATCTTAAATCAAGATAGACTAGTGTGAGATAAACTTATAATTTAACGGATGCGTTCAGCTGGTTCTTCAATTAGGAGTCAAATTAAGGAGTCTGTACCCTAAGTGTAAAACATTTTTTTTTAATCTACAGGTAGACGGCAAGAAGACATTAGGAGAGAATATAGCAGACAACGGAGGCTTGAGAGAAGCTCTGGCGGCTCTGAAGCATCACCAGAAGAAGCGACGACCAGAACCGAAGCTACCGGGCTTTGAGCACATGACGCCTGAACAACTGTTCTTTCTGTCTTATGGGAATGTAAGTAGCTTACATATTTTTTTTTTTTTTAAGTGAAAACTTCTTAAGGCGCGTTGGGCATTTTTGAAATGGGACTAAACCATTGATTTAATATGGGTTAATTTTCTTTCAAAACATCCTGTAGGTTTTGATTTTAATTAGATTGATCATGCTGTATTTGAAATAAATATTCTTACAGACTGTTCACTATAACTTGTCCCTTGCCGTCATGTTGGCACCATTGTTTGTCAAGTTTTTTTTTTTACCACACATTACCACCATTACACCATTACCATTACCAGAACAGTGCTACCATTCGCGTCACGGGACAAGTTATAATAAACTAGCACTGTAGTTTGTGCCTGTTATATGGTCCAAATAGTGACGTTATAAAACAATAGATTCCTTATGCCCAGGGGTATCCGAAAACACCCCATGTATGGTTCCGTGATTCTTGATAGTTTTCGAGTTATTTTGATCGAAAAGGAGGAATTTACGTTCTTGTGACACAGTCGTTTCGAGTCAACTTTTTGTTTTATTTTTATTGGGATATTTTCGGATACCCCTGGGCTTGAGAAATCTAATTTTTTTTGTATGACGTCACTAGTTGGACCACCTTGATTTTGACATCTGTTCCTTGATATAATTGCTTATGTTTTCTTCTACATAAAAAGGTTGTTCTTCACAGCTGTGGTGTGGAGTATCAACGAAAGACTCCTTGAAGTCGGACCTCGAAGACGAGCACTCTCCGCAGATGTTCCGCGCTCGTGGTGCGCTGCAGAACAATGAGGAGTTCGCGCGAGCGTGGCACTGTCCGCCGGGGTCTGCTATGAACCCGCACAAGCGATGTGTTATATTTTGAAGGTAAATCATAAATTCTAGTCTTATCCTAATGAAAACGATTGTCCCGTACGATCAATCAAGTCGTTAGTGTAAATGATCGCGTAATCGCAGATTCGCGCGATAGTCGTGATCGATAAGGACGTGGCCTTAGGCTTGTCAAAGTTGATCATAATGATGATAGGCCCTAATTTTAAATACTTAAGTAAGATTTTACGATAGCGCTCGATGACAATGTGGAAGAGAGTAAAAAGTACGAAATAATAGGAAGTTATTCAAAAGAGTACAAAGTGCATTCTTCTGAATATTCTAAGAACTTAGTGACGTAGTAGTAATGGTTATTTGGAATTTAGACTGTGCAGTTGCTTTAATATTTTCGTATCAACAAAATGTGTTTACTTGCAGATTGAACTACGGGAAGCAAACAGAATACTTTGTATCATAGTAACAAAGAACGAGAAGATGGTGTAAATAGAATCAAAGCAGTATTTCCTAGCAATAAAAGTCCTTTAGATTAAGTATGAAAAACTTTTGTAAATGTGTGTGCCATAGATTATAATGATATACTTACTAATAGTCCTTTTATACGTCTTCTCCTCCTGCTCTTCAGTGTGTGAAAATGTTATTTTAATTTTGTACTTCGCACAAAATGTTGACTGAAGTGCATTTTTCAGCACTCCTAATATTTTATAAATTTTCGTGTGTTTCCATATTTTCTCTTATTCTTTATTATAAGCCTAATGAGTACATTCATAACAGCGATTTTGTGATTTTTACAATAAATTTATGTGAAAACTGACCTCTGCCTTTTATTACATTTGCTTGTGTTTATTGTTATTAATGATACTAAGCAACTTTTAACAAAAAACATTTGGATACTGCTGTTATAATTTCTTATCTGGAGTCATAAAATGAAATTAATAAAGAGGAGAAAATAAACACATGGCACTAGTAAAATAACTTTAATTACAAAGATATAATGCAACTTGATACAACTTGTTATAACATATTAATGGTGACCAATAGAGTTGTACGAAATGGTCTTGGAGAAGCCTCCTCCATAGCCGTGTGACGAAACACCGTAGCCGCCTCCGTGGCCGCCTCCGTAGCTGCCTACGTAGCCGCTTCCGTAGCCGCCTCCGTAGCCGCTACCGTAGCCGCTACCGTAGCTGCCTCCGTAGCTGCCTCCGTAGCCGCCGCCATGACCAGCGGAAATCGGGATACCGCCCGAAATGCCAACACTTCCTATACTGCCCGATATGCCTCCAATACCAATTCCACCGCCTCCAATACCAATTCCTCCGCCTCCAATACCAATTCCTCCGCCGCCAATACCAATTCCTCCGCCTCCAATACCAATTCCTCCGCCTCCAATTCCACCGCCAATAGCAACGGGTACCGCAGAAACAGCTTGCACAGTAGCTACAGCAGGCACAGGGACAGGCCTATCAACAACAACGGGTTGGGGCACAGCGACAGGCCTGTCAACCACGACGGGTTGAGGCACAGGTACGGGCCTATCAACTTGAACGGGTACCTGAACGGGGACGGGGCGGTCTACATAGACAGGCTGTGGCACCGGAACCTGACGATCAACGTACACAGGCCTGTCAACAGGTACGTGCTTCTCAACAGTCACAGGGTACGGAACAGGTACATTTACAGGAACCCTGACGGGATATGGCACTTTCCTCTCATAGTACACAGGCACTTGCCTTGTGACCTCCACGGGAACTTTTTGTACGACGGGGTAAGGTACAGGTCTGTCAACCTGCACAGGTACTGGGACCCTTACTGGGTATGGTACTTGACGGTCGACGGGGACCGGGACGGGTACTTGCACTGGTACTTGCACATCTCGCGTGATGGTTCTGGTAATGTATCGAGGTACTTCCTGACGTAAGATCACTGGGTTAGGTGCTACGCTCACAGAAGTTTGAACTGCTGGGGCTACTGCCACGGGAGCAGCGGCTACTGCAACAGGACCTCCCACGGCGATAGCTGGACCACCAACTGCGAATCCTCCTCCAGAACCGATTCCACCGCCACTTATTCCAATACCGCCGCCACCTATTCCAATACTGCCGCCACCTATTCCGATACTGCCGCCACCTATTCCAATACTGCCGCCACCTATTCCAAGACCGGCTCCACCTATTCCGATACCACCCGAAGATATTCCGATACCGTGTCCGGATAATCCAATAGAGTGGCCAAGGCCAACTGAGTGGCCTATTCCGATCGAGTGGCCCAATCCAATAGCTGGTGATGAGAAGCCAATAGAGTGACCTCCGTAGCCGTATGCTGGTATGTGTCTCTTCACTCCTTTGTCTGAAACTGCCTCATTTTTGATCCCATCAACGATAAGGAGTTTGGATACTTTAGATTTGTCTGCTATTTCTTTTGTTGTTGATAGACTACTTGCTGAAAGCAGCACCTGGAATAAAAGAGATATAAAATATTACTAAAACATCAATTATTTTATACGAAATAAGTGGAAAGAAAAGACGTCTTTCTTTGTAAGAAAAGAAATATCAATTGACATAGGTAAATAAACAAAGTAATACATAATCCGATGTTCGCTCGTTAGTAATAAGTAGATAAATATTTCGCTTACTACCCTCGTTGTGTTTTTGTTATGGTCTCATTTTATATTTTTGTTTTAATTGTCTAAATCATGTGGTCGATGATTTTGGTGCACGGTAAAACTCTAATGAGTTTATGTTTGCACCAACTTATTATGTATAAAGATATAAGTATACTACTGAATGAATATAAATAAATAATAATAATAATCAATGAATAATGTTAGAAAAATCCTAAAAATTATGGGGTAATGAAATAGTATTGAATAACTCTGTGCCCCTATTTTGTATGAGATTTTCTATAATTTCACCTAACGTTTTATGAGAATATTTCTAGCGTGAATGTGGATCATCATCTGCCTAGCCTTTTCCCAACTATATTGGAATCGGCTTCCAGTCTAACCAGATGCAGCTGAATACCAGTATTTTACATGGAGCGACTGCCTATCTGACCTCCACAACCTAGTTACTAGGTAACACGATACCCTTTGGTATAAGACTGGTTGTCAGACTTTTGGTTTTCTAACCACCCGTAACGACTGTCAAAGATCTACACATGACAGCTGAGACCAACGGCTTAACGTGCTTTCCGAGGCACGAAAGGGTCTTGGTATGCAAATATGGTCACCCATCCACGGACCAACCGGGGCAAGCGTAGCTTAACCTGATCGATCGACCCGTGCGGCTGTTATTACTTAGCCACAAGCCCCGTGAATGAGGATACTTAAGCTAAAAATCCAATAAACCACCAATAGATACCAAAATAGGAATAGTGATAGTTTCGATTTCAAAATTCGTTCACGATAAAATCTGAGAAATAAATAAAAAATCTCTAAATAGAAATAATATGTCAGTTTTGTCCCAGTTCGGCTGCGCTTGCGACATAAACGGGAGCGAGGCGAGCCGGCTACAAGTTACAACTCACGGAACTTTGCGCCGGAGTCGATTGCTCTGACCCTTTGATACCTAGTGTTGAACCTGTTTCTAGATTCGTCTGTTTATTTGTTTTATATTGATGTTTTTCAGTATCAGAAATTAAAGCTACAGTTGTAAAGGGTCTGGAAAAAGTTTTTAAATCAAATTTATGGAAGAAAGAATCCAGAAATACAACGAAACTTTCCATAAACAATATATGCTGCCAATAATAAACTATTACGTTTATGAATAAACTTGTTTGTAATACAAGACATACCTAATGTAATTGATTACCTACGAACCTAACTTATTTAAAATTTAAGACTTAAAAAAAGTTAAGGTATTAACGGTCCTTAATTTTATGTAAGTAACATAAATGTAAATTCACCCAAGGAAAGCCGCTACTAAACCTAGTCTAGTTTATAACTGTAATTGGTTCGCTTGACAACTTAATTTTAAACATAGACATTTCATTTAGCGTTAGCTTAGCTACTACAATCTACATAGTTAACTTAAAGTACCTATGTAGTTACTGGATAGATCGAAATGTATTTGGATTCAAGATATTATAATTTAATTGTGTTGCAATAACAGAACAAGGAACAAAAATTGACAAAACTTGATACAAACGATATTACCGAAATACAATATCATAAAGCCTGTCAAATCCTGAGTAAGACTATTTATCAAATAAATGTTTGTTAAACCAACTCCGTTCGTGGCGAAATAGATGTCTTTGCTGGTTCCGTAGCCTCAGTAAGGACTAAACTCAGAGATTTAATTGTATAATTGTTTAATTGTTTTATATTTTGTTTTTTTTAATTTTTTTTTTCGATGATTTTTCCATTTCTTCAATTTGGGATTTGTATAACTTTTATTTTAATAAATTGTAAGTGTCATTTGTAAGTGTTACTTAAAATATGCATGCTAGATTCACATCCAGTAGATGTCAATCAGACATATTGTTTTGTAGCTATTCTACTGCATTTTGTGATTGTACATCAGTTTTGGGAATTTAAAAAAAACCATTAAAAATTTTGCTACAGTACCTACCTACCTAGTGGACCTACTGTAGCAATTTTTTTTTCTATCCAACAAAGTCCCAAAGACAAAACTAAACTGAAAATTTATTGATTATCAAAAAAAACACATCGCATAAATTACATTATAATAATTAATATATTATTATTATATTAGAAGTATGTATGTAAGTATAGTATCTCATTGTATGTTTATATTTAAATTAGTGAATTGTATTTTTTCCTCCTTTGATTTATGTTTTTTTTTTGTTGTCTTTCTACTGTTACACACGTTGTCTACATCCCTTTTTATGCTTACTTTTCTATCGCAGACATGCTGGAAGAGATTTCTTTAGAAATAAGCATCACCTTTGTACGTATTTTTCTGTTCCTTTCTTCTTGTCTGTTTATATGTGTGTGAAATAAATAAACAACATCACTAAACCATAATAATCAAGAATAGACGCTGAAAAGCGCCTGGAAAACGTGGCGTGGGAAAACTATCTATATATATCTTTAGGTACGTAAACAACTGCAGAAAGAAACAACAGAAAAGCTCTCAACTCTAATTTCCTTTAATATCTACCTCAAAGACTGCAGTGGCATACATCAGTGTCCATTGCTTAGTCACCAGCCCACCAGCTGAGGTCAAGGTGAGCACACAACCCACAAGGTCGGTGATAACACGTGCTTAGCGGTAAGTATGGGGTGTGGGATTAATTTTATAGCAAATATGAGTGGGTGAGTCAGCTGTTTGTACGGGTCACCCCTGGCAGTTGACACACCTTGCCTAAACTTCCTGGATAATAATATATAATATTTGCTTATATGTATCATATAATAATCAAATCATTATATTGGCTTTTAGAAAAATATCAAAATATTTTTTTTAAACGTTTATAAAGTTACTCTTCTTCTTTTCGTGTGACTAACCTGCTGTCAGAGTTTTAAAGCCGCCCATGGGCCTCTGACTTGGCTCCACATGCCGTCAAGAAATATCTCTCAGGCATGCCGGTTTCCTCACGGAAAAGTTCCTAAGATACTAAATTAATAATGAGTTGCTTATATAAATAGCACTAGACAACAATAAGCATAATCAGCCTACAATTTTCCCACTATTGGGACACAGGCCTCCTTTCTTCGAGAGGGAATGAGCTATAATCTACTACGCGGGTCCAGTGCGGGTTGGTAGATGTCATATGTCTTCGAATGTTTGGTTCTAGGACATGCCGGTTTCCTCACGATGTTTTTTTTTTTCACCGTTTTGAGAGCAGTAGTGATGAAATAAAGTAAAGTGCCTGCCTGGGTTCGAACCCACGACCATCAACAACTCGTAAGTCGGGGGGCCGTTATCACTGGGCCACCACTGCTCACTAGACAACAATAAAGATTTGGATTTTTCCCGTAAAAAAATTCATTCAAAGCATAATTTATTGATATAAAATAATTCCCTCATGATCCTGTGTGGCCGACAAATACTCAATACTTTATTGCATTCCACAATGTATGTGCTTAGGTGGTAAATATTTGAAAAGAATCAATCGTGGACCCTGTTGGGCACAGCAAAAGAAATATAGTAGAGATGAGGACTTATTGTTTATCTTATAATCTAATTTATTCTAAAAAAAACATTTATTTTGTATTTTATTTGAGTTTTAGAGATTTATCATTTAAATATTCTTGTACACTGTAGTAACATTTACTTAATAATAGATTTTTTAATTTATTTGTGAATAGATGGAGTTCACACACACACATATTAACCAAAACAACCTAGATACTCTATCAGCAGCTCAAAAAAACAGTAGCAACAAAATTCTCTTCCAATCAAGTCCATTGAAACACACCACACGTGCCCAAACAAGTACCTAATATTTGAAACACAGTTGGTATTAATTACACGCCTAACACCGTATAAGCTCATTTGAAGCCATGTTGAAATACCTACGGCCTAACATTCAGAACATACCCGCTCTGGTGCTTGATATCATGCTCTAATACCTATTTTCCGGTGCTCATGTACGAAACAACTTCATTTGCATTTGGCGTTGCCTAATAGCGGATTGGAGGACTCTATTTGCTAGATTTTCTAGATATCATTTTGAAATAAGATTAGATTTTGTAATAGCTAGTTTTCTTGTCGTGATTGATCGCATTAATTTAACTAGACATAACTGGCTATAAGATTTTGAAATATACAAAACTTGCTCCAGAACTGTCTATTTCAAGTAATTTTACATTAATAATATATTTTACATTTTCACCCAAATTGCAAGAAATCTTGTTTTTTTTTTTGTTTTTCAGGACTATACTACCTATCAAAGTTAAAAAAAAACTGGTTTTAAAGAACAAGTCATGTTTTTTAACAATTAATTTTCTAATCTTTTCACCACAACGTCATATGAACAAGATCGATAAAATTCTATCAAACCTATTCATATCCAAAAAACCGGCCAAGTGCGTGTCAGACCACGCAAAATGAACGGTTCCGTAGTTGGGATGAATTAATCCCAAGAACAAACATTGTAGATGAAAAACATATTCCCCCATACATTTCAACTGCAAATATAAGTTTGTACACAATATTTAGTGATTTACCATGTTATTTTAATACCATAGACTTCTTACAGGTTTTTCTATAATCTGTAAGCATAGAACTATTCTCAACATTTTTTTTTTTTCTAAATTTTAAGCTCAATAGGTTTGGGGATAAGGGGGAATGGTCAATTTTCATCTATTTTCTTAAATATTTTTAAAAGTATTTATTTAAAAATATTGAAATCCTCGCAATAAGCCCTTTCATTCAATATGTCACACGGTACAGTTCGCAAAACATTTTTTTTTCTTCTTTGCCCCCCAAAAGTGCGCATATTCTTTATTCATTTATTTACGTTACACGTCCGTGTTTTAGTCACAGAAATACATAACTTAATCGGTCCATTAGATTTGGAGCAAATTGACTGTGACAGACGGACAGACAGACAGACAGACGGACACACGAGTGATCCTATATGGGTTCCGTTTTACCTTTTAAAGTACGGAACCCTAAAAACTTAAGCATAAATAAGCCTATAACGTTCTCACTGATCGGACACAAGCCTCCTCTTTGTGAGATGGAGTGGTCCGTACCTAATCAACGTTGGTGGATGTCACACAATAGGCCTCGATTTTTTGGTTCCAGGACATACCGACTTCCAATGTTTTCCTTCATCGTTTCGAGAGCAGTGTTTGTGGTGGTTCGTTTGGTATCCAATTACCGTAGAAGTGTGCACGAATATTACCTACATTACACCAATCACTGCATTAAAGTTACGTACTAGAATATGACGAATATGATTAACAGCAATCCTTACTCAACATAAATAACACAATCAGGCATTACGTAGGTATAGTTTTCGATATAAAAAGTGTATGAATACGCGCCTGATCTACCGTGCGGCGAGTATTAGCGATGTAAGTAAGTGCTTCATTAATAATTGGATGTAATTAGTAACAGTATGTAACTTGTGTTGCCGTGCCAGCAATAGATCCTTATCGTTTCCTGAGGGTGCTGTAAGATATGGTATTGCAGTTGGGGTTGAATCATCCAAATTAATGTCTATAGTCGCTAATAAATACGGCCAAAATCGTTAAGTAATGTAGGTATGTGTACCTAAGTGAAATAATAAAGAATTCTTCAGAATGTTAAGAATCTACTATTAACCAAAAACCCCATCTCAAAAACCCAAATCTAAAGCTGACATCAAGTTTTGAATTCATCTTAAAACTCTCCTAATGACACGAAGTGTGACTCAGGACACAGCTAATATCAGAGGGACCATAGATATAATTGAGTCCTAAAATATCAATAAAATTATTTTAAATTCTGAACGCATATTTAAAAAAACGTGTGGCACTCGGGGACTGCCGCGGTAAAGCTATTGCATAGCATTTGTAACCTCCATACTTCCTATTTGTCAACGCTACACTTGGGATGATGACGTGATGACATAAAACAAAAATTACGTTCCCATGACAACATCACGTTGTAATGGGAACCGTCATTACATGGTAGGCGGAGTGGGGGGTGTTAGGTTTTTTTCGTTACGGAATTTCTTGATTCGGTCGCCGCGCTCAAAACCCGCGATAAAAGCTATGCAATAGCTTAAAAATTAAGATCCGTTTTTAAGCAGTCTGATATCCGTGGTATTAGGTATTAGACATGTTATTATTCTATTCACCATTAAATCTGATGCAAGACCCACCGGGTATGACAAGATAATTATCAGTAGTGGTTAAGACCACCAACCTACCTTTCCTAAGTTCCCTACAATTATAGGTATCTGTATCACATTACAAAAAAAAAATTGTGGCACTCCGGGAGTGCCGACAGAAGTGAAAACTTGAACAAGATCGCCTTGGTGGAAGAAAAATACTTGTATAGAACATTGGTCCGTAACCTTATCTAAATAAAGAGAACAACCGCGTTTACAAAAAAAAAATACTTCCAAAACCTTTAAAATAAAAATACTTGCATATCCAACGCGCTTAAAGAAGTTTTCACTACAAAAAACAAAATTCTCTCTATCATTGTTGGAGTAATTACAAAATAATATGTAGGTACCCCTCCTAGATCCTAACTAGTATACTAACATTATGTTGTCATCAATTCCCGCCTAAATCTGATGCAATATCCACAGGATATGACAGGATTATTCCATTAGTGGTCACCATTACTGACCACCTAACTCCTAAATTTCCTTGAGAAGCTGACGGAAACGCCAGCTTTAATTAATGTCACATTTCTATGTTTGTAAAGGCGATCTGTCTCATTATGACGGGATGTTGAGTAATGGACCCATATGTCCATGGAAATAACTTACACTTGTTAATATGCATACCTATTTATGCATGCACCATATTAGTAGATAACTTGGTGATCTAAGAGTTAGTTCGTTACGTTAAATTTTCTTCTAAAATATTGAAGATAAATATATACCTACTGATAAACTGACATAGCCAATTTATAAGCTCGTATGACATAAGGTTGACAAAACTTAACTAGGTGACGAAATCAAAGCGTAATAAGAGATTAATAAGTTTGTATAAAATGATTTCATGAGAAGATGAGATGCAATAATTGAAGGACAAACACACTAAAAGCATAAAGGGAAATTCAATAAAAAGGCTTAAGCAGTCAAGAAAAAAACAGATGTCTTGTATGTCATAAGTTTTAACGTTTTAGATTATCAAAATCAATCAGTAAATTGTTAGATTCGAAACTACTTAACAAAATTAAGTTTATAACAACCATCAATTTTGATAGAAGGAAAATAAATCATAAATTGTATGTATTTAGCTTTTCCAATTAAATTAAATTATGGCCCTATTTGTCTAAGCTAATCACCATGTTTCGTAATTTTTTCGTTACCAAAATTTTTATTTTTTTATTAATCATATATCATTAATGTTTCTAAAGAATTTATGACAACCCCTTGGGTTTTTCTGTTGATTTTTACACCTAAACAATCTTAATTAAAAACCAAAAAAAATAAGCATCTTACCATCAAAACAAAGATCAGCATCATGTCAAAGTTTATTTATATAAGCATATAAAATTAAATAAAAAATCCGAGATCACTGTATCACATTACTTTCAGCAACTATTCGAGTGTGCCAACGTTCTGCGCACAGGCAGCCGGCCCCGCGCTTATATAGACGAAAGCACGACTCCTGTATGCCAAGACAGCTCCATTACAAGTATTAACTATATTTATTGGGTTTAGTGGTGCATAAGACTAAATATTAAGACCCACTTCTAAAATTTTAGCTGGATTAGGAAGAAGAACATCAGTTTTGTTCGTTTTTGTGGTAATCGGAAGTATTCGATGATTAATTGAACACCTAATGCGTCTTGCCGAGTTGTTAGTGAAGTTAATGTTGCAGAACTTGAAAACTGAATTAATGGAAAGGTTAAGACCGAAATGTTTTGTTATGAGTCGATTGTAACCCCAGACCTATTAGACTGTTGAACAAGGCTCCTAATGGAGCCTAAAGCACCAGTCAACTGTTGCGGCAACTATCTTTACCTCGATGTTTTAGTGTTCCCTGTTCTCATTAGGCGAAAGCGCGAGCCAGACTTTTTTCAAAATCTTCAAGTTTAGTTTAGTGACAATTTTATATTTCTGACTTCAAGATCCCGATATTTGCTGGATAACATTTTTTCCACTTTCTCTGAAGGTTCAGGTGAAGTCATCCAAAAATATTAAAAATATGTGTTTAAAATCTACACGATTAAAGTAAAGAAATACAATCCATGAAATTAACATATAAGTATAATTTAGCCTTTCTGCTTCTTTTTTCGTTTGGTTAGTGACTAACCTGGTGCCAGAGTTTTTAGGCCGCCCATGGGCCTCTGACTTGGCTTCAAATACCGTCGAGAAATATCTCTCAGGCAGGCCGGTTTCCTCACGATGCTTTCCTTCACTGACCACTACCACTTCACCATTTACCCTAAATCATCTTTTATATTAGCCTGTGTTGATAATAACCAATATTCGATTTATATCATGCGACAACTCGAAAATAAGCTTTGGCATGTGTCATGCCACCCATCCTGTTCTATCGGTTGGAATGTACTTAGGTATCATATTATTCAAAACAAAAGACAGCGTCTTCATCGATGCTTGATTGATTCGAGACTTCGTGAAGAATTGTACCTATATTTTTGTTTCAGAATTGTGTCTTTTAAATGCCATTCCCGTATCTTCGTTACGATGTCGTACGACAAAAGCGTATGGACACATGTTCTAAGTGAGCTAAAGGCGTGTCGCAGCAGCAGGTGGTTCTCAGGCATCCACAGTTTTGCACACGTTTTTAGATAAAAATTTATCAATTTGCGCTCGGATTCCAACGACCCGACATTTTGTGCAGTTTCTGAGCTTCAGGATAGTTGATGTTGGTTACAAATTATGGCGTTATTTTGTAATCGTTATGAGAAAACATGAATCATTACACTCTTCCTGTTTTTCGTCAGAAACACCTACGTAGGTTGTTTAGCTACGTATAACCGACCAGTCTAAGTAGGCATGATTACATACAGTCATCATGAATATTATCTTTTCGACGCTGAAGAAATGTAAAAGCCTAATATTGCAAGCGGATCACTTTAGTTTACAAGAAAATTCATTTCTTTCGTTTTTTAACCTCATTTAATTTGTAAACTAAAAGAATTCAACAAAAGAGGAGCATTAGTGAGATGTTGACGGTCACCGTAAGCACTCTGAGCAGTCAGCTCCATTACCAACCTTTTGTTCAGTTTCCGTCACAAGAGAGAGAATAGGTACTATAGATTTGCTGTTATCCTACTAAGGGCTGATGTTTCAATAGTCAGATAACTTTAATCTGAGGAATAAATATAACGGTTTGACCGCTTTTCTATAGAAAATAATATTATGTCAAACTGTACCAAGAATAGGCTCTGACCTTGGAAATAAAATTACCACTCAGCAAGGTTGGCATTGGAGCTGACTGCTCAGGGTGCCCTAGGGTGACCGTCAACATCTCATTTTAAAAGGCAAAAGCGCCAGGTTAGCCCGCGAAATAATTTTTTTTTTTTAAATTTGCTATTTGCAGTACCTATTAAGTTGTATGTTGATCAAAATATGATTCGCGACCGTAACAAATATGATTTTAGAGAATTATAATCATAAAAAGCATGAATACAACCATCAAGCTCAATTATTATTTTTTTGCTGTTGGGTACCATTAATTCTGATCAAAAGACAATCTGATACTGGGGGCCTACCATAGCTCCATCTCTTTCTCCCACTGAAATAATATTAAAACAATACTGCTTTAAAAGCTGGTGGTAGGCCCCCTGATCTGCAAATTGCAAAAAACTTATGAAAATTTGAATTTCATAGGGTACATTAGCGCTTCTCCCCTTCCTAAGGCGCTTTTTGTTGAAACTTTTCAGAATTTGAGATTATTGAAAAATCTGCACTTAATCAAACAGCTGAGAGCTTATGCGCTAATAAGCATGAAGTCATGAACAACAAAAACTAGTCCCGCCTGGCCGCCACGTTGGAAGAATGTCCCGAACGGACATTTTCCAGTTTTCAAGACGGGCGGGCCCTTCCTTTTAGAGTGATCGAGATCAATTTGAATTTCTAATAGCTGTGGTCATAAGTTAATCAGTTTACTTAAACGTTCGTTGCTCAACATGTGTTCTGATTATGTGAATAATTCATTAATAATTAAAATTATTTATCGACGGTTATGTTATAAAGGATATGTTTAAGTGTTTTTGTGAGTTTTATAACGTCTGGTTTCCATAGATTCTAGTAAAATGCAAATTTATCCAAGTAAGTTTCCAGTGTAAAAGGATTAGACTACCTACTAGAATCTTGAAGTCTGAAGACTGAAGTCCATTGGCAGAAGTTCAAATCAGTAATGCCACTATAATAGGCGAAGCTATCATTGCAATGTGAAATCTATGTAGAAGTTTATAAAGTAATCACCAATTTTCGTGTTAGCTGCAATATCTATAGGTACGCTACGCTACGTGTTATATAGCTGTTGAATCATATCGTGATCTGTATTCATAGATTGATACTTAGGTACTAGGTACTCTCAACTTCTCAACTGAATGATGCAATTTCGCTGCAAATGAATTCATGGGTAAGTTCGATAAAATACTTGCCTGTGGACGTACCTACCGTATGTAGTACCTAGTAAGAAGAGCAGATTAAGGGCCTTTTCTAATTTGTCGGCGCAGCAGCGGTAGGATATCGGCATTCTCGGATGCCGAAAACATACCGCGTTGCTCGCACCTACATACGCAAATGCCGGTAAAAAATTATGCAGAGCCGCTTGTGCAATCGCGAAATAATGTCGTCTTCGAGTTCGAGGGATGAAGATGGTTTAAGCTTGTTACGCGTCGCACGATGTCGCACCGCTGCTGCGCCGACAAATAAAAAATGGCGTTTCAAGTTGGCTGTTACCTATTGCTGCACCATGAATGAAGAAACCAGTTGGTTTGATCGATCACATCTGGTTTATCAAACATTTTACATTTCCAGTTCCCGATATTTCTAACCAAAGAATATTTTATTTCATATGCATTGCTTTTCGATGGAAATTATTTAAATTGGTTTTTAAATGTGTTTCCGTCAATTACAAGTTGGCGCAGTTAACGATCCTGGATCTATCAATAAAGTTACTAAACTTTGTACAGTATTTCTATTTTCTTAATATCCCTCGGGAATCATCGCATTTCCGAATACAAGCAAATGCAAATTTCTATGTCCATCAGTTATTAGATTTATCGCGTATAATAATTTGAATTCAGAACTAAGTACTTTATTGTTGTTTTGTTTTGATTTCCGTGTGAACTCTATAGAGCTATAAAACCATTTTCCTATCTGTCGTGCCTGCGACTTTAGCAGCTTTCCTTCCATTTTTGAAATAAATTACATTAAGTTAAAAGAGTATTAACAATATACTTCCAAGTCGATTGAGAGCATCCGGTCTGCACCAAGTGCAAAGGGCAACTAATAGAAATCCGATGACTGACGAAATACGAAGTTTGCCGAGGGATAAAAAAATAGAAATACTGTACCTATGTAGTGTGTTAATAAGAGTTCTACATTTCGCTCTACATGAGATCTCCGTTTTAATTGTAACCTCACTTTTACTGTACATAGTTAAAATTTTATGAGTAGGGATTAGGACATAATGTGTCCTACAATTAACCGTTTCACGCGATCGTAAATTTGTGAGCCAGTTACCCTGTAGAATGTAGATATTGTTCACGTTCGTTTGAGCAAATTCAATTGAGAGACGAAAAAATAAACAATATCATGTACAGTCAATTCTTTAATCATTTCATTTTAAAATAAATAACTTAAATCTAAAGTGTCAAATATAAAACAATCATACATCAATTCACAATTAATAAATAAACATTCACTTTCACAAACTGCATAAACACAAATAAAATACGACATACCCTATAGTTCTCTTGAATAAGTACGTACAGATTGTACGTTCGCGTTTAGAAACAAAGATATCAACAAGACTAAATACAGCCAGCTGACTTACGCGAATACCTACATGTTACTTATAATTCAGTTAACCAAATTCATTTTATGCTAATATTTATGTTAACAAAATCGTGAAATATTTAAAAAGTTCTCGGAAAACTTTTACGAACAAAACTCCTGTTCTTTTGTCAAAATAAAGAGGAAGAAAAACTTACGAGGCCCTCAACCGCCTCAAATTGCCTCCATACTTTAAATGAACTATTCAATTTGTCTAATTGTTCGTTACTAAAAAATGCCTGAGCAATTAAAGTTTTAAATACATGCAAAAATTGACAGGCCACAATTATACAGGCTTGAGTAGATAGCATACAAGTATAGTAGTAGTTTGTACAACATAACATTCAAGTTATTACAAATAACATGTACAATAAAGTATTTTCTAAACACGAACATAGTCAAAGCAAATAAATAGCATCACCCGAACCAAATAATCATCCACTTAAAACATATCGTTTGCATCATCAATGTCACATCGACTACATAATACAGTCATTATTTTATTACCAATATCCTCTGCCTTGCCTTTTATAACCCATTATCCATAATAGTCATAAGTATTTAGGGAGTAGAGTTATAGACTGTTTATAATGAAAAACTTCTTCTTCCCAGCTAAAGCACTAGGATGTGGTGAAGGGTGGGCGTTTTGGGGGACTATCTTAAGTAGATTCTCAGCCTAATTTGAATAAACGACTTTTGATTCTGAATGAACTGGGTTCGAATTCAAAGTTTTCCAGAAATTGAAAAGATATTTTGACAGTTAATCTGAGAGAGAACTCAATTTCCAAAACAATCTCTTTTTCTTCGTTTTCTCCTTTCGTCAATATTTTTCTCTTGCCTACTTTTACATTTTTATCTATCATACACAGTCTAGTATTATTTCTAATTTATTCCCTAGGATATGACTGCCAACGTCCTTATCATCACTCAGTCTCATTATCCCCGTTATTGGGTTCCGTAGTGCTCCCTTGTTCTGACGATGTCTCTGACGAAGTACCCGTCAGTTCGGAGCTCGATTCTTCGGTAGCAGTAGCGTTGGTCGGTGTCGCGATTTCGGGCACGATCTCGCAACGCTTGCCAGAAATTCCGGGCTGGCAGTAACACTTGAAGAATCCATCACCGGATTCCAAGGAGACACATCTTCCTCCATTCTCACAAGTGTCTGGATTCTTGTCACAGTAGTTGAGTTCTGTAAAAGGAAATCCCTATTATAGTTCTATATCCCGGTAGGATCATCATCTGCCTAGCCTTTTCCCAAATATGTTAGGATCGGCTTCCAGTCTAACCAGATGCAGCTGAATACCAGTACCAGTATTTTACATGGAGCGACTGCCTATCTGACCTCCACAACCTAGTTACTAGGTAACACGATAACCCTTGGTAAGACTGGTTGTCAGAGTTTTGGGTTTCTCACTACCCGTTACGACTGTCAAAGATCTACAAATGACAGCCGGGACCAACGGCTTAACGTGCTTTCCAAGGCACAGAGGGGTCTTGGTACGGAAAAATGTTCACCCATCCACGGACCAATCGCGGCAAGCATAGCTTAACCTGATCGATCGACCTGTGCGGCTGTTATTACTTAGCCATAAGCCCCTTATCCAGGTAGGACGCTACGAAAAAAAAATTTGCTCGTCGTTGCAAGGCATTTTTTTAGCAGAAATCTGGATGTGTAAAGAAGGTACTTTAATCATTCGTCATTTTGAACCTGTCTGGGACAAGCCTCCTCAGTGGCCTAGTATGAAATGGTAATTAGATCATATGACACCTTTAGTAAAATAATATTATCATTCAATGCCTTTAGCTTGGTCAGAAATATACGCCGAAAGTGATATAAACCAAGCATTTAGTTCCTTTCATGAATTGATACGCCTGTTCTACAATCTTTGTTTCCCTAAAATAAAGGTAAAAATAAGCATCGCAAATAAAAAGAAACAAAATTGGATTAGCAAAGGATTGAAACAAAGTTGCAAAACAAAGCGGACTCTACGCTTTAATTATTATGCAAATAAAGATGCGGCTAATAAAACGAAATATATTACATATTCAAAGTTATTACAAAAATGTATCTTCTCCTCAAAAAAGAACACAAATATCAAGTTTATAAATAAGAATGAAAATAAATGCAAGGCTACGTGGAGCTATTAAAGATGAAATTGGTAATACTAATTTTAAAGACAATATAGAGAACATCCAAATTGGGAACACAGTCATAACAAATCCAGTAGAAATTGCATCAGCTTTTAATAACCACTACATTAATATGACACATAATTGTACTAGTACGCAAACAAAAGGTAATTCCAATGAATATTCAACAGTCCACTCAATGTTCCTCAAACCTGTATCCGAAAGCGACGTTCGAACGGAGATATTATCATTAAATAACACAAATTCTGAAGGTTATGATGAAATAAACACGAAAATTATAAAAGCATGTGCAAATGAAGTAGTTGTAATCTTGACATATCTAATAAATTTATCGTTCTCACTTGGCACTTTTCCCGAAGCATTGAAACTATCGATAGTAAAGCCGCTTTTTAAAAAGGGAGAAAAATCCGACGTCAATAATTATCGTCCAATAACGTTAATACCCATTCTGTCGAAGATATTTGAAAAGTGCATGTATAAAAGATTGATTGACTTCTGCAATAAATTCGGTATTATTAACCACGAACAGTATGGTTTTCAAAAACAAAAATCCACTACTTTAGCTATCTTCTCTCTTATTAATACAATTTTAACGAATGTTAACAAAAACCATCTTACTACCGGATTATTTTTTGACTTATCAAAAGCCTTTGACCTAGTGTCTCATGATTTATTATTACAGAAGTTAGAAAAAGTCGGGATTAGAGGACCTGCACTTCAATGGATATCATCGTACCTGAACAACAGACAACAGCGGGTAACCATTACAAAAATAGATAAAAATAAAGACATGGTACCACACTCGTCCGAATATAAATGTAACAAATCTGGCGTCCCCCAAGGAAGTGTCTTGGGGCCAATCCTATTTCTACTTTATATAAATTCCATTACTGATATAACAAATCATAAATTTGTATTGTTTGCCGATGATATTTCTATTATTGTTACATCCGATAGAAAGAATAACACGGTTAGTGATCACGAGACTGAGATAAACAACACAATTGAAAAACTAATTGAATGGCTTAACATAAATAATTTATCAATAAACCTAAACAAGTCCGTCTGCATACAGTTTAATAAATCAAATAACCCTAAATACAATATAAAACTGAATATACCTAAAATTGACATAGTAACACAAACAAAATTTCTAGGCGTATTTATAGACCAAGATATCAATTGGAAAACTCATATTGATAGTGTATCTAAAAGAATAAATAAGTTTGTATATGCACTCAAACAGGTTAGAAGCATTACTAACATTAAAACGGCAATAACATCATATCACGCATATGTCGAGTCGTTGTTGCGATACGGTTTGATAATGTGGGGTAACAGCACCGATCGTGATAGAGCATTCGTTGCTCAAAAAAAGTGCATTAGAGCGATTTACGGGCTCCAACCAGACGAATCATGTAGACCTCTATTCAAAAAACTTGGTTTGTTACCGCTACCATCTCTTTATATCTATGAGATTTGTATGTTTGTAAGGAAGAATCAGGATTTATTTCTTAAAGCAAATGATGTTAATGTCCGAAACCGACGAGACCCCAACAGGCTCGTACTAAGCGAGTTTCCAAGACTAACTAAATATAATAAAAGCTGCCTTGCAATGTGTGTACGTTTATATAATAAGTTACCAAATGATCTCAAAAATTTAAACACTAGTTTATTTAAAAATAAAGTTTACGAATGGTTATGTGTTAATAGTTTCTATAGTGTTAAAGATTTCACTGACAGACAATGTTAATGAACAAGTCAAACCTACTGAAAAATTTGCATGCTTATTATTATATTGGCAAAACATGTTTTGTTCTAAATTGTTCTTTTACCATCTTTTTATACCGTGTTTTATGCAAATAAATATATTCTATTCTATTCTATTCTTTCACGAGGAAATCTCCTCGTTATTCGACCTATGTCAGCTTCAATAATTGTAACCTTTTTCAAATCTTACCTTCATCGCACAGCATGCCTCCCCATCCAGGCTCACACTTGCACTCCCAGGGCTTGTTGCAGCTGCCGTGCACGCAGCCAGGATACCTGTGGCACTCGCCACAGAACTGACCAGTCCAGCCCACCTTGCAGCGACATTCACCGGGGCGACGGCAGTAGCCGCGTTCATTATGGCAACCGGACGCACAGATCGCTGGAATAAAGATCATCAAAGTCATGTGATTAGCCCTTAAAAATATTCTTTACTATAAGAGCCAAGATGTCTTGAAATTTGGTGTAAGTAATATGAAATATCGAATGCCAAATTATCGAATTCATATCAATTGATCGACCATTAATCGAATAATAAGATTTTTAAAGCCTCGTTGGTCTAATGGTCGCAAAGCGCTACTGATCAAGAAACAAGAAGGAAATCCTGCTATCGCCATTAAGTCATTGGAAGACCTTCGCACCCACGCTGGATCAGACCCCAAATCGCTCCAAAATTTTAAAAACCCTCGTCCCCACACCCCTACGGATGATAACGCGACCGCTTTGGATAATATTCTTATATAACAGCAGTGACTTCCAATTTCTATTACCGACGTTATGCTTAATTGTCTCACTTTCACTCTTTTTACTTTTTACTTTGTCAATAACCTTTTTTATCAAGCTTCTTCCAGGTCACTATCACACAATCACTCACCCCATGTCACAGACCTACTCAATCAAAATCAATCTAACGAGCTCAACTGTTAAACACAACTACACACTTATACTCACTAGCTATAATTTCCTGGCACTCATCACCCCGTACTTGCATGCAACCAGTTTGTTAAAAGACAGTTTTTCGTCAATAAAAAATAAAGTTTAATAAAAAACTGTAACCCGACCACGGGAAAATAAAAATGATCTAAAAAGTACGAAACAAGCAAATATTTCAGACAGAAATCAAGACATAGGTACAAAAATGGTCAAGGTAAAGCCGTCGTCGCATGCCATTATAATTTTGTAGGTGTTCCTGGCACCCACATGGTATACAGGCATGCGACCACGGCTTTACCTTGACCATTTTTGTACCTATGTCTTGATTTCTGTCTGAAATATTTGCTTGTTTCGTACTTTTTAGATCATTTTTATTTTCCCGTGGTCGGGTTACA
This sequence comes from Agrochola lychnidis, assembly GCA_963680765.1. Taxonomy (NCBI): domain Eukaryota; kingdom Metazoa; phylum Arthropoda; class Insecta; order Lepidoptera; family Noctuidae; genus Agrochola; species Agrochola lychnidis. Next base: position 21,023,370 of record OY796865.1, on the reverse strand, counting down.
GTTTTTTATTAAACTTTATTTTTTATTCTATATTATTCATGTATATTATCCATGCACCCGCATTATTTTCTTCTATTATATAAGTATATTAAAATGTGTTGTTAATGTGGAACTCCTAAGTTATCCTCCAATTATAAATACATCTTTCCTTCCATATAATGCTCACTACTGAACTGTCGTTCTGCGCGCTATGGACCTCTCGGAGTTTCTTTGAAGGATAAAAAAGAAATCCGGAATAGAACCAGAGTTACCGACATAGCTTGCAGAGTAAGCAAGCTGAAGTGGCAGTGGGCTGGACATGTTTGTCGAAGGACCGATGGCCGGTCGAGCAGACGAGTCCTGGAGTGGAGACCGCGTATCGGCAAGCGTAGTTTGACACGCCCTTCTGCTAGATGGACCAACGACCTTTAAAAGGTCTCTGGGAGGATGTGGAGCTGATTGATTGAGCAACTGTACAGTCAACAAAGCTATTTTTAACCGACTTCAAAAAAGGAGGAGGTTCTCAATTCTACTGTATTTTTTTTTTACCTCAGAACTTTCGACTAGGTGAACCGATTTTGATGATTATTTTTTTTATTTGAAAGCTGGTGCTTCTCGTGTGGTCCCATTTCAATTTGGTCCAGTTCTGATAATGGCATCCATGAGAAAACCATATAAGTCTTAAATTTGCATTAAGTATGTTCACGACAAATGGACGAATAACTCAATATCACGCCAACCGATTTCGATGATTCTTTTTTTATCGGTGGCAAATAACAAATATACAAAACCAGACACCGACTTCCGAAATATAAGTTATTTTTCATTTTGTAGTGTTTTTTTAGGAGTCGTTTTTTTTTTGTCAAAACGTTTTTTTATAAATAGCTTATACTTAACTAATTTTAAAACAATTTTGTGAGTGTCCAGAGTAGTCAACTCTTGTACATTTAAAAAGATATTACACCCACAATAAAAATGAATATTAGCAGTGTAATGAACAGATGAATATGTTTGCCTGTAAACCAAATAACTTGTTCGACTGTACAAAGGGCTATTTGTGTCTGACCTTGTACGGAGTGATCTGGTTTCTCTGGAAGTGCTGTCAAACAGATATAATAGCTATTTACTGAGTATGTTTTCATAAATGAAGATAATGATTGATTTGTGTATATGAATATTTTGAGTGGTGGTTTTATTCTTGACGGTGAAGAAGGTAGAACCATTGCAGAATCAATTAAGAAAACTCGCGAAGAATCCATTTTAAGAGTGTTTGTTTGACTGTACTTAGTCTCAGATGGACAAAAGGGCACTGTTGAATTTTCTACGCTCGGCTAAGCGCTGAGATTTGAAAATCCAATAGCGCAATAATAGGCATTTCGTTTAGTTGTTTCTAATTCAAATTCAATTTCAAAATATTTTATTTTACATAAACCTACAAGGGCACTTATGAAACGTCAGAAGCTAGGTGCACGGTTCTAATTGGTCGTTTCCTATGAAGAAGAGCCAGAAAGAAACTCCACGGTTACTATTTTAAAAAAAATTGGCTTTTACAATACTTTCAAATAACAGTGTTACTAGGTATGGGAGGACAGTGTAGGTCTTTCAATAAGTACCAAGTACTTAACAAATTAGAAAATGGTCAACAGGTTTACAATCCACTAAGCCTAGACCGTTCTCACATTCACAAAATAGAAAAGAATCTATACAAAAGATAAATAAATTAATAAAAGTAAAAACCTATTTTAATAAAACGCAATTATATGATCGCTATTACAACTGTAATCAGTTCTAATAGCAATAATATAATTGCGTTTTGTCAATCTGAATCATGTCCACAAAAGTCACTAATAAACAGTTGAAATTTAATATGTCAAGGACGAATGTGAAAATATAATAAAAAATAAAGTTTAATAAAAAACTGTAACCCGACCACGGGAAAATAAAAATGATCTAAAAAGTACGAAACAAGCAAATATTTCAGACAGAAATCAAGACATAGGTACAAAAATGGTCAAGGTAAAGCCGTGGTCGCATGCCCGTATACCATGTGGGTGCCAGGAACACCTACAAAATTATAATGGCATGCGACGACGGCTTTACCTTGACCATTTTTGTACCTATGTCTTGATTTCTGTCTGAAATATTTGCTTGTTTCGTACTTTTTAGATCATTTTTATTTTCCCGTGGTCGGGTTACAGTTTTTTATTAAACTTTATTTTTTATTTTATACTTTTCCGTTTTTACACTTGCTAAACGTTACAACAACGCCGCGCGCAACATCTCACTGAAAATTGAATTTACAACGAGAACATTTTCGCGCGATGATTTTGTACGATTTCAAATGTCGACTAAAACCAAAAGAATCATTTGAAAGACTTCGAATGATGTTCATAGACAAAAGCCCTTCTAAAGCGACTGTTTTCCGCTGGTTCAACGAATTTAAGCGTGGTCAAGTAACTTTAGTAGCGGACGAAGAAAGAAGTGGCCGTCATAGGGCTATGACGGCTGTTACATAAGAAAACGTGCTGGCTGTGAAAAATTAAATTTAAGTGAATAGGCGAATTACAAATGAAGAGATTCAACATATACTGCAGATTGGATCGGGAAGTGTACATGAAATTCTACACGGGCATCTTCAGGTAAAGAAGATATTTTCACGCTGATTACCACTCAATCTAACGCAGAAGGAGGTTCGGCTAGAATGGTGCCGAGACATGATAGCAAAATTTGTAGCAGGCTCGTCTCGGCGCGTTTACGATTTCATTACGGGTGATGAATCATGGATTTGTCATTTTTGTTCCCCAAAATAAAAAATCAACTCAAGGGAAAACAGGGATTAAAGAGGTGTCTGATGTGGACTGGAAAATGTGTAATGAAAATTGGTTAAGACGCATGAAACTGTGTATAGACGCCAATGGAGAGTTATTTGAAAAGATTTAATAAATAAAATATAACCTGTAGTATATTTTTTTTTATTACCTATTGCAAAATTTTCTGAGTGCCGCGTGTATAAATATTAATATTTCGTTGTATACAGTGCTACACATCAAGCTATAAATTTCCAGTATTAGCTGACCTCGCATTGTACGGATATCCTTTACAATGCCAGATCAGCTTAAACTGGAAATGTATAGCTTGATGTGTAGCCGTGTGTACTTGTTTTTCTTCATAGAGGAATTGAGGATGGAATTACAAACCGTTTTTATTTATTAAGATTTGATTAACTGCACGTTGGTATCATCTTGCGATACAACGAAGCACAGTCTCACTTTTGCTTGTTTTTAACAATTTAAACATATTTATTTACTTTGAAAGTATAACATTATTTACATATTTGTAATGTGCTCGTCAAGACCTTTCTTTTGGTACCAAACATGTCATGATCATATCATTTTAATTTTTTTCGAGGTTAGAAATTTACGTGTAAAATCCACCATATTAAATTTATGGAAAATTTATATAGCCTATGTCACCCGGACCATTATTACGAATCTATTGATACCTCATTCATCAAAATCGGTTCAGAAGTTTAGGCGCTATGGTGGAACACACGTAAAAGCAAACATACATACATACAAACATATAAACATACATACATAGACTGCTAAAATCATAACCCTTCTTTTGGCTTTGCCGTAGTCGGGTAAAAATGAGCCCACTAAGCTTGCTATTTGTAAATAACAAAAATGGCGTTACTTGACGTTCTAGATAACATAGACAATACAGCCGAAACAAACTGTCTTAGCTTTGACTCTGTAGAAACATGCAAGTTTTACCTAAACGGTTCAAAATTTAACTTTAAAATATTGTCACTTAACATAAGAAGCATACAGCGCAACTTTGATAACTTCTTGGTCACACTGAAGCGCCTGGACTCTGCCATAGACATTGTTGTACTGACAGAATGTTGGTTATCGGACGGACTTATTCTGAACACCCTACCCGGCTACAAAGTGTTTCGCTCCTCAACTCCCATAAACAAAAGTGGCGGCGTAGTAATTTATGTTAAGTCATGTCACCGAATTGAGTTACTGAAGCCAACAATTGTAAATGCAGACAACATAGTGATCACAATAAATGACAAATTAACTTTATTCGGCATCTACCGCTCCCCATCCATATCTAATACCAACCCCTTCCTGGAATCGCTTGACTGTACCTTAACGAACTTAAAACACAGCTCTACCGTTATCCTTATCGGTGACATTAATATTGACATCTGCTCATCTCTCGACGGCTGCAATTGTGAATACCTTTCATTAATGGCTTCTCACGGTCTGTTACCGGCCATAAATAAACCTACTAGGGGTAAAGCATGTCTGGACCACATCTTTATAAAATCTAAATCAAAAATTTCTGGTATGGTATGCAAGTCATCAGTAACAGACCATGATATTGTTGTTGCGGGTTTGCTCTTGCCTAAACACGTCACGGCAACTAAAAATTCCCGTTTGAAAAAGAAATTCGACGTCGAGGCTGCCACTGCCGAAATTAATAATGCAGACTGGTCTCCCGTGACCAACAACCCTTCGCTAAATACAGCAATCGGCAACTTCGTTACAATAATGTCCACGGCATGTGAGAAACATACACAAACAACTAAGGTAAGCCGAAATATGATAAATATCAAGCCATGGATAACTCCTGGGCTCATTAGATGCTCGCATCATAGAGATAAACTCCACAGTTACTCACGGGCTCATCCGGATGACGCTATCAGTAGGAAAGTTTACAGCCGATACCACAACTTCTACAACTCTCTTCTCCGTAAAATAAGGGGAGATTATAACGCTAGCCTAATATCAGAAAATAGTTCAGACCCAAAAAAGCTCTGGAAATCAATCAAAATCGTAAGCGGAACCTCAAACCGTAACAATGACAATACAGAACTACTACACAGCTGTCAAACCACTGTTTCTTCTTTAAATAACTGTAATCACCACTTTACGTCGGTAGGGAAAAAACTGGTCGATAAAATACTCTCTAAAATATCAGAGACACAAGAATCAATAGCAACGAAATACAAACCTCGTAACACGGTGGCGCACACACTTTTTCTACACCCTACTGATCCACATGAAATAAGCACTATAATCACTCAGCTCAAAGATGACAGCTCACCAGGGCCGGACTTACTCACTGTCCCTCTCATTAAGAAAACTCTTAATTCCATTGCGGTACCGCTAACGCACATTTTCAACTTGAGCTTAGAGACAGGCACATTCCCTGAATGATGGAAAGTAGCGGCCGTTAGCCCAATTTATAAAAACGGCACCAAAAAAAAAAAAAATCCAGAAAACTATAGGCCGATTGCTCTGCTTAACACCTTGTCCAAGGTTCTGGAAAAAGTTGTTAACACTCGTCTGGTAAACTTTCTAGAAAAACATCGCTTGGTTTCAGACAGACAGTTTGGGTTTCGCAGGGGTAGGTCCACCGAGGACGCAGTGACACTTCTGGTGAATGGAATAGCGTCTCACATGGAAAACAGAAATAAGTGTATAGCGGTCTTTCTTGACCTTGCAAAGGCGTTCGACGCGGTGTCGGTTGATTTACTTCTGAGAAAACTGGAAGCGTATGGAATTCGAGGAGTGACTTATGACTGGTTTAAAAGCTATCTCACTGATCGCGTGCAGTTTATAAAAATAGATAATCACTGTAGCCAACAGCTCCCTATAAACTATGGAGTCCCTCAGGGTAGCATATTAGGCCCTACGCTTTTTACGCTCTACATAAACGACATCTCTAACCTAGAATTAAATAACGCCGAAATAATAACCTACGCCGATGACACAGTGATTCTATTTCATGACAAATCGTGGGACCTTGTGTACAGTCGGACAGAGGAGGGTATGACTTCTATTACAGAGGCACTCGATAACAATTTACTGTCACTAAATACTGAAAAAACAAAATACGTCGCCTTCTCGAAAACCTCAACCTCTAGTCCACCTAACGACCTACAATTGACAATACACTCCTGCCCTCCTTCTTTAAGTTCACAACCTGCAAACTGCACATGCCATCCGATTGAACGCACCTCGTCAGTCAGATATCTGGGCATCACTATTGACTCGAGGCTTTCCTTCTGGCCACATATCTCCGCTTTAGCTGGCAGAACAAGGAAACTAATCTTTATAATGAAGAATCTTCGCGACTGCCTGCCTCCAGATCTCTTAAGAAAGGTCTACCTTGCTATTTGTCAGCCCATAATTCAGTACTGCGTCTCTATTTGGGGAAGTGCCGGAAAAAGCCACATGATTTACGTTGAGAGAGCTCAGAGGGCACTTCTGAAAGTCACGTTTAGGAAACCATTCCGATTCTCAACTGACAAACTCTACAGTGAAATCCAGGTCCTTCGCGTGAGGCAACTTTTCATTTTAACTGCAATCGTACGCACTCAAAAGACCCTCCCCAAAAGAGCCGATTATAGTGAACTTTTGTCTAAGCGGGTGTTCAGAATTCCAATTCCGCCTGCGAAGTCCCTTTTGGCCAGACGCAGTCCAGCTTACTCTCATCTACACACATTTAACAAGGTTTGCAGATCACTAGACATCAAAGAATTGCTTTCCACTCGCCTTAAAACTGTACTAAAGAAATGGCTTCTGGAACTCACATACACCGAAACAGAATCCTTTCTCTAACGTTATCGACAAACCAAAGTGCCAGCAAACAACATCCCTCTCTCACACTTTCACCCTCACTCACACAAACACACACACTAACTCGCACAGCATAATACACGCTTTACTAAACTAGCCATGTAAACTATCATATTTCTTTCCGCTCATTCGCACTCCGACCCCCAAGATACAAGCCCTGCTTAGTTTGGAGGTCAACGGTTAAACCAAAAAATTGTGATGTTTTAAACTTAATTGTATCTATGTATGATCACTGTACGTGTATATGTATCACAACTTTTCCTTTGCCAATAAAACTTTTTGTTTGTTTTTGTTTTGTATTTTGATGAGTATGAGGTCGTGGGTTCGATTCCCGGGTCGGGCAGTGTTATTGAGTTTTTCCATCTGGAATTTCTCAATAGCAGCCCGGTTGATGGCAATAGGCTCGTCTCCTATTACATGGGACTTAAACATAACTGGCGAAATGTGGGTTTACTATAGGTACACCTCTGCCTAACCCTTCGGGGATTACAGGCGTGATGTTATGTATGTATGTAAGATTTTTAATTACTTTTTGGTAATGTTATTGCAGTACCTATGTACTCCTTTCGGATCGGATAGGTTATTTTTTACATATTGTATAAATTAAATCGAACACTGATTAGTTTGAAAACGGCATAATGTTTTTGTTGTGATATTGTCTCTTACTTCTCACAAACATTTCTTTGTCAAAACAAATAAATGATTGTGAGAAGGCCTACAGTTATAGGGCTATCAAGTTTGCTGCGCCAATATTACTCAAAAATCGACTGACTAAAATAACAGTCATGTAGCAGTAAAAACAACATCAAAAGTCAATACTCACGAGTCTGACACAAAAGTCCAGTATACCCGGGAAGACACTTGCACTCCAGCGGTTTGTCACAGTACCCGTGTTGACAGCCGGGCAACTGCTGGCAGGAGCGACAGGTTTGACCTGCCCAACCCAGCTTGCAGCGACATTCGCCAGGCGTCTCGCAGAAGCCTCTGGTCGCGTGGCAGTCGGAACGGCAAATAGCTGCAGGAATGATCAATCTTATTAAATATTTTGCTATATGGAAGATAATAAGTTGAAACTGGCCGATAAATTCATTACAGGAGGTATCCTTTGAAGACTTGAAGATATCACTAGTAACAAGCTTATCGTTTAGGTACAGACGCCAGCAGATCAAGCTACTACAATCTGTCAAATTTATTTAATAGATTTTTAACTTTATCGCTGAAGTATAAGGTTCAAAGTTGATTGAGAAAATTTGACAGTTTCGGGTAGCTTTATGTGCTGGCGTCTGTACGTAATTAACTTATTCTTGCCCTAATTAGAATCACAATCCCTGACCAAAATAAGGGTAAGGCTCTTTCAGGCTAAGTGGAGCGAGGATGTTCGCACCGTAACTGGTAACAGCTAGATGAGAATTGCTGAGTTTCGTGTTGAAAGGCGTGCGATTGGTACTAAGCCAGCAGAGGTTTAAAGCAGTATAGTTGTACTCACGTTCGGAACAGAACAGGCCGTCCCAGCCGTCTCTGCAGATGCACTCGAAGGACTCGTTGCAATAGCCGTGCTGGCAGCCTGGCAATGGGATGCACTTGTTGCAGCGCTCGCCGTAGAAGCCTAGCTTGCAGCGGCACTCGCCGGGGCGTTTGCAGTATCCTGGCAATGAAGAACGGTATCTTAATATACATTACTGTAAAATAACTAGCAACAGATAATATAGGTATGTATAGTCCTTCAGATTAATTGCCTTGTGGCTTGGAAAGGTGCAATAATTCTACTTATTAACTTCAAAAGCTTATCTAATCCAAAGAAAAGGATGCTTAATTGAATAAAATCCACCAAGACTGAAACCGAAACAATCTACGAATTCCTCAAATAACATAACTAATTTTAGCAAAAAAATATAAAAGATATACCGTTGTATTGAGATGGCAGATGCAAAAAACTTTCCCGATAGAGTCATAGCGAATCGCTAATGAGTTAAATAAATCGGGACAAGCCGTTAACTCTCTGTTAGCAAAGTAATCAGAGTTTAAACACATTGTGCTAGATTCAGTGAGAGCTTTTGTTACTGTAATGTCAATTGAAGGTGGTTATTTTAATGTCACGAACTGTACTTTGGAATCTCTTCTCTTGTTTTTCGCGGACCAGCTAAAGTCGCTTTCTACAGGTTGAAAGTCCCAAAGATGAAATATCACGTGATTCTCGTGAATGGTTAATAATCAAAATCGTGACTAAAAAATTAAGAATGAAAGTTTTCTTAGTAAAGCATAAAACAGCTAAACTTTCTCCACGAAAGTTCTAGCTTACTAGATGTTCCTACCTTTATTCAGTCTGAATACTGAATCACGAGTTGTCGATGACCTAGAATAACTTACTGACCTACTGTTATTTTGAACTTCGATAAAGCCATTAACTTAAGAGGGTTTATCCTAAAAGTTGGCAACGTCGTAAATATCTGTCAAATATTTACCTGTTTTGATAAATTTAGCAATATTAAATAAATATAAATAAATTCATTTATTTTCAGGTAAATAACACCCATTGCCAAACATAAATTAATATAAATGTTACAAATAAAATCAAATAATGTCAAATACAATAAAATCAATTAAAATATTACTGTTTGGAATTAAGAAATGTGGCTATTTAGGGAACTAAAATATCGTTATTGAAATGAAATAATTAATATCGTAATACTGAATATTTAGTTTTAGATGTAAAAAAAGTATTTGGAAACTTTCCAAATGCTTTTATTACACCTAAAATTGTTACAACATTATTCTATATTCAATATTCTAGGGAACTAGCCACATTTCCACTGCCCACTTTCAGAATAAACGCTCTTAAACACTATTCGCGTAAGCGTAAAGCGTTAAACGTATTTAGACATTCGCAGTCCATCTCTAGATAAAAGCCTCGACAAATTAAGTACGGTACCACAATATATTATCATCGATTGCTGTTTAAGTCAGATGTGTATTCAGATTCAGGTACACATCTGATTACCTAATTTATGCAGTCCGTTTGGCTGATTAATAACCAAGACTCTCAATAAATGGTTCTTTTAGCAACTAATCACCTCATTAAATGATCTCAAGACTTTCATTTTAATAATCAATGGTAACAATCTTAAAAGCTTACCTTGCAAAGGATCACACCCCTTCTTGCAGATAGGCACATCACAGAGATCGCCCTGCCATCCCGGCAAGCACTTCGGCTCCCCCTTGTCATCGCAGATGTAATGGCTGTGCTCACTCTGCACCGCCGGCAGTTCACACGCCTGTCGGATACGGTGTACCGTCTTACACACATCGTAAGAAGATAAGGTTAGTGAGAAGGTGGTAGTGAACGAGGATTGAAATGTGCGTAGAGATAGTTTGTTATAAACACAAAACATAAAAACATTCAGTAGATTTAAGTATAAAGGTTCCAAAGAAAGTAATGCCAGTTATTGTAACTAGAGGAAGGTTCTCAGTATAAAATACCTTGATAGGCGTGCCCGTTTTTTTCTACATACATGAAAGATAGATGAATAAATTTCCTGGACCTGCAGGATCTCCCCTTTTGCGACGTTAAAATTGTTAAGAGTTATCGAGCTACGAAAATGTATACCATCATTCTTATTTAGATACACACTGCAGACAGTCTATGTATATTAAAAGTACAAGGTGTGTTTTTAAGTGTATGGTGCTCTGTGACTGCAATAGAGTAATGTCGGTAGCCAGCTAGGCAGCTGTTTTGTCATACAGATACAGTTTCCCAGTTGACAAGAACTTGTGTGCAAGATTATAAGATGGGCTTTAGAAAGCTTTTTATAATACTGACCGTATAATCCGGTCTCAGGTCTCAATCTAAACTTCCTCAGATTTCGCACAGGTCTGTTCTTCTTTACATATCAAGTTCAAGGTATAGTGCTACATGTTAGAGGTATAGAAAGCGATGGGCTCTCCTTCCATCCTAACCACAGGATCGCACGCATCTCGCTGACTCACAAAGGAACTTTCTAATATGAGCCGCGAGAAAGCAACGAGAAAGTAGGCCGCGGGAAAACGCCGGTGAAAACATATGCTCATTTCTTGTATATTTTTTAATTTTGTTTATAAAAAAATCTTATTTATAGAACCTACATGGGATAATGTGAAAATATTATTTTGTTTTTTAATTCTTGAATTTCTTGCTGTCACCTAATGCAATGTTTTAATAATATTAGTTATATTCGCTTATTTATCTAATTATTCAATGAATGTGTCACTTCCCTACTCGTCTAGTAACTACCTAATATTTGCAAAAATTAATAAAATAATTTTTGGTGACTAAATTATTATTATTTTTCTTTGATGATGTAGTTTTATTTACTTCATCAGTATTTGGATAAGCCCGAACCCTTAATTCAAGTAGAACCGTAAAAAACACAACCAAAAACCAAAAATATCCAAAACCAACCTGTTTCTTCCATTTGGGCAGATGTTTAGCCGGCAGCACAGCTGTGACACAACAAACGACAACTAATAGCACTCTCCACATCCTGGCTCCATGTACTACTGCAGTCGAGATGCAGCTGGCGCAAGAGTCGACACGGTACTGTTATAACGTGCCATTGAACTTGGCGAGAGGGGCTACTTTCGCCGCCGCCACTTTTTTTTGAGGCCATTAAAAGTGAGGTTTAGGAAAGTGGTTAGTGGAGTTGTTTAGTGTGTTTGTTATTGTGAGTGCATTTGTTTAGAAAACGTCTAAGTAACACTGGGTTATCCGTAGGGCTCGACCCAGCGCCGGCCTGAGAATTCTTGACACCCTAGGCGAAAGGCTGGAACAGCGCCCTTTTAAGAAAATTCGTGACAAAATAAAACAATGTTCTTTATTTTTCGTGTGGTTAGTGACTAACCTAGTGTCAGGGCCGCCCTTGGACCTCTGACTTCGCTTCCCATGCCGTCGAGAAATATCTCTTAGGCGCGATCGGTACAGCGATCGCGGTCAAACTATAACAATTAAATTAATTTTGAACAAAATATTATACCATACAAAAAGAAAAGCAATACATTTCAAATCGCGATTTTTTTAGCAATGGATTGGCGTCAACTCGCTTTTGATTTCCAGATGAACCGTACCGATGATTTCGTAAATGTCTATGAGCGCATTTTGGTAGAAAAATGGGTAAAAAATTGGGAGTATTTTCAAGTTGTAGTTAAATAAATAATAAATGTAGTGTATAATTTTTTTATTTCCATGCCGCCGATTGCAGCCCCCCTAATACGAGCGCCCTAGGCCGTCGCCTAGTTCACCTATGTGAACGGGCCGGCCCTGGCTAGACCTCAAAATATTGTTTTAACTGCAAATCCGGCCATATGACTTAATTATCCCTGTGGTAACTTTTCTAAAAACTCTATAAACTAAAGGATCGATAGGCCGTGCTTTCGCAGCCCCTATGCGTACTGAACATCTGGATTAAGCCAGCTTTTGCCCTTTTGCTCCACGCGAGGTTTCTGTCCTCGCTGAGCTGGCCTTAGTTAAGCAAATCACTGCTAGATGTAAGAGGCCCTTCCAATTAATTGAATATAGATTTGTGGTGACTTACTACTTATTGAGGAGTGTGACATCAATCAAGGAATTAACCTATTATTAACATTACCCATTAGCCTAGACAGTTCAGAAAATCAGATTGATGGACCCGCCCGCCTGTGAACAGGTTGAGGAGAGATCAATGATAAAGCCAGAAAATCTGCGGCAGCAAACATATAAGTAGATCAAATCAAACAAGAATCCGTATTTCTCATTTGAATGCTTGTTTATTTACTAGCTCTCTCCGTACCCGCTACTCTCGTGGCCTTTCCAATCAATAAAATTTCTACATAATTGCATTATGGCAGTCCCGGTTGCCGAGCAGTCGAGATGCGTTACTACTTATTTACCCTTCCGTACGATAACAGGAAAACTAATTAAAAGTAGCGGGACTCCTTATAAAGAGGGTAAGTGGTGGTCGCACACGCATGCGCACGATTCCAAGAAATGTAATAGGAAAAACGTGGTGCCAGTAGCGGATCCAGGGGGGGGCTAAGGGGCTCAAGCCCCTCAAAAAGTGTCTGAGTTCTTCCATGACAAATCTTCCCCCCCCCCCCCCCCCAAAAGTGTCTGAGTTCTTCCTGACAAATCTTAAAGTGAACTTGATATTATTCTAATTAAACTTTTATACAAATGTCATCAATTATCCTCAATTATTTTTTCTATAAGATGTTTTGTTTAGGTGATGAATTTTATTCTGCCACCCACGCTGCCCGGTTTGGCCGCCATGTACATAATTTCACCGAGATATCTCTGGTGGTCTACAACCTAACGAAGCCATTGAGGAATTTGCGAAAAGAATCCGAAGAGGCTTGTAAAATGTTGTGTGCTTTTTAGGGTTCCGTACCAAAATGGTAAAAAGGAACCCTAAATCCCTTATGGTGCGAATCAGTCTGTCTATCACCGCTGGATATCTCAAGAACTACTAATGCTATCAATTTGAAATTTGGAACACTTTTAGATGATGTTTGCCCAACTTTTTTAAATAAGAAAGAAATAAAAATGTATATATTTTTTTGCAACAGGGACTGAACGGGGGTCTAAAAAAATCGAAGTGGGGCTACTAGGGCATGTGGGGTATCATATGAAAAAGCGCTATTTGCACATTTCCAAACATTTTTCTTTTTTTTTAGGCCGCATAGTTTTCGACAAGTGACGAAAAATGTAAAAAAAATACCGTTTCCCCTCCCTTATCTCCGAAGTTTGCATAGAGAAAAATCTGAAATTATTCTATGTGATAGAAGTTTATGTAAAGATAACAGGAAAAATAAAACAATGTCTCTAAATAGCACACTTTCAGAAATCATCAACAAAAATTACATTAGTTCCACTATCGGTCGAGAGATGGCGCTGGCCTAAAACTGCAATATGCTACACCGCAATGTGCAGTGTTAAAATTCTCTGACGAATACAGGTCTCGCCGATGAAAATTTAAAATGATACGGAACCCTCGGTGCGCGAGTCCGACTCGTTTGCTAAAATCGCTCGCTGAGGGTAGATTGAGCCCCTCCCAAACGACAATCCTGGAACCGCCGCTGATGGTGTACCTTTGCGCTGTTGTCCGTGGGTATGAGCAGAAAAGCGACTACGTACCTATAGTTGGTCGTCCATGGAGGAAGAGACAGACGAATGGATTGATGACTTTGAAATAATAACCCAAAGATGTCGTTAGAGCTCAATTGTCACGATGACATAGTGGCCCAGTTCTGCGGTGTGGGTTCGATTCCAACTCGTACCAAATTATTTGTATGGCTTAACAATAGAATAGAATAGAAGAATAGAATACTTTTATTGTCTCCAGTATTACAGCTAGTAGTAGTAGCTACATACACAAAAACTATAATACCGAAATTTTCACGGTGACAAAAATATAAAATTTAATTGACGGTAAAAATTCAGACACCCATTCTTGGCCATGGTTTGCCCAGCAATGCGGGAAATACAAAAAAAATACACATTTAGTAACTAAAATATTACTATTACTTATTTGTCACAAAACCTCCGGAATTAAAAGCTGATTTAATCAAGACACTCAATCGTTTATTTCCTTATCTAACACTTCCGATTGTTGGTCAATCCTGTCAAAGTAGGGATGGCAACTTTTACTGAAAAATGTATTTATACATAACATAATACACCTTTTGATGTTACAGCATGTTAATAGGTATAAATTATTTTTATGATAGTATGCAATTATGTTTCAGATCATAGTCTGATATGTGACCAATGTTGGATGTTGGCAAGGAATGCACAACAGCCTTCTGCACCACAAGAACGAAATGTTGGGCATCGACAAATATGGATGTGTAAGCTGTGGTCAATTTGTATTAAGAAAGCACTTTCATCATCTATACCAACGCAAAACAAGCACAAGAGACATACAAATAAGAATTATAATTGCGGAATGGATTATACTAAAAGTATAAATTTGTTTTTTATTAACCTTTAGTTATAACAGACCCACTGAGTTCTATGTAAAAAATAGTGGTTGTTTCTTTATCTATAATGTTAACCCTAATGCCTATAACTTGTTTCTTTCATGGGCGTCACTTGGCCAAAACCTCTTTATCAAATGGGCATTTCCCTTTCGCAACATTTTACGCAAAACAGAAGTAATAAAAAAGAAAATTGAAAAACCCACTGTTCATTGTTATCTTTATACTAGCTGCGCCCCGCGGTTTCACCCGCATAAGTCTCGATCCCGTGGGAAAAAAAGTATCCTATGTTCTTTTCCAGGGCATCATCTATATATGTGCCAAATTTCATCCAAATCCGTTCAGCCGTTTTAGCGTGAAGGCGTAACAAACAAACTTTCGCATTTATAATATTAAGGATAATATTAACTGGGTGACTTATTTACGCCAGTTATGAAAATACGGCAGTGCTTTTAGCACGTTTTTTGTGGTACTTATCCATTTTTTTTAAACAATCATCTATAAGGATTACCCTGGGGTCTAGTAGGTTCAATCAGATTGTGGATAACCACAATCCGATTGTACCTAATAGAACCCAGGTGTCTAGTTGTTCCAATCTGGGTGTCAAGATGGGAAGCAGTTCTCCTGACAGTACGTAACTGTACTGCACTAATAGTGCGGCACTGCTTGTCTGTAACCCTTATTGGAGTGCAGTAAGCGCTAGCTTGGAGCAGCGGAGAATACCGTAGCTTCTATTTAAAATGGTAGAAGAAAGTTTCGGATGAAATAAAATTCAGAATACCTTCACATGTTACCATTTATTTATATTATTTTTCCTTTCTATATACACTATAATATTATAAAGCTATATACACACATTTTAGGTCCATGTTACTTTATCATACATCTTACAGAAGCTCCGACACATACAAAGTTAAAAAATACACCAGATATCACCGTTCTAGTAAAATCTATTATTACTTACAATGGAAAAATAAATAATATGGAATAACATGAAAATATGTTGAAGTGCTTTTATATAAGTATCTGCTATAATTCATAAAAAAGGGAATATTAACCTATTGACCGTCGGAATAAAACGACAAATAAACAAGTTTTCTTTCAAATGTTTTCTTGTCCGTGCCGCATCAGTCGTATTTTTAATTGCACGAATATCGATATTATCGTAAATCGAAGGTTTGTCGATTTATTTTATTTGTCGATAAGATCTGGGCGCTGGGGGCACGACAGTTGATATAAAAATAAACGGTCAATACGTTAAATCTTGGAAATATACCTGTGATCATGCACTCTACGCTGTAAAAGATTTAAAACATTTTGTTATATTCTAATAAACTAAGACTCGAAAATATTACCGAAAAATAATAATTTAGAATTGCACTATTCGAGAACATTTTTAATTTCATTATTTTTTTGTTAAATTTTTTAACTTCATATTTTTTATATATTTGTAACATATTTTCTATATATGACCGATTATTAACAGATATAAGGCATGTACGTATAATAGCACTCGGATACACACTGGGTAATTACGTAAAACATACTTAAATGCTTTTCAGACATAAATGCATACACGGCTACATTATTATGTAGATAGTAATAACTATATTAACAAAGGTACATTCATAAATAAACATAAACAACAAAGAATTTAACTTACATGAGCAAATAATTTTTAAATAAAAAGTTATATAATTCATTAAATTAAAAAAATAGAATGACCAAAATATAAATAAAAGAGAACTAAATTCTGCATAAATTAACTAAAATTCGATAATTTGCCTAATCAAGCCAGGTCATGGGGTTTCATCATGGGCCATGTTTAATTTCAGATCTTATTTTAGAATCAGTGCTTATTTTAGAGAAAAAAAATACCTTTTCAGATTTATACAAAGTTAATAGTATTGTACCTATGTTTTTACTAATTTTGCTGACATAAAACATGTGAGGTAATCACGGAGACTCGCAAATATTTGAACACTGAAATTATTTTAACATGTCGTCACAAAAGTTTATTTTTGGCGCTGCTAGTGTATTTGATCCAAACAGTGAATAACGGCGGTCAATAACTTTACACATAAAGAAATGCAGAAATTGGGTACACAACTTGCCACACGACCCGTTTATTATATTTGGCCAAACAGATTCGGACCAACCGAGCCAACATTTGAGCCAATATTGCTTTAGACTCGGCTTGTGTAGAATCGTTTAAGGCGGACTGACTTAACTAATAAGAAGCTGAAACCACAGCAGCGCCAACGAAACACAAATACACATATAAACGAATACAATTCACACACAGAATAACACACACACACATGTTATCAATACGTATAGGCCGCGTTAGAAACGTGAATTCTTATCAGTACTATATTCTTAGTTGAACTATGGTTAGTTTTAGCCGCCGTTCGCACGGACGTAATAAAATCGCTGCGAGATTTTATCGCGCACTGGATTTTCAACTCTCGGTGTTAAGCCGAGCGTTGAGAATCCAACGCGCTAGCACACACTCTCGTCCCAGCGCGTTGAAAGAACACACTGTTGGATTTTTAGGCAGAGCGTTGAAAATCAAGTGCACGAAAAAAAATCGCCGCGATTTTATTACATCCGTGCTACGTCGGCTTACAGTGCCACCATTTTTTCTGAATCATTGCAAGTGAGAAAGAGAAATACCATCAGTGTTACTGTGCAAGAGAGAGATGGAGTTATATAGAACGAATAGCACCATCCTTTTTTGCAACGAAGCAACTCAAGTTCCAGTGTTTCAAAAAAATTGGTGGGAATTTTAGATCAAAATTAGAATGTATGAATGTGCAATTAAAGGAATCATTATTAAGAATGTTTCGATCTCGCTCGCACATATGAGAGACGAATGGTAGTACTAGGGTTTACCATCCGTTCGGATTTGTCCGACATGACAGGCTTTTTAAACCCCCGTCCGGACTATGTCCAGCCTTCTCAATTGTCCGGACTTTTCGATTTAAGGGTTCGGTTTTAGATTAAAAAGTTAAATGTCCGGACTTTTTTGCAAATGTCAGGCTTTTTGTTAGGACTTTTCAAATTTCGAAATGGTAACCCTAGGTGGAACCGACATTTTCCTATGTAAAAGTTTACAATCTCCAAATTCTTTCAAACTAATTTGTGACTGTTCTTTTTAACCTCATTCTTCTGCAGAGTCATAATAAAATCATCCTCAAAAGGTATAAATTGTTATTCATGTTTAGTCCATAATATTAAGGAACAAGTTAGAATGGAATGTATTTACTGACGGTTAGAATAATGTTATGCAAAATGGCGCTCCTTCTTACTCACTGGCTCTTTTTGTACACCAATAATTTAATTAAAACTGATTTATGGTTTTGGTATTTCAAGTAAACATGAACATTTTATTGCAAAGTTAATTAATTTTTTTTTTGTGAAAACTTATAAAACGGGAAAACGTTCTGGTTTTTTATAACTTTTATTATAATATTCTCAGGTAGCAAAATGAGTTTGGAATAAGAATAAAAATGATAGATTTACCAGGTAAACTTTAAAGCCTATAAACAAAGAATTTCGTACCACAGAATATTTAGAAAATAGAATGGGAACTGTGCATTCTATTAACATTACGTACAAAAACTGCATAATTATGAACGAACACAAAAATCTATATGTAGAAATAAATTGTAGGTACAATGCGTTCATTTTAACTTGACCCGTGACGCGGTTGGCAGAACTGAATTTTGCAATCTTTGTCCATACTAATAGAGTTCAAAATGGCGACTGACAGAACAGTACTGCCAATCACAGTGCTATAAATCGCCTCACGGGTCAAGTTACAAGGACCTTTTGGTCTTTGAATGACATCGACAGGGGAGCGTTGATGGTGAACATTTGTGAGAAGGTATTGTGAAATTTTATTGAAAAACAAAATGGCGACATTAGTTCCAATTTTTGCCGCGCGTCAAAAGTTCCCTGTATATTTGTATATAGACGCCAGCGCCAATGTTTACGACAAATTGTGAGATTAAAATCTAACATTAAAAGGAAGTCATAACGTGAATTAATACTTTAATAGGCAAATAGCTTAACCCAAGTTTCTGTGAGAGCCTGATTGGTAAATCGCCTGTCAAATCTACTAAAAAAAAATTACTGCCAAAGTATTTTTTTTTTTCATATTGCAATACTTTCGTAGGTACTAGAATTTTGAGTACACATTATATTCCTTTTTTAATGGCAAACGTTATTTTATTGTGACATTTGGGGTTTTTTCTTTTGAAGATTAAATCCAAGATTTTATTTCGAATTAAACTGGTTTTATTAACCTGTTTTGAAAACTTCAATTAAGTAGATCATTTTGCAAACGTGAACATTATATCCTAAACAATGATTTAAACATCATATTATCAGAAATTTCAACAGAAATCCAATAAGAAGTATTACATGCTCACACTCACATAGTATTTGTTGACAGTCATTAACAATTAACAAGCCCGTAAAAGACGCTTACGAAAACTTTAACGATCGTACACGACATAAATATTATTACTATGCGCAAAAGAGATAGGTGTACAGGCTAGAGCAGGACAAAGAATACATACAGGGTGAAATTTAGTTCATGGGCATCCTCGTAAGGGATCATTATACTCAACATTATTAAGAGGCCGGCGACACGGCTCGCAATCACAAATCGAGATGTTTGCATTAAATTCAATTCCAAGCACGTTGCGGTAGTGTGAGTGCCTGTCGGAGCGATATACACCTACAGTGAGCAATACTACCACGCACACATTGACAATTATTGCTTGACGCGATAGTACTACTAGCTTTCGAAAATTTATGATGGATGTGTTCCGTAATACAAAAAATTATGAATGAAAACTTAATGTATTTACAATTTTTTTTTTTCGATAAATTGTAACTCGATAACATAAACTATGCTTCTGCGGAAACAATATTACAAATATTGTTGTTTATAATACAGAAAAAACAATATGAAAACATGTCATTTACGCTGTAAAAATGTACGAAATGTAATTCGCTTACACTTCATTTAAAGGTAAGTTTTTGGAAATAAAAAGACGTAGGAGCCTAGATAAATACCGTCTCAATCCGAATATTAACATAATATGGTGGAAATATGCTCAAATTGCAAATGATTTATGTACTACGTTTGTATGGACAATTCATGCGTCGCCGCATTCTTAACAACTTTCACTATGGGACCAAACATGAAATCGCGAAAAATATCAGCTGTTCCCTAAATTTTGACGAGCTATGAGAATATAAATAATATAGGGACAACAGATTTTTTTCACGATTACAGGGTTGTTCCCATAGTGTGAGTTGTTCATAATGATAAGTATAATGATCCCTTAAGAGGATGCCCATAAATACAATTTCACCCTGAATTCTGCCAGTTGAGTGATGGTGGTAACAATGTGAGACAAAAACACTTGAGATTTTGATATCAATTATGAGATATATATAAATACACCGAGATCGCCTCAAAACAGATTTATCATAAGATTCAAAATATTTCACAATGCCATTGATCGACCGTGGTTAAAAATGCTTATCAATTTCAACTGCGTAGTATTCAGACTTTCATAAATCTCACCTGCACTCATATCTCTTTTGCCGATTGTACCTCCACTGACGAAAGACAATCAGTAGAACAAAACTCCTTGATTTAATTAAAAACAAACGATTTGTAACGCTTTTCACACGTTAATTAGTCCATGACGATGTTAACTTATTAGAAAGACAGTCCTTATAAGTCCTTCTGTCGCGTGTCGGAGTACATCGGCACTTGCCTGTACTCCGGGAATGGGTAGAGGACCAAGTGGTCCGCAGTCTTGTACCAGGGGATCAGCCCGTTCTGGAACAAATTGAGAAACGTTAATTGTGATGGTCAGTTAGCGTTGCTTGTGAATGGACTTTCTGGGAGAGACATAAAAATAAAACATTTACGTTACAGGCACAGCCCGATTAAAACTTCATGGTGGCTCGGAACATCAGGCGAGTCGCTGCGCAGTAACACTTTAAAGCTCAACACACGCACAAGGCGCGTGCCTGGCGGGCGCGGGTCGGGACGGGAGTGTGGCGGGCTTGTAGCTCAGGGACACCGACGCGAAAACTGTTACCATGGATTCAGTACATGATTCTGAACCCCTTGCGTTGAAATTATTCGTCAGTCATTTTAAAAAAAAAACAGCTGTTCCATACATTTTGACCGCGTAGGTATTGCACTTTTCTATGAAACAGCAGATTATTATTTTTTTTTAATAACCGACTAAAATTTTTAACGCAGGGGTTTCAGAATCATGTACTGAATCCATGGTAACAGTTTTCGCGTCGATGTCCCTGCTACCCAGTATTGATGTCAGCACATAAAAAGCGTGCGCGGGTCGGGAGCGGGAGCCGCGCACGCTTTTCGTGTGCTGACATCCATATAATACAAGTGTAGCGGTTACACCACCACATACGAACTACGCATCATAGACATGACGTCACACAAATCCTGCATCGCGCAGTTAGAGTTTATCGAGCGATCGACATAGATACAAGATTTCAACTTCAAACCTAGTGAGCAGTTGCCCGCCAGACACAACACCCGTCTGGTCGGAGGATCCTCCCTTTTCTATGGTGGATGAGTGAACTTTACACCCTGTTCCTCATTCCCCTAAACAAGAAATTACAATATATACAAGCCCGCCGTACTGCCATCCCGCCAATAGTTTTCCATTGTTCCTTATATGTTGCCTTTATAATACCGAACAAGTAACATAACATGTATGTAAACCTGGATTCCCAACCAAGCTAGGAACTCAAATATTATAAAATAACTATAACACATTTAATCGCTTTGTTATTTAACTCACCATATTTGTTCTCTTATTGGTTCCCCGACCGTAACCGTTCCAGTGGTTACCCGCGATGCCGATTAAATCGCCAACCTGCAAAAATAAACAAATTAATTTAATTACTATCAACGTAATATTCTTACATTTTACGTGATACCCTTGACAATGAACGATTATCAGCAAGTCAAGAAGGTCAACGTTTTTTTGAAGTGAAAACTTCTTTAGGCGCGTTGGGCATTTTTGAGATGGGGAAAAAACAATTGAACTCGCGACACTGTTACCGACACCAGCTTTTGACCATTAAAAAGACATCAACGCGCGATACATATCTTTGGGATTAATCACATTCCAATCATTGAGGCATGATAGACATTTCCCTTTTTTACCGACTTCAAAAAGAAAAGTATTTCCTGCACAATATAATTGTTCAAGTTTTCACTTCTGCCAGCACTCCCGGAGTGCCTCTGATTTTTTTTTTTTCATATATATTTCGGGGTTTTATAATACATTTCAATAATTTTAGCAAAATTTACATTTGCTGTGAAATTGGAACATATATATCATCAGAATCATATAGGTAACCTTCAGTATCTCAAAATGGCTAAACTACGACTTAATTACTTTTCACTATACAAAATCGTCTTGTATTATTAATTTACTTGAAAAAAAAACGTTAACGTTCTAGCTGTCTCTTCGTAAAATAATTTTCCAATAGGCTCGCACCCATGATGATATAATAACACGGGACTTATACATTACATAACTGCCTAAATGTGGATATACTCTTGTGGCGACATCTACATCGTCACATGTGACCTATGCCTCATATTGACGTCACGCTAAGACTGCTTGTCCACTAGAACAAAACGAGGCAGCGGAGCGGTGTTATATGCCAATATTAACCAATAGAATCTAAACTCCGCTTCAGAACTCCGCTCCTGGTTAATATTGGCACATTTCTCCGCTCCACTGCCTCGCTCCGCTCCATTAGACCTTAATCCTGCATCGCACAAAGTGTATCCCAACGTCAACCTTCGGGCAGTAACCCACCAGACAATTCACCCGTCCTATTTTGGAGGATTCAAACTCAAACAAAGCATTTATTTCAAATAAACCAATTGCAGGCACTTTTGAATTGTCAAGGGGTCGGTCAGTCAGAAATATGAAGCTAGTTGCCCATTCCAAAGCGTAGTAGGTACCTATGGAGGAGAGCGGACAAGAAACTCCACGGACACTCTTTTCAATCAAAATATTGGTTACATCATTCATGTTGAAATTATACATGTGAGAACAATGTAGACAGACGTGCACGTTAGAAGCGTCCGTAGTAAAATTATAAAAACAAAAACAAATAAAAAAAAATCTCCCTGTTCCTTATACCTCTTATCTATACTATGCGTACATCTATAGATAGTGCAATCCACGAAGACGCGCCCCACTCCGCTCCGCGCCGTACTAGAGTTCAGCTTACAGTACAGTCATCGCGGAGTGGGGCGCGTCTTCGTGGATTGCACTTAGTGTATCTCTATGCGTGTATCTCTGCCTAACCCACCGGGAAAAACAGACATGAAGTTATGTGATATTGTTACAAACTAGTGTACCTGGAACGATATATCCTGATAGGCGCCATCATTGGGCATGACGGCGACGCGGTCGTGTGAGTTCTGTCCGCCGAAGTAGTAGATGTCGTCCAGAGAGAAGAAACTGTCGGACGCGTCCACGCGGTTTGTCTGCATCATCTCGTAGGCGACGCGGCCGACCTGCGACATGTACCAAAAAATAATTTAATATAAGCCTTGACTTTCAACCGACTTTGTTGTTTCTTTCAATTTAACTGCGACATTTAAATAAGTTTACATATGACGATAAGCTTTTGTGAGATCTGTGCAGTTCAAAGATGCCTGAAAACGGCCAATAAATGCTTCAACTTTAAAACATACACCTTCCGTAAAATCGAAACGCCAATTTAATTCTTTTTACCTATTGTGGTTTAGTAATTTTATTTTAGGTGCGTCGTCCTCACATATAATTATTTAACTAATGTAGGTACCTATTGGAAAACATTTTAAAAGAGTAACGGTGGAGTTTCTTGCCCATTCTTCTCCCTACAAAAACTACCTTTTGGAAGGGGCGACTAAAATCAATTCTATTATTTTGTAAATTTTGACGTTCAAAAGTGCTATTACAGGGGCCTATTTGAAATAAATGTTTTGACTTTGAGTATATTAACCACTATTACCAGTTATAGAAGATAGAGAGAGAAGCGTTACTAAAAATCATCTGTTAAAATTAGACCAGGCACTGTTGAATTGTCCAGAAGTCTTAGTTAGTTAATCGTGAACTAAAGAAGGTACTTGCTCGTTCCGTAGAGTAGATTCAAAGAGTAGAACTAGATAGTAAGTAAGCGGTCAGGCGTACCTGACTACTGAAGGTGCAGACGAGGTAATCACACATGGCCAGCATGTGTAAGTCCACGAGCAGACCGGTGAGTGACAGCGGCGTGTAGCGCCGGTGTGTGGCCGCGGTCTTAGCAATAGACGGATCGCCAAGGAATGTGTACTCCGGATATTTTTTGCGGGCGTCTTCTAGTACCTGTAAGATAACATTTTGAGGATTTTAACTCAGCTGTGATCATTATTAATAAGGTGAGCCGACATCGAACCAAATTAATGAAAAATAACCAAAAGAATACACAAGATGAAGTGGCAATGTGCCATATCTGCTATACAACCGATGAACGTCGAGGGAAACGTGTTCTTAAGTGTAGACCGCGAATCGGCAAACGTAAGGGAGCCCTCAGGCAACGTTACAAGCAGGAAAGTTGGTAAAAATTAGATGAGAGTAGCCTAGGCTCCAGATAAATGGCGTGCGATTCGAGAGGCCTATATCCAGCAGATGACAGGCGGTCGTAAAGAAATTCTAGATTTTCCGGAATTGTTTTCAATTGAAGCATTCATACAATACTAGCTGCGCCCCGCGGTTTCACCCGCATAAGTCTCGATCCTGTGGGAATATGGGGATAAAAAGTATCCAATGTCCTAACCTAGGTCATGGTATACCCATGTGCCAAATTTCATCCAAATTCGGTCAGACGTTTTAGCGTGAAAGCGTAACAAACAAACCAACAAACTCACTTTCGCATTTATAGAGTTTTCTACACTTGTCTTGTTTGAGTGTGTGAGGGGTGTGTATGTGTGTGTACTCACGTTAGCATCGTCAGTAGCTAGGTACACCCTCCGCACGTCGACTGTGCGCGTCAGCTCCAGTTGGTCGTAGTAATCCTTCACGTGCGCCATGTACTCGTGTATGTGGTGGAATGCTGCTTCCGTGCCAACTTTGTCTGTTCTTCTTATGTGGACACTGGAATTGAAAAATAGAACTTATAGGACAAAGCAAAACAAAAAACCGGCCAAGTGCGTGTCGGACTACACACAATGAAGTATTCCGTAGTTGGGATGAATTTATCTCAAATATAAAGTTAACATTGTAGTTGAAATACATGTTCTCCCATACATTCCAACTACAAATGTAAGTTTGTACGCACAATATTGAGCGATTTACCATGTTATTTTAAACCCAAAGACTTCTTATAGGTTTTCCTGTAATCTATGAGTAAAAAACCATTCCACGTATTTTTTCAAAAATTTTGGCTCAGTTGTTTCGGTCGCCATCGAGGTCGCCAACGCCGTCGAGGTAGACCGTGGCGAAGGTGGTGTGACGATCTAGTTATGTTTGGGGGGTCAACATGGCCTGAAATCGCACAAAGCAGAAAGGTTTGGAAGGAAATAGGGGAGGCCTTTGCCCAGCAGTGGGACACAATATAGGCTAACAAAAAAAAAAAGTCGGAGATAAGGGAATGGTAAATTTTCATCGATTTTCTTAAACATCTTGAAAAGTATTTATTTAAAATAATATAAAAAATATATTTGAGATCCTTGCAAGAAGCCCTTTCATTTGATATGTCACACGATACTGTTTGCAAAACTTTTGTTTTTAATTTTCTTATTTGCCCCCCAAAAGTGACCCACATATTCAAAATTCATTTATTTACGTTACACGTCCGTGTTTGGGTCACAGAAATACATAGCATCCAAAATTTACAGTAAACAAAAGATTTTTAAGTAACGAGGCAGTTTTATAAAAATTCTTATAACCACGCAACAAAAATGGTCACTTCATGTATAGTATATGTATAATACTGGTATTCAGCTACTTGGAATGGAAGTCGACCAGCATAGTTGGGAAAAGACTAGGCAGATGAAGAAACAAAAAATTAAACAATCTTGTCTTTTATTCACTGTTCGCAGACGCACGTATTATTTTATACTAAAAGTGCAAAGGAACGTTTTGAAATTAAAAAAGGAACGTTTTGAAATTAAAATGGTTGAAATTTTGATCATGAATAAAACAAACGAGTTGAACAGACTTGAATAACAGGAAATTATAATCTAGGAACTCTCCTAAATATTAAAAATATCTGCTGATACTTTAGCAAGCTTCATAACAATTATGTTAATGCCTACCTGTACATTGAAAAACGGCTTTGACTTGCAAACTGATAAATGATTTAAACACTAATATTCATTATTTAAATTTATCTTCGACAACGAATGTGCGTAATTTAAAACAATAGCAAATTTTTTACAACGAAGTAATGACAAAAAAATATGAAAAATAAGAAATAAATTAACAAAATGGAAACCATTATCACGTTTAGTAACTGCACATTATCCGCTAAATAAACGTTGAACAATACGAGCTATAGTCGTAAAAATAGTTATGCACTTTATGGAAACAAAACGACGCAAAACTAATTAATTTTACGGAACATTGAAATTAAAATTAAACTTATCGCAGCTGTAAAATTGTTCCAATCAACACCGTTTACTGGTATGATTGAACACGTAAGTCGAAACACTTGTGCGTACTAGAAAAATGGCTCTTACTGCAAGGATATAGGCACTGTCAATGTCAAAATGTTGCCTTGATCATGTGGTTGACTGTATTAAGCGTTGTTTGTCGCAGTTTGAAACACAAAAATATTTATTAACATTTTTCCTCTTTAGAAACATGCAATCCTTTATTGCTCCGTTCATGAATAAACAAATTAAAAACAGGAAAACGATATGTATAAATAAAATTGCAATAAAGTATATTAGCTATTTGCAATTTTAAAAAATGTGTCATATCTAGTAGTGTAATTTAATTATTTTTTCGCTGAATATGAATTTGAATACAAGAAGTATTTTACTTTTGTTTTTGCATTAGTCAAATTAGTCAGTTTAAAATACAACAGTGCAATCATATTTAGGCATTCATTTAGTTGTAGTTGTTACGGGTCGTCAGAAGCCCGAAAGTCTGACAACCAGTCTCACCAAGGGG
The DNA here is from genome assembly GCA_963680765.1 of Agrochola lychnidis. Classification (NCBI taxonomy): domain Eukaryota; kingdom Metazoa; phylum Arthropoda; class Insecta; order Lepidoptera; family Noctuidae; genus Agrochola; species Agrochola lychnidis. Next base: position 20,996,516 of record OY796865.1, on the reverse strand, counting down.
TATCGTTTTACCTAGTTACTGGGTTGTGAAGGTCAGATAGGCAGTCACTCCATGTAAAATACTGGTATTCAGCTGCATCCGGATAGACTGGAAACCGACCCCAACATAGTTGGGAAAAGGCTAGGCAGATTGATTGATTTAGTTAGTGAAAACGGGCATAAATTTTGAGGATACGTAGTTCCCAGTTAGTGGTTGTTCCTACTAACTGGGCACTGATGTTTGAATAAGCGTTTACCCCTTCCCCTACCATCCCTTACAGAAAATGCAGGCATTACCTATGTATTTAAATTGAAGTTTAAGTATTAAGACCAAGCACTCCAAAGACAATTTCCACGCAAAATCCGCCCCCATGCACCCCACCACTCCACTATGTGTTAAACTTCGAGCACGGTACTAAATATCGTAAGTCTCAATTCTTATTTCGTTTCCAACTGAAGTAATAATTGATCTAGAGAAAAAATATCTTATATCTGGATAATAAACTATATTTTCTTACTTTCAGTAATCATTTTAGACATAAAAGCCGAGTAAGCTTGTTTTTGTTTCAAATAATCTTTAAAAAACACATGATTGTCGAAAAAAAAATGAATCGAGCGAAAATGTTCCAATTACATAACTGTCTTAGATATGAAAAGAAATAGATCCAATAAATCATATACTAAAGTTCCATTTTGATTGTATGCGTGACTTGTTCAGAATATTAATGTAAATTAACATACAATTTAGGAAGCCTCCTCTTAATTAGTCCCAGAGTCTCAATCTGTGCCCAGTTGATGGCAATAGACTTGCCACCTATTACAACTGGCGAAATGTGGGTGTGCTACAGGTGCACCTGTGCCTTACCTTTCGAGGAAAAAAGCATGATGTTATGTTATATTGTGTGTGTATATATCTTACCCAACAATAGGCGTCTTGAAGTTCATCTTAGCGATGGTCTCGTTGATCGCTTTCTGCATCGCTTGCCGAGGTTTCAGCACGTACTTGAGCATCTGACCGATCCACCACGAGGAGGGGTCCCCGTTAAACCGAGTTATTCTATAATATAAGGATTTATTATAAATGGAGGCCTATATTCGTAGAGAGGTCCTTATTAAAAACAATAATTGAATAATTAAAAAATATTTACTGAAATTAAAAATAAATGTAGTATTTGACATTTTAAAGTGAAACTTTTATTACATCGTCTCAAACTTTTTCGTCTGTGTGTTGCATGTTGCGTGACGGTCGGCCGCGCAGTAGGGATAAAGTGAAAGGCGCTCGTCAGAGCAGCCAAGGCCAATATGGCGGCGCCTATAGAAGTTTCACTTTTACCGTGGTTTCATAAAACCACAATCTTTTTTTTATTTCAGTACCGTCAACTGCAATAACTTCGCTTGGCGTCCTATGTTTGCCTATAATAAAAAAATAAATATATCTATTTCATTTTACTTGTATGGCAATCGAAAGCTTAAAGTTCTCTATGAAAACTTAGGCAAAGATAAGAGAAGGCAAACTTAGGATTCCAGGCAAAGTTAGGGCAGTTAACCTGTACATATTTATTTTATTATGCCGGTAACTAAAGTTCATTTTATTATTTACTTTCTTTATTTTATTATAAAATATATAATATGAAAATTAATTTGTAATAAGGAAAAATCAATGGCCAACTAAAATATATGTGTAGGAACAATTTTGGTGTTATTTGTAAAGGCGAAAAATACTCAAATTAATTTGCAATATTTACTGATAACATTACAATAATACGCTTCATTATAAAACATGATTATTTAATATTGAAATGTTATGTTATATGTATCATGGACAGAGTTACGATTATTTAGTTATACTGACACGAAATTAATTTATATGGAAAGTAGCTTTTGCCCGCGTCTTCGCCCGCGAACTTCCGGCATAAAAAATATTGTTTGTCCGAACCCAGGTCATGGTCGACCTGTCTGCCAAATTTCATCGTCAAACAATTCGTTCAGTCATTAAGACGCGAAAAGGTAAGAGACAGGCAGACTGAGATACTTTCGCATTTTTATATATTATATAATATATTATGTAATATAACATAATACTAGCTGCTGCCCGCGGCTTCGCCCGCGTAGGCCCTAATTATTTTTCTAAAATAAAACGTTAAGTTACTCCTTATAACATCAATTATCTGCCAGACATAGTCCGGTCAAAATCGGTGCAGCAGTTTCGGAGGTTAACCGGAACAAACAGACAGACAGACAGAAAAAATATTGTCTTTTTAATTTTTAGTTATTGTTCCGTATATAATTTCATAAGCATTTAGTAAAAAGTTAATGTTATTTTGACATTACAAACAGACACTTAAATTTTATTCATTTGTTAAAAATAAAATCTTTTTTTTCCCTACATTTATGTTCGCATAACTCTTCAAAAAGTAGGGAACAGCTGACTTTTTTTTTCGCGATTTCAGGGTTGGTCCCATAGCGAAAGTTGTTCATAATGATGAGTACAATGACCCCTTAGGGCCGGCGCCCACTGGCGCCACGGCACAGCAAAGGATTTTTATGCCACGAATAGAAATATAACTTAATAATATGACAATATAATTGAAATTTCAACGGCTACGACATAGTATAAAGAGTTCAAGTAGGCTATCTCAGGCCCAATCCGCGATATAATTGCCTACCATACTTGCCTGTCTCAGGGTTGTCACTTTTAACTACTTAAATTTTAATTCAGTGCCTAGAAAATGGCTGATTGATTCACAATTCGTCAAATATTAGAAATTATGATTTTATAACTGTAAGTACTTAGTTACTTTACTATACCTACAATACTGAGAAATCGGGCATATCAAGAGAAAGCATTAGCGGCATATCAATTGACAGATCAAAAGTAGGTACCTAATACATTTTAGTGGGAAAGTAGGCCTGCCTACTTCATCTGTCTGATAGATAACTAACACAACAAAAAATAAGAAGGTATCTCATCATCAAGTAAAAATTATATGCGACTTGGTTACCTTTTCTGTTCAGTAGGTAATCTGAACAGAGACAACTTTGGAATCGATGAATTATTTAGACACCCAAACGCACAGCAATAATTTCTCCTGCGATTATCATTCATTTTTCATACATTTAGCAGTGCCAAAAAGCCTCGACGTGCAAACCTTGTGCGGCGTTAGCCCCGACTGGCGCACTCTAAAACAGCCGAGATTTTGTTAAGTGTGCGTGCGGCGACGCATAGATACAAGCCACGCACACATACAAGCCGCGCGCGGTGCGTTTCTATGAAGATAACTTACTTCCTCTCTTTATACTATGGCTACGATGCCGCGGCATCCTTAGGCATGCCGCGACGTCTTTAGGCATCATCACTGAAATTTCAATTCTATTGTCATACATATAAGGTATATTTTTATTCGTGGTATAAAAATCCTTTGCCGTGCCGTGCCGCCAGTGGGTGCCGGCCCTTAAGAGGATGCCCATGAATTCAATTTCACCCTGTATATATAGATTAGTAAGTAAGTATAGTAAGTATGAGATGAAGGAAAAAGATTTTGCGTCTTACACCACGGATAGGGGATGGAGCATAGTTTACGACATAGTTCCAGATCCACAGCATTTTTTTTTTTTGGATGGGCAATTTAAAAAAATAACTTTCCCGCTCTGGGTGGAGCGGAAGGGCGTGAAGACTCTTACTGACTAAAACCCACCCGTGTTCCTTCGGTTGCCCTGTTGCCGGGGGCCACGATTTCCCTTTCGGTTTTCATCGCACCCCTGGCAGGCATCGGCCCTAGCGGACCCCGTCAATTCTGCCCCTACTGCCGACATTCTTTACTTACATATAATAATTTATGGAGAAGATAAAAAACAGTTCTGACTTACCTATGAGCCAAGTCTTTGGGTATGGCGAGCGGTAAGAACTTCGGCTTTTGAGATATCGAGTCTATGAACGTTAGAGACAACACCTTGGCATCATATGTTACTGAAAGAAATGAACACGACTATTAAAAAGATAATTACTCGAATTCGTTGGACTGTCGAGGAATGAAAAGGTTTAGCATCGTTATTGATGTGAAACATCTAATTCGGCGGGTCAGACCAATTGGCCAACAGCCAACATTCAAACGAAACAATTTTGACGTGACAACGTCTTATAAATTGGTTTGCAGGGTGACACTTCAAGAAACTGCGTTACGCTCCGCTCACGTTATGCGCTCACAATGAGAGCGAGTGAGAGGCACGCGGCCCTTCCACTCGGGCATGGTTAGCCCGCCTAAGAGCGAGAGAGACAGACATAAAAAGTGAAAGGCACGCGTCCCTTCCACTCGAGCACAGTTAGCCCACCTAAGAGCGAGAGAGACAGAGCGAGAGAGAGCGAGAGAGAGAGAGTGAGAGAGACAGGCTAGATAGATAGGATATCTTTGTATAAATTAATGTTTTAAATATAATTCTTTGTATAAATAAATGTTTTAAATTGTTACTATTATTTCATCCTTCTTCCTACTATACGAATGAATATTCACATTAAAATTATTTTACCACTCAAAGTCGTTGTCACGTAAAACTTTCGCCCGTATACCGACTTTACAGGCAACCAATTTTTTTGTAATTTTTTTTTTTTTTTTGGTAAAGAATCTGATTATTTTATTTTTGATTATGCCATATTTATTTTCTTTAATAAACCAGCCTTTCATGCATATTTTCTATACAAAATAGTTTCAATGTTTCACATCTGCCCGGCGTTCCGCGAAGGCTCAATCTAGTTATACAATATAACAGAATGGACAAAAAAAGTCTTATTTGTTATACTGCTCAATATAACTTATTGGATTCGAAAAAAATAATAGAGGTTTGTTCATGTAGTTATACCTACATATAAACAGCTATAAATTACACAACAAAATAATACGAATATTTTAATTTACGGGAAAGGACCCAATAAGTGAGTAAATAAGATAAACAAAAGTAAGTCATGAACCATTGGCAATGAGCATAGACTTGAGTGCTTGGTCGTTATCGCAGTGTTTCTAGGAAAGTGGCAATTGATATTTCACCGGTTCCTAACCGATTTTGAGCATCCATGATCATTGCATCGTGGACAATGCTACTTTCTTTTCGGTTACATTTATTTTTTTCGAATCCAATAAGTTATATTGAGCAATATAACAAATGGGACTTTTTTGTCCAATCTGTTATATTGTATAACTAGATGGACTGACCCTCAATTTTTTATTTGCACCGTGCATGATACTTTTAAATATTAATTTTCATTCCACGATAGTGCGTAGAACATTTAAATATTTATTATCATTATAACACATGTTTCAATATTGTTAAGAGGGAACAGGGCCTACGATTCTCTATACAATTTCAGCTGTCCGTATTCCCTTTTTTTCTTCCTGAATATTGCCTCTAGAACAATATATTTTTTTTCATATCATCAAAGTCTGCTGTAGGCAAGTCCCTGTTATTTCTTTTTTTTTCAGCAACTAATTGGTAAAGAAAATATGACCCTCCAAAAATTACAAAAATCCCCCATTTTTATCGCCATGATTAGAGGATTACCAGACAAATTCGAAAAGTTTTTAACATAAAAGAAAATGATAGGAACATAGACATAGTCTTTCTTAAAATTTTAATGTAAAAAATGATTGAATCGGCTCAGTTTTCGAGGAGAAAAAAGGGGAATACGAAACGTTGATCTCGTCAAAAAATTTGTGATTTAATCGGTCTGAGCTGCAGCTGTCCCTATCGCACTTTACAGGGGCAGACTTGAGGTAAGACGACGGCAATAGTTTCTTCAAAAAACAATTTTTCAAATTCCTCGCAGGCCCTGTTCCCTCTTAACATTAACATACAGTAACCTTAGCACGAACATATGGATATACGTTACTTTACAGCAACGGTTGGCAACAAGCGGACTGCGGGTCGTATCCGGACCGCGAAAGGTCGGAACTATTGTTAAATAACATACCTACTATTCAATTGAATAATATTTTTTATATATCTGCCACTTAGAATCTTATTTGATTAGTTAGTTTAGTTTTAGTAGGTAGATACAGCTGCAGTTGCTATGCTGTGCTATGTGGCGCAAGAGAGAGCGCGGCGTTTTGAGTGCGGGTGCAAATGTATAAAACTGCCTATAATAATTACCTTTTACTTATTTTATTTAAAATAAAAAAATCAACTACAATGTATCATAAGTTTTTGTTTCTGGACCTCGATTAAAATTTTCAACAGTATCCGGACCCCACTTAAAATTACTTGCCGACCCCTGCTTTATAGCAATGTGTTTGTCGCTAGACATTCACAGCCATTTGATAAGATTTATACTCCGTTTGAAATAAGATTAGACATTTAAACAAACCTTTTTTACAGTCCGTTCAACCGATTTTGACTTCTATACCGTAGGCATAAGGATGGCATTAAAAGCAAAAAAAGTGGTTACAAACCAACTGTTTACTGCAGCTGTCATTTGTCATGCCACCAACGCAATAGAAGTCAAAATCGGTTGAACGGACTGTAAAAAAGGTTTAGTTAAATGTCTAATCTTATTTCAAATGGAGTATAGTTTCGGGTAATTTTTTACTTTGTTGATGTGACACAATACCGGTTACTATAGTAAGTATTATTTTAGCTCAATGTTGGTGCTAAGATTAATATCATACGAAAACATTCAGGTTTAAAACATCAGTTGCATTGAAAATTGAAACGTTATACACAACATCAAAATATAGGTATCTACGTCAAAACTAACTATGATTTAATCCCGTTTCTTATATTTTAATCAAACATTAAAGTTGAATAATAATAATAAAGTTTGGAAGTTTAATTCCACATAGAGTGTAAAGGTACCCTGAGAAAGGTAAATTTTACAATAAGATTATCACATCAATACAGTGTGATTCTTCATAATGTGCACATATCGAAATGAGGGAATCTATGCTTAATTTTAACGACAGAAAAAATATTTTTAAAAATCTAAACATTTTTTATACTTTTTAGGGAATTAAAAAAAATTGTAACAAAACTGTGTAACTTTTAAACTGAATCAGCTATCGCGATAAAACAAACTCCATAATGATTGAAAGTAAGAAGGCGTCCACATAAAATTAAAATTGAGAAAAAAAACTACCCTCAATTGAAAATAAACATGTTTGTTTAAGGAAAAATCTGTATTTTTGTCATAAATTTTTACAATAATTGTAAAATTTATAAATAAGATGTCCAAGAGAATTAAAAAAAAAATGTTTTTGATACAAAAAAAAACATTTTTTCCGTCGATAAAATTAAGCATAGATTCCCTCATTTCGATATGTGCACATTATGAAGACTCACTGTATACACAAGATAGGCCAACAATATGAGAAAATACGATTTATTAGATACGAAACAGTCGAATCATTACTCGGGGTTAAGAGCGTTTTTTTCTGAAAGTGGGCAACGTCGCAAATAGATGTCAAATATTTCGCTAAATAGATTAATTTGGCAATATTACTGTATGGAAATAAGAAATGTCGCTAACTAGTGAACTAGAATATTAATAATGAGTTGCAATTTATAACACTGAATTTGATATTGTAACCTTTTTAGGTGTAAAAAAGGCATTTGGAAAGTTTCCAATTACTTTTTTTACATCAAAAACTAAATATTCGGTATTCATTATTGCATTTCATAATCAATATTTTAGTTCCCTATACTCCATAGGTTTAGGTAGTTAAATAAAGGTAAACAAAAAAAACCACGTGACGAGACAGCTGTCAAGTAACCAACTAAACGTAATACCTGTCACTTCAGTTGTTATGCTACGTCACAGTTATACTCTTCAATTTAGCAACGTTATACTTCGTTGACGTTTAGAAATTGGGTTCTTTACAATAGACAGATTACAAAATCTTATAAATCAGACAAAAAAAATGTGCTCAAGCAGTTACATCTACGAAAAGTAGTTGAAGAATAAACGATAAAGTTTAACATACATTATAAAAGAGGAAACTATGGTAAAACACTAAAATAAATTTAATTTGGTTTTATTGTTTTTTTAACAAGAAAGTGTCATCTATAAAAACCCTTTTTACGATTTGTTTACCTTTTTTTAACTACCTAAACCTATGGAGTATAGTTAGCCACATTTCTTAATTCCATACAATAATATTGCCAAATTAATCAAAACAGGTAAATATTTGACAGCTATTTACGACGTTGGCCACTTTTAGAATAAACCCTCTTAATATAAACCTTGTTCCCATTATGCCAACTGCATTGAATTTTTTTTATAATTTTCTGGATGTTTGAAAGGACTTTTACTTACTTTACTTTTTTATAATGTGTGTATTGTAGTTCCGAGTCTTTTTAGTTAAAACATACGAGGCAAAAGATTACCAGCTACAAGAAAGCCATAATGTGGTCTTATTTATTTTTTGTAAGTGAAAATTTAAACGTACAAATTCTTATAACCGACTAAACAACCAGTGGCATAATGACAAGAACACCTAGGCACACACCAGCACGCGTAGCATGACCACCGTAGAAACGAGTTTTGTCGACGGAAGAATAGACAAAATGATAGATAAACAATCACAATCTGTCATTTTGTCTATTCTTCCGTCGACAAAACTCGTTTCTACGGTGGTCATGCTACGCGTGCAGGCCAAAAAAGTGTAACCCACAATATAAAAAAAAAATTACATGACGCGTTTATCATTGGTGGTATCCGTAGCATATCTTCAGGACATTCTGCCAAGTTTGATATGCTTTCCTTAATGCACACTAGGGACTGCATCGTTTCTAATAATGTCCAAAAATAAAATAACCATTACTTTCTGATTCTTGCTCGCGTAGCCAAGATTAATAATGCTGAGTCTGAACCAGGAGAGCATTGCTACTTAAAATTGTAACATGATAAACATAAAAATTGCATAAATATACAGGGTGGCAGGGACATCGACGCGAAAACTGTTACCATGGATTCAGTACATGATTCTGAAACCCCTGCGTTTAAATTTTTCGTCGGTTTAAAAAAAAACAGCTGTTCCATGCATTTTGACAACACACGCAGGTTTACACTTTTCTATGAAACAGCTGTTTTAAAAAAAAATAACCTACGAAAAATTTAAACGCGGGTTTTAGAATCATGTACTGAATCCAAGGTAACAGTTTTCGCGTCGATGTCCCTGCCACCCTGTATATGTCGGAAATACGTCGCACTCGACAGGATCTACAACATAACGCTCGACCGGGGGTTAAGTAGAGTTTGATCGGTGGCGATCAACCAAAATTATAATGTGATCTGAACTGCAAACGGTTTTTCTATTGCGCAATAACCAACACTACCCACAGTAATTAAAATATGGCTGATAATAGCGAGAGAGACGTACCCTCTCCGTCAAATAATATGGTGTTAAAAAACTCATCATTTAGCCGTTGTCTACACATTCTGCACAGCAAACTATCGTTAAGCAAAAAATATTGCTGGGAAACGACTTTTATTTTTGGTGTGAAAATCACTGTTTACGACAGCGCGCAATGTAACGCACGCAGAACATTGTGCGTATGAGTGCATGCAACGGTACAGGAGTTGTGGGGGTTTTCAAAATCAAGTTATAACCTTTAAAACTTGTTTTCGTGAAAACAAATAAAATGAAAATGGAACTTTGACCTTCAATATTACCGTAACCAGAAGGTTCCCAAGTATGGTCCAGTACAAAAACAAAAATCACAATGACGGGACGTGCAAGTGACTCTTGGATTCGTTATGCGTCTTTTGACACCCATTGTAACCATATTTTGACATCCATTGTAACCATATTTTGACACCCATTGTAACCATATTTTGACACCCATTGTAACCATATTTTGACACCCATTGTAACCATATTTTGACACCCATTATAGGCATATTTTGACACCCATTATAGGCATATTTTGACACCTATTGTAACCATATTTTGACACCCATTGTAACCATATTTTGACACCCATTATAGGCATATTTTGACACCCATTATAACCATATTTTGACACCCATTGTAACCATATTTTGACACCCATTGTAACCATATTTTGACACCCATTATAGGCATATTTTGACACCCATTGTAACCATATTTTGACACTCATTATAACCATATTTTGACACCCATTGTAACCATATTTTGACACCCATTATAACCATATTTTGACACCCATTATAACCATATTTTGAAACCCATTGTAACCATCTTTTGACACCCATTATAGGCATATTTTGACACCCATTGTAACCATATTTTGACACCCATTGTAACCATATTTTGACACCCATTGTAACCATATTTTGCTTAGCTAGGCTAGGTAATTTAAGAAGTTGAATTACATTTTTTTTTACAACGTATTTTATTTGTGAACTATGAAACTAAAATACCACTATCCATTCAGGGAATGTAGGTATTACAAGCAACATGTTTGTAACACGCCTGTAATCAGCATAATGTAAACAAAGCCTCCCAATCCATTATGTACTTCAAAATTAGATACATTTCGATAAAAGTATGATAAAAAAATTACATGCTTCAGCGGTGTGCGCCGGTCGTGTTTTACGAATAATGCTTGCAATAAAATCCGCATAGTTTTCCCCTCCATTCACCAACTCTTTTATTGATAATTTTCTTTTATCTCGAAAAGAAATATAACTATCAGATTATCCAAATTAAAAACAAAAACTTCTCCAAACTACAAGAATGTAACTCGGTATGGAGATTTGGGTGTTATTTTTTTAAAGTGTAACTTCTTTAGGCGCGTTGGGCATTTTTGAGATGGGAAAAACAATTGAACTCGCGACACCGTTACCGACACCTCATTTTTTTTATAAACGCGATTGTGCTCTTTATTTATATTACGTTACGGATCAATGTTCTATGCAAGTATTTATACTTTAAAAGTATTGGAAGTTTTTTTTTTTGTAAACGCGATTGTGCTCTTTATTAAGATAAGATTACGGACCAATGTTCTATACAAGTATTTTTCTTCTACCAAGGTGATCTAGTTCAAGTTTTCACTTCTGTCGGCACTCCCGAAGTGCCACTGTTTTTTTTTTGTCATGTCAATATTGTGGTATTTTGATGTCTATAGGTACCGATACCTATGTTTTCCCACTGCTGGGCAAAGGTTAGTTTACCAATTTTCTTTGTGTTACCGATACAGATAAATGTAACATTACTTTGCCAATCGCACTAATATTTATAGTGACCAACTAATTAATTTACGTCATCACAATCTTCAACACGTAATTCGACACCTATTCGTAGCTGTTAACGATACTGTCGATACATTACAACAGACTATCGTGAGAAGAATGTATGAATGTGTTATTATCAGCCGACAGTCAATCAAAACATTCCATATTTGAAATTTTCGCCAATTTATTTCGGCTTTTCCGAAGATAACCGATGGAACCTTTGACCGTAGTCGTACTATTTTGACTATAAATGCTCGTGAACCAGTACCCTAATTGTGCAATACACGATCAATCACAATTTGTTTCGATTTCAAACAGATTGCTAATCCATTGCTTCTTAAGTTGGAAAAAAAAATCTGCTTGTGTGAATGTTGTTGAACTGTCAAAATGAAACAAATTAACTAACAATTAGGGTACAGATGACTCCGCTGAGCGCCGCGAACGCAATGAAATCATAGAAAATGTTTGAAAAACTTTCGCCTGGCAAACTGATCAATAATTACCTGGCCATTGCACCACTTTATCATCATAGGCGGAGGTACAGCTGTCAGAAATGGGCATGAACACATAGTCCCAGCCCTTATTATTGTACCGCCATCCCTTAGAGTTCAGGATAAGGGTACGTTCCGTGGCGTACGCGAATATCAGGCAGTACACTATGTGGTGCAGCTGGCAACCGAAGCCGCAACCCTGGTGACAAAAAAAAACAAAAATAAATGACTTGTAGACAGTGGGCTATTTCGATTTAGTACTGCGTTTTGAATAGATTTTTTATTTTAATGTAATCTTTATCTGAATCTCATTGAAAATAAACATAAACTACATGAACCTTTATGATCACCATCATAGCCACTTCTAGACGAGGCGTTTCTGTACATTGAAAATATTTCCCAAAAAAATTGTTGAGATCTTATAGGATAACCAACAGATGCCATTTCTACCATTTTTTGAATTTTTATCTGTTTGTACCCGATATATCCGAGGGAGAAAAAGATCTGTATCCGTTACTTTTTGGCGGATCTTGAACGGATCTTTTATATATACATTTCATTACGTATACGTAATGAAATGATATCCGCGGATATCCGCGGATACGGATATCCGGCACATCACTAATAATTATACAACGTTAGTTTTTGTTTAAACTAAACCTCTAAAGGGGTCATTGTACTCATCATTATAAACAACTTTCACTATGGGACCCACGCTGAAATCGCGAAAAAAAATCAGCTGTTCCCTACATTTTGACGAGATATGCGAACATAAATGTAGGGAACAGCTGATTTTTTTTTCGGCTATATAATATAACATAGAACACACATTGCGAATGGAATACTAAACGCCCATAAACTAAGTAAATTATCTCATAATATAATTTTGACCGCGTTTGTATAGACGTGGAACAACCGTGCGCTGGGTTTATCTCCCTATAGTCTAAACCCACCATTAGTCACTCACTCATTCATCACACACCCACACGTATACAATACACTGAACACGTTTTAATTGAATACAACTAAGTTTATTACGGATGTTTAAATGAATTTATTGCTTTGGAATAAATAACATACGATTATTGTCGCCTCGGAAATCTTACCGACCGATGCTGTTTGTTACGTGCCTACCTACAGGTACTATGTTATAATCTTGTAAGATGAAGGAGACAAGTCTCCACGACACAGGGAATCCTAGTGTGGAGGCTAGTGCTACTTGAATTTGTAGTGCTCTCTTGAACAATAAAGTTAATTTTTGATTTCTTTGATTTTCGTCATAAACCGAACTCAATCAATCTGCCTAGCCTATGTTGGGGTCGGCTTCCAGTCTACTCGGATGCCGCTGAATACCTGTATTTTACATGGATCGACTGCCTATCTGCCCTCCATAACCCAGTTACTGGGTAGGTACGACTGGTTGTTAGGCTTTCGGGCTTCTGACGAGCCGTAACGACTGCCAAAGATCCACGAATGACAGCCTGGACCAACGGCCTAACGTGCTTTCCGAGGCACGGAGGAGTCTCGGTATGTAAAGATGGTCACACATCCACGGACCAACCCCGGCAAGCGTAGCTTAACCTTATGGATCGACTCATGCGGCTGTTATTGCTTAAGAGGCCGGCGACACGGCTCGCAACTACAAATCGAGATGTTTGCAAAATTCAATTCCAATCACGTTGCGCTAGTGTGAGTGCCTGTCGGAGCGATATACACTTACAGTGAGCAATACTACCACGCACACATTGACAATTATTGCTTGACGCGATAGTACTACTAGCTTTCGAAAATCTATGATAAATTTGGATGTGTTCCGTAATACAAAAAATTATGAATGAAAACTTAATGTATTTCAATTATTATTTTTTCGATAATTTGTAACTTGATAACATAAACTATGCTCCTGCGGAAACAATATTACAAATATTTATATATACAAATACAATATACAAAATATGAAAACATGTTGGAAATAAAAAGACGTAGGAGCCTAATACTGTCTCAATCCGAATATCAACATAATATGGTGGAAATATGCTCAAATTGCAAATGATTTATGTACTACGTTTGTATGGACAATTCATGCGTCGCCGCATTCTTAATCATAAACCGAACTACCCACCTCATATAAAAAATTCGAAAATGAGTTTGTTTTTTACGCGCTCACGCTAAAACGGCTGAACGGATTTAGATGAAATTTGGTACATGGGTAGATGACATAAAGAAGGACATAGGCTACTTTTCATATTTCATCTTGAATCGCAGACGAAGTCGCGGGCAACAGCTAAAAAGTAATGACAATGTAACATGCCCACATCCAAGAGTTTCCAAAAAGTACCTACGCTATTAAGATCCATTTATAGGCATATATCCAAAAATCCCCAAAACCTCAAAGTCCTGTTATTTTCTATCTATTAAAATTAAACATCGTTTTAAAACAACATCGACCTTCCAAAGGTGTTTCACCTCCCACAAATACTGTAACATGTCATCATTTAGCGATGTGCTGTGAACCGGGGCAGCGTAACCACAGTCTACTAAACAGTTCTAACAGACCAGTGTTAATTTCAGCTCGTCTATTGACATTCAGAAGCGTTTAGCATAACGGACATGCACGTTGCACGCAATCCACTAACATTTATGAGCTCCGGACATTTGACCAAAGTTATCGCACATGATCTCTTCCGGACAACTTTTGGACGAGCATTATTCGTGATAACAATGAGGACAGTTTGCGAGTTAGTCCAGTAAGTCAGTTCAATGGCTTGTACCGCTGACTACCACGTACACGAAGCTAGTCAGTACTGAACTGTCTTCAAATGTCAAGATGATAGAAAGATGTAAGTTCCAGGTCAGTCAAATGGATACCTGATCGCTGACTGTTAACACTGCCGGCAAAAACTCTATTGTATGTTTCTGGAGCGAAAGAATAGTCGAAAACTAGTCGCTTTCTCGTCGGGATAGGGACAGGTGCCTACACGTGGCCAGCCAAAGACCACTGACTGAACTATAAACTGCTGATTCGCAAGCTGGCCTCGTGTCCAAACCCCATTATAGCCACCGCGCCGTAACTACATTATAATCACGAATAATGTTCGTCCAAAAGTTATCCGGAAGTGATGGCTATAATATGTGCGATTACTTTTGTCACATGACGTAATCCTCGATTTCCTATATCGTTATTATGTAAAAATGCTGATATCAGTTACATATTCCATGTGTAAACTGGTCCTTTGTTGGAGCTATCCAATTTCGCTCGATATAAATATTTTCCAACAGTAAAAGTTTACGGCTTTGTATCAAATTATAAAAGGAAGGCGGGTGCTCTCTTTCGCGTTATTCATATTTTCTTTCATGTCGACACTATATAAGAATAGCTCTTGTTGAGGCAGAAACATTGGCTAGTAAAGGATTGGTCGCGGGGCTCACTATCCAGGGACCAGCCCGTCCCATCCCTTCGGTTGACACCTTAAGCCGAGGTTCGTACCCCACAGGGGGTGCCCTTAGCGAGCGTTCACCTAGTTTTAATTAGCATAGTTGAATAACCCCTGGCTGGAGGTTTTAATTGTAGTAGCTTAAGGCACCCACAGGCAAGCCCGGTTAAGTAGTCATGATCTCAGAGGTCAACTACGAGATGTCCTGTCAAAAAAGAAAAACTATCCAGGGTACAATGAACATTCCGTAAGTTTCGTCATTTGTTCATTGTTCCTGTTCTGTCATACAGAGCTGCCCACGTAAGTGCATGTTTGCATGACATGCGAACTTCCTGTGTTAACCTTTTGACAGTCACGAATATGTGTGAAATGCAGCTTTCGAAATTCCATTGCTAGTTACAATATAACTAAACAAACCATACACGGGAACAAAGATAAACATATTGTCTAAAATGTATTTTATTATTATGTAGGTACATATCACAATAGATAATTTTACTGACGTTATCAATGATTCAAATAACAAATGACAAATAAAAGGGTCGAAGTGTAATCCCAACCTTAACTGTTCTGACGTCCGAATTCTACAGATCAGACGAAAATAGTGATAGATTACTCAATCTCAAAACGCGGTCAAACAATCGAAAGCATATCGAAAATGCATATTCATTTTAATGTGAAACATTCACGCTTAATCCACTAATTAATTGGCACAAAACTTTCGAGCCAAATTAACGTATCAATTTATGATTATTGGCATAAAAATGTGCCAAAAAGTAGCTACAATATCATCAATCTTCCGCGCTTCGTTTATTACTATGTCGCTGATAACTCTGATAAGTGATGATAACTCAATTTAAGGCTCGTACCTCGTGTCGGGGTCGTGAGGCCAAATCACAATATTAGATAATTCAACTATTGACCTTGCGCGTACGATAACTGAGTTCAAAA
The DNA here is from genome assembly GCA_963680765.1 of Agrochola lychnidis. Taxonomy (NCBI): domain Eukaryota; kingdom Metazoa; phylum Arthropoda; class Insecta; order Lepidoptera; family Noctuidae; genus Agrochola; species Agrochola lychnidis. The sequence goes on along the minus strand of OY796865.1, from coordinate 20,980,462 downwards.
TGATTTTGTTCAACACCCACGCAATGTCGTAAAAGGCGTTGACTTTTTCTTAGTACAGTATTTTTTCCGGAAGAAAAAGTAGGTATATTTCGGGATATGGAACGACTTTTACGCTGTTTTTTTTGTATTTTTAATGTTTATTTCTGTTCGTTACGTTTATATTTAGAAGTTTTCGAGCCAGCTTTGTTGTTTCGCAGGAGTAGGTATTACGTCTTATGTGCCATTTTATAAGTATTCCTTTTACACACACACACACATAAACACACGCCTTCTTCGCCTTTTCTTAAACTTAAATTTATTTCTACAAAATAATACTTTAATCTAAAATTGTTTTGTCTAAGTTGCATATTTTTCATTGTCGATGGAAATTATTAATGCCTATTAAAAATTCTGATTAGTTTATAAAAGAACGTATTAAATACATAATAATATACGATATATCCATAAGACTAAAAAATACTCTATTATTGAAATCTTTCAACCACATGCTGTTACTAGTTTGTCATTTAATGGCCTTTTCCCAAACAACCTCGAGGTGCGAATCGATGGAAAAATTACGTTCTTATTTTATCGATTTTTCTTTGTACCTATTGGTATATCTCGCTTCAGCAATTTTTATAAATGAGTATTGTTGAACTTGACGCTTATGGAATATTTGCAACTCCTTTTTGAAATACATGCTTAAATTATTTCGGTTTTCAAAACAGCCTAAGCCCAGGCGCGCACTAGCGGCCAGGTCGCAGTGGCCATGCAGCCAGATTCATACATTAGTATGAAATCGCCATGGAGCACGCGCACCTGGCCACACGCGGCCAGCCGGCCCCACCGACTATTGCGCTGCGACCTGGCCACTAGTGCGCGCCTGGGCTAAAGGAGAATGACACCCAGGGAATTTTGAACTAAGACACATAATTGAAAATTCTCATGACCCTCAACTGGCGCCCCCTTAGCTCACTTTTAGAAGGGTTGCCCAATTATTGCAGACATCAAAACCGAAACCGAAACTATAATTTTTTAAACCTGTTCCAATAAGTAATAAACCTCATGAACTAAGCAAACACTTCTTAATATGCTTCCAATTTCAATCGGAGAGCGAAAATACCGCTGCACGATATGAGCTCTTGTCGGCTCAACATTCCAAACGCACTGCATTGAAAATACATTATATGACATACTAATAAAAATCTCAATTTCCTTTACTACCATCTTACTAGTACAAGGTAAAGTAAACAACGTCACGGTGTCAATGACCTAATGACGGATGCGTATATTGCGTACGCGCGTGTCACCGTGAGCCGCGAAGTGACGGATGGTCACCGGTGCGTTTGTTTGCGATCTAATTATAGCGCAGGGATTGTAGGGCTCCTCAGATTCATGGGAACAGGTGGGCGATTAGAATAAATGTGATGGTTTTGTTTTCTTTGTTTTATTTTTGCTGAGCTAATAGAAGGTTCACCTCGTTTAGATAAAACTATTCTGTAAACATCTCAGTGAAAACTTAGGTTAAGTAAGCTCTTGAAGGCAGCTGTCATTCCACCTAATGCGAGGGATTGACACTATTGACAGCTCACTTCACAGTGAGATTTTTACAGAATAGATCGCCTGATCGCTTGTAGAGCCTCCACAAGTGAAAATACTTAAACTTCCAACGTACCCTCCTGGGCAAGCACCCCTTCGATGCAGCAACAACCAGGTGGCCAATCAACCACTATGCACAAAGACACAGTAACGCCTTGAGCTCTATATATATATTTATATATATATATATATATCTCTCTCTCTCTCTTTCTCTCTCTCTTTCTCTCTCTCTTCCTCTCTCTTCCTCTCTCTCACTCTCTCTTCCTCTCTCGCACTCTCTCTTTCTGACTATCTCTCTTTCTCTCTCACTCTCTATCTCTCTCTCCCTCTCTATCTCTCTCTCCCTCTCTATCGCTCTCTCTCTCTCACTCTCCCTCTCTATCGCTCTCACTCTCTCACTCTCCCTCTCTATCGCTCTCACACTCTCACTCTCTCTCTCATTCTCACTCTCACTCTCTCACTCTCTCTCTCACTCACTCTCTCTCTCTCAAGCTCTATCTCTCTCACTCTCTTTCTCTCTCTCACTCTCTTTCTCTCTCTCACTCTCTTTCTCTCTCTCACTGTCTCTTTCTTACTCTCTCTATCTCTTTCTTACTCTCTCTATCTCTTTCTTACTCTCTCTTTCTTTCCTTCCTATATTTCTAATGTTTAACATGAACACAGCAACGCTGCTTAGCGGCAGAAATAACGATGGTAGTTGGCACATGAGACAAAGAACTGTGCGATTATTTCTTTAATACCATCACGATATATATGTATCGAGATCGCGATTTCACGTCCTAAGCTCCAGCTCCTGTCTCGCTAATTATAGAATGGATTGCAGGGCTAAATAGGCTAATCGAGATTGATGGAAACAGTTGGGGAAGCAGTTAGAACAAACGAGTGACTAACGAGTGTTTCAGGTTTTCGATATTATTTGTTCTGATGACGAAATAAAAGAAAGTCAACTCAATTACTTTTTTATTCTAAAATGTGATATTCAAAACATGGTGTGCCGAACACAATCTTGCTATTTTGTAGTTACGATTGAAATGTATTAAACAAAAGAGGAAATAAAGTCAAGGGCAAGTTAAGGATCAAATAAGGTACACACGGCTACACATCAAGCTAAAAATTTCCAGTATAAGCTGACCTCGCATTGTACGGAAATCCTATAAAATGCGAGATCAGCATAAACTGGAAATGTATAGCTTGATGTGTAGCCGTGTGTACAACTTAGCAACATCGACAGTACTTAATTATAATTTAAAAAGTTGCATACAATTATATTATTTATGAATGTGGGATGTTGATAAGTGGCAATTTTTTTTTTCTGTTCGTATGCGAAGAAGTGCAAAAATATGTATCTTTACTCAAAAATGCATGTAATGTGGTCATTATTTTGACAACTTTGTTTGAGCAAAGTCAACCTTGCCGTTCTGTTTCAAGGAGCGGCCGGCAAAGTTTTGCTGGTCGCTCTAACAGGCCGGCAAAACATTGCCGGCCGCTATTTTGACGTTTCAACGTTTTAAAAAATCAAATGCAAAAAGATTTTATTTAAAACACAGCTGTTTGTATTTATAGAGATAGGTACAAAAAGATTTTATTCCATATTTGGCTGAATAGATCCAACTACCATTGTTAAAAAAAAAAAAAAAGTAGTAACAAAGGTTCAGAGAAAATTTTATTTTTATTTAGTGACTTTTTTGCTAAAAATGAGCATATATATTTAATTGAAATTACTTGCTGGTTATATTTAGATTAGGTACTTGCATTTTTGAGTAAAGCACTATACAAGCCTCGGCCCACTATGTCTGCTTCGCTGGTCACGCTATGATTGCCTCGAGCTAGCCTAGCTACGCTCTAGGCCTTCCAGCTTGGCCATCATTGCAGCCCTTGCTGTCCTCGCTGTAAAGGCCTCGACCTACGGCCTCGGCCTTTATCTCAGCTCGTCCATCAAGTGCTGCACGCTGACCGCGCTGTGTCGGCCTGGAGCTGCGCTACGCTGCGCTGTCGGCCATCATCAGCGCGACCAGCAAAGTAGTCATTATAGACCGCGGCAGTAATGTACTATTGCGTTATCGCAGCTACTTAAAATTCATACAAGAAAAGGCAAAAGCTAAACTGCTACTAAATGTGTGGATCTCGTACATTAATACTAGGTAGGGGCAATATGTAGAATGCAATAGTTTGCATATTTATCGTGAGCGAGTGATAACATTTTTGTTCTAACCACTTTCTTTTTTATATAAGACTCTATTTTGTTGAATTTTTTGTTGTGTCTGCTTGGGTAACTTCGTTTTCAAAATAACCTCCAAAATTCAAAAGTCATTTATTCAAACGTTTGAGAATCAGCACTTTTCGAAAGTCAAAATAACATAAGACAGTCCCCCAAAAACGCCCACCCTTCACCACTTTCTAGTGCCTTTAGCTGGGAAGAAGAAGTGGCGCAACAAACTCCCCAGCAGCACAGCTGTCTGTTCAAGTCCTCCTCTATTGGAACTCCCATTTGTGGGTGGTCAAGAGCTGCGCAAACGCAGAGTCTGGTACTGGAGAGATGGAGCTATACAGGACGTATAGTTCCATCTCTTTCCCACACTGAAGTAAAATAAAAATAATACTGCTTCAAGAGGTGGTGGTAGGCCCCCTGATCAAATAACTCCTATTCTGTTCAATGAATTATTCAAATTCACCTACCTTATTAAGATTGCATATGAGTTTCCTAGCATCCTTGCAGTCAGGCGGATTCTGCAGATAATGTAGTCTTCTTTGCACCAAGTCGCTGACATTAGCTGCCTCCATCTGCCGCCATTCGTGGTAGCCGTCCAGCTCTTCAAACATTCGCTGGTCGGATAGCAGCGATCTGAAATAAAGGGCGGATTTTATATAATTTATTCAGTGTTAAAAAGAGAGAGAAGTAATACTGAGAGGTAAGAACGGGTAACAGGAAAGAGAAGGATGCGAAAGTCCTAAGAATAATGTAAACGTCGTGTCCGTGTTAAGAAGGAGATCTACACTGAGCATCGGGTTGATACGGGTTAAAGGAAAGAGAGTTTGGAGAGGGAGAAAGGTTTGATTATGTTCAGCAGTTGACAGCTATTTTATTTACACATATAAAACAGCATAACCCCCATAGGAAGAAGGCGTGAGTTTGTGACCCCAAACGTCAACCATTTTCGAGTAATCGCGTAACAAACATAGAAAAAAACAGTAGCACTCCGGGAGTGCCGACAGAAGTGAAAACTTGACAGAGATCGCCTTGGTGGAAGAAAAATACTTGTTTAGAATATTGGTCAGTAACCTATCTAAACAAAGAGCACAATCGCGTTTACAAAAAAAAAAACAAACCTTTAAAGTAAAAATACTTGCATAGAACATTGATCCGTAACGTTATATAAATAAAGAGCACAATTGCGTTTGCAAAAATGAGGTGTCGGTATCGGTGTCGCGAGTTCAAATGTTTTTTTCCCATCTCAAAAATGCCCAACGCGCCTAAAGAAATTTTCACTTCAAAAAAAGTATAGTCGAATTAAGAACCTCCTTCTTTTTGAAGTCGGTTAAAAATGCTGTCAACTGCTGATCACTTTACACAGATAGTTCTTTATTAACAAGGCCAGCTAATTAAAGAAACAAAGAAACAGACAAAGGTTGATGTAGTCTGTTTCTCTAGTCTTACTTGTAAGAATATGTAGGCATTCGTGCATTTTGCATTAGGCATCGAATTTGACTACCTACATCCCTATTAACTTTAAGTTGAAGGAACAAACTAACAGGATAACTAGCAAACTGCATAACGCTGGTACCTATTGCTTAAATTGTAATCTTCGGGAAAAACACACTCTTCACTCTTGGTTGACATGTTGCAATCACACGAACAACTCGGGTCATGACATGATAACCTTATTTCGAGAGTAACCAAGTGAGTTAGTCGAAACACTCCTCATTGGATTTAATTAATAGGTGCATTAAAGAGTTGGACAGGAACACCTGAACAAGAATGATCGTACGGTCAGCGACAAGTCGATAATGGCGTTAACCCAAACAAAACCTTGCGATAGTCTGTTTTTCTTAGTTATTCAGAGGCTATTAACTCATTAATTCAGAGAAATAAACAATATCTAAAAGCACATTATTATTGTTTGATATCCTATCATCACATTGCACGTTCTTATTTGTTTTTTCTGGGTTATACCTATATCAATTTAAAATCTCCTTGTAACAAAACACTAAAATTATTGATTGCATGCATCTTTTGCTAAAGGTGACGTTCTACGGTTCTACTAATTTGAGGATATCACTAATGGATAGATAGTTTAAAAATCTAAATAAATCACGTTTTATTTTATTTTAAAAAATACGGTTGTATCGCGGCTTAGCAACATCTCTTATGTAAAAAAGAAAGTGAAGGTTGCAAGGGGTACGGAAGTCCAAGCATTAGAATACAATAGAAGGTACTTAGTTGAAAGTGCTGCATCGGCTACCACCGACCGAAGTGGTAAGGATGGGTGGGATTTATGTAGAAAGCCAAATATCCACCTTCACTAAACCAAATAGTGACAATCTGCGAGTGTGTTACCAACCAAGAATTCTCTGAATATACATAGATACAACTCGAAATCATCTAACTTGACACTGAGTAAGGGCCCGATCACACGTACCTACCACAACACAGCATTCTCTGTTTTGTTTTGAATATTGTATGCCTTAACCTGGTTCAAATAAATTTATTTTCTTTCTTTCTTTTAACCACACCACAACGACACCACGTGGACGGGCGCTAATTTGTATGAAAATGAACAATCAATTTGTATGAACATGGACCACATTTGGCCGTCAAAATCAACAGTGTGGACTATACCTACCACATCAAGTCGACGTTGCAGCCACAATGCAACCACAACGTTGCATCGACACGACAACACTGTCACAGCCAGAGTCGAGCTGTCTACAAAGACTTGCCATAACGCAACTACTAGCGACAACGCAACTGCAAAAAGTTGCAGCGACACTATTCACACGTAACCACTGCTTGCCCACATTTTGTCGCTGCGTTGTGGTGTGGTTGTGGCACGTGTGAGTCCAAGACACCTCTTTTTTTCTGTTGTGGGGCAATCCTCGTGGATAATGTTCGTCAAAGGAGAATGGAGAGTTATTTCGAACTCCTTCCAAAAACCTCCTCCTTTTAAACCCTCAACTTGTTCTTCCTGCTAGGTACCATGAGTCATGTTATTCTTTATAATATAATTCAAGTAGGCAGATAAGTACACCATCTCGCTTGCCGCGTAAATGTAAAAATAACCTTTTCTATGTGCCGGGATCTAAAACAAACCTCGGACACTTCGCCATTTTGTCAAGGCTCTGTAGGCAGCATAACGAAGTATCGAAGCGTAATGAATTGGATATTACATGCAAAATGTCAACATTTTCAAAAATATTAAAGTCATAATATCCAAGATTTGATCAGTTTTTTTTGTCTGTCGTCTTTTATGGTTATTAATATTATCAATTTTTTTTAATGTTTTTATTATTAATTTATTTTGTATTTAAATTTTGTTTCCTTTTATGATTTCGTATTGTATGTTTTGATTTATTTTATCATTATTGTTATTTTCGCTTTGTTAAGCTTAATGTATCTACCTAAATAATAAGAGAATGATGTGGTCTCCCATAATTGGAAGCGCACACTCGTATTTGTCCCCGTACTTGTAATCTTGCATGTAATTGTGTAGCCTCTGTTGGAGATCCAATAAAATAAATAAAATAGATTCGAGAAACGAAGTCGCCCTCAAAGTAGCTTATTTATGGACAAAAGAAACAGAATCATAACTCAAAGGTTTTAATAAAGATGCTTTAAATTATAAATATCAAAAGAGCGTCACACATTAAATGGATGATCAAACAGTTATAATTTCATCACAGCTTCACTACACAAAGAATACAAAACACACGCCTTTGTGTGCTTGTTTAAAATAACCTTGACGACGTATGACTCATTGATTTGTTTATACTAATTATACGATTATGTCCAGTTACGATCGAATCAAATCGACATTTTGGTCACCGACGACGCATTAAATTTTGCACAACGTAATATCAAGCTATACAACTGAGCTGTCATCGTAAGGAGAGTTTATACAAAGCGAGGTCTGCTTATACGGGACATTTGTATAGCTTGATGTGTGGTCGAGCGAACTTAGTTGTAAGTGCTGATTATAATCTGAATACGTCAAGCAGTGGCCAGTGCAATAGTCGGACAGATAAGGCTTATTTCAATAAGTCGATAGGATATTGATTTTACGAGGTATCTTGATATCCGACCGATTGTGAATCAGTCTGAAACGATCTTATAATTTCAGAACATTAATAAGCGTTAATAAAGTAATTTTTTCAGTCTAAACTTGTTAAAGAATTGGGTTTATTACCTAAACTAATATTATAAAGAGAAAAGATTTGATTTTTGTGTTTGTTTGTAATGAAACTCAAAAACAACTGGACCGATTTAAAAAATCTTTCACCAGTAGAAGACTATATTCTCACCGAGTAACATCATCTGCCTAGCCTTTTCCCAACTATGTTGGGGTCGGCTTCCAGTCTAACCGGATGCAGCTGAATACCAGTATTTTACATGGAGCGACTGCCTATCTGACCTCCACAACCTAGTGACTAGGTAACACGATACCCCTTGGTAAGACTGGTTGTCAGACTTTTTGGGCTTCTAACTACCCATAACGACTGTCAAAGATCTACAAATGACAGCCGGGACCAACGGCTTAACGTGCTTTCCGATGCACGGAGGGGACTTGGTATGTAAAGATGGTCACCCATCCACGGACCAACCGCGGCAAGCGTAGCTTAACCTGATCGATCGACCCGTGCAGTTGTTATTACTTAGCCACAAGCCTTTATAAATTATAGGCTATAATTTATAAAGATATCACGCGGACGAAGCCGCTGGCGGAAGCTAGTCTGACATAAAATATTGTGAATTCGAAAAAAGGAAGAAACATAAAGTCCAAAGTTATCAACAGATTCGGATTGCAGAATAACGGGTGTAAAAAGATGGTTAAGGCGACGATAACCAACTTTTAATGATTTTATACTGAAGATCACGTCTAAACATGTAGTATTAATGATTTGGAAAAAATGTATGTTAAATAAGAGCATTATCTTAATAACTTAATAGAGAAATATTTTAGATTATGTTCATATTAAATAGTGAAATTAATTTGTAAAGTTATGTCTAACACGTATAAAAAACTAAGAAACTCACAGACTCTATCAAGCGTATTTTTCTAAAACCTTCACCATTTTTAAGATAATTTAATTATTGATCTTTTAGTGTACCTGTTTTATTAAAATACCTTCTGTTTTATGTATGATATAATAAATTAATAATGCGTCTAATATGTGATAGCGCTCCTTGATGGGCGAGTTATTACTGGCTGGACGTACGACGCGTTGCGTGAGCTCAGTACAGAACATGCAAGCTAACCACTCAATGTCACTGGCATATATCTGCGTCTTAACGAAGCCGATAGTCACTAGTTCTCTCTGTCATTGTGATCTTTTTTTTGTGCTGGACCGTACTTGGAAACCTTCTGGTTACGGAAATATTGAAGGACAACGTTCCAACTTTTTCACGAAAACTAGAGTTTTATGTGTTATTATTTAAATACCCCCACAACTCTTACACAATTGCATACACCCATAAGCACAATGTTTTGCGTGCGTTACATTTTCGCACCAAAAATCGTTTCCCAGCAATAATTTTTGCTCCTTATTACTTAGTTTTATATACAAAACGCGTAGATAGCGGCTATGAGATAGCTCTACACCCGATACAGAAGCGAAAATGCGAAAGTGAGTTTGTTTGTTTGTTATGCTTTCACGTTAAAACAGCTGAACATATTTAGATAATAGTCATTGTTTTTACCCGACTGCCCCAGAAGTTATCAGTACCTAGATTATATTTGAACTAAAAGCAGGGCCGGCCCGTTCATATAGGCGAACTAGGTGACGGCCTAGGGCGCTCGTATTAGGGGCGGCAATCGGCGGCATTGAAATTAAAAAATAATACTGTACATTAATTTTTTATTTACCTACAACTTGAAAATACTCCCAATTTTTTTTTACCCGTTTTTCTACTTAAATGCGCTCATCGACATTTACGAAACCATCGGTACGGTTCATCTGGAAATCAAAAGCGAGTTGAAACCAATCCATTGGTAAAAAAAATCGCGATTTCAAATTTATTGCTTCTCTTGTTGTATGTTATAATGTTTTGTTCAAAATTGATTTGACTATTATAGTTTGACCGCGATCGCTGTACCGATCGCGCCTGAGGGATATTTCTCGACGACATGTGAAGCCAAGTCAGAGGCCCATGGGCGGCTTTGAAACTCTGACACCAGGTTAGTCACTAACCACACGAAAAAGAAAGAACATAGTTTTATTTTGTCACGAATTTTCTTAAAAGGGCGCCGTTCCAGCCTTTCGCCTAGGGCGCCAGGAATTCTCGGGCCGCCGTGTGACTAGAAATTGTGCTTATTCCATAACGCAACGGATCCACGAAAACATACTTATGAATTCAGCCCAAAATTTACTGGTACCAACGGGAGCTAAGTACGGCGAAACCCCAGGGTAATCGATAGTGTAATTGATTATAAATTACTGTCATCTATAAAAAGACAAAGAAAACAAGCTATGAAATTACTTAGTAAGTACTTTATTTTTGTACCGATAAAAAATATGATGAAGGTTTAAAACCAATGTTAAGTCTGATACTGAATCCAACCAAGCAAGACTACTAAAGAAACTTTACAATTATAATCATGGACACGACTTCCGACCGAAACTGGTTTTTATGACTGAAACCGAAACCGAATTTCGGCAACAGTCTCAATTTCGGCCGAAACCGAAACTTACAAGGATCATGATCTATATATTAGTTTGTTTTAATTCATTATTTTTTGATGTTTACTACCTACTCTTATGCTATATCACGTAATAAAACTTACCGAATTCAAAACAAATCACTAAAATCACACGAAAACTCACAACAAACAAAACGAACTGCAAAGAAAAGCCAGTCACGACATGATTAGGCACGTGGACGCGGCAAAATTTCTTCGTCGCTTACTCGCTTGGATGGAATTTAACGCGGTGAACATGACCGACCACAGCGCGAGAACTCCCGAATGCGTTTTCGGTTTCAGTCGTAGTTTCGGCAGGTTTGCCGCCGAAACCGAAACTAGTTTTTTAACGAAACTCAACCGAAACCGAAATCGAACTTTCGGTCGGACACTACACGACTTTACCCTGCTTTCAAGTCTGTATGGAATGACTTCCATACAGAGAATAAAAGAGGTTTCATCGTCTTTGGTCACCACATTTAAGTATGTAACTCACTACTTTTCATAGTAAAAGGCCGATCCGTTTCCTAACGACTCTAAACAATAATTAAACCAAGTATTTGCATATATTCTCAGAACAAATAAAATACCAAGACTGAACGCTGCGAACAACACAGTGAAGCATGCCAAAACTACACCTCCGCTCTGTGCATACACGCACACATTTTCAACCATTTACAATGACACTACAATCAAACTACACCTTACTAAGTACACACATGTTTACGAAACCGGTTTCACATAACTGTTGACAGCGCTGTGTCTTGATTTTTTATTTGGTCTGCATTAAAAAATTACACATTCTTAACATAACTGATATCAAAGGTCCCAATTATAAATGCACAAAAAAAATTAAACCCATACAAAAAATCATTAACAATTCCGTTATAATAAATCCAAAAAACTTTAGACCCAATAACCTCCTTCGAGATCCGTCCACCTTCGGTCCACACCACACTTAAAATTTGCGAACTGCAACCGGTTTTCACATACCTACAGTTAAATGTTTATCTCGGTAACAACTGTATCAAATCTATCTATCTGCCTAGCCTTTTCCCAACTATGTTGGGGTCGGCTTCCAGTCTAACCGGATGTAGCTGAATACCAGTATTTTAACAACCGTATCAATGTGTTATATATTGTTACATTAATCGTAACACGTACTTGTTCTTAGTTTATTTATAGATTTACAAACGCATTTAACGTGTATTTTCATTGATTTTTAACCGACTTCCAAAAGGAGGAGGTTCTCAATTCAACTGTATGCTTTTTTTTTTTGTATGTTTGTTACGCGATAACTCGGCCAATTATGAATTGATTTTAATGATTCTTTTTTGTTTGGTAGGTAATACTTCAGAGGTGGTCCCATATAAATTTTAATAACTTTGCTTGGTTAGTTTTTGAGTTAGCATCAATAATACGGATTTTTTCCCACTTATTATGTGGATGATATGTTAAGTTCCTCTCACTGTTAGTTACATAACAAGTAGTGGTATTCGAATTTGTGTGGGGTTGGTACCACAACTAAAAAGTGAAAAATAAAAACTTTTTACAAAAAAAAAAAAACAACCGACTTCCAAAAAAACACTACAAAGTGAAAAATAACTTTAATTTCGGAAGTCGGTGTCTTTGGTTTTGAATTTTCGTTTTTTGCCACCGACTTCCGAAATTAAGTTATTTTTCACGTTGTAATGTTTTTTTGGAAGTCGGTTGTTTTTTTTTTTTGTAAAAAGTTTTTTTTATTATGCATGAACATAATGTTTGTATGAACGCGTAATACTCGTTTTGCATCGGATACTGTCAAGATTGATTTGCACTAGCACTACGAGGCTGCATAATAAATATGTGACGTACTCGTACCATCGAATGCAATGAATATGTTTTTTGGAGGGATTTCCTCTTGATAACCACCCCTTTAGCAAAGTTAATTCTAGTGAATTTCTAAATTTCACTGAATTCTGGTGATGGTTCAGCACATATAAATAAACACAATGATAGAGAGAACAAGTGACCCTCTCTCAACCGTTTTTTTACACCCGATCTCAGCAATCCGAATCTATTGAAAACATCGAACTTTATATTTCTTCCTTTCTCGAAATTCAAAATATTTTATTTCAGATAAATACATGGCACTTAAATGTGAAATTCTAGGGAGTAAAGAAAGAATTTACTAGCATAAAAAAACAAGCAAAACCAACCTTTTCCTTTCCCCAATTTGCTCCAAAATCGTCTCTACCTTCTCCGCCTTATTATCTTCCTGTATCACCTTAGTCAGTTCGTGGTGCACGTAGTACCAGAGCTCCTTAGTATTGGAGTATATTCTCCTTCTGAGATTCTCGTAGTCTTCCGTCGGCCCCTGTCCCCCGTCTAGGAACAGGGACCCAGTGTCTATGTCCTTCAGGTTACCATGTAGGCTGGAAAGTTATGAAAAGTTAGTACATATTTCAAAAGTAAGTAAAAGGAAGCCGGTACCCTAATTGCGTAACTTATTTTCGTAAACGATTATGACAAATTTGTTTCATTTTGACAGTTCAACAACATTAATTGCGTTAGTTACGTTTTTGAGCAGATTTTTTTTCCAACTTATAAAGCAATGGATTAGCAATCTGTTTCAAATCAAAACAAATTGTGATTGATCGTGCATTACGCAATTAGGGTACAGGTTATTATCATACGTTTTTAGTCAGAGTTAAAATTACAACTCGCAAACTAAGTCAAACCAGCGTATTTTAGGCACGGTTTTAGATAAAAATGGGATGAAAATTATTTTGAAAACCATTAGTTCAAAATGCATTGATTAATGGATGATTAACCAAAACGTTACAATCTTACAAATTTCAGTAAACGTTAACTTTAGGCAGAAAATAACTAACAACATTCAATTTTAATATTTCAATTACTTTAACAAAATACTAATTAGATGTACTTCCTTAACTAACTGCACTACGGATACCTCGACAACTATTTATTACCAACTACCCCAAATTGACTAACAAAATCTAAATTAGTGTATTTCGATAGCGGTTAAATATTAAAATTAAAAAGAACACCCCGACTAGCTAAACTACACAGTACAGTTTACGAAAGGTTAACAGTTACATTTAAACAACGTTCACAACTTTGAGGGCCTGTTTCAGTGTCCGGATAGGTACAGTTAACCGCACATGAGTTAAAAAAAAATAATTTGAATTGACAGCGCCTTTATGTCGAAGAGTAGTTTTCGTAGTGCTACCGCGCTGTAGTTGCCACTCTAATGTGAAAAAATTTAACAAAATTTGTACAAAATTATCGGCCAGATAGGCTGACTGGAACTTATCCCGGGTTTGTGAAACAGACCGAAACACAAATTATTTTAGTAATTAATTTGTTAAGTTGAGATTAAAATGTTTTCATTACCCTTTGGCAGTCGGGGGGCTCATAATAAGCCATCCAGACGACACGCTACAAATTGAAATAACGATATTGATAGATTATATTTGATAGATAAATGCTATTCTCTCGATTGCCATCGTCATATTGACAAAGGTCAAACTAAAATACAATAGTCTAATGACTGACAACGGGCTTTATGAATTACAACTTTCTACTGCATCTTGAAAGGAAGCATTAGTATGTATTGAAAAAAGAATATCTGTACCTCGGGCTAACATCTTCCATCGTATTACTTGACGCTCGACTTAACACGCGACGCGACTCTGGTAATTGTTTTATTAGAATCGAGTCGCACCTGTTTGTGGGAGCCTTAAAGATGTTTATCTCAACAAGCTTATTCTTAACAAGGTTTTTGTCAGCCTCTACTGTCCCACACCTGGGTAGAAGTCTCCCACATAGTCTTCACTCAGTCGAAAATCTCTCATGAACACAAGTTATCACGGTAGTCGGCTAGTGCTTGCTACGACTTACCCAGGAGCCCTCGACGACAACACGGTATAAATCAGTAACAGTATTATATCTTCATAGAAAACGACCGCAACAACGCGCTTTTAAATGTCAGTGTATATCAATACGCAACAGTATCAAGTGCACGGCATATACGCATGCACGCGGAAGGTTAATCTAGCGAGCGGCTACAGGTAATTATTTCAAGATCACTGCCGAGAAATAATACTGTTTCGATTTATACTGTGACGACGATGCAAAACTACCGCCATTTTACACTGATGAGGACGATTTTTTACATAATTCTACTAAGTACTACATAATGGGCCAAGTTAGCTTTCAACACCCTATTCTAATTCGTTTACAAGCTATCAACGAAGGTGTTGATGTTCTATCCATTAATAAAGGTAAATGGGTCTGTTTTAGGGTGGCGTGTTTATGCCAGATGCCAGGGGCTAGCAAAGAGTTAGTTTGAAGTATACTCCTCTGGTACTAAAAATAGGTACTTAAGTAATACATTTTGTAATTAAAGTACGGTGCTATAAAAGTATCATGAATGGCCAGTGATATTATAAGTAAAATAAAGAAATAGTGGCACTCCGGGACTGCCAACAAAAACTTGAACAATTTGAAAAAATACTTCCAAAACCTTTAAAGTAAAAATACTTGCATAGAACATTGATCCGTAATATAAATAAAGAGCACAATCGCGTTTACTAAAATGAGGTAACGGTGTCGCGAGTTCAATTGTTTTTTCCCATCTCAAAAATGCCCAACGCGCCTAAAGAAATTCAAAAAGAGGCAGGTTTCACGCGCTCCGCAAATGGGACGTTAAAACTTGGCTAGTTAGCAAACCTGCACCCTAATTGCGTAACACACGATTAATCACGATCTATTTCATTTTGACAGTTCAACAACATTCATTGCGTTATTTACGTTGTTAAGCAGATTTTTTTTTCGAACCTATGAAGCAATGAGTTAGTAATATCCTTCAATATGATTCAGATTATGATTGATTGTGTTACGTAATTAGGATGCTGAACTCTGTGTCACGCCGGTGTGAACCGGCACCCTAATTACGTAATACAACACAATCACAATTTGTTTCGATTTGAAACAGATTTCTAATCCATTGCTTCATAAGTTGGAAAAAAAATCTCTTCAACAACGTAAATAACGCAATGAATGTTGTTGAAATGTCAAAATGAAACAAATTTCGCGAAATTGTTTACGAAAATGAGTTACGCAATTAGGGTACGGAGCAACATATGCTTGTCTCTTTTTCGCTCCTAATAATTACGACATGCCGTTCTACTTCCACGTGTTCGTGTTATCTAATATTTTAGTGTGTCGTTTTTAAAGATCGAATGTTGCGTAGGGTAATATCTTTATTTATGTATCTCCTTCTTTTTATATATAATATCATAAAAAAAACATAATAATTTCTAAATTTATGTCTGTAATTTTTATGGTGTACTTAATAAAGAATATTCTGACTATCTAATATCTAGATGACATTTTCTAAAAATGAAACCTAGCTAGATCGATTTATCGCCCCCGAAACCCACTGCATGCTAAATTTCATGAAAATCGTTGGAGCCGATTCCGAGATTCATACATATATACAAGAATTGCTCGTTTAATATAATATCATATACATGGCCCATTATGTAGATGCAGCATAAAAATAAACGGTCACTTACCTAGAAGACTTCTTAATCTGTGATATAAGATTACTATGCTGCTGCCTTAAAGTCTCCAGCTGCGAGGACACTCTTTTTAACCTCTCCTGGAATTCTGATACCTCATCTTGGCTCCCATTGCATCTGAAAAACAAATCATTGTGAGCATTACAGTGTTTCTAAATAATTTGGGTTGCTACATACACGTTCGGGTCGCGGGTCGGCATGATTCGGCACACTCACAGCCGCGTAAAATTGAATACATGAAGATAATTATATTTCGGGAATCAGCCGCTCGGCTTTGCTTGAATTGTGCCGAGCCAACCTGAACTTGAGCGAGGGTAGTTGCCGAACGAAGTTTGCCGATCGACACAAGCCGAATGAAAGCCGAAGATGTGTAGTAATTGCTTCGGGTCCACTTTGTTGTTCAAAAAATACTGCGTCGAATGACTGTGCCGACCCGAACAAGTGTGTAGCAGCCCTTACAATGAACATGTAGAAAACCAAAATCATACACAGTTGACAAAACTACCCTTGAGCATCGTACAAAGTTACTGTGGTATTATGGTTTATGAAGAAGATGGACTCGCATGAGGATGCTTCATTCATACTTGATTGATAATTTTATTATTGCAGTGTGACGTAATTTTTTGACGACATTGAATTATCCTTAACATCAACGAGAAGGTATATATAATATATATTAAGTTGCACACAAACCGACAACACATGAATAAACGAAGCGAGAATATATATTAATATTATACAATAACAAAACAGCAACTGCCACACAAGTCTTACTTGATATTAACTTACCCGTCCTTGATGCTGTAATGCAGAAAAAATTAACTTAAGAAAATTGCAAAAGGATTGGAAATAAGACTACAAAAGTACTTACAAACTATGATGTACACTACAGATAAGTTAAAGAAAGCTACGACTTCATTGGCATGAGATCATCCCCTAAACTACAAATGCATCACCTCGAGCCCGCTTCCTTCAACGGCCTCGCAAAAATGCCGTTTGGCTAGCCAGTCACTGACAATAAGCGTTTCGTCCTTCCAACAAAGCTGCGCGAGAGCAGCACGAAAACATAGATATCTTCAATGCATCCTTTATCTAAATTCACTCCTACAATACTGTTAATGCTATGCTGCTGAATGGAGCAGTGGGTGGCCCAGTGGTAACGGCCGCGACTAAAGAGTTTTAAGTCGTAGGTTCAAACCCTGATAGACGCTTTACTTTGCATAAATTATTTCATCACCAGTGCTCACCAAACGGTGATGGAAAACATCGTGAGGAAACCGGCATGTTCTAGAACCAAACATTCGAAGACATGTGACATCTACCAACCCGGACTGGGCTCGCGTGGTGGATAACGGCCCACTCCCTCTCACTGAAAGGAGGCCTGTGTCCCAGCAGTGGGAACATTATAGGCTGGTTATGTATGTATGTAATACTGCTAATTCGGTTTATAAGTTTAGCTTTGTACCTGAGCGGCGATATAACAAGGTAAGTGACGACGACCCAAATGAACAGCAACACAACAGCGGCGCGCTTCCATTTCGCTAGGTACATCATAAAGTAGTCATTGACTGTCACGGGCCCACTCGAGTAGTGCTTCATTGTCGCGGCGGCATCGTTGCGGCAGGCCGTCAGTGCATCATGAGGATCTGGAACAAAGGAGACGAACATTTTACTATAGTCTAAAAATATACATAAATTCACGCTTGCATTGCCAATGTAATATGGAGAGGATATTGCCATTTTCTGTGCACAGATGCGCGTCGAGCTGTTACTGGGTTTTTCTACGAAAGAATTATCCTCTTAAGAAAAACCCAGTAAACTTTAACCGACCAGGGGATAACATAGACCGCGTGGTCAGCAAGTGCACTTGCACCACAATTTAAACAAAGCAGTTTTTAATTTAGTTTTAATTTGTTTTTCTTCGGCCAATGTCAGTCAAAGATCGAACGGAATTATATCGTACCGTCATATCGGAGGGCAAGACACATTTAAAGTGACTGAAGCAACGGAGTAAGGAAGGCAAATGTCTGATAGACTAAAACAAAAAAGTCAGCAAAGCGATTGTTCTGCTCCGCTGGCTGAGCTTGGCACCCCGCACTGATGTCGTCACAGACTGTCGGAATTGAATGATAACACAGATATACAGAACGGAGGAAGACTGATGGCAAGCAATGTCGACGATATAGTATTATGTCGTGAAAAACCTGGACGAACTCGGCATAAAACAGTCTATTCAGTTCATGTCTAAATCACAAAAGCGATGTTTCACCATGAAACACGTATCAGAGTCATGAAAAACAATGTACTTACATAAACGTTCACGATTCGCGCAAAAATATTTATGGAACATTTTAAAACCCATTGATTGATTACTTATCTACTGGAATGGACGGCGCACGGTGAAGTGTTATTGCTGACTGCGTAGTCATGTACCAGCGTTCCGATACTTTTTCCCAAGCATTTGATTCGGTCAGGTCGAAATATTAAACAATACGTAAACAAAACCCACGTTTTTGCGCGTGCTGTGTTCCCAGGAATTGCCACATACGAGAGATATTAACGCTTGATCGTTGATTATTCAAACGAAATTAGCTTTACCGCGAACAGAGTTATTTAATACACCAAGCTTCCTGTTTAGAATTGTACGCAAAGCTTGTAATGTTGCGTTGGGTCGAGGAATTGCATAAAAGCTGACCTCTATACACTGAAGAATTTATTAGACGTCTTAATACTTTCAAACCCAATCCTAATCACATAAGTTTTACACCTCTGAATGCTTCACAACCACTTGCACTTCGCCACTATTGACGACTGTGACTGTATTATAAAAGTCAGAAATCAATTATGAAGTTTACACAAGTTTCTTGAAAAACATACCTTGAAGACCGTCACAGACGTAGGTATAATATACTGTGCTATAAATTATATATATTATAGCAAGCCACCACACACGGTAGCTATATAATATATATTTTTGCCGTCATTTGGTCTGCGGTTTAATATATCATAATTCATAATATACCGCCTATAGGCATGTGACCGCCCGTATTTTTCTGAATATTCATGACAAATTATTGAAAATTATCTTTGAAAGGGGGCTATCTTTTCTTGATATATGTTTTCAATATATCATTTTATGGACTTTTAATTTTTTTATTAATATGTCTCGCTATATCTATGCACATATTTTGGTGACGTAATAGAAATAATTATATATAGCTCAGTCTGAGGTCGCTCGAACATTACTATGGAAAATATATCGTAATATGCAGCTATGATTTATATTAATAGATATATATTATAGCTACGTCTGTGATGGGCGTTGAATGGACAATGACGAAAAATATGAGTCATAATTGAATATGCAGACGAATACAATTAATATAAACTATATTTTTTCTATGCCGGATGAAACTAGACAAATATTGACAATGGGAGGACATTGTGCCAGATAAAATTCTCACGCAAATTGAATCAGCTGAGAAAATTAGGTCGGTGCAGTGAAACGTAGCAATCTAAGATCCTGAATTAATCTTCGACCTCTTGAGAGCGGGAGCCTTTGTCTCTTTAAGAAGGTACTAACTAAAGAGAAGACCAGTACCAAAACATGCTTAGATTATTTATACATTTTGCTGAGAGATTGTTGCACTACCTCTACCCAGTCGTTTACCCAAAGTTCTGGCTAGCTTTACTCTGCGTTTATTAATTGATAAGGAGCCTAGTGTTTAAGACTTCAGATTACCATATTTTTGAAGAGAAAACTTCTTTAGGTGCGTTGAGCGATTTTTGATAAGGGGTGAACTTATGGATTCGCGTCAGCGACGCGCCGTAATGCTTTACTACAAATATAGATGGCGCTAATACCAGTTTTTAGTTTTCACTGCTATCGGCAGTTCCCATGACAGATTTTTTTTTCTTTTGTCATAGCTTTGTTTTATCTATTAATAAGGAAAGGAGGTGGAACTATCTTTTGTATTTTTTTCCGGGAACATTAAGTAGGTAAAATCGCGGATCATGACTACTAATTTCTCATTTCATAGTTATTTTGTCGACCAAATCATTGGTCCTTATTTGCCGACTCCTAAGCCTTCGTCGTAAAATGCAGCTTGAAGACAGATACCGTCTCCACTATTGCATTCTCAGCCAGGCAAGCCGTCTGCACGTCCGAGCTACTGAATGCTATTTACCATTCGCAATTGATTTAGATCCGAACCAGATTTTTCAATTCCAGCTCTGCATAATAGAAATGTCCACGACAATCTTTGTTTGAATTTAAATCCTTAGAAGATTTAGGAGCCAGCTTGGTTTATTAAAAATCTAAATTCATAACGCCTACAACGGTTGTAATTTTAAAAAAAAAACAGTGGCCTCCGGGAGTGCCAACGGAAGCAAAATAATGAAAAATGCGTTGATGTCTTTTACTCCACGGTGTCGGTAAATTGCGTTAGTGTCGCGAAATCAATGGCTCAGTCCCATCTCAAAAATGCCGAACGCGCCTAAAGAAGTTTGTTATGTTAGAAGTAGTGAATGTCACGTTGTATTGAATAAGGAGACACTAGAATTCGTCGAAAAGACAGTTTTCCTGGGGATAACGCTTGACTCCAAACTACAGTGGGGTCCTCACTTAACATCACTTGCAGGGCGGCTAAGTTCAGCCGCTTACGCTGTTTGGAAAATCCGCCAACTAACAGACGTGGATACCGCGAGACTGGTCTATTTTAGTTATTTTCATAGCATCATGTCTTACGGTATTTTGATGTGGGGACGGGCTGCAGATATTGATTCTATCTTTATTCTGCAAAAGAGGGCCGTCAGAGCCTCCGCAGACGCGAATCTCTAAGGGAATTGTTCAAGAAAATTAACATCATGACGGTACCTTGTCAGTATATATATGAAAACATTATGTAGTTTCGAAAAAATCTACACCTTTTTAGTAAGATAAGTGACAGGCATAATTTTAACACTAGAAATAGGAATAAATTAGATCAACCACGTTTTAGATTGTCTAAAGTTCACACTTCTTTTATGGGGTACTGTGTAAAATGTTATAATAAAATACCACTCGATATTCTTCAACTAAATGAGAAGAAATTTAAAACATGCATTAAATGCACACTATGTAGACAAGCATATTATAAGTTGGATGATTATATCGTAGATAAAAATGCTTGGCTTAATGCTGGTCCTGCTCCACAGCCACTTGGGCTCACTAGTTAAAATTTTAATATTTGGAAGAGTTGCTTTCCCTTTTTTTAAATTTTGTTTTTGACATTACGAACTTAAATGTTTATTTTTTTTATTTCACCAAGTAAATTGTATAATGCTCCAATTAGATAATAATGATTTTCTTAATTTTTGGTAGTCAAATTCTATTAATTTCTTAAATACATTGCAAACTACAGTTTTGTATAAATTAGAAGCATTTTTTGATTTTTTGTAAATGTGAGTACCATGGAGCCGTTTATTATGTTATTAAGACGTATGTTGACTTGAAAGAGCATGGCAGTTGAGATTGTCAAGCTCACTAAAATGTCTCGCTGATGGTGGCGAGTGTGTTGGATCATTCGGTTCCCTACAAAATGGTTGAGCTGGATGGTGCTGATCCACGCGTCATGTTCGTGAACGGGCGCCGTCAGTTGAGACTGGTCATCTCTTATCTGCCAGGGCTTATTTTTAATCTTATATTTTTCAATTGTTTTAATTATTTTTTGTACATTGTTCTCACATATAGAAGCAACCAGAATAATGTACCCAGAATTTTGTAATATCTATATTTAAAAGAGTGGCCTTGGAGTTTCTTGCCCGTTCTTCTCCATAGAGATCTACGTTTTGGAATGGGCAACTAGCTTCAACTTTCTGACTAACTGACCGATTCTTTGACAGTTCAAAAGTGCCTATAAATGGTTTAATTGAAATAAATGCTTTGAGTTTGAGTTTGAGTTCACTTAAAAAAAAACGGGCTTATAAACGACTGCAGCACACAGACAACAAGGACATTAGGTCTAAGCAGATTTTCTTTTTTTTTCTTAATATTTTCCGCCTACGCGAGCTACGTGCTCAACCACCAGAATAATAAGAGGTTCTAATACGAATGGATATTGGTAAATAATTACCCTTCAGTAAGTAGTGTAGTTATGCCACCGACTGGCAAATATTCTGAAAAAGATAGACAAAATGTAGCTACTATCCAACTAACTGGCGCATTACAAGATAATATGGAACACACAAAGCTTAACTATTTCACAATGGATGACAGGTTCATTGGCAATAGGCACACCCTCTGATAACCACCACTACACACACTCATCCTTAATTTCTACTCTTCTGTCTGGAATAAAGCCTATTTGGCCAGCCCTGACCAGTTCCTCAGCTAAAGACTCGCATTCAATGATAGATTCCTTCTGACACTTAAGGAAGCTTCAGCCTACAGATCAGTACCCTAATTGCGTAACTTATTTTCGTAAGCGATAATGACAAATTTGTTTCATTTTAACAGTTCAACAACATTCATTGCGTTAATTACGTTGTTGAGCAATTTTTTTTCGAACTTATGAAGCCATGGATTAGCAATCAAGGCTCGGAACCGGTTTAAAAATACTGGTTAAAACTAGTTTATTTGAGTTTTACTCCGAACTTTTCTTAAGAACGTTAACGTTTTAAGAACCTTATTTTAACCTAAATTAACCGGTTTAGTCGACGAGCGGCATGTTGGTAAACGCGTTGCAACTTGTGATTACTTGTGAGGATGCCACGCTAAACAAAAAACCGGTTAATGTTGCTCTAAACCGTTTAATCCGAAAAAACCTTTATGTAAAATCACCTCCAAAACCGGTTTATAGAAACCGGTATATACGAACGAAACCGAATGTAAAGGTTTTTGCGTCAAGTACATAATAACGGTTTGAAAATTTAACCGGTATCCGAGCCTTGTTAGCAATCTGTTTAAATTCAAATTCAAATTGACTGACTGACTGACTGATTTGAATTGTTTTTTTTTTTGTTTCAAATCGAAACAAATTGTGACTGATCGTGCATTACGCAATTATGATACTGACACTCATTCCGATACTCTTATTGGTCATTGTTTTCTGTTAAACTAGTGAATAAGTTAACGTAATCACAACATTCATGCGTCATACTCATACATAGTCTCTTATCACGATTGGAATACCTACTAAAAGCTCATATATCATATCTGATCATAAAGTTTCGTAACAAATCGATAACCCATTTTTGAACTCGATTAATATAGCACGTCTGTTTAGTTTTATTCAATCATTTTTATCAAATATAGTTGTATGTCCTTTTCGATAACGGATCCACACATTGAACTCCGCGTCAGGGTAACCCGCGAAGGAATCACGAGCCGATTCCCGGCCACCGTAGGCACGGGCTCGCGGACGGTGAGCTATGGGTAACTCGCCCAGGCCCGGGTCGACGGCGCGTTGTGTTCCACGCGCGCCTCAAAAAGATGTCAGCAGATTTGACGGGGTCCGCTAGGGCCGATGCCTGCCGGGGTTGCGAATAAGGCCGAAAGAGAAATCGTGGCCCCCAGGCAACATGGCAACTGAAGGAACACAGGTGGGTTTTCGTCAGTAAGAGTCTAACACGCCCTCCTGCTCCACCCAGAGCGGGAGAAGTTATTTGATAATTTCCCAACCAAAAAAAAAGTGTACTTACCCCGCGAAATTCAAATTTTCTTACGTTTTTTGAAATTTGCAGGTCAGTATCAAATATTTATACATAGAATATTATAATCATAAAAATCATCAATACAACTCTCTAAGTTCATATAACCCTATTGAATGACTTATTTCATGAAATCATGACATTTGAGACCAATTCTAATTTAAAGAGTTGTACCTATTGCTGATTCTAATGATTATAATTTTGTAAAGCCATATTTGTTACGGTCGCGAATCATATTTTAATCAACATACAACCTGACACTTTTTTTTTTGGGTGGGAAATTATCAAATAACTTCTCCCGCTCTGGGTGGAGCGCGTGTCAGACTCTTACTAACTAAAACCCACCCGTGTTCCTTCAGTTGCCATGTTGCCAGGGAGCCCTTATTTGCAACCCCGGCAGGCATTGGCCCTAGCGGACCCCGTCAATTCTGCTGACATCTCTTTGAGGCGCGCGTGGACCACAACGCGCCGTCGACCCGGGCTTGGTCCTTATCGGACGGCGAGCTACCCATTGCTCACCGTCCGCAAGCCCGCGCCTACGGTGGCCGGCAACCTGACACTGACCTGCAAATTGCAAAAAAACGTAAGAAAGTTTGAATTTCGCGGGCTACCTTAGGGCATCCCCCTTATGTACCAAGGTAGGTAAGTAGATTTTATGCACCAACATAATCATGTCACAGAACAATTATCTAAAGGTATGGCTAATGGAAACCACTCATGTACAAAAGCACTGAAATGGAAAACTACAGACCTATAGAAGAGTATAAACATACATAAACAGCAGCAGACTGCTAAAATATTGCTTTCAAGCATCTCATTTTCATAAAACTCCCGCGGAATGGCATGCAGCATTGAATACACTTGTTTGTGGCGTGTTTCTTTCAGTCCCAGACGGACATAAAAAGTGAACTTTTCACTATCTCTGATAAAAAATGTTCTCTTTTACAGGTGCTAAAACTTTATACCACAAATCTATGTAAACATAATCTATTTGTACCAACTTCATAGCATCCTTGAATGCGAGTGGAAACAATTACTCCTATGATAAACCCGAGCCATTTTACATTATCATACGCATTACTGAATACGCAAATATCTCGTTTCCGACAGATTAATCAAATTTCAACTTTATCACCGCACGATAAAGACTTATTGGAATATTTCATGGAAGTTGGTGAAATTGTGATTATGCCCATCAGTCATGAGAGTGGAACATGTCATGCTTGATGACACAGGTACCGGCAAACAAGTTGAAAGTAAATATTTTATGGTCTTATCTGACACTATATCAGAAATTGGAATGTAAAGCCATAAAAACACTATTAAGGGCTTTAATACCTTTACCAAGAGCCTTGATATTCTGATAATAATAAATAAGTACCACAGCAACACGTAAGTAACTACCTACCTACTGTTAATTAAAAACAAAGCTGTGCAGAACAATAGGCACCACCCCGTCTGATGGCGCCATTTTTCGTCTGGCATTCTGGCAGTCGTTGCAAGGGGGAGGTTTATTAGGGAGCCTTTCAATGCAATACGACACTAAATGCATAGTCAGATGCTGCTGCATATCTTTTATAATCCCTCAGTCACCTCGTACGACACGCACAAGGAATGGCCGAATTCCTATTGATAACCAACACCACACAGCTAATAAATCGTGTAACAAACCTTTACGTGTTTGGGTAAGAAATGTACTTTCCGAGAATCATGTTAAGTTTGTTCCCTTTGTTGTTTCATGCTCCTTATTCATACGTGTATAGAATTTCCTTCACCTAAATCCACTAATCTGTCCACACAAAGTGACATGAGTCTTCAATCCTGCTCATCTCGTATTAACAAACCACGGAGTTAAAAGATTATCTCGTAATTCATGTCACCTTGAATTACAGTGCTTTGATCACAACAATTATGAAATGCTGAAATTGTTTGGATGCTGCGTTATTTAACAACGGTTTTTGAAAACTTATTTAATTTTTTGTTGCTTTGGTGAGCAATAACCAATAACATCACACATACCACGAGATCTTATAGCAGATTGACTGATTTCAAAGTAGATATATACTCTTCGACTTCGTTCCCAATCAGTGTGATCAAAACCAGAATGTAATTACTTAGAATTCAGAGATATTTCGCGAAAAACGGCCATAACGCTAAAACTGGACCAGCAAAACATCCAAAACCAAGTGGATAGTAAATTTTATGACTATTTGCAAGCAGCTTCCGGCCGTTAAAGCGTTCCGGTAAAACACCCGCTATATGGACGCTATTTCCTTCTAAACAGCCGTTCCAGGCTAATGGGAACGTGGCCTAATTATCACGCAGGGCATAGACTACATGTAGTGTAGCGCTGCAGGTGCAGATCGAATATATGTCGCGCGACGGGCTATTACAGCTACGTTCGACACGACTGGCATTTGATTAATGTCCGTCATCTTACCGTCTTAAGTTTTGCTAGTAAGCAAAACAATCCCGTTAAAATGGTATTTTGAACAGATTCTGGACGCAATATATAAGATACTCGTTTACACCACAAAGCCCAAATACCGGTTGGTAGTTACGTATTCAAGGTTTCTTTGAGCCACAGACAGTCCGTTATATAAAATGTAGGTAAGTATACTTTACGGCAATTATAATGATTTAAATTTTGTAAGCCTTTTTCGAGAAATGATCCAAATAATAGCGAAAACCACATCAAAATCCATCAAGTAATTCTGGTTCGGTCTGCGAATACATAAACCAACGACTTGGTTTTATAACAATTTCGAGGCAGAGAGACACGAACTCTAGGATTGCTACTAGTACTACAGTGGGTGCCATCACAAATGAATTACGAGTTAATCTCATGTCGTAGCGAGACCAGTCAACTGTTGATTTGACGCGGAGTAAACAAAGTGTAGGCGTACCGGTGTTATTATTGAGTTAATAATAGAACTCCCGCGATTCAATTTAGCATCCTGAGGGGACTTCGTAAATCATCAGGACAGCTTTCATTTGAATGTACATCAGCTATTATTGTAACTGCAGCTCTGAGGTGTTGAAAATAGGCGACAAAGAGGTTTTTTTCAGGGATCTTGAGTTTGTATTCGTATAAATGCTCTCGCCAACCGTTTTGTTGAATAATTGAGGGCTGGTAGATGTGTATATAGAAATATATGAAGACTGGTTACGCCGACCTCAAATAAATTGGATATGAGGCAGGCAGAAGGACGTTGAACATTTTTTCTTGAAGCGGTCAATACGGAGCGTTTTAGGAGCCAGAGGACATATATTTCTTAGCTTGCTTGGTTTTGAAAATTGCCAGTCTTCTAACATCATAACCAGCCTAAGATGTCAGATATCTTCGAATTTTTTACTAGGACATGCCGGTTTCTTCTCGATGCCGATGTTTTCCTTCACATCGTTCGATTAAATAATTAACACAAAGTAAAGCGCCTGTCAGCGCTTCGTAAGTCGCAGCCGTTCCCACTGGGCCACCACAGCTCTCAGTCTACCATCATTACAAGAAAAATGTGAACATCGCAACTTGCAGCCAGTTACGACAACGCTTAGATCGTATATGCAATTATGTGTCATTACAGCGAGCAGAAATTCAGGTAATACGAGATTCAAAGACACCGTTTTTGCTTACACGATGACTGTGAGAGCGAAGCCGACATACAATATTAATTCTTCTGCGAGAATTAAGAGGTGAATACAGACACATCCTGGGTTTATGGAAGAATGTAAGCCCAAGGACAATCATAATTATTGATGTTTCTTGCAAGTTTATCTGACTAGTTTCGGACAAACGACGGCCAAATTGGAGGTTTATCTACATATACGACAGAGGTCAAATTCCGATTCCTAAACATTCCGGGGTATCCCGGAAACACGTGGGTAAAACCGTTCGCAAATAATGTGCGTCTGAAGAGAAGAATGTTATCGTTGTAGAATCGTGAGCTTTATACCGTTTACGCGCTGGACAAGTGGACATCCTTGACCCTTTCGTTAATTACTTAATTAAACTGTATTAATATTTGGCTAGGCCTCCCTCGGTGACGACGCCCGTCTTCCGACTCCCATTGCGTGACGACTTTCTAAGAGGCATTTATGGGAGATTGGCCGGAGAAGGCAACACACAGGGAAGTGTGGAAAGCTAGCTCTGCTCTGCGAGTTAGCTCTGCCCAGCAGTAGGGCAATATACGTACCATTCCGTAACCGACTTAGGTGGTAATTATATCTGCCAGGGTTGCGAAAAGTCCGAAAAGGAGATCGTGGCCCCCGGCAACATGGCAACTGAAGGAACACGGGTGGATTTTAGTCAGTGAGAGTCTGACACGCCCTCCCGCTCCGTCCAGAGCGGGAGAAGTTATTTGATAACTTCCAACACAAAAAAAAAGGCGGCAACTGCAGGCGACGTGTCGCCACGACACGACTGGTTTCTATGAAATACCTTCCGTAGCTAGCGACACCTTCATAGAAATACATAAGAATATATGGAATCCAGTCGTGTCGCAGCGACACGTCGCCTGCAGTTGCCGCCTGCGGTCGGGTGCGGAAGGTTGAAAAAATATATTTTAATATTAAAGACTAGAATCAATTTTATTATTTTGTAATTTTTGACGTTCAAAAGTGTTTTTTTTTTTCTATGGGGCATCTCACAGTTGGTTCCGAGAACCGTGGCTGTTTAACCGGTCAATCCTGTGGCTGCCTTAAGCTGCTACACTCAAAGCCTCCAGCCAGGGCATACATAAACTAAGCTAAAAAGCTTAGGATGAACGCTCGCTAAGGGCACCCCCTGTGGAGTACGAGCCTCGGCTTAGGGCGTTATCCGGAGGGAGGACATCAAAAGATGGGACGGGCTGGATCAAAGGGTTTTGATCATTATTATTAGACGGGGAATTTAAAGCTACGTGCACAGCTGCAACAACTGCTGGCACCTCGTTTTCGAGCAAGGGTCGGGGGGGAGTATTATTTACTCGGGGGCGCGGCGGTCGAGATCGCAAAGGACCTCGGCGGCAAGGTCGGAATGACGGGAAGCGTCTGTGTTTGTACACTGTACTTGTTTCCCTATTGCTCTCCTGGAGGAGGGTTATGGGGTCATCGGGGTCTACGAGGATATGCCTTGGACGGCGACCATGACTGATTTTACTCGGGACATAACTGGCGGCCTCGACAACCAGAGGGTTGCGATGTTTGGCCGCGGACTCAAAGAAACGCTTGGAAAGGCGTTTTAGAAATTGGTGGATTGTGGGAATCTTTAAGTCGAGGTGGAGTGCCTCGTTCCTAACGAACCAGGGGGAACCTGTGGCCCTACGGAGGAATCTATTTTGGACTGTTTGCATCCTA
This sequence comes from Agrochola lychnidis, assembly GCA_963680765.1. Taxonomy (NCBI): domain Eukaryota; kingdom Metazoa; phylum Arthropoda; class Insecta; order Lepidoptera; family Noctuidae; genus Agrochola; species Agrochola lychnidis. Next base: position 20,951,385 of record OY796865.1, on the reverse strand, counting down.
TGGATATGACAGGGTTTTGCATGAGCAAAGACGGCACCCGCATAGGTCATGATTGGTCGAATGCACGCCGTGTAAACGCGCAATTTGCACCTAAGTGACAATTTGCTACGTGCATTCACCATGTAAAGAGTCTACCGAGAGCGAAAGCGGCTCGCGAACGAACCATCTTTATGTGCTCTGCGAAGGTCAAATGATGGTCTAGAACAACACCGAGATATTTAGCTCGCTTCTCCCAGGGGATCGGCTTGCCGAACATGGTGATTGGTCGAGGGAGGGGGTTTCTAAGCCTTGTACGCGGTTTCGTAAAGAGAACCGCTTGGCTTTTATCAGGGTTTATTTCTATCCGCCACTTTGTAAACCATGCGGCCAGTCTATTGACTGCGCGTTGGAGATTGAGGCGAATAATGTCTGGGGAGTTCAAAAGTGCCATACATAGGCCTATTTGAAATAAATGATTTGACTTTGACTTTATATATACCTATGTGGCTGGGAGCAAGGATTAGGTAAAATGGCGTGCGATTGGAAAGGCATTTGTATAGTGTCCTTTGTATCAATGGCGTGAATGCTACTAGGCTGACAATACTGTTTATAATGAACCGCGAAGAATAATATTAATTGTTTCATTATATTCAACACAAAAACCTAACCTAACAGAACATCGTCATGGATGAGGAAACAAAAAATAATTATAGCACCATTCATCACATTCATAATATACCTATACTCCGTTTGAAATAAGATTAGACATTTAAACAAACCTTTTTTACAGTCCGTTCAACCGATTTTGACTTCTATTGCATTGGTGGCATGACAAATGGCAGCTGCAGTAAACAGTTGGTTTGTAACCACTTTTTTTTGCTTTTAATGCCATCCTTATGCCTACGCAATAGAAGTCAAAATCGGTTAAACGGACTGTAAAAAAGGTTTGTTTAAATGTCTAATCTTATTTCAAACGGAGTATAGTTGGTGGCAAGGCAAAGAAAATAATTGAATTAATATACTTACCTAATTGTTCCTAAGTAATAATATAAACTCACGTGGAGGTTGGAAATTATCCCATCGGGACGTACCTACTACCGGGATAAAAAGTATCATATGTCCTAGCACAGGTCATGGTCTACCCATGTGCCAAACATCCAAATCCGTTCAGCCGCTTTAGCAAACAAACAAACCCACATTCGCATTGATAATAATTAGTTAGGATGGGTAACTCTCTGTATGCTTGTTTAGTAGCTCATGATGACTAAATTACTAAGCAGAATTATATGTTAATGAAGAAAAACTTCTTTAGGCGCGTTGAGCGATTTTTGGTAGGGAATAAACTAATGGATTCGCGTCACCGACATGCTCGCATCGTCGTGCTCGTGTTGTATAGGCCCCGCCTATAGAAGCGCATCTAGGCAGCAATGACGAATTAGCTGCGTGACGCCGCACAGTAGGCTAAAAATTGACAATAATCTCGCACGGACACAAATTTAACTGTAACCCAATAATTCTTGTTTTAAACTACTCTGTACCCTAATTGCGTAACTTATTTTCGTAAACGATTGTGACAAATTTGTTTCATTTTGACAGTTCAACAACATTCCTTGCGTGATTTACGTTGTTGAGCAGATTTTTTTTTCCAACTTATGAAGCAATGGATTAGCAATCTGATTCAAATCGAAAAAAATGTGATTGATCGTGTATTACGCAATTAGGGTACAGGATAACCTACTTTAACAGTGGAACTGCGACCAGGCTGTTAAATAAATAAAAAATTACTTGGCACTATGTTAACAACAACAACCACCTCAGTAGAGGTTTTGGGGTAGTGGGTTAACGGTTTGAAGATTTCAGTTTAGGTTTCATGGGTTAAGGGTTTAAAACTTGTGTAAATTGTGGTTTTGCACTTTTTGGGTAGGTAATTAAGCTTAAGTGGTTGTTGCTGTTAACATAGTGCCAAGTATTTTTTTATTTTATTTTTCACAGTCTGGTCGCAGTTCCACTGTTGAAGTAGGTTATCCTGAGTAGTTCAAAACAAAAATTTATGGGTGACAGTTTAATTAGTGTCCGTGCGAAATTTATGTCTATTTTTACCCACTGTGCGCCGTGAGCATTGACGAATTAGCGGACTGCAGAGCTATAGCTTGGCGGCTGTAGCGGACAGGATACTTTATATTGCAAAAACATAACACAATATGAAGGCTCTGCTACCAATCAATAATAATTTTCCTATACCTAATGATAACTACTCAGTAAAATAAAACAAATTATTAAAAAAACAAAAAACCCGACTGCAAAAACTCATAACTGAAAAGAGAAAAACAAGCATTATAATCTATAGGATTTTAGTATTGCAGGCCACAAACCAATATCCTGAAATGTTGGTGTAACTTTTGTTTGTCCCCGTCTGCAATACTGCGGGTTTTTTGTTTTTTTAAATAATTTGTTTTATTTCAAACTTTTTATTAGTTTTATTAATATATATATATATATTTGGAATTGACTCATTACTAACTTTTATTTGATACCAATAATGTTGTTTTTTTTAAACCTATCCCTCCCTTTTTTTGTATTTGCAGATGCAATATATAAATATTATATAGCCTATGTCACTCCCACTATTAAGACGAACCTAACGACACCTCATATGTTAAAATCCATCAAGCCGTTTAGGCTACAGGGCGTGCCAAAGAAATAGACATACATACTCTCGAAAAACATTACCCTCCTTCTGGGGTGGTAATAAAATATTCAACTAATGACAAAAACATACCAGTACATTGTCTGAATGATATATTATTCATATTTTATTGTACATATACATAATTAGTTGCATGTTCAGTTAAGTAATTGCTGATATAATTTATTAGTGAACCAATGCCACGCATAATATTGTTTGATTTACTGATAACTAATAACATTGCCATGATATGAGATTCAGCGCATAATATGTTGAGTGCTATTTAATTGTAGACCTTGAATGTGAAAATAGTTATTATACCTTTGTACTTTTAATATAAGTATAGTCATTATCTATAAAGACAGTATTTAAAAGTAATGTATCTATATCTTAATATATATAAATTACGTGTCACGTTGTTTGTTCGCGATGGACTCCTAAACTACTTAACCGATTTTAATCAAATTTGCACTCCGTATGCAGTTTGATCCAACTTGAAAGATACGATACCTTACATCTTAATTTAGGAAAAAAAAAAGATATGAAGAAAAATTATGTTTTTATAAATTATGGTAAGGTAGGTAGGGTAGGCAGGGAAGCAGGGTAGGCAGGGTAGGCAGGGTAGGCAGGGTAGGCAGGGTAGGTAAGTGATAAAGATGGTCTACCCCAAACATTTATATGGCAAAACAACGTTTGCAGGGTCAGCTAGTACTAATATATAAAGCTGAAAAGGTTGTTTGTTTGAACACGCTAATCTCAAGTAACTACTGGTCCGATTTGGAAAATTATTTCAGTTTTAGATAGCCCATTTAGGCTATATATCATCACGCTAAGACCAATAGGAGTGAACCACCAAAGTAACTATTCCACGCGGACGAAGTCGCGGGCAGAAGCTAGTTATTAATTTATTAAAATCATATGAAACATATGATATATAACATACAACAGCAACAACATAACAACAAACAACATAATTGTCACTGGAAAGGAGAAAATGCTAAAGGGCCATTTGGGAAAATGGCGCTTTAGAATTTTCTCCTATCCAATGATGATATCGTCACGTATCATAATTATGATATGGCTAGAAAGGGGGTCACTACTGAATGACAACTAAAAGAGAAATATGTGAGAACAAAGCACATTGCAACAACCCCAAATAAATTGGAATAGGGGCAAAAGAATGATAAGAATGTTGATAAATAGTAAGCAGCTTACAGAGAGGATCAGCAGTACTGCGTACCTAAAACAATGTCATACTGATATTACTCTAGCTGAGCAGTAAAAATATTAATAACTTTACTGCAAAAAAAAACCCAGTATTGTTAGTAAACATTAATTAAACTTAATAAAAAATCACATAAATCTAAGTGTTTTTAGGGTTCCGTACCCGAAGGGTGCCAAACGGGACCCTATTACTAAGCTTCCGCTGTCTGTCTGTCTGTCAGCGGGCTGTAACTACCAACAAATAATAAAAATTTAATTACGTTAATAATTTTGGGGGTTTCCCCAGGTCCATACAAAAAACGTGATTTTTTCGGCGTTTTTTCTTCGATTTGAAACGTTTCGTGTGCGAGTCCAACTCGCACTTGGCCGGTTTTTCTTTTTAATAAAGAAAATGATAATTCAATCCACATTCCTAACAAATCCCACGAAGTGGGACCGGCTTGTGGGATCCGATCGGAATAAGCCATCAACTATGGGTAGTGTAGTCTCAAAAACTAGCAGTTTAATAATGTTTTTCTTTTTTTTATTAGTCTCGATCTCGATCCCATAGGAATATCGGGATAAAAAGTATCCTATGTCCTAAGCCAGGTCATGGTCTACCCATGTCCCAAATATCATCCAAATTCGTTCAGCCGTTTTAGCGTGAAAGTGTTATAAACAAACAAAAATAATCAAATCTTTTTTCTTTGTAATATTAGTTGTTCGATTATTTTATAAGTAATTTACTAAGTTATTTTAAATTAAAATTAATAATTTTGGCAATAACTATGTCGTTTTTTCACAAAGATGCAAAAAAAAAAAAAAGTCAAGTCTAGTTCCAAAACAGTTTCACAAATCCTACTTCAATAAGCTTAAAATGATGTACATTTAAATGAAAAATCACAGATACATGAAACAAGCACTTAAGTGCATCTGTTGTTTACATAGATGAAGCCTCTGCCACTTTAAACATTTCAAATACATTGAAATATGCTTGACATGAAGCATTCACAAATATTTATATAGCCGCTAATAGGTTTTAGTCAGCGACACGCCACCTCAATATTTATTACTCTATCACATCAAGTGGCAACGGACGGCGCACCAACTTCCTAGCTCAGCGGATATTGATGATTTAAATCAAATCTATCCATCGTACTAACATACAACAATATATCTCCCATTATACACTCATAAACCAAATATCATAAAAGTAGGTAACTTTTCAAATGCATAAAAACAAGAGTAAATTAACTCATGAGAAACATTTCGATCCCCAAAATTATGAATACATACCTGTTCAGAAGCACGAAGAAATTTTCAATCAACGAACAACAATAATCACATAAGAATTTCTTAAGCACTTAATTATTTTGAAAATTATATTTGATCTATTACGATAAATTAATTTTAAATTCACGCCTTCAACTCAACACCCAAGCACCATCCCCATGACAGACTGAAAATAAAAAAACTAAATTCCGTCAAACTTGCTACGTCAGAAGAACACTCAAGGTACTATACTAACACGCTAACAAAACGTATTTCGTAGCTTAAATTCAACTCTGAAGCCGGATCTACACACTTGGCACTTGCTGCAAGGACTGCCACAAGACTAGAGTCAACATTTATTCTACACTAGCTTCTGCCCGCGACTTCATCCGTGAACCTATAACTTTCTTCAAGAATGAGGTTAAGAACTGAAAGCTTATAACAAGTGGCAGCACAGTTGTACAGACGCCAGCACATCAAGCTACTAAAATCTGTCAAATTTATTTAATAGATTTTCAACTTTATCGCTGATGTCTAAGGTTCAAAGTTGATTGGGAAAATTTGACAGTTTCGGGTAGCTTGATGTGCTGGCGTCTGTACGTCTTTAACCGCCATTGTTGTGTTTATGTTTACTTTGGTGTCAATCACAAATTATACGAATACTAGATATATATGTGTCGGAGACGGGTATGTGATTCTTTCGTTATCATCAGCGAAATTTTAACTACTCTGGGCGTAGTGTGGGTAGTGTTGGTTAATGCGCAATAGAAAAACAGTTTGCAGTTCAGATCACATTATAATTTACTACCAAATTAATCACACTAGCTAAATTATACACACACTGGGTGCGACGGTAAAATAACACAATAATCACAAATTACCATTAATACAATAATTGAGCACCACGAATCGAGAACAGTTCCGCGACGTCTTAACTCCGATGCGATCAGAGGCTGAATCCCTCCTCGCCGTGACCTTAAAACATCACGACTCTGTAGAAGCGCGCTTGGTGTGGGTAGATCACCTAATGTCGCCAGTACAGTGGCGCGCTTGCGATTCGTTTCGTGTTCATACTAATGACCGGATCCGACACGGCCGTCCTGCTATGCACACATCCTCGTGTGTTTACCTGCAACCAAAACTCAACAACAGTACCTGTTCGACTCGGCCAATTCTGACCATTTATGACTTACGACTTTTGACATCCGAAAACTAATTCTCAATATTTTTATTGTTTTAACAAAACAATAGGTAGGTACTTCTAAATGAACTAAACAAACTTTCGACTACTCACAGTAAAAGTTATCAACCAGAGCCATGTACCATCGTTTTTCGCTAAGGGCCTTGGACACTTGGAAACCCACACACGAGTAAACCACTCTAACGCCACGACTCTCCAGCCGACTAGCAATCGCATTGCTCTCACACATCTGTGGCGTCACGTATTGTGAATTTGTGAACGCACTTTAGTATACGTGGCGTCGCCTGTGTTATGTTTAGTTAAATTATAAGTATTCAGGAACGCACCCCTTGTAAGTGGCAACACGAAGCCACGATCCGGGGCGTTACCTACAGCGTGTTTTTTTTGGAGTAGCGTCGTCGCTCGCTTGCTTGTTAACCGTCGCGGGACAGACTAGATAATACGTCATTAGTATTTTGTCCCTTCGATTCTAATTAGTTATAAGTACTAAGAGTGTACCGAACGATAGAACTTCATACGTGTAACAATTATATGATTATTTCTGCAAGTTGAAGTTTCTCTTCCGCTCCTTGACTCTGTTTCACCTCCAATACGCGTAAAAGAAGACAGGTGGAATACCTTCCACCTATGTCCCTAAACATCCATCACATGGATTAAAATTATGGTCTTTCCAGACCCCGACCTCCGCCAGTAACTACTGGTACGGTCCCACACAATATGGCCGTTAGAGAACCCTACTCGCGTGGTTCCCATAACTTAGGCTTTCTCATCACCACTGTGATCACCATCTACTTCGACTGGTACATGACCTACTGGCATCTTTCTTCACCTAACGTAAATGTGAACTTCTGTAAAGTTTGTTTAAAAAAATATCGCATTTCTAATATCATTCTACTAACTCCCAAAATGAAAAAATCAATTTAAAACAATAGCTAAACAATTTGGTTACAAGTCAAATTCTAGGTTTGACCCAGTCATAAACCAATTAACAAAGCTCCAGGTATCTCATTCGCGGTCAGCAATCACATACGCACTTCCCAAAGGAATGCCGAGTCGTCCTTGACTCTACGATCTTGGCTACAAGGCTAGACCCGACCATACTACCCAGAGCTACCGCGTACCATGTACACGATACTCTGGTACGGTCTCCGACCCAACGAATCGAGAACTCGTGCATCTCACACAAACAATTGAATTCGACTCTACCTCCACCATCTCATCTTCCTCAAAAACTTCAATAGGTACTCGGCCCTCCATATTTCACGTCAAGCTTATGTAGTTTGATTACGCTCTTCAATTTCTAATAACGCGAAACCCCTAAACGAAATATTTGTTATATCTGCCTTTTTCTAATATTCTCTGACGTAATCTCACGGACTTCATCAACGTCCTATCATAATAATTTAATTACTTTGCAAGTATGTGTCAGGTAGCACATCCCAAAATCGAAACAAATACAGTCAACGCAACAACGTTAATAACTCGTTTACCACTTAATTTGGTTACACAACTCTCCTTTACTTCTATTTTACTTTTATTTCTATTTCATTATGAAAAGGACAGAAGATAAATTTTAGTTTAGTCCTGTCAAATTAATCAGCGCTTGACGTAAATGGACGTAATTTTAGTAGGCAAGTTTTTAATCCCGTCTAAACTTGTATGGAGTAGTGACAGGCGCTGATTAATTTGACAGGACTAAACTAAAATTTATCTTCTGTCCTTTTTTTCTTAACTAAATAGAAAGAAAAAGATGCACTGAACTTAAATTTAGTTTAGTTTGTGAACAAGGGAATCCGCACCAGTGAAGACACAAAGTTACAAAAACACAAAGAAGAAGACAAGAAGAAAAAAGGAGGATGCACTTCTCTTAAACTAAAACAAATATTATTTGATTATAATTATTACTATGTGTTCGCACTGGCGAAACATCACAACAAAACATGTTGAAATCTCTAGTGCCTGTCCAACTTTGTATGGAAAATTGACAGAAAATAGAGATTCCAACATGTTTCGTTGTAAATGTTTCACCAGTGCAAACGCACAGTTACGAAAACAAACAACTATAACAAAAAAAAGGCAACTCGTCACGCAAATGCAGACTATTCACTAAACATTTCCTACATTTTTGGCGATCTAAAGCGAATATATCCAAATGCACAAAATATTTGTTATAAATTTTGGCTAGTCTATAGAGAGGAGCCCGTTCACCCAGGTTAGTACGACATGGTGTCGTGGCAAAAAGTGGGTAAACGCGTGTCTCTCGACGTCTAACTGTTCTGGGTACAACATAAAATATATTATTGACTAATTCTTAGCAGTCAATCTTGTTGTGCAACAGATCATGAAGCATCATAGCTTGAGGCAACAGACGCTTGGATTCCAAGGTTAGGAAGTTATACTTTTGTAGAGACTCAGTGTATGAAATACGTTCCATACGACACCTAAACTTCATTGTTCTTAAGAATTTGCGCTGAACTTTTTCTATAGCATGATTATATTTAGCATAGTATGGATACCAAATCATGCAGGCGTACTCAATTTGTGGTCGAATCAAATAATTAAAGAGATACAGGAAAGTGGCTGATCGCTCAAAATCTACGGATGATCTCATCACAAGGTGATACATTTGATATGTCTTAGCAGTAATCTTATCAATGTGTAGATTTAGATGCAGTTTACAGTTCAATAGGATACCCAAGTCACTAATCTGAGTCTCTCTTAAATAATTCATTTACATAAAGAATAATTAAAACTGTTAATATTTTTGGTGAAATTCATATACCTACACTTAGCAATACTTAATTTTAATTTATTTGTATCACAATAGTCAGATAATCTATTTAAATCTTGTTGTAGGAGATAAGAATCATCGATCGATATAATTTTCCTATAAACTTAAAAGTCATCAGCATACAACAGAAAATCACTATTATAAAAGCAGTTTCCGATGTCATTTACGTAAATTAAAAACAATATAGGGCCAAGAATTGATCCCTGAGGGAGACCAGAGGTAGCAAGGAAGGTGTCAGAATGGTGCCGTTACTCACTACAGTTTGATTGCGGTTATAGATATAAGACTGAAACCAGCGCAGCAGGTTACCTCTAATGCCGTTGAATGCAATTTTGTTGAGTAATATGATCAACTTTATCGAACGCTTTTTTAAGTCTGTATAGACGGCGTCAGTTTGAGCTCTTAAATCCATATTTTTAAAGAAGTTATTCATAAACATCATTAAGTTTGTAGCAGTAGATTTATTTTTGACAAAGCCGTGTTGCTCAGGATTAAGTGTTGTTGAATAAAAGAATAAATTTTGAGATTAACAAGTTTTTCAAATAAGGACAGGGGAAGCGTCTACCATTGGTAATAAAACCGGCTTTAGTGGAAAAGACAATAAATTATGAACGTTTGATATTTTATTTTGTGTTTGTTGACTTTAAGTTCGTTTTTTGTTAAAGACTGGAGTACGATAGAAATAGCCTGATCAGAGTTGAAAACCAACTTGATCTTCCTGACTGAAAAACTTCAGAGAGGAAGGACTTCTAATATTATCATATTAGATCAATGCTAGAAGTGCTAACTTCTAGCATTGATCTAATATGATAATATAAATACACACATACTTTACATAATTTACATAATATATTGCAAGTGCCTGTATGTAATGAAAACAGACTAAGTTCTCTTGGGAGCATCACCTATAACCACTTTTGTCTTGACGAAATATCGGATTCCAATTTTTTTTGGAAAGCTTTCTCCCACAGTTTTCTTCTTATAACATCTTTGGCAAATACATGGGGCCCCGTATTTTTGCAGTAAACAGCTGCGCATTTGGGCTCAATAATTAATTATGCGTAAAAGAAGTCGCTTGTTTACAAAAAATGTATGGCTAGCTGTCAAATTATCAGACGCTGCCGCTGGATATCAGCGCCATCTGAAGTGAGCAAGTGGCATTTTTTATCCCCATTGGTCTATCCAATGCCAAAAGATTTTTTCAAATCCGACTGGTAGTTCCAGAGACTACCCCCTACATACAAACTTACAAACAAACAAACATACCAACAAACATCCAAACAAACAAATTTTACCTCTTTATAATATTAGTATAGAAGTAATGACTAGCTTCTGCCTGTGATGGAATGACTTACGTAGTCGAACTTGAAGTCGGTTGTGGGATTCATTATTCATCCCTTAGTGGTGCTCAGTACACCTTTTTCCAATTTTCATCGATATAGTGCAGATAATCTCCGAGTAAAATGGCTGTGTTGTTACACAGCCATTTTACTCGACGGACGGACAGATGGACAGAAGGACATGAAGAAATTACAATATTATTTTTCGTCACATCGCATGACAATACAATCAAAAATTATACTATGCGCACACATATACGGTAGCAAAACTGAAACAAAATAGGTAGGTGAATAATAGAGAACTTAAAGGGGTGATAGACTTACGAGCAAGTACGCGTACATAAGGCTTGACGAACTTACCCATGTGTCTGTAGCCTATACCTACAGTTCCTCCGCTCTGCCAACATAATATCTCCGAGGAACAACGAAGTTTGCCGAACTTGTGGCTAGCGGCTAAACTCGCCGCCTCCACCCCGCGCTCTTGATGCGCCCCTCGCTCGCCCTCGGCACTTCGCGCTAAACAACCCGCCAAGGCAGGCAGGAATATAAACTCGCTCGCGCCGCGCATTATTTTAATCCTTTATTGTTCATAAAAATAATAAACTGAATTATTATCGTGAGAGCTGTGTTTACTCTGAAGAGTTCCTTACATACCCCATACTCAGACACTACAGTGGTGACCCCGAGAAGTTAACACGTGCTTCTAGTGCAAAATACGCGGACTCATAAACTTATAAGTAGTGAAATATAAATTTAGTGACAAAAATGAGTGACACCGAGCAGGAAGTAGAAAAACAAGTTGCAAAGAAGACTGAACCTCAAGATGTGTTTAGAGTAGGCGTGCGCGTTCCACCATTTTGGCCGGAGAAGCCTGCGATTTGGTTCGCACAGATAGAAGGTCAGTTCGCAATATCAAACATTACAGCGGACACAACCAAATTCTTTTATGTCATCAGTCATCTTGACCCGCGGTATGCAACAGAGGTCGAGGATATAATAGTGAATCCACCAGCGAGCGAAAAATACGAAAAATTGAAGACAGAGCTCATAAAGCGACTCTCAGAATCCCGCGAGAAAAAAGTGCACCAACTGCTGACACATGAAGAGCTTGGCGACAGGAAGCCGTCGCAGTTTCTACGACACCTGCAGCACCTCGCTGGTCCGAAAGTACCTGAGGAATTTTTAAAAACAATATGGTCGAGCCGCCTGCCGAGTAACATACAGTCCATAATCGCATCACAGGCATCCGCGCGTCTTGATGTGTTAGCAGATCTCGCCGACAGAATACACGATGTCGTTCCGAGAGGTCAGCAAATTGCGGCGACATCAACAAATGGAGCGAGCGAAATGGATACCATTTGTAAACAAATGACAAAGCTTACCAAGCAAGTCGAGATACTAACGCAAAAAGTCAACGATCTTTCCCGCTCAGGCCGATCAAGATCAAGTAGACGCGAAGACCGCTCGAAATCCCGCGAAAACCGATCTCAATCACGTAATAAAAATCATCCAACATGTTGGTACCATTACAAGTTTGGTGAGAAGGCCACCAAATGTCTTCAGCCGTGTGATTTCAAGCCGGAAAACTGCAAAAGCAGTCAGTAATGGCGGCTGACGACTGCTCTACGTGTAAAGGCCGCCTATTTATCACAGATAAACGTACCAGCATACAGTTTCTCGTCGACACGGGTTCAGACGTGTGTGCCTACCCTAAATCGTACTTACGTAAACAACTACAATGTAAGAACAAAGGGAACTATGAACTCGTCGCTGCAAATGGCACGCCGATACCTACATACGGTACATATCAACTAAGTCTTAATCTCGGATTACGTCGTGAGTTTTCTTGGAAGTTTATTATCGCTGATGTTTCAAGGCCAATCATAGGCGTTGATTTTTTAAGTTTCTTTAACTTATTAGTAGACTGCAGGCAACAGAAATTGATCGACTCTATAACAAATATGACCGTCGGCGCGCCTTCAACTCACGAAATAACACATGAAATGCTGTCATTGAAAATGTTTACAGGACATTCAACTTATCTCGACTTACTACGATGTTATCCGGAAATAACAAGACCAGCTGGATCACAAAATATGCCAATTCACAATACTAAGCACCACATTAAAACGACGTCTGGCCCACCGGTAACATCACGACCACGTCGATTGGCACCGGACCGTCTGATAATCGCGAAAAAGGAATTTGAGGAGATGATACAAAATGGAACAGCTCGTCGCTCTGAAAGTCCATGGTCGTCCCCATTACATCTCGTGCCCAAAAAAGATGACGGCTGGAGGCCATGTGGCGATTATCGGCAATTAAATGCAAGAACAATACCTGACCGGTATCCAGTGAGGCACATCCACGACTTTGCTTATCAGCTGTCAGGATCCACCATATTTTCAAAAATTGACCTCGTAAAAGCATTTAATCAGATACCGGTATTTGAAGACGATATTGAAAAAACAGCGATCACAACACCTTTTGGACTTTTTGAATTTACTGCCATGACCTTTGGTTTGAGGAACGCCGCCCAAACGTTTCAGAGATTTTTAGACGAAATTCTTCAAGGATTAAACTTCACGTTTGGATATCTAGATGATATCCTCGTGTTTTCAAAAGGGGAGACAGAGCACATTGGACACCTAACAAAATTATTTAACCAATTAAAAAAATATGGAGTAGTAATTAACACCAACAAATGCGTCTTAGGTGTTAATGAAGTTACCTTCTTGGGTTACCACGTATCTGCAGCTGGTATACGTCCCCTTCCAGAAAAAGTAAAGGCGATCCAGGAATACCCCCTCCCTAAAAATGCTAAAGAGTTACGAAGATTTCTAGGGATGATCAATTTTTACAGAAAATTTCTCCCTGGCGCCGCTCAAATTCAAGGGCCTCTCAATCAAGCTTTAAGTGGGCCAAAAATCAAAGGATCGACGCCCATCACCATAACACCTGAAATACAAGAAGCATTCGACGCATGCAAAAATAACTTATTAGAAGCTACTCTCATCTCGCATCCTGATCCACAAGCTGAGTTAGCACTTTTTACCGACGCTTCAGATGTGGCCATCGGAGCTGTCTTACAACAACGAATAAATGACAGCTGGCAACCGCTAGGATTCTTTTCTCGCAAGTTATCTTCTGCTCAGACGAAACATAGCACTTATGACCGCGAATTGCTCGCAATACATGAAGGAATAAAACACTTTAGGTATATGGTCGAAGCGAGAACATTTAAAGTGTTCACCGATCATAAACCCATCACATTCGCCTTCACAACAAGAAGAGACAACTGCTCACCTCGTCAACACCGCTATCTCGATTATATCAGCCAGTTCACAACAGAGATCAAACATATCTCGGGAAATGACAACGTAGTCGCCGACGCATTTTCACGACTGGAAAGCATCGATACTACCATCAACTACAAAGAACTGGAAAACGAACAGGAAAACGATCAAGAGTTACACAGTTTGTTACAAAACAAAACGGCGTTAAAATTAGAACGAGTGAAAACTATGGATGCCTACATATATTGTGACCAGTCTACTTCACGTTCAAGGCCATTCATCACACCAACTTTCCGAAAAGCAATCTTCAACAACCTACACAATCTCAGTCATCCAGGCCCCAACGCTACAGCCAAACTAGTGTCAGAACGATTTGTGTGGCCTAAGATTCGTCGTGACTGCAGAACATGGGCTCAACAATGCACTGATTGCCAACGCAACAAAGTTACCCGCCATACCCACTCTCCTCTTTCCCCATTCCCTGTTCCCTCCAACCGTTTTCCCCACGTCCACCTTGACATAATAGGCCCTATGCCACTTTCTTCTGGTTTCAGGTACTGCCTTACAGCTGTAGATAGGTATACTCGATGGCCAGAAGCCTACCCTCTAGCAGACATCACAGCTGAGACCTGCGCTAGCGCTTTCATCTCTGGCTGGGTCGCTCGCTTCGGATGTCCAGAGAAAATAACCACTGACCGAGGAAAACAATTTGACTCGCAGCTGTTCCAGAGCATCTCGTCAATCATAGGCGCATACCATTGCCCAACGACAGCTTATCACCCTCAGTGCATGTCATGCCAAGTACGCGTACTTTAAAACCGCTGAGTAAGTTCGTCGGCGATCCAACAAGTTTAAAATTTTAAACTTGTTGCCATGGTTCGTAATTTCGTACGTCTGTTATCGCCGCGAGTCACGAGCCGCCATTTTGTTTCGACATTTGTTTAATGTTGGTTTAGTTTGGTTCAGATAATTTGACATCGCGATACAGTATGAGCATGCTTCACGTGTGTCAGCGACGGCGAGCCGAGTAAGTTCGCGAACTTAAAAAACCACGTACCGTATGTACTTAAATTCGCACTATAACCCACTTTAACCTATTTGAGGCGAGATCCTAAAATCAAGCTCACTTCGTTCGCTGTTGCTTCTACAATCTCTCTTTTGTGCATTAGTCGACAAAGTACCGATATCATAATTCTGAAAATCAAATCGGCCCTAAGCGGGGTGTTAACATTATCGACCTAGCTTCGCTCACTCTTGTATCCTACTCTATCTTAATTCTTAAGGTTCTTTTTTAAATCGACACAGTTAGTCCTCTTTCTGTATGAATGGATAAAATAAAACCTACCCCATTCGAGGCGAGATGCAAAAATTATCGAAATAAATAAAAAGACTCCGATGAAACCTTCTTTTTTGAAGCTGGAAAAAATATAAAAACAACAAAAATATCCTGACAAACTAAAATGATAATGGCGCTGGTTGAGTCCCAGAAATTATACAAAAACAAAACGAAAAAACAGTAGTTTCATTCATCTGGGGCCTTACTGTGACGTGTTATTTATAGCCATTATTGTTTCGGTGTGAAAATGGGACAGTGCTATTTATGCTGTATAGCTCCATCTCTCTCTCACACTGGAACAATGATGGCTTTAACACGTCGTAGTACGGCCCCTGTTTGTGATTTTTTATTTGCAGATTTTTGTACTAGACGGCAAGTGTAAAGCGTGTGGAGCCGACTTTAGATCTGCGTTAGCGAGTGGCAAGACTGGCAAGTGTGGCAACCACAATAATTTAGTTGTCAAACAGATAAGAAATTGTTTGTCATTTTTGACGCGCTTGACGGGTTTTATTTTGCCGACAGTGCAATTTCGGCGGATTTTCGTTTTCGCTTTGACCGAGCGATATTCGATTGCTGGCGTGCAGTTGCAGTGAGAAAGTACATAAAAACATACCCAAAATGCCCAAAAAAGCGCCGAAGAACGCTTTTTTCTACTTCATGCAAGATTTTAAAGATGAACAACAGAAAAAAGGCATCAATTACGGTAACTTGGTTGATGTCGCAAAAGCAGCCGATCCTGAATGGAGGGTAACAATATTTTTTAAGTACAATTGTCTTTTGCTTGCTTTACAAAATATAACTAGAGCTATGCTTGGTTTGTTAAAATGAACGGTATCAAAGAACAACTAAGCCATACTTCCTTTCAGAATATTGTTTATAGAAAGATATGCAGGCTATTTTTCCGTGCCTGCCTGCAAACTAGCCTACACTTAAACCAGTTTCTAATATGAAAATTATTGTCCTGCGTCACTGCTGCTCTTATTAATAACTATTAATGAAGGACAAATAATTATTATTCTTATTTTTACTCAACTGGTCACAATGGAAGGGTCCATTTTTGGTTCTTTCAGTGAAAGAATGAACTAAATCCATAATTCCAAGATATAGGTAATTTAGTTTGGAGTATTGTTCAATTTCCCGGCCACTACTTTTTTATTGTTACCTACCTCATTAGCTTTTATGTAAGCTAGGTCAGAGGGTCATCTTTGTTGAGCTGTAATATCCAGATTCCTCTATTTAAATATAATCAGAATTTATCTGCAAAACAATACTGTCTGCTATTTTTAATTCAAATGGTTTAATTTTTGACTACCATTTGCCTTAAATATGATATGCTGTTACTTATGTTAATGTGAAAAAGAACAGTCTTTTAATTTAGATATCTATAACCTTAAAATGTACTGGGCCAGTTGTGAGTGTTCCCCACTTCCCCCTAATATATCCTTCCTTAATCTATTCACCAAAATAGAACAAGGCAGGTGGAGAATTGGGTGTTGTAGCACCGCTTGGGAGAGGCCCATGTCGACCAGCAGACTGCGATTTCCACTGCTGGACATGGGCTTCTTGTTAATTTATGTATTACTAAAAAAAAAAAATTTCCAGTACTTTCGTGAGAAAAAATGTAGTGTTGGTAACTCAATTAATATTTATGTCACTTTAATGCAGAACGCACCAGCTCAAGTCAGGGCCCGTTATGAAGCAAGAGCTAAACACGAGAAACAAAATCGTAATATTCCCATTGCAAAGTACACCTCAACTGGGATCCCGTTGACTGCCATCCAAAACCAACAAAAGGAAATTCAAGATGCCATTGAATATGAAATACAGGACATTAAGAACATGGTCAAGACAAAGGCTTTTAATAAAAGTAAGTTTATTTTTTTATTTAAATATACTTTATTGTACACCACAAAAGGAAGAGCTCGTGGCTAAGTACTAACAGCCGCTCGGGTCGATCTGTCAGGTTAAGCTACGCTTGCCGGGGTTGGTCCGTGGATGGGTGACCATTTCTACATACCGAGACTCCTCCGTGCCTCGGAAAGCACGTTAAGCCGTTGGTCCCGGCTGTCATTCGTGGATCTTTGACAGTCATTATGGGTCGTCAGAAGCCCGAAAGACTGACAACCAGTCTTGCCAAGGCGTATTGTATTACCCAGTTACTGGGTTGTGGAGGTCAGATAGGCAGTCGCTCCATGTAAAATACTGGTATTTACCGACGGGAAACCGACCCCAATATAGTTGGGAAAAGGCTAGGCAGATTGATTGTACACCACAAAAATACACAACAAAAAAATAAATCAAACACTACAAAATAAACAATGGGCACTTTTTATTTGTAAGGAACTGAAGGTAGTATGGGCCTTATGTCCATTTGCACTAATGGCTGATTCTTATATGAATGCCTCAATAAAAGTGCACTGTTGGATTTTTAACACTCAGCTCAGTGCTGAGAGTGTACATGATAAGCCTCATATCCGAGACACCGTGTCTGTCCCTTGAGCATGTGTCTCATTTTGAAACGTTCCATCTTCATGTTGTTTGATAGAAGAGCAAAATAACAAAGTAAAAAACAGGCTTCTGCAATAAAACAGGTTTGATTTGAAGTCAAGATTTAATTATAAATTTTATTTATACTAACAGGATAAAATTTAAATTATTATTGAAAAATCTATGTTAGCTTTAGGACTACCTAGGGTATAGTCATATAGTGCATCTTTTGTGGTCAATATTTTTTTGTATTCCATACTATTCATAAAATTACATTACATTACAATAAAAACTAAATCCTAACTACGACAAAAAAGTCAACTAAAAAGGTATAAACAAGACATCACAGACAGAAGCACACGTCCTAGGGCATAAATCAAACAACTCTGGCTCTGACTGAACTGTGACTCTGGATTTTTAGGGTTCCGTAGTAAACAAGGAACCCTTATAGTTTCGTCATGTCCGTCTGTCTGTCCGCGGGCTAGCTCCGAGACCCTTAGTACTAGAAAGCTGTAATTTGACATAGGTATACATATTAATTACGCCGACAAAGTGGTAAAACAAAATTATGAAAAACATTTTTTTTTTAGGATACCTCCCATACACGTAAAGTGGTGATGTTTTATTTTTTTATCCCATAGTGTGGGGTATCATTGGAAAGGTCTTACAAAAACATTATGAGTTTGTAGAAACCATTTTTGGATTCAGGGATCCGTTTGCAAAATATTAAGCTTTAAAGTGCTAATTTTTGTTAGAGTCAAGTGTCGTCGTCCCCTGCCAGCTAAATGGTTGGTTTTGGATATGTGAAAAAAATCACAGCAGTAGTTTAAATAACGAAATTAAAAGGAAAACTATCACAGCTAAGTAGACTTTACTAGTTATCGAGTAATAATCGACCAACTTAACTTTGTAGTTGTAAAAACATGTTTTCCCATACATTCCGTATGGGAGAACATGTTTATCAACTACAAAGTTAAGTTTGTTTTTGGGATAAATTCATCCCAACTACGGAACCCTTCATTGTGCGTGGTCCGACACGCACTTGGCCGATTTTTTTAATTTGTCTGTGATGTCTTGTTTATTCACTGACTTTTCTTTCATAGTTGTTTTAGTTTTTATAACTTTTATTTTTATTAACATTATTTTGGAGTATATATGTATATATTTGAAATGTTCTAATTAAACCCTTGCATTTGATACCCAACATGGCATCATTAATTTTTATTTCATTAATTCCTCTAGAGGGCGCAATATATTCTATTTTAATGTGACGTCACATAGCCTATAACCAGCTGACAATCAAGACACTTCCAACGATACCCCATTTGTCACATTATGATCAGTAGTTTAGAAGTTATATGACGTAACAGATAATACTGGTCAAAATCATAACCCTCCTTTTTGCTTCGCCGTAGTCAGGTAATTAAAAGTGAATGATGAAACAATAATATACTGCTAATAAATAGTATAGGATATGACTATAATAATACTAGTAATACGTATCTGTGTTTGTGTTGTGTTTCATGAAATATTGGGAAATTCCAAATTATGGTCACTACAGAATATAACTCTCCTAAATCATACGGCTGTTTATCAGTATTATACTGTAACAAAAGTTTGGATTTGCCTAGGCAAAGGCCCTCCATACCTCTCAGAATTATGTATATTAAAAAACACTGAACATTACATTCACTGTGAGAAACTTTATTTACTTCATTACAGTACCTCATTTATTCACTTTAATATTTCTTATTAAACAGGTATTTTGGATGAGGACATCTATATAATAGATGTCAACTTCTACTGCAAGGCGTCCACTAAGTTTGTGATCGCTGAGAGCACTGTGCTGCGGTTCAACTTGAAGAGTGGCTTCCGAGACTTTTACCATGAAATGGTGAACCCAGGTACACATCCATAAAATTATACAAACACTTTTACACATTTATACTAATCTATACTTCTACTAGCTGACCCTGCAAACGTTGTTTTGCCATATAAATGTTTGGGGTGGACCATCTTTATCACTTACTACCCTACCTACCATACCTGCCCTACCTACCCTACCTGCCCTACCTGCCCTACCTGCCCTACCTGCCCTACCTGCCCTACCTGCCCTACCTGCCCTACCTGCCCTACCTGCCCTACCTGCCCTACCTGCCCTGCCTGCCCTACCTGCCCTACCTACCCTACCTATCCTATCTTTCAAGTTGGATCAAACTGCACACGGTGTGCAAATTTTATTAAAATCGGTTAAGTAGTTTAGGAGTCCATCGCGGACAAACAACATGACACGTAATTTATATATATTAAGATATCTATACTAATATTATAAAGAGGAATGATTTGTATTTTTGTATGTAACAAATAAACTTAAAAACTACTGGACCGATTTGAAAAACTCTTTCAGCAATGGATAGCTACATTATCAGCGAGTAACATAGGCTATATAATTATCCCCGTACTCCCACGGGAACGGGAACTACGCGGGTGAAACCGCTTGACGTGCGCTCGCTCGTCTTATAATCTTATTCCCCCTCATAACTTGCCTAGCCTACACACACACACATCACGCACATCACGTTGCGGACTTTTTTTAGAACTTTTAAAGAGAAACAATTCTGTCATACATGATTTTTGTTTTCATTTTCTTGAAGCCAAAATTTTTGAAGGTTTCACTTCTACCACGTGTGAATTGTTTTAAGTAGATGTACTTTCTTTCCTATGAGCCTATTTGACTACTTTGAGAAGAAATACCGAGACAAACTCAGAGCTCACATTCTCTTTTAAAGTCCAGACTATTATACTGTGGGCACGCCTCTCTCTTCCTAGTCGGTGCACTCTTGAGTCTTGACAGAGCGGTTGTGGTCGTTATGACGTATCTTGATGTGTCACGCTTAGTTATGCGACGCCATTCCTCACTAACTGCCGCTCCCCTTACGCATTCTTGCATTAAAACGGCCAATTGCAGCCTAGTAGTATTACCGACGAACTGCCAAGTCATAGGTCTCGAGTTGGTTGGAACGAACCCAAGGCACGCACCTCTGACTTTTTGGATTCATGTGCGTATTGTATAATTATCACTTGCTTCAAAAACGGTGAAGGAAAACATCGTGAGGAAACGGCATGCCTGAGAGATATTTCTCGACGGGATGTGAAGCCAAGTCAGAGGCCCATGGGTGGCAAGAAAAATCTGGACCAGTTTAGTCACTAATTACACGAAAAAGAAAAAAAGAAGCTCTTATTTTTCGTCTCTCTTTACTTTCGTCAATCATCAGCAATGGACAAGCTGAAAGTTAAACACTTCTGCCTACCCCTTTAATTATTAATATTCTTCGATACCCGCGTTGTTCGAAGTTAATATTGCTAAAGTTAACGTAGTTTAAACGTCAAAAATGTATGTTTAAACAGTCGCTAATAATTACTTAGTTTAAAGCAACGTTTATAAATAACCCCCTTTTTTTTTTTGGGTGCGAAATTATCAAATAACTTCTCCCGCTCTGGGCGGAGCGGGAGGGCGTGTCAGACTCTTACTGACTAAAACCCACCCGTGTTCCTTCGGTTGCCCTGTTGCCGGGGGCCACGATTTCCCTATCGGTTTTCTTCGAACCCCCGGCAGGCATTGGCCCTAGCGGACCACGTCAATTCTGTTGACATCTCTTTGAGGCGCGCGTGGAACACAACGCGCCGTCGACCCGGGCTTGGTCCTTATCGGGCGGCGAGCTACCCATTGCTCACCGTCCGCAAGCCCGCGCCTACGGTGGCCGGAAATCGGCTCGCGATTCCCGCCCCGGGCGTCTCCTTCTATTGCGGCGGTTAGGGGCGTGAGGGCGCGAAATTTGCCTCTCCCTCACGCGTTCACCCCCTTCAAGTGTCAGTATTCATAAATAACCTTTACTATAATTTTTTCTAGCGTCATCAATGTAGAAGGAAAACAACAAAACAAGATTTTTGTGGTTTTCCTCATTAGTCTGTTCAAAAGTCAAATTAATCTTCACGATGACGTGTATTTTATTTTTGTGGGGGCTCGTGGCTTTATAATAACAGCCGCGTGGGTCGATCGAAGCTACGCTTGCCGCGGTCGGTTCGTGGATGGGAGATCATCCATTACATATCGAGACCCCTCCGTGCCTCAAAAAACACACCTTTGGTCACGGCTGTCATTCGTGAATCTTTGACAGTCGTTACGGGTAGTTAGAAGACCAAAAAAAGTCTGACAACCAGTCTTACCAAGGGGTATCGTGTTGCCCAGTAACTAGGTGGTGGAGTCACTCCATGTAAGATACTGGTATTCAGCTGCATCCGGTTAGACTGGAAGCCGACCCCAACATAGTTGGCAAAAGGCTAGGCAGATTGATTGTTCATATTGTGTGTAATCCCGAGCTGAAGATAATGAACATGATTATTAACTCAGTATGTACTAATTACTGACTGTGTGACTGCCTCGTTGGTCTAGTGGTCGCAAGTGCTACTGCTGAGTATGAGATCCTGGGTTCGATTCCCGGGTCGGGCAAAGTGTTATTGGATTTTTCTATCTGGAATTTTTCAGTAGCAGCCCAGAGTTTGGATTTGTGCCTGGTTGATGGCAATAGGCTCGCCCCCTATTACATGGGACTTAAATATAACTGGCAAAATGTGGGCGTACCTGTAGTAACGGGGACACTTTTGCCCAACCCTTCGGGGAAACAAGGTGTGATGTTATGTTATGTAGAGATTTATTGTTTCTCTCAACTGTACGATTATGTAACAGAAAAATTATAAAACACGGAAACTGGAGAGAGATGATTCTTTTTCCTTTTCTAATCATTACTTACATACATAAATAAACTCACGCCTTTTCCCTATGAGGGTAGGCAGTAACTACAAAATGCCACACAATTCTCCTTTTGCTTCACCTACGTTCATATATCTGGACGATATCAACGAAATGTGGGTGGTATGGGTATGAAAATAAGTTTCAAAATCATTTTTCATTTCATTTGGCACTTGTTGACACGCCTACACTGTCCTCCCATACCTAATAACACTGTAATTTAAAAACATTGTAAAAGCCAATTATTTACAGGACAAACTTAAATAATGTTACTCCATACGATATTTTAAATAATGTATTTTTATTGTTAAATTCCAGTTTCAGATACCTGTGTATTTGTAAATTTGCATACCTTATGGTAAGATATGGCTTATGGACACTATAGTTTGTATAAGACCTTTTTTTTTGTACCCATATTCGCAAATTAATAAATGATTGATTGATATTTTTAAAAGAGGAACCGTGCCGGCTCTTCTCCATAGGAAACTACCAATTGGAACCCTGCACCTAGCTTCTGACGTTTCATAAGTGCCCATGTATAGGTGAAATAAAATATTTCAATTTTGATTTGTGCTCTCAAAACTCCTTTGCCATGCCATGCTGCGCCTTGCCGCCTGGTGAGCAACGTCCTTAACGATTTAAGCAAATTACCAATTTTTTTGTTATTCAATCAGGTCACATCCCCGTGGGCTATGCATCAGACGTGAAACAGGGCAGCATCGACCTGGGACTGGACATGCCAGACGAGACTGGCCCCAAGAGCAACTACATGCAGATTCTTGCCAACATCATCGATTATCTGAAGCAAAAGGACCCCAGTGTGAAGACCCTCCCGCCGTTGTACACAATGCCGGAAAAGGTTCTGGCCGTGCAAGATTTTATAATACAGCTGTGTCAAAAGTCTGGTAAGGAAAACTTCAAAATTTCTGAAATATTTAGATTATTATCGTACAGCGAGCGGGCACGTCACGAAGTAGTGGTTGTAGGTTCGAACCCAGACAGGCGCTTTACTTTATGTAAATTGTTTCATCACCACTGCTCTCAAAACGGTGAAGGAAGACATCGTAAGGAAACCGGCATGTCGTAGAATCAAAAGTTCGAAGACATGTGACATCTACCAACCCGCACTGGGCCCGCGTGGTAATTTACAGCCGAAGAGGGGAGACCTGTGTCCCAGCAGTGGGAACAGTATAGGCTGATTAGGTTATGCTTAACGGCACGGTGATAATAAGATAAAGTGGAAAGTGCTAAAGGAGGCCTTTGTGTCTCAAGAACACGCTACAAAGAGAACTGCTGTGCATTAATTAGATTTTTAAAATTTTATTGATTTGTATTTTTAGGGCAAAACTCACCAATGAAACTGCATGCTTTCAGCACACCTAAACCGTGTTCAAGAGCTGTCAAAATTGCTGTGGAGTATTGACACTCGCTTGTGGAACTCTTGAACGCAGTTCAAAAGTACTGATCGCGCTCAGTTTCATTGGTGAAATCAGCACTTAGGCTAAATTGTGAATAAAGGCTTTGAATTTGATTAAAATTGAATTTGACTATGCTAAGCCAGCACACGGTCAAATTGTAACCATCGACGTGCGGTCTGCTGTACACAGTTGATCTGACGAAAATCAGTACAGTGTGTGATTACAGTTTACGCCCTGAATGCCCATTTGTTATAAAAACGCGCTGTTGGATTTTCTACTTTCAATGCTCAGCTGAGCATTGAAAAAGAATAAAAAAAAATCATCGCGCGTTCGGATTTCCGAATATAGACGATGATTCCCGTAAAGTTTATTCTACTTATTATTTAATTATTTTCAGGGGAGGATGAATGCCTCTTTCGTATTTATAAGCTCGATACGCTTTTCTACCATCTCATCAATAGCATCAAAAGTCGTTCAAATGAAGGATTCCCCAGAGAGTCGCTGGCACTGGTTCAGCTCAAGAAGGACCCTTTCAAGTACAACCCAGGACTGGGGTGTGAGGTAAGTTCTGAGGTTCTGAATACAATATCTTGTGATTATTGATATAATACGACTATAACACATACAAAAATGAACTCATGTAAGTTTTTAACCTTAGATTACAGATTCGACAAATCCCTAGAAAACAAAAACTACTTTATATTTACCTATTCTGTCTTATACCCCACTTTCGCACCCTAACAAACAAAATGTTACCTTATTGCCACGCTGTAAGACTTATTTCTTTTCGTTTCCATCGAGGAAAGACATGTTGCCTAGAAGAAATCACGATAACTCTATGGCTGCAGTTCTTACGCGTTAAGACTGTTTGTTTAGTTATAGCAGGTACTTCAGTATCGCCGTAGAAGCATTGAATCCACCACATAAACAATTATAACAATTAAGCCGATGAAAATAATGAGCCAATTGGGTGGAATGTGACATCTAAATCCTCCACCTTTTTTTTTTTCTTTTTTGTTTGGGGCCACGGTATCCCTTTCGGAGTTTCCCGCGACCCCGGCAGTAAATCCTCCACCTAAGACCTCAAATCCGTCAATGCCGTCATGCATGACTAACAGTAATAAAAAACACAACATAACATAAGGCCTGTATTTCCCGAAGGGTTAGACAGAGGTGCACCAATAGTACACCCACATTTCGCCAAGTCCCATGTAATAGGGGCAAGCCTATTGCCATCATTATCTGCTTATCCTTTTCCCAACTATGTTTGGGTCGGGTTCCAGTCTAACCGGATGCAGCTGAATACCAGTATTTTACATGGAGCGACTGCCTATCTGACCTCCACAACCTAGTTACTACGTAACTCGATGCTCCTTGGTGAGACTGGCTGTCTGACTTTTGGGCTTCTAACTACTCGTAACGACTGTCAAAGATCTACAAATGACAGCCGGGAGCAACGGCTTAACGCGCTTTCCGATGCACGGAGGAGTCTCGGGGTCTTGGTATGTAGAGATGGTCCCATCCCATCCACGGACCAACCGCGGCAAGCTTAGCTTAACCTGATCGATCAACTCGTGCGGCTGTTATTACTTAGCCCATTGCCATCAACCGGATACAAATCCAGACTCCGGGATGCTATTGAGTAATTGCTGACGGAAATACTATTTGCCTGACCTGTGAATCGAATTTTGGACCTCGTCCTCAGCAGTAGCGCTTGTGGCCACGAGACCAACGAAATAATACCCTTTTAACTGTCCAACAGCACCACGAACAGAATGACAAGTCGATAGAATGCACCACGTCGCGCGCCAAACGCTGGGCATTCACGATCCTGGATAGCTGTTGCCCAGTAGTGGGCATTCCGATCGTTCCTGGCCAGCACGTGCCCGTCGAATACGATGTGGAGGTAAGCAGAGATCATATTTTTATTAAATAACATTTTTGATGCAAGTGTGCGATGACAAATGCTCACGCGTTCATCTGCAGACATTTTTCAACACACTTGCACGAAAAGTGGCTCATTAAAATCTTGTATGAAATGTTGTTGTTTGGTAACTTTGGTAAGCGCATCACTTGAGCACGGCCTGACTGATTTGGCAATTTTTTGGATTAACATGTTCGTTATAGTCCGAATTAAGTTTTATGGAAAGCAAAATTGGAAACTTTCAAATTTGGGACACCTGAACATTTTTTGTATGAACTCTCCATTACGTTTACTATTTTGCAACAGCTTTTCACAAATTCACAAAACAATCACGAACAAATTTATTGAAATTGTACAAGACAACGTCTGTGGGGTCAGCTATTTAATAATAAAATATTTTATTAAGATAAAAAAAGGTTACATTTTCAATTGAAGCTCTGACTCCTGTGGTACCTGTGTTACACGAGTCAGTATCTTCACCTGTTTGTGGCACATGGTTTGCAAGCCACTATACTGCGTACTAGTGGGGGAATACAAAGTAAAAAGCACGCATGTTCAGTGCAATGCGGTACGGTTGGCGCAGTGGTTAAGCGATTGACTGCTGTGCTGCGTGTCGCGGGTTCGATTCCCGCACGGAACAAACATTTGTATGACCTGTAAGTAGTTGTTCCGGGTCTGGCTGTCTGTGTATGTGAATTTAAATGTTTGTAAAGCACCCACAATACAGGAGAAATTCCTAGTGTGGGGTTTTATTAAAAAAAAAAAATGCATTGTGTATCTAAAATCGGTGCAATAAGAGCCAGTTATCGAGCAACTGTGTTGAAAAATAAATCCTCTGTCGCTTGAATTGATAGACTGAATTATTTTGAAAGTTAACCAAATAATCGTGTATTTCTTAAGTTTACTTTACTTTATTTCTGGCTTTGCCATGGTCGAATTGCAAAATATTAAACTTTCAGTGGTTGCAAATAATGACTGAATGAATGACTATTATGACTATCAGAGCATAAGGTTTAAATTATATATGTCACCGTAAGATTGTGAGAACCGTTAGTTCATAATCTGTCGGAATTATTTCCGTTAGATTATAAACTGTCGAAAAATTGTGAACTGTGTGAAATGGGTTAGGTTAGGTTAGAACTGTGACCAAACGCGCGCGAGCCGAGCGAGCGAAGCGAGCGGTGCCGCGGCAGCGGCCGGCGAGCGCTACTTCCAAGTTGCTCGCAGCCAGGCAGGCTATTTAATATTAAAGCACGGTGCGTTACGTCGCAAGCAAGTTTGACACCAGTTCACAATTTGTCGGTTTTCCATGGAAAGATTATAAACTAGCGAAAAATAATTCGTTAAATTGTAAATGGTTCGTTGCAGTTCACAATTTTTCGACAGTTTATAATTTAACGGAAATAATACCGATAGATTATAAACTAACGAAGTTCATAATTATACGGTGACATATATAATTAATGTGCTCATAGCTAATTATAATGTATTTCTTTTCTCAGGGCATAGTTAAATTCAAGGACTCGAAAAATGCCTGGTCTGGACCAACGATTGCTGGATTTGCGGTAAATATCAGAATTAATAATGATTGAGTCATGCATGCTAACTGACAGGACAATTTACTCAAATCTGTATGGCTCTTTCTTCAAAAAGCCACTTCAGGCTTGATTGTACAAGGTTCTCACACAAATTGATATAGTTTACGAATATCTGAAAAAAAAAATAGTTTTTTGTTCTTTGGCCTATTTCTGTTGTATTTATCAAAATCTTTTTTCTTTCCAATAAATAAATTCTCTCATACATTTCATTTTTTCTTTCGTTCAAATAAATATTTTTGTTTACAGGGACCCTCGTCTTCGTGCAACACGACAGGCAACGAATCGTTCTTCGAACAGGGTCTCAACTCAACTGGATCCAGTTTATCTGAACGTAAGTTTACTATTAGTGCAGTTAATTGTATTCATCACATACAATATACAAGGAGGAGACGCCAATACGATAGTAAATTAAACTGCGTATTTCTAATGACGTGCCCAGTCTGCACATGAAACTTCAATCAATCTGCCTAGCCTTTTCCCAACTATGTTGGGGTCGGCTTCCAGTCTAACCTAATGGAGCGACTGCCTATCTGTCCTCCATAACCAGTAACTGGGTAGGTACGACAGGTTGTCAGGCTTTCGGGCTTCTGACGACCCGTAATGACTGTCAAAGATCCAAGAATGACAGCCGGGACCAACGGCTTAACGTGCTTTCCGAGGCATGGAGGAGTCTCGGTATGTAAAGATGGTCACCCATCTACGGACTATCCCCGGCAAGCGTAGCTTAACCTGATGGATCGGCCCGTGCGGCTGTTATTACTTAGCCACGAGCTCCTCCCTTCGCACACGAAACTTCAATCAAATCTATTTAAATCGAGAGCCCGTGATTTGCAAACACTGTTCAATTTCGATTGGTTGATTGATTATCTTCATTCCAGATATACGAAAAGAAAAACGGACTCATGCGCCACTACGAATGCCGCAAGCTGACTGTAAGTATTATACCATCATTATTTTTTCATTACGCTCTGTGAAATTAATAGCAGGACAAAGTTTACAGTGATGACTTAAGAGGCCTGCGAACACGGCTAGCAACTACAAATCGAGATGTTTGCAAAATTCAATTCTAAGCACGTTGCGCTAGTGCGAGTGCTGTCGGAGCGATATTTACCTACAGTGAGCAATACTACCACGCACACATTGACAATTATTGCTTTATTGAGCGATAGCAATACTAGCTTTCGAAAATGTATGATAAATTTGGATGTGTTCCGTAATACCAAAAATGATGAATGAAAATTTAATCATATTCCATTATTTTTTTTTTGATAATAATTTGTAACTTGATAATATGAGCTATGTTTCTGCAGAAACAATATTATTAATATTGTTGTTTATAATACAGAAAAAACAATATGAAGACATATCATTTACGCTGTAAAAATTTGCAAAATTAAATTTGTTTAAACTTCATTTTAGAAAAGTTTTTTGGAAAAAAAAAAAGATGTAGGAGCCTAGATAAACACTATCTAAATCCGAATAACAACATAATATGGTGGAAATATGCCCAAATTGCAAATGATTTAGGTATTACGTTTGGATGGACAAATCGTGCGTCGCCGCGTTCTTAAATAATATTTGCTTTTGCCCGCGGAGTCGCACGAGTGGCGATCGGAAATTATCCCACGGGAACTTAAGCCAGGCCCTGCAGTGGGACAATACAGGCTGATTATTATTATTTTTTTAAATGTACTTGACTTATTTCCGGACCCTAAGGTCCCGACACTTGGAAGGCGTACGAAAAGCCGAAGTCAACTCGCAGAGCCCCGTTAGATTTTTAACTAAATGAGACACCCACCTGCGATTATCCCTGTTCGCACTATGCAAGTGCACCCAAGGACAACCCTCGGTTGGTGTAGGACTATTGCAGGATATGGATAGCAAACATGGATAACAAAGATAGCAGACTTTTCGCATTTATTATATTAGTATGGAGCAGGGATATTACGGAAGTCGTTTTACCGGAACCGGAACCGGAGGTTTTAAATTTGTTTGTTCGGAATCGGAACCAGAGTTGAAGGTGGAAGTAGAAGAAAGATGTGTTAGGGAAGGCTTAATAAATCAATTGAAATATAATTAAGTCTTTTTAATCAGTCAAATATAAGCGATAATATCCACAAAGAAAACAATAAACTGAGACTGCGAGCGCGAGCGTGTACTTATAAAATAAACTAAAATTACACTGACGAAGAGTTAAAACTTGTATGTACGCACTCTAGTCACGTGCATCACTGCGTTTCGAACTTCGGTATAATTCCGATTCAAAATTATCGGAACCGAAATCGGAATCGTAGATGTAAAAAACTTTTTACAAAAAAAAACAACCGACCTCCAAAAAAAAACACTACAAAGTGAAAAATAACTTAATTTCGGAAGTCGGTGTCTTGGGTTTTGTATTTTCGTTTTTTGCCACCGACTTCCGAAATTAAGTTATTTTTCACTTTGTAGTGTTTTTTTTTGGAGGTCGGTTGTTTTTTTTTGTAAAAAGTTTTTATTTTTCACTTTTTAGTTGTGGTACCTACCCCACACACATTCGAATACCACTACCTGCTACCAGTGACAGAAACTTATCATATCATCTACATACTAAGTGGGAAAAAAAAACGTATTTTGTAGCTAACTCAAAAACTATCCAAGCAAAGTTAATAAAATTTATATGGGACCAATTCCAGAGCACACCCTTTCAAACAAAAAAAGAATTTTCAAAATCGGTCCACAATTGACGGAGAAATCGGTGGACATACATAAAAAAAAAAAAAAACAAACATACGCGACGAACATATAACCTCCTCCTTTTTGGAAGTCGGTTAAAAATTAGTCGGAAGTTCCGACCTTTCGGAATCGGAACCGAAGCTCCGTAACATCCCTGTAACATCCCTGTAATCCTTTTATTACGTATTGTCAAATGAATAGCCGGGCGAAGTTTACAATGATGACTTATATTGAAAAGCAAAATGTTGTTTACAGATTCGAAGAACATCCGTCCAGCTCCCGAGTTGACTGATGAAGACTTCCCTACGTTGTCTGCTGGAGTAGGACGAGGTATGTACCCCACACAGTATACTTTTAAGCATAGTTTAAAAATAATAAATTAGAGAATCACTTTATAGTACGCCATCTCCAATCTTCGTCAGATCACAGAATAATACAGAAGGCGCACTCCGCATTTTAGGTATGAAGCTACAAGTACGCGGCGGGCCCGTCTTGTCGGGCCAATTCAGTGAGCGTAACGTAGTCAGAAGATATCAGATTTACGTGATAGAAAGTGTGGCAACTTCTAGGTGAATATAACTCTAGGGAATAGGCCTGTGTCCAATTTTTTTTAGTCCGTCTTTCAGATAATAAAAAAATATTGGACACGTATTTTTTTCTTTTTTGACGTAATCAAAAGATTACGGCGATACATTAAGTTAAAATGTGGCATGACGTCACGCCTTGCTAGATTTTATACTGCGTTGTGACGTAGCGAGCGCCCACTCCCCAACTTAATGAGTGTTTTCTAAGTTATTTTTGATTAATATGATAAAGCAAAAAATACGTGTCCAATTTTTTTTTTTTTTTTTCTGAAAGACGGACTAAATAGAATTTCTTTTTTTTTTTTCTAGGAAACTACCCTATTAGCGCTGTGCGACCTGAATTGCATTTTATTGTGTCGTAGCAAGAGTCTCTTTTTATTTCAATGATTTTGCGAAGTGAACCATCTATATTATCTGTGGTCGGACTTCAACTTTAAGCCTGGTATACACATGCAATGTAGTAGCAAAAATGCATGCCAATTTCGAGTAGATGCTACCCAGTAAGCACACAATTAGCATGTGTATACAAAATGAGTATGATCATTTTCCACACACGACATGTTCCTCAAACGACCATTTTAGACACTGATCTAATCTACTTGATCCTCACATGATCTGACCAAGACTGTCTGTACTTTAAAAGGACCTCTGGAGTTTTTTTTCGGTCTTCTCAGGGTAGTCAGATTGGAAACACCGAATTCATCTAGTTTTACAACATAATTATATAATACAAACATTTTACTTTAAATAAAACGTAAATTAAATTACTTACTAAAATTTGAAGCCTAATAATATATGAGTGAGAGGCCATCGTTCTGTCCCTTTCTCGTTTCCGTTCTCCCTCCTTGTTGCGTACTATCTTTTTCTCTGTCTCTCCTCCCACCACCACTAGCAGTTGCAAACGTCGTTTTGCTTTTGGATTTGCCTCATTGAAGTCGTTCGAACCAGACAAAATTTAAATTATCTGGCTTCAAATTTAGGTAAGTAATTTACGTTTTATTTCAGGTAAAGCGTTTGTATTAAATAACTTGACCATAAATTTGAAGCCTAATAATACATGAGAGACGTGTTGACTGTGAGTGACTATTAGATTGAAGATTTAGATCACACAACAATGAAAAGGAATGATCCCTTAGTCAAAATATTTACATTATGCTATTAACGCACAGATGGGTGAAAGAAATAAATAAAGGATAGCATACTTGTAAGGTCGTAGGTCGAACCCAGACAGGCGCTTTACTTTGTGTAAATTATTTCATCACCACTGCTCTCAAAACGGTGAAGGAAAACATCGTGAGGAAACCGGCATGTCCTAGAACCGAAAATTCGAAGACATGTGTCTACCAATCCGCACTGGGCCCGCGTGGTGGATTAAGGCCCACTCCCTCTCACAGAGAGGAGGCCTGAGTCCCAGCAGTGGGAACATTATAGGCTGATGATGATACTTGTAAGTAAAGGTATGTTATTACAGAGGACGTACCAAAAAAATAAAATAAAGGGATTTATAAAATGAAGTACTTTTATTTTCAGAATAAAAATAAAAGGGTAGTAATAAACGCCCCGGTTTTTTTTTAATTATGTGCATACTCAAAATGTGAAATTTACTGCTATAAATACTAATTTTCCGACAACTTATATACGAATACAAATAAAGAAACGACCGAATAAAATACTGAAAATTCCGAAAATACAATACAGAATTTGCTAACGTAATATTTTTCAAACATGCAAACAAGCATACACCATGTATGCAGCATGCAAGCGAGCATGCAATATGCAGCAGGCATGGTTACTGTCACGGCTCCGACGGTCCCACGCGAGCTTATCGTCGCAGATGGTTTTAATACTCACCACCGCAGTTTCGGCTTGCTGGCCGGCTCAGCAAGCCAGCCTCAGTTTTATTTTCGTCCCTATTGACAATGAAATTTCCGGGCCTAATTTAGAATTATCCGGTTCATTTATAGATACATCATCGCAATACATCTGGCGGCTTACATTATCATCTAAACAATCTTCACGATCATGTTTATATAATGACCCGCGATCAAGTTCACTAGCACGAAACACAAAATTTTTCTTAAGATCAGCCACCTCCTCTAATAAATTTTCTAATTTACGGTCTCTTTGACTACGTTTGTTTCTTTTACGCGACCGACGATGTTGTGAACCTATCAGAGCTACTAGAACTTGTTGTTGAGCTACATTCACGAACATGGCGTTTTCTTTTTCGAGATTGCACGTTACCATCTTTATTTATAACTTGAGTGCTCATATTTTGGTTTGGTAAGACATTTTGATCACTCATTATTATAATTCATACGCTGAAATACAATTACACTAACTTTACGCAAAAAACAAGAATAGTAATAAAAAGGAGGGTACATTATACAGGCTGTGGCGTAAATAATGGATAACCCTGAAACTGTCGATTGGCCAGATTATTATCTATCATTTACCCCACTTATATCGCCATAATGCCCATGGATGACCAAATTATTTTAACATTTTTTCTACAGAATTATGCAATTTTGGGCCCCTATATCGAAAAAATTATGTACGAAATGTAAAACATAAGTGGCCAGAGAATAAGTGGGGTAAATGATAGATTATCATCTATCATTTACCCCACTTATTCTCTGGCCAATCGACAGTTTCAGGGTTATCCATTATTTACGCCACACTCTGTATAAAATTCGATATTATACAAAACGAACGGTGACACCGTTAAGAGTTTAAATACAAAAAATATAATAGAATTACAGATGTTGTACAAAGTATTCGATTTTAAAAATGGTCTTGATGATTTCAAAGATTCAAAAATTATAGTTAAGAAAAAATATTTCTTTACATTAGCACAGATAATATAATACTACGTACAGATACCCAATCCCATACAAGGAAATGACACCTCCCTAAAACTGGCTATTGAACTGGCTATTTTTTTTCCTCCATTTTTATTAACAGATGGTAGCATAA
Organism: Agrochola lychnidis; assembly: GCA_963680765.1. Classification (NCBI taxonomy): domain Eukaryota; kingdom Metazoa; phylum Arthropoda; class Insecta; order Lepidoptera; family Noctuidae; genus Agrochola; species Agrochola lychnidis. The sequence continues at coordinate 20,917,772 of OY796865.1, read as the reverse complement.
GCGACTTTTACAACGCCATCTAGGAGTCGACTTAGATATTTTAGATTCTCTACATCGCACGGTACGTTCAAGGACAAGTGTAATAACAAAACAACAAAAAAATATCTCGAGTTGGCGGAATAGTTTCTAAAGATTAAAATGACACAACTTAACTATATTTTGAAGATGGAACTGAGATATTACTTTAGTGAAAATGGCAATTTTGCTATTCTGAATTTGACGTTTTCGACTAAAAACATGTGGAATAAAATTGGTTGTCATGAACTTTAAATTCACACCAACACCTCGACGATACAAAAACAGTACTGAATCTTTTTTTTGAAGTGAAAACTTCTTTAGCATCGTTGTGATTTGAAACTTGATGAAACGAAAAAGAGACAGACACATAAATTCATAAGATTTAACGTGGGAGAAAATGAGATAGGAAGCATTATAGTGTGTGGGGGGGGGGTGTGTCTGAGGGTGTGTGTGGGGGTGTGTCTGAGGGTGTGTGTGGGGGTGTGTCTGAGGGTGTGTGTGGGGGTGTGTCTGAGGGTGTGTGTGGGGGTTTGTCTGAGGGTGTGTGTGGGGGTGTGTCTGAGGGTGTGTGTGGGGGTGTATCTGAGGGTGTGTGGGGGTGTGTCTGAGGGTGTGTGGGGGTGTCTGAGGGTGTGTGTGGGGGTGTGTCTGAGGGTATGTGTGGGGGTGTGTCTGTGTGTATGTGGGGGTGTGTCTGAGTGTTTGTGGGGGTGTGTCTGAGGTTGTGTGTGGGGGTGTGTCTGAGGGTGTGTGTGGGGGTGAGTGTGGGGGTGTGTCTGAGGGTGTGTGTGGGGGTGTGTCTGTGTGTGTATGCGGGGGTGTCTGTGTGTTTGTGGGGGTGTCTGTGTGTGTGGGGGTGTGTCTGTGTGTGTTCTTATGTTCGTGGTTCTTTTTATGCTCTGCTTCGTACCCGCTCCACTCGTGTTTGCCAAGGCATAGTGGGAGTTTGCTTGGGCCTCAGCGTTGTACACACGGCTACACATCAAGCTATACATTTCCAGTTTATGCTGATCTCGCATTGTATAGGATTTCCGTACAATGCGAGGTCCGCTAATACTGGAAATGTATAGCTTGATGTGTAGCCGTGTGGACGTGTGTTAATACGTGTTCGTGCGCGTACAAAAACATTTTTTTTTTAATTTTTGAAGGTTTCATTTCTACCACGTGTGAATTGCACATATGTTTTTTTTTCTTTTGCTTATATCTCGAAAACGGTGTGTCCAATCGCAAAAATAATGAAAATTTCGACCCCCTTTATAAAACCCTTAAACCCCTAACGCTCTACATGTAGGTATATTTTTTTTTTCTACGCAAAGTGAAAAATTTCATATAAAACACATCGAGGTTGCCCCCCTGCGCGCCTCCGGCTCTAAAAAGATTCACGTGGTTAGGTATCACGTGTGGAGTCGCGATTGTCAAATTCGATTTAGATATGTCAAAATTATTTTAAAAAGAGAATTTATTTTGCAGAATAGCTTTGAGATTCTCATAGTAAAGGAATTTTAGTGATAGTTTAGTTAGTTTCGTTCGGTGTACAAGAGACTCGGCACCATTAGCTACCTATCTACTTTTCAAATGTTTCGTGCAATCCTTTTTAGGGTTCCGTACCTAAAGGGTAAATCGGAACTCTATTACTAAGACTCCGCTGTCCGTCTGTCTGTCACCAGGCTGTGTCTCTATTAAGACAGTTGTTTTTACAGATGATGTATTTCTGTTGCCGCTATAAACTCAAACTCAAAGCATTTATTTCAAATAAACCAATTACAGGTACTTTTGAATTGTCAAGGGGTCGGTCAGTCAGAAAGATGAAGCTAGTTGCCCATTCCTAATTGTAGTAGGTACCTATGGAGAAGAACGGGCAAGAAACTCCATGGTCACTCTTTTAAATAAAAATGTTGTTACAAAATATTGGTTACATCATTCATGTTGAAATTATACATGTGAGAACAATATGGAAAGACGTGCACGTTAAAAGCGTCCGTAATAAAAATATAAAACAAAAACAATTCAAAAATTAAAACAAACCGTGGCAGCTAAGAGATGACCAGTCCCTACTGACAGCGCCCGTTCACGAACATGAGGCATGGATCAGCACCATTTAGCTCAACCATTTTGAAGGGAACTTATTACAGTGATCTTCAATGGTTAGCTTGCGTGTTCTGTACTGAGCTCACGCAACGCGTCGTACGACCAGCCAGTAATGAGACTCGCCCATCAAGGAGCGCTGTCCCAAATTAGACGCATTATTAATGTATTACCCGTAAATCAAAAGGTATTTTAATAAAACACGTATACTAAACGATCAATAATTTAATTATCTTTAAAATGGTGAAGTTTTCAGAAAAATACGCTTGATAGATTTTGCGTCATTCTCGGTTTTTTATACGCGTTAGACATAACTTTACAAATTAATTTCACTATGTAATATAAACATAATCAAAAATATGCCTATATTAAAATATTAAAAAAATGCTCTAATTCAACATATATTTTTTCTAAATTACTAACACTACTCGTTTAGACGTCATCTTCAGTATAAAATCATGAAAAGTCAGTTATCGTCCCCTTAGTGATGCAACACACACGCCACCATCAGCGAGACATTTGAGTGAGCATGACATACTCTCAGCCGCCAGGGCATATTCAAGTCGATGAAAGACGTACCCAGTATTTGGTAGCGTTATAGAATGTACATGTTCACAGTGCACACGTGATATGCAATTACATACAATAAAAAGAGATTGAATTTAAACAAAGCAAAGATAGTTTTTACAATCTTTTCAACAAATACTAAAAAACAGAATAAAATAAATATCTAAGGGGGCTCCCCTACAACAAACTTGATTTTTTTGCCGTTTTTATAGACAATGGTGCGGAACCCTTCGTGCGCGAGTCCGACTCGCACTTGGCCGGTTTTTCAGTAAAATGATAAAAATATAAGTAGGTAGGTACTTGCCAAAAACATGTATAGATTTCTTTCAGATATTATATTTCTACGTAAAGTAGGTAATAGATTATTTAAAAAAACAGTGGCGCTCCGGGAGTGCCGACAGAAGCAAAAACTTGAACAAGATCTTGGTGGAAGAAAAATACTTGTATTGAACATTGGTCCGTAACTTTATCTAAATAAAGATCGCAATCGCGTTTACAAAAAAAAAAAATACTTCCAATACCTTTGTACAAATACTTGCATAGAACATTGATCCGTAACTTGATATTAATAAAGAGCACAATCGCGGTTACTAAAATGAGATGTCGGTAACGGTGTCGCGAGTTCAATTGTTTTTCCCATCTCAAAAATGCCCAACGCGCCTAAAGATGTTTTCACTTCAAAAATTGTTTGATTTACTACTAAACGTAAAATAATAGCGACAGATGTGATGACAAATTAAATAATACGCCATCTATTTATTGCAAAGAGCTCTGAACAAAATGTTTCATTCATCATTTTTGTTGAAAATAGATGATTTATGAGTTTATATAGATAAATCAGCATTAAACAAGAAGTTTTGATTTTTACTAATCATACTTACGCCAAAATCAGCCGTTTATCGCTTTTTAGTGATTGTTAATTTCATATTTGTTACCTATGCTGCCATCTATGATTTTTTTTTCTGAACTAATTATAATTTGTTCGAGTTGAGACCCCATGACATTAGTGTTGAAACTATAAATTGTACAATAGTGTTATTAACTCTTGCAAATTTCACTTAAACTTTCTAAGATAGGTAAATGTTTGATAACTTGCTTAATCCGAAAAGCATACCGACGTTTGCAACTGCTAGTGGTGGTGGGAGGAGAGACAGAGAAGGCGATAGTACGCGACAAGAAGGGAGAACGGAAACGCGAAAGGGACAGAACGATGGACTCTCTCATGTATTATTAGGCCTCAAATTTGCGGTCAAGTTATTTAATAATTATTAATATACATATCTGTATATCTATTATAGTATATTGTACATTTTTATTTGCACCAAAGACAACCCCATTTTATGTCCAGAAAATCACTACCCATTCCAAGGTAGCCTGGAAAAAATCGCGGTAAGCGACAATGCCGCCAACTGTATGTTTTGTAATGTATAAATTATATTTTTGTAATGTATAATTTATTTGTATGTAATGTATAATTTATTTGTATGTATTGTATAATCTGGTGTCCCATAAAGTATTGTTATTATTCTTGCCCGTATTGTCCCACTGCAGGGCCTGGCCTCCCTTTCCTTTTCCCACTCAACTCGATCCTGCGTCAATATGGATCAATCCGTCCTATGTGCGTCAAGTTCGTCCCGCCATCTACGCCTGGTATATTATCTAATCTATACTAATATTATAAAGAGGAAAGATTTATATTTTTGTATGTAACGAATAAACTTAAAAACTACTCGACCGATTTGAACAATTCTTTCAGCAATGGATAGCGACATTATCAGCGAGTAACATAGGCTATATTTTATCCCCGTACTGCCACGGGGACAGGAACTATGCGGGTGAAACCGCCTGACGTGCGCTAGTCAATAATATTTTTTTATAGACTATATAATATCACGCTATGACCCAGACGAAGCTAGTATAAAAATAAAATAAAACGTTTGACGTGTAGAAATGTTTGTACAAACCTACTTGTAGAAATAAAATCATTTATCAAGGAGAGCATGCTGTATAGAGGATTAGAGGCATGCATCAAAAAAACATGCTTTTTAATAGCATGTGTATTTCAGCCTTTTATTTCTGAGGATATTTCAACATTTACCTATTATTTGTCACTGCTGGCCAAATTTATTCCCAGTATTTTCAAAATCTATAAAGCGTGTCTAAAGTCTGTGTCATTCATGTTATATACCCATTATTTCTTTTCACTTTCAGGCCGCGGCTTAGCTGGTAGCTTCGGAAAGATGAACATCAGGAAGTAGGAAGCATTCAATGCCAAACATTGTTTTTACTGTTATTAAGAAATCTGACATTATTATTATTACAGAGTAGACAGATGGGCTGCATTTAGACTTTTTATCACACTGTGAATGAATGATTAAAGGAAATGATTTATGTAAGACCGTGCTGGCTCCAGCCGAGGCGCATTTATGTAATAAGCCTGTGTCCAAAAAAATGTTGTCCGTCTTGTAGATTATTAAAAAATATTAGACACGTATTTTTTCTTTTGTGACGTAATCAAAAGATTACGGCGATACATTGAGTTAAAATGTGGCATGACGTCACGCCTTGCTAGATTTTATACTGAGTTGTGACATAGCGAGCCCCCGCTCCTCTAGTTTAATGCGTGTTTTCTTTCTAAGTTATTTTTGATTAATATGATAAAGCAAAAAATACGTGTCTAATATTCTTTATTATCTGAAAGACGGACTAAATAGAATTTCTTTTTTTTACCTAGGACACAGGCCTATTGTTCCACTGTATGACAGGGCTTCTCTTTCAGAGACGGTATGGATCCACGCTTGAGCATTGCCTGTTGACCATTTCAGACTGTTATTTATGTATGTCCAATTTTTTGTTATACAGTGTGGCAAGGACATCGACGCGCAACCTGGTACCATGGATTCGGTACATGATTCTGAACCCCGCTGCGTTATACATTTTGATCGCGTAGGTATTTATACCACTTTTTTATAAAACAGCAATTTATTCGGTAACTGGCCTAAAATTTTTACGCAGGCGGATTCAGAATCATGTACTGAATCCACGGTAACAGGTTCCACGTCGATATCCCTGCCACCCTGTATTTTTCTTCACTATCTAACAATCTATAACAATGAATCTACTTTTATTAAAATATAACAGGGCATAGTGATGTTATGTTATAATAAACAAGCGCAGAAAGTACATTTAAAATTAAAAAAGTCTGGTGCTGGCCTGGTTTTGATCAGTACATGGCATAAGCTGTGTGAAAGTGTCTGTAACCGCTTTGTTCTAAACTACGCAACGGACTTTAAAGGCGGTTTATGTGCATATAACATTAATATTTAACTTAGATTTATTTAAGTAATTTTCACATTTTGTCAAATCTTAAAACCCGTGCGGAACAGGGGCGCGTCGCTAGTATATAATACTTAGTCTGCGGGCACGAAATTAGCGGCGGCCGAGCGATGGCGATAGTGGAGCGGTGCAGGCGGCGGCCACGTGAACAAAAGCATAGCATTCTGAAGTGACGCGCACGACACGGGCGAGAGCGGCGCTCGTTCCAGTATAGTGTTGAATTTTTTTTACCGCCAGTTTCTTGCCCACGCCTAGGCCGCTGCGGGACCGCTCTGCAGTCGCCATCGCTCGGTTGCAGCTAATTTCGTACCCGCAGACATAGTGTCACCAGATCCTACCATTGCCACAGCTTGAAGCCGGTCTAGCGTGAATCATCCCTAGGTGCTCTCACAGTTAAGTAAGTTTCTAATGAGGGTTTTCTGAAATGACGTCTACCAGATGGCAGCAAATGAAGAGATCCAAGGTAACCGACATAGCCCGAAAAATTGCCAAACTTAAGTGGCAATGGGCAAGCCACATTGCTCGCAGAACAGATGTCGATTGGGCCGAAAGGTTCTGGAGTGGCGAACGCATACCGGAAGACGTAGTGTTGGAAGGCCTCCCACAAGATGGACCGATGACCTTGTGAAGGCCGCAGGAATCCGCTGGATGTGGGAAGCACAGATTCGGTCGAAGTAGCGGTGCTTGGGGGAGACCTATGTCCAGCAGTGGACGTCTTTTGGCTGAAATGATGATGATAAGGTAGCAACACTGAAACGTCAGGTCCAAGCACCTGCTAAAAGTAACAAAGCGCCTATGAACGAATGAATGAAACGGATGATGAACGTCATCATATATTATATATTCATTATCGAAATGGAAGACCTCTTGTCACAGTGGCGCCACCTGGTGGCGTTAATTTTCATGAAAACCCTCGTTGCACTGAAATTTCGCAGTCTGTCTGTCTACAATATAGGTACAGTTATATTATAATTATTTTATGGTCTATCCAAAAGACACAGTGCAAAAAGATAAATGTTTCTTCTCAAAATAAGTCAAAAGGATTGAATGAAAAAAGTTCTAAAAGAAATCTTAAAAACATGTCAGATACTGTCAAAACCGTTTAGAACGACTTCGCTTAAAACGTCGTACCGGTCCCAACATTTTTGTTTACTTAACATAGTTTTTGGTTAAAACGAATATCGGCTACAACAACCGTAATCCGACAGTCCTCTCGAAGTCGTTATAAACGGTTTTCACTGTACTATGTATTTTTATACTGTCCATGTCGTTTTAGTAAACATTTTGATACAGGGTCTGGCTCATAAGTGTTACTAGTGACTAGTGTTAAGTATAATTTTGTTGAAACCGTCTGATATTATAATTTAAGGTCGATTGCTTAAGTACAGTTATTATTTATATAACTTAACTATGAATATGCGTAAGACCGTACACGGCACGGATTCTTCACAGTACGGCGTATTCCCCGCGCCTTAGCAAAATCGTGTCTGTCAACAAGCTTCTATAATGATCCATACAAGACTGACGACCGTGTGTGTACAAAGGGTCTAAGCCGACGTTCGCACGGGCGTAATAAAATCGCGGCGGGATTTGATCGCTCACTGGATTTTCAACTTCGGTGTTAAGCCGAGCGTTGAGAATCCAACGCGCTGGGACGCATTCTCGTCCCAGCGCGTTGAATAAACACACTGTTGGATTTTCAACTCTCGGCGCTAAGCAGAGCGTTGAAAATCAAGTCCACGAAAAAATATCGCCGCGATTTTATTACGTTCGTACGAGCGTCGGCTAAGTGTCATGACGACAAATAGTTCAGTGTGGTAATTGCGAAATACACTAACTGTAGCAATGGATAACCCATTTTGACAGTTCATCAACATTCATTGCGTTATTTACGTTGTTGAGCTGACAAAATTTTCTAACATATGAAGCAATGGATTAGCAATAACTTTCAAAATGATTCTGTAACCTAATTGCGTAACTTATTTTCGTAAACAATTTTGCCTAATTTGTTTCATTTTTTTTCCAACTTAAGAAGCAATGGATTAGCAATCTGTTTCAAATCGAAACAAATTATGATTGATCATGTATTACGCAATTAGGGTACAGGTCGTGATTGAAATTGTGTTATGTAATTAGGGTGCTATTTAAATGGAGCTGTTCACATATACCACAGCACAATAAACTTTCATCAGTGAACATTGCGTATTTGATCTTTTGTTTTCTGTAATTACCATTGGGAACAGCTGAAAACGACAATCGCATAAAGCTGCGTTTTTAGTTAGCGTTCTGAGGCCCTAGTGTGAGTTTCTTTTAATCATCTCAACTTTACGCATCGACAGCGTTCGGCGCTCCGATTGGCTCTTCACTGGCCTTCACTGGTGAAGAGCCAATCGGAGCGCCGAACGCAGTCGATGCGTAAAGTCGAGATGGTTAAAAGAAATTCACACTAGGCCCTCTGAACAGTTCTGAGCGAGTGAACATGTTTGTTCAGTGATGATTGGTGACTTGGCGAACGAATGCTCGCTCGCTCATTCTTATACTGTGTGTCCACCGCACCGTGAACGGGACGTCAACGAGAAACGAGATTACAAAATAGTTTATTGTGCCAAATAGAAAATTACATTACATTTAAACGTGTTTGGAGCCTCCTTTTAGGCAAAGAATGCCTGTATTTAGTTAATTGATTCAGGCGTGACCTTGCGGAAATCCATTACAAAATACAATAGTCGTGGATACATTTAGTAACCTGTAGTGCTATTCTGTAACCATCTCACCGTGTATCTTAGGTGAAGTGAGCGTGGAGTGAGCTGTCAGTTGCTAAGGATTGACACTATTGGCAGCTCACTTCACCTAAGATATCACGGTGAGATTTTTACAGAATAGCACTACTGTTCCGCTTTGCTATTTCTAAAGAGCCATAAAACTAAGCAGTGGTGGCCCAGTGGTAACGGCCGCGACTTACGAGTTGTAGGTCGTAGGTTCGAACCCAGGCAGGCGCTTTACTTTGTGTAAATTATTTCATCACCACTGCTCTCAAAACGGTGAAGGAAAAACATCGTGAGGAAACCGGCATGTCCTGGAACCGAAAATTCGAAGACATGTGACATCTACCAACCCGCACTGGGCCCGCGTGGTGGATTACGGCCCACTCCCTCTCACAGAGAGGAGGCCTGTGTCCCAGCAGTGGGAACATTTATAGGCTGATGATGATGATGATGATGATAAAACTTCTGAAAGAAATCTACACGTGTTTCACCTCTCAACGAGGCATCCTCAGGATGACGATGGACTTGTTGCGAACCCGAACACGGCGTGTTGCCACACCGATCGCTGAGCGCAGACATGCCAGACATGCAGGCATACCTGTATTAGAAGGCTCCGCTCTTTCACATCATTACGCGGTCATAGTAAATGTCGCTACTTCGGCGTCGTCATATCGTTCACGGTGCGGTGGACAAACGGCCTTTCAACGACGTCACGGCGAGCGAGCATTCGTTTTCTTGTTGTAGTGAAAGTTGTTCGCTCGGCAGGGTAGTGGAAACGTGGCTTACCGATTAAAAGTCGTCACGAGACAGTTCGAACGGTGCACAAGCTTCTAACAAATACAGATGATGTTTTGCACTATACAATGATATAGATGATACACAGGATGGCTAAGTAATAACAACCGCACGCATCAGTCTCATCAGGTTAAGCTACGCTTGCCGTGGTAGGTCCATTGATGGGTAACACATCTTTACATACCGAGACTCCTCCGTGCCTCGGAAAGCACGTTAAGCCGTTGGTCCCGGCTTTCATTTGTGAATCTTTGACAGTCGTTACGGGTCGTCAGAAGCCCGAAAGTCTGACAACCAGTCTTACCAAGAGGTATTGTATTACCCAGTTACTGGGTTGTCGAGGTTAGATAGGCAGTCTCTCCATGTAAAATACTGGCATTCAACTGCATCCGGTTAGACTGGAAGCCGACCCCAACATAGTTGGAAAAAGGCTAGGCAGATTGATGTAGATGATACACCAATAAACTCAAATGTCGTAAATAGTTTCCATAGTCTTTAGTGAATCTGAATGTTCCCTAGTTCTAGTGTTCAAAAAAAATCCCAGTGGTACACCAATAAACTCAATGTCGTAAACAGTTTCCATAGTCTTTAGTGAATCTGAATGTTCGCTAGTTCCAAGTCCAGTGTTCAAAAAAATCCCAGTGGTACACCAATAAACTCAATGTCGTAAACAGTTTCCATAGTCTTTAATGAATCTGAATGTTCCCTAGTTCCAGTTCCCAGTGTTCAAAAAAAATCCCAGTGGTGTTCAATTCTTATGATTTTTTTTTATTAATACTAAGACATTTATAAATGTACTGACTAGCGTTTATCTATATCGTATTTTTCGAAATATTTGCTGTATTTACCAGCCATTTTCTTACATTCTGAATGTGACATAGTTACATGTAGTAGGAAAGTATTTTATATTCCAATTTAACCTTAAACCAAAGAAATAAGGTTCCTTTTGAATCTATCTTGGTGAGACATTCTTATAATTTAGAAATAAATATCTATCTATACGCACTCTGCTTCAACTGGATATTACTTATAAGCGAATCTAATGCAGGCCACACTCATTACTATATACTTGCACAAAATAGGACTTGCACAAGTATACATTATCGTGTGTTGGATGAATTAGCACAAGAATCCGAGCCATTAGTTGTCACGTAGACTTGTGCAAGTCTAAACTTGCGCAAGTATATCGTAACGTACTTACAGGAAAGAACAAATTATCGCCATAATCCCGTTTAATAATAACAGATTGTAACTATAAAACCCCTATTTCACACACTTTTACTATGTTCAATTTTTGTTTACCTAATAAACTGTGTTTGCTGGGTCTTATAGCAAATGCCATTAGACATTTTTGAAGCCTCTTCTATAAAAGCCACTCGTCAAGAGTTGAAGTTGATCAAAAGTGACAGTTACAAGTTATTCTGTACTAGAGGCAAGTTTATATACAAAAATTCAGTCCAGCGCCAACTCGCGACTGGGCTTGTGTAGACTCTTATTTCAACCCAGCTCCCTGAAGTCAGTCCTCAGACTAACGTACCCGTCTATTTTCGGGCCCAGTAACTTCCCCCGCCTGACTTAACTGCCGATGTCGTCTACGTGAACCCACTGACTGTGTCCGAAATTCCGAGTCACTGGGTCCAGTCACTGCCATCGTATAAATCAGTCGTAAACGCCAACGACCATGGTAATCACGGTCATAAAACGTGGGAGTGAGACTACATTGAGTGCTTTTCCGTCCTGCTCGCACTTTTTATGAAAAAACAAAATACAAAGTTACTATTTACCTTGCGTCTTATTCAAAAGTGATGGTCGCACGAATACGCGATCTTCGCGTCCATATATCACTTTTGTTCGGATAACCGGAAAGCACTCTGAGCGACCATGCGTTCAGATTCACCGAACGAAAATTGTCATATTAACGCGCCTTTAAATAGGACGCGACCTTATAAGGTAGTGTCTTGACAACAGTACTAATAATGAAACTTAACATACAATACAACACAACTTAGATGTAGCATAAATTGCATTCATTCATATTTTTAGAATATAACTTTACAAGTTATTGCGCAAAGTAAAGATAATTTTCACCTAAAGCAGTAATAAAGATTGGTGATTTTGAAGGCGCGCTCAGTTCGGATGGTGATCGGTTTTACGAATTTTGCCGATGCTACATCTAAGTTGTGACGTACTGTACAATTGTGTTATTCTTTACCTCAAAGCTCAGTGTGTAAGATATTAGAAATATTGAAACATGTTTTATGTAAATGTTGTAATATTTAAATGTTTATTTCTTAACATTAAAATATTGTACAGTCACCTCCTTAGACTCTTTTTTTTATTTCTTTGTTTTCATTCGAGATAATTTCGTTAGCATTCTTGATTAAATTAATGTATGTTTAGACATTGTTGTTTATAAGTACATTAAGTCTATTTCCAGTGTCATAAAAATTTAATATAAGTAGTTATTGATCTGACTGCAGATTTTGAACCTGCACAATGTGATATAAGACAAAAAGTCACTTAATTTGTAATTGATATTGACAATTAAATAATTATAATTTATTTTGGCTTTTTTTAAAGGGGTAAATGCTTTTTTTTTAATGATAACTCCTACTTGGATTATTCGCACTTCGTACCGCGTTCGCAGTTGGTCCCATTCGCACTTGGTCGAATTCGCACTTTGTCCCATTCGCACTTAGCCCCATGCAAGTAGTTTGTAAGGGAAGAGGTAGGTTTGTGGACCAGTGTTATGTAACATCACGCTACGACCAATAGGAGCGGAGCATCAATGAAAATGTTGCTAAAACTAGAAAAAATATTTCTTTTGAGAGCTTCTAAAATTTCATTGAAATCTAATGATGTCAAGGGCAATTTTGTCCATGTGTTGTTGTATGTTGTTGTTTTGTGTTTGTGCGTTTTGTTCATGTTTATAAAAACACCTTCGCAAATACCAAGTGCAAATGGGACCAACTGCGAACGCGGTACGAAGTGTGAATAACCCCTCTACTTTGCGTGAAATTGTGTGCGAACTATATTCTTAGGTACTTATTTATTAGAGGATTGCAATACACGCAATTTGAATGAATGACAACTTATTTTATTTTAATAATCATAGCAAATTAGAAAAGAAAACTCCGAAAATAAATCGAAATAAAATATTTAATACACGAACTCCTTTATTCCTTCACATGGACTGTCTGAAAAGTCACTTCCTTCGGATGTTCGTCGACGGTCTCGAGTTTAGTGTCGGGTTTCTTTTCAACATCGACTTCCGTTTCGTCCTCCACCGGGGCTTCCACATCGACTTCAACTTTTTCTTTCTCTGCCTTTTCTTTTTCTGCTTTTTCTTTTTCTTCCTGAATGAGGGTACTCATGACTAAAGTCGGAAGCTCCAGGTTTTTCTGTGCAAGCCTCATTTCTACTAAAATGCTTCTCACCAATACGAGTACGTATATTTGGAATACTGTAATGTGAAATTGAATGTTACAACATATATTACATCTAGTGTAGGGTTTAATTGACACAAGCGCGACTTCTGGATGAAGGTGTCCTACGTTATCACTATCGAACTCGGGAGAGTTCGATTCCTGGGTCAGGAAAATTGCTATGGGGAAAACCACTGTTTGGAAATTCTCAGTCAATGGCTCTCCATGTTATTTTTATCTCTGTGGTAGCAACTCTTCTGCGAAGCCTAGTATCACCCAGGTCGTGGTGATCACTTACCATCAGGTGTGCCGCCTCTTATTCACCACCAAATAAAATGAAAATATAGCTTACTAACATCCGCCCGCTTTGTATGTCTATACACCTCCCAAGTAGCACACAAGCTCTATAACAAGCCGTACACCGGCTGGATAGAGGTTCTTAATAACGGCATAGCCTCCATAAGTAAGCTCTACAGCAGATGTACAAGCCGCTATAGCGCCGCTGTACCCCAAAAGAGGCACCGGTTTATCCGGCCCACGGTTCTACAATGTAGATACAATGGTCGTAAATATGTGTTAGTACGGAGATACAAAGGTGCTATGCGAGCGATAGTGTACGCCTCAGTATCTAAAATAAGCTCTTGTAGCGCGACTGTAGCGCTCGCATCTTATTTAGACTCGTCTGTATCTCTGAATTAAAGTTTACAGATCTATATTAGATATACAGTAGCGATATTTTGGAGAAATGAACAAAACTTATTGAAATTTTTACAATGACGTCTAAGAAAGTGATTGATGGAACAACTGGAAATAATTAAAAAATAAACAACAGGTTCCTTCCAACATTTTTCCTTTTATGCATGCAAAGTACTAGTGCGAGTACCAGTGTATTGTAAATGGTGCCGATTCCCTTGTTCACAAACTAAACTAAATTTAAGTTCAGTGCATCTTTTTCTTTCTATTACATTAAGAAAAGGACAGAAGATAAATTTTAGTTTAGTCCTGTCAAATTAATCAGCGCTTGACGTAATTTTAGTTGGCAAATTTTTAATCACGTCTAAACTTGTATGGAGACTGACAGGCGCTGATCAATTTGACAGGACTAAACTAAAATTTATCTTCTGTCCTTTTCTTAATTTAGTTTAGTTTGTGAACAAGGGAATCGGCACCAGTATACACATATATTTTAGCTAAAATTTTCACACGCCTGCCATTTATGCAGTTTTTTGCATATTTTTTGGATAAAAAGTACATTTGATTAGAGGGTTTGAATTTAGTTTATATAAGATAGTTTAGCTTTTTAGGTAGTTTCTTTAGAATTCTGGGTGAGAAAGAGTGACGTTTATTCGGTTTTTATACATATTTATGAAAAAAATCATGAGAATTGCTTGTATTAAAAACTATAATGGCGTCTAGGTTACAACCGCCTTCAGAGTTTACTAGAACCATTCTATCGCTTTTAAACCGCTAGTATCCATCATTGTAGACTTTCCGGTTCTATGATTGTGGTATTGCCGCGCTATTGTACTCTTTTAGGTGTACATCGGTAATTAATATATTCTTTTAAGAGTCTAAGGTTGGACAACGGACTATTGATATCTTCTTCTTCTTAATATATATAAATTACGTGTCACGTTGTTTGTCCGCGATGGACTCCTAAACTACTTAACCGATTTTAATCAAATTTGCACACCGTGTGCAGTTTGATCCAACTTGAAAGATAGGATAGGTAGGGTAGGTTGCACTTAAATACGAAAGAGTTTGTGAGCAGAGTATTAGCCTATGTTCTAGTCGCCGTCACTATGTTCTGGTCGATTATTCATTATATTCTGATATTCTTTGCAAATTTTTTTCCTCGCACTACCGTGTTATTTTCTTAATTTCCACGCTTTTTGGTTATCCATGACAAATTCACACGATAATCTTTTACAAAATGGAGTCACAATGAAGCAATTAAATGGGTAAAACACTTTTATGCCACTTCAGCCGCTATATTGACGCTAGAAACGAAATTTTTGAGCTTTCAGCATTATAAGGCGTGGTTTTCTTGCCTTATTCAGCTATTTACGATACAGTTGCTGTAAAATTCACAACTATAACAACCTACGTGCTACTATAGAATTGTAATTCTATGCTGTAGATACAGAGTTTCAAAGGCGGTAATAAACACTATTTAACAGGTTAGACATTTAGAAATATGCAATATACAACCCAAAGTGCTTTAAAGGAAGCTTATAACTTCATTCAAACACTTTTAACTATTAAAGCCCTCTTTAAGACTTAGCGGTGTTTTAAAAGGTATTTATAACTCTATATCAAATGCTCGTACAATAACTCTATAACACGCCGTTGTATCTCCATTGGGATTATATTTACTGTTGTACGGCTACTGTACCACATGCCTGTTAAAGAACGATTAAATACGCTACTGAACCACCTAAGTATTATAGTAAACCCCTTGAACAGCTATTATAGCACATTCAGGTGGTAAAGAAGTGATATAAGCAGCTTGTGTGCTAGTTGGGTTATATCCTTCCCCAGGGTCCAAAGAATCCCCATACCAAATTTCATCAAAATCGGTTCAGCCGTTTAGCCGTGAAAGCGTAACAAACAAACTCACATTCGCATTTATAATATTAGTTAGGATAATGAGTCTAACATAAGTAACTGGTTAAGTATGGGTCTAGTATAGGTACACGGGTACACCACACCATGTGTCTACTTACATATGCTGAGCACCATAGCAATGGTGACGATGACGCCGATAGCCGCCACCACCATTGAGTAGAACATTATTGACGTGATGATGGCCGCAATACAGTACTTCATGTACACCCGCATCAGCGGTATGTCTTTCTGAACAACACATAAATGATTTACAAATTAATATGTACTGCTTTGTTGATCTAGTGGTTCAAAGCGCGACTGCTGAGGGTGGTGTCTTTAGATCGTTTCCCAAGTCGGGCAGTTATTTTGGGATTTTCAGTAACAGCCTTCAGAGCGGTTTCGCACTAGGTCCGATCCGAATCCGAGAAAATGTCGGTCCGACATAGCCATAGTACTATTTGTATGAGGGGTTGCGCACTAGATCTGTACCCTAATTGCGTAACTCATTTTCATAAATAATTTCGCGAAATTTGTTTCATTTTGACATTTCAACAACATTCATTGCGTCATTTACGTTGTTGCACAGATTTTTTTTCCAACTTATGAAGCAATGGATTAGAAATCTGTTTCAAATCGAAACAAATTGTGATTGTGTTGTATTACGCAATTAGGGTGCCGATCTTTGTCCATCCGAATTTAGAACATTACCAATTCGGATCGGACGTAGTGCGAAACCGCTCTTAGTCTGGACTTGTGACGCACGAATGGCTAGTCTCCTATTACATGGAATTTAGAAATAACTGGCGAAATGTGGGGGTGTATGTAAGGGGCCTTAATATACACTTCTGCACACCCAATTGGAAAATGCAGACGTGATATTATTTTAGGTAAGGGATGACTTTATGCTACTTTTTAATCTCAAGATCATGGTCATATTATCTGTGTCATGGTGTAGAATTGTAGATAGATACTGTCATGCGATAGAGGGGCTGGTGGCTAAGTAATAACAGCCGCACGGGTCGATCTATCAGGTTAAGCTACGCTTGCTGTGGTAGGTTCGTGGATAGGTGACCATCTTTACATTATACCGAGACCCCTCCGTGTCTTGGAAAGCACGTTAAGCTGTTGCCCCGGCTGTCATTCGTGAATCTTTGACAGTCGTTACGGGTCGTCAGAAGCCCGAAAGTCTGACAACCAGTCTTACCAAGGGGTATCGTATTACCCAGTTACTGGGTTGTGGAGGTCAGATAGGCAGTCGCTCTATGTAAAATACTGTCATTCATCTGCATCCAGTTAGACTGGAAGCCGACCTCAACATAGTTGGGAAAAGGCTAGGTAGATGATAACTGTCATGCGATATAAGTAGATCCGGATTGGTTTCTGTTTAAGGCGAGGGGCAGGGACTAATATGAATCTAGGACTCTGTGGTCTAAGGTCCGACAGTTAATTCTCACCCGATATAATCCGCATAGTAGAATGACGTTGAAGGCCAGCTCCACGGAGTACGCAATCATAGGGACGGGTTTAGTGGCATTGTCGTCCAATATCGTGGCTTGAACTTGAACCAGGATCGGTACGAAACTGTCGTCAGCTATACCTACTAGAGAGATGACCTGAAAAAAGGAGATAAGCTAACATTTGGCATTATAAAGATTTTGAAAATGTAGCTTAATGACCTTGACATAAAGTTTAGGTTCCGCTGCAACTTGTATTTTTATCCCAATGACACAAATCGAAAAATTCTGATTATGAATTCAAAATGCACTACAATGATATACTTTAGCCACGTAGCCTTTTTTTTTGGGTGGGAAATTATCAAATAACTTCTCCCGCTCTGGGCGGAGCGGGAGGGCGTGTCAGACTCTTACTGACTAAAACCCACCCGTGTTCCTTCAGTTGCCATGTTGCCAGGGGTCACGGTATCACTTTCGGACTTTCCCGCGACCCCGGAAGTTATGATATACCGACAGTGGTGCCGATTCCCTTGTTCACAAACTAAACTAAATTTAAGTTCAGTGCATCTTTTTCTTTCTATTTCATTAAGAAAAGGACAGAAGATAAATTTTAGTTTAGTCCTGTCAAATTAATCAGCGCCTGTCAGTCTCCAAACAAGTGTCTAAACTTGTATGGAGACTAAGTTTAGACGTGATTAAAAACTTGCCAACTAAAATTACGTCAATTTACGTCAAGCGCTGATTAATTTGACAGGACTAAACTAAAAATTTTCTTCTGTCCTTTTCTTAATGAAATAGAAAGAAAAAGATGCACTGAACTTTAGTTTAGTTTGTGAACAAGGGAATCGGCACCATTAACCTATTTCTGACTGGGAATCGAACCCAAGACAACTAAGGTCTTGGGTTCGATTCCCAGTCAGAAATAGGTTTCTGTCGGGTATTCTCGGGACCATCTTGGGATCGCCCGCGATTATTATGAATCAAGCGCCGCGGCTTTTGAATGTGAGCAAAATAAAATTATAAGATTGGCGCAAAACAGGGAAAACTGGCGTTTATGTGAGGGGACTTAAAGATACCCAGGCGATGGGATGAAAAATTATGATGAAAAAAATCACTTACCGCTAAAATTATATTAAAATATCCTATTAACATCAAGCCAATTCTAACAGGAATTACCCAGCAGCACCAATCCAACTTAAAATTAACTACAAGATCCTTCACATACTCGAACCCTTTCCCCATTTTACACGTTTGTACCGGTGGACATTCAAATGAATTGTACCGAAAATGCCGCCGCAATGTAATTATTTGTTTTAATTAGGATGCTGGTTAATTAGAAGGCCGCACAAAATTATTGTGTTCTAGTAATTGAGCTAATTCTATGCGGTAACTAACGGGCGGTGTGGCGGTCAGTTTGCTGGCGAGCAGTTTACTTTTTAACCGACTTCCAAAAAGGAGGAGGTTATAATTATGTTCGTAGCGTAAGTATGTTTTTTTTTTAATGTATGTCCACCGTTTTCTCCGTCAATTGTGGACCGATTTTGAAAATTATTTTATTGTTTGAAATGGTATGCGCTCGAGGTGGTTCCAATTTTTGAGTTAGCTCCAACAATACGTATTTTATTTCCCACTTCGTATGTGGATGATATGATAATTTCTGTCACTGATAATTACATAGCGGTTAGTGGTATGCGAATTTGTTTGGGGTAGGTACGACAACTAAAAACTGAAAAATAAAAACGTTTTACAAAAAAAAAACACTACAAAGTGAAAAATAACTTTAATTTCGGAAGACGGCAGCAAAAAATTAAAATTTAAAACTAAAGACACCGACTTCCGAAATTATAGTTATTTTTCACTTTGTAGTGTTTTTATTTTTTTTGAAGTCGATTGTTTTTTTTAAGTTTAATATGAGAGGCTGCGTAATAACTAATAAATGTTAAATTTTAAGTTATAGATCACCCATGTATATTGCAGATGATCAATTTTCGTGTTTAAAGAATATCCCGCAGTGTAATTGCGTAACACACTTACAGTACCAATGGCTTTCATTTTGACAGTTCAACAAAATTCATCGTGTTATTTACGTTGTTGAGCAGACAAATATTTCGAACAAAGGAAGCAGTGTATTAGCAATATCGTTCAAAATCATTCAGATTGTGATTGAAAGTGTTTTGCGTAATTAGGGTGAGTGAGTTTTTCAGACACACAGGCCGTCAGGCCGTCAGCCGGCAGGTTTGAACAGGCCGTCACCTTATTTGTTTTATTACATAACATAACATCACGCCAACACCCCCGAAGGGCTAGGCAAAAAACGCGTAAAGTAGGTACAGATTGCACAGAGACACACAGGCTTTAATCTTTTCGGTGATCTCTCCCGTCCGGCCCTGATCCAGGCCATGGTACGGAGCAAGAGGGCATGGGAGGCCGTCACCTTCTGCGAAGCAGTAAAGCTCGTGAAGGAGGAGGCGGAACGCGTGAGGGAGAGGCAAATTTCGCGCCCTCACGCCCCTAACCGCCGCAGGAGAGACCCTGGGCGTCGGGAATCGCAGGCGAATTGCCGGCCACCGTAGGCGCGAGTTTGCGGACGGTGAGCAATGGGTAGCTTGCCGTCCGATAAGGATCAGGCCCAGGTCAACGGTGCGTTGTGTTCCACGTGTGCCTCAAAGAGATGTCAGCACAACTGACGGGGTCTGCTGGGGCCGATGCCTGCCGGGGTCGCGGGAAAGTCCGAAAAGGATACCGTGGCCCCTGGCAACATACAGGCACCCTATATATCTATGTGAAATCTCAAGAATGAATTTTAAAGTAAAAAAACTTCAAAATTCATTCCTGAGTGAGATTTCACATTTTGGCGCTTTAGCCATTTTACCTTTCCACTGTCGATATAATTGTAGTCTGTGCAGGCAACTAAAGGAACACGGGTAGGTTTTAGTCAGTAAGAGTGACACGCCCTCCCGCTCCGCCCACAGCGGGAGAAGTTATTTGATAATTTCCCACCCAAAAAAAAGGCTTTAATCTTTTCCGCAAATAATATTCGCATGACTTCAGATTTATAAACAGGGGACCACATTCAGAGATAAATAAAAATCATATATTAATAGATAAGTATAATATTTTTATTTAGATCTTCTGTATTTATAATAAAATTGTTTACAGGCCTGTACTGCCTTCGTGGTTCTTTCAACTTAGTTCAATTGGGCAAATCAAGAGGATTCTTCTAATAATTGTATGCAGTACCTGTATATTATGGCTCTTTGACATTTATATATTTTTGGTCAAAAACTAGGTGGGGAGAAGCACCGCATTTTTTTTTTCAAACAAAATATGTTGGGTGCCAGTATCGGCACATGTAACATTTAAAAAAAATTGCAAATTTCTTTGAAAAATCCTCTTAAGCCATAATTGACTACAACATACTTGCAATATCTAATCATGCAGTAAATTATCTAAATAAATTGTATATCAAATCATTATTGCCAAAATTATGCAGGGTGTATATTTTACTAAAGGTAAATTGTATGATGCGTATCCATCTTTATAAATAGGATTCTTTTGTCATTGAATGATTTTATAGCATTTCAGCTCTTAAGGATATTTTTTTCTTGTTTCGATTTCTCAATATAAAATATCGCATTTTGGATGGCGAAGCGTCTCTAACCATTCCGGTTTTCTTTTAATTTAATTAGTTTCGAAAACCCATGTAAAGTCTACATTATCATCACTTCTAGATGTTATTGTTCTTGTTCAAAAGCAGCGGTAAAAATATTTAAAAATTGTTTTTTTTTATCACCCAATAAGGTAAAGGGCAGTGTTTGTCATGAAAAGTTAAACGCTCGCTTACGACATCAAAATAGAACATGTTACAACTAAACCATTGTTTTCATGTAAGCAATACAAGGCACTCAAAATTAATGCTATTATTTTTTTATTCTACGACAGGGAATACTCAATCTTTATTTCCGGTCTACATACGACTACGTAAGTACGTAAGCTGGATTATACGATAACTATTGGGAAATGTTTTGAAAGAACAGCTTGTGGCAACTTAAAATATTCATTTGTTTTTTTGCACCCATAAGGGCCCTTGTACGGAAATCCTATACAACGCGAGATCAGTCTATACTAGAAATGTATAGCTTGATGTGTAGCCGTGTGTACGTGTGAAAGGGCCCTAAGAAACAGTTTAATTTTGAAGTATTGAATGTTTTGTAATTTTTCGAAGAGAGAAACTAATTTCTATGAAATGCTTTTCTTTACATTAGTGATTTAGCTTGAGATTAAAATTCTCAAGAAAAGATTGAGTGTATCTGTTTCTACGATGTAGGTATCTACTGACAAGATTAAAGAAATTAAAAGTTTCTACTAAAGACTTTAGAATGTAATATGGCGTGCACTTGTCATACGCTTTAAAATATAGAAATATAATATTTGAGTGATGAAAAATTACGGCTTCGGAAACTGGCAATAATTGCTGAGTTGAATTATTTCTTCGAGATATAAACACTGAGTATTGTTAAATAAAGATTATAGAGAATAGTAATGAATACTCATTAGATCTATTGATACATTCTAATAATAAAATATTTTATAGATGTCAAAAGTATTAAAATATTTAAAGTTTAGGACTCGGTCACACAGAATGTAACTCCGCTTAATGCAGGCTCTGGGGGCTTAGGCCTACCACCAGCTCATAAAGCAGTATTATTTTAATATTACTTCAGTGTGGGAAAGAGACGAAGCTCTACAGGACGTATAGCTCCATCTCTTTTTCCCACTGAAGTAATATTAAAATAATACTGCTTTTGAGCTGGTGGTAGGCCCCCTGGTTGTGAAAACAACTCAATATAGAACGCGACTCTTTAAAGTTAAGCTCTTGTCGAACGAAATAATCGCGTAACTTCCTAATCATTTAAAACAACCGACGCGCTCGTGTGACTGACAGTGGCATGGCCACCATCAGGGATTTTAATTTTAATAACACAAAAAAATAGTAGCTAATTTGTCGCCAAATATCAGAATTTGTCGGTCACTGGTTCAAAAGTTATAAGGGTTTATAGGTGGCCGATCTGAGGAGCATCTCCCCAGCTTAGCCTAATTGAATCTCAAAAGCTAGGGACACCTAGCGAAGATCTGTTTTCGAATCGAAATCGAATATTTTTCGTACACTCTTCTATACTTACTAAAAAATTGAACTCATTATATCTTCTAAACTAAGACCCGACTAAATCTGGGCCAAGCTGGGGAGATGCTCCCCAGATCGGCCACCTATAAACCCTTAAACTTTTGCACCAGTGACCGATAAATTCTGATATTTGGCGACAAATTTCGACTAATTAGCGACAATTTTTTTGTGTTATCAAAATTAAAATCCCTGATGGCCATGCCAGTGTCAGTCACAAGACGCGCTTAGTCGCATCCCGCGCGTCTTCACCCCAGTGTGGCCAAAGCTTTAGTACGATCGCTACCGCATCAATTAAGGCCAAAGTATATTCCCATTCATATTCTTATCGCATACTAGTATGTACGTGTTGCATTCAGTGTGGCGCTTCAAAAGTATAACTTGAAAACCATTTATGAAGATTGATTCGATAACTTATATTGATCTCGATTTTGATCACGGACTAAACCACACTCGAACTTGACATCTCCAAATATCCTCTATCTCTTTCTAGTAAGATATAGCAGTTTTTTCAATGTAGTCAATAGTACAGAAGGCGCACTCCGCATTTTAGGTATGAAGCTACAAGTACGCGGCGGGCCCGTCTTGTCGGGCCAATTCAGTGAGCGTAATGTATATAGTAGAAGATGTAATAGTTACGCGATAGAGAGGCAACTTCTAAGGTGAATATAATTGTAGGTAATTAGCGCTGTGCGACATGAATTGCACTTTATTGTGTCGTAGCAAGAGTCGCTTTTTAGGGTTCCGTAGTAAACAAGGAACCCTTATAGTTTCATCATGTCCGTCTGTCTGTCTGTCCGCGGCTTAGCTCAGAGACGCTTAGTACTAGAAAGCTGTAATTTGGCATGGGTATACTTATTAAATAATTACGCCGACAAAGTGGTAAAATAAAATCATGAAAAATAAAAAAAAAGCAGGTATCTCTAAGTGAGGATGATTTTTTTCTCTCAATAATCCCATAACGTAGGGTGTCGTTGAAAAGGTCGTTCAAAAATAATGTGAGTTTGCTAAAACCATTTTTTGATTTAGGGATCCGTTTTCGAAATATTAAGCTTTAAAGTGCTAATTTTTAGAGTCAAGTGTCCCCCTGCAAGCTTAATGGTTGGTTTTGGGTATGTGAAAAAATTCACGGCAGTAGCGTATATAACGAAATTAAAAGGAAAACTATCACAGCTAAGTAGGTTTTACAAGTTAAATGAGTAATAATCGACCAACTTACATTTGCGGTTGCAAAAACATTCTGTATGGGAGAAGGAGAACATGTTTTTCAACTACAAAGTTAAGCTTGTTCTTGGGATAAGTTCATCCCAACTACGGAACCCTTCATTGTGCGTGGTCTGACATGCTCTTGGCCGGTTTTATTTAAATGCTTTTGCGGAGTGAACCATCAGTTTTAATCTGTGATGTAGTGTAGTCAGTACCAAATATAATTTGCTATGCTGGCTATTTCATTGTTTTTGCTATAAGTTCCACATTATCATCAATATAAAATTTATCAAACAATTAGGTTTGCTTTTCTTACAAAGTATCGAAAACAATTTATTCTAAATAACATATAATTATTATAATAATATGACGTAGTACATAAATCTATTTTATTTACTTTACGATATATCTTAAAAGAATACCAAAATAAACATTTTTAGATGCATACTGGTGGCCATATTATCTTGTAAACCAAATAATTATAAATTCCAAATGAAATTGATTAGGTACAATACTTGCATTAACTAAAATAATAATTAATAGTAATACATAACAAAATTATTAATAAAAATCCGTTATTATTTTTAAATATTATTTACAAATAAATATAAACCAGCAATATGCACAACAACCCTGTAACATAACCCGAATAAAAACAAAAAGATAAGAAAATAAACATTTATTTGTGAAAATTATACCACATTGGTTGAACGCAGGTTTCATAATTATACCAATTATTAAAATGTACTACATACTTCACTTGAAACTTGTGTGCTGTTGGCGAGCTTAACATTTAAATACGTAAATAACATTCACATTTCGAGACCGATTTATAATCTTCGGAAATCACATTTTAATCAAAATTCTAGCTTAGTTAATTACAATGTCAGTGGCGGATAACACCATTTAAAATTTCTGGATAAACGTAGACATTATCATTATCTTCACAACACATAACATAATACATAATTGAAATTTAATACATAAAAGAAATGTCCAATCAATTCAAGCAAAAGGTCCAACCCTTGCTTAACTTGATGTATGACTTTCTTACCGACCCTTTCAATACCGATAATTATAAAGTTACAATTTTAAAACATACTATTAATTAATAGGCTTGTGGCTAAGTAATAACAGCAGCACGGAACGATCAGGTTAAGCTACGCTTCCCGTGGTCGGATGGGTGACCGTCTTAACATACCGAGCCCTTCCGTTGCCTCGGAATTGATTCTGAAAGTGGGCAACGGCGCAAATAGATGTCAAATATTTCGCTGTTTTGATTAATTTGGCAATATTGCTGTATGGAACTAAGAAATGTGGCTAACTAGAGAACTAGAATATTAATAATGAATTGCAATTATACATTGAATGAATTTTATGACGTTTTAGGTGTAAAAAGGCATTTGGAAAGTTTCCAAATACTTGTTTTACAGCTAAAACTAAATATTCGGTGTTACGATATTAATGATTGCATTTCATAATCAATATTTCAGTTCCTTAGTTAGCCACATTTCTTAATTCCATACAGTAATATTGCCAAATTAATCAAAACAGGTACATATTTGACAGCTACTTACGACGTTGCCAACTTTTAGAATAAACCGTCTTAAGCCGTTACGGGTCGTCAGAAGCCCGAAAGCCTGACAACCAGTCATACCAAGAGGTATCGTGTTACCCAGTAAAAGGGTTGTGGAGGTCAGATAGACAGTCGCTCCATGTAAAATACTGGTATTCAGCTGCGTCTGGTTAGACTGAAGGCCGACTCCAACATAGTTGGGAAAAGGCTAGGCAGATTGATTGCTATTAATTAATACACAACATAAAAATACAGTTGCCCCAAACTAGTCACCTATATTCTGTTCCAAAATTTTCTGATTAAAGTGTAAACAAACCCTGTTCAGGTGAAATTCTTACGCAATCACTCAATAAAGGGAATTATTAACATATTCATATGTATTTAGAATGTTACAACTTTATATCTCACCACTTTTTCTAACAATTATTGTTTGAATAACATTATTAATCATCGACGATAATTTAGGTTATAAAATTAACCTCAACTGTCAAATGAAAAACATCTTTATGTTAATTTAAAAATTAGAAGAGAGCGTTTGTCCTAAAATTTGTCAACGTCGCAAATAGCTGTCAAATATTTACCTGTTTTGATTAATTTAGCAATATTACTGTATGGAAATAGAAATGTGGCTAACTAGCGAACTGGAATATTGATTATGAAATGCAATCATTAAAATCGTTACTCCGAATATTTAGTCTTAGATGTAAAAAAGTATTTGGAAACTTTCGAAATGCCTTTTTTACACATAAAACGGTTACAACATCAAATTCATTGTTATAATTGCAATTCATTATTAATATTCTAGTTTGTTTGTTAGCCACTTTTCATATTTCCATACAGTAAAATTGCCAAATTAATCAAAACAGCGAAATATTTGACATCTATTTGTGACGTTGCCCACTTTCAGAATAAACGATCTTAAATAATCAAATCAAAGCACTCAATTTGTAAGTGGCACTACAAATTGGCACCATCGGGAACATTTTCTGAAACATTTGTTTACATTTTCGTCAAGTACTTTTGGAGCAGATAATAAATACCAACAGCACACACGACAATCGTAATCACCATTTACTTCATAAGAGCATGCACAACAGCATTAGCGTTCAACGCCTTCAAATCTGTATACGTCTGTCCAGTACCAACAAAAACAATCGGCTGCCCTGTGATGTAAGTCATCGATATAGCAGCCCCAACCTTATCATCGATAGTATCGAACTTGGTCAGCACTATTCCATCGATAACGTGTGGGTTTGTAGAGGAGCTGTGGTCGGCTAAAGCTTGGTTGAACTTGACCAGTTGGTCCACGGCTTCGTTGCCTACTAAAGCTTCGCCGACGAAGAGTACCATGTCGGGTTCGTTAACCTTGATTAGTTTGGCGAGGGCCCTCATTAGGGGTTCGTTGTCCTGCATGCGGCCGGCTGTGTCGATTAGTACGACGTCGATTTTAGAGTCGTTTGCGTAACGGATCGCTTCCATTGCTATGCCGGCTGCGTCTTTACCTGTGGAGGGAGAGTGGGATTTAGTTATGTGTAGATAGAAGTGTGCTGAGAATATTTTTGCAACCCTAGGTAGGAAGGAGAGTAGAAAAAATGCTACAGACAAAAAGAAAAGTCAGTTCAGTTTTTTAACCGACTTCAAAAAAAGGAGGAGGTTCTCAATTCGAATGTAATTTTTTTTTTATGTTTGTTACCTCAGAACTTTCTACTGAGTGATTTTGATTCTTTTTTATTTGAAAGCTGGTGCTTCCCGTGTGGTCACATATAAATTTTATTAACTTTGCTTGGGTAGTTTTTGAGTTAGCTTCAATAATACGATTTTTTTTCGATCATACAGCCTTTTCCTCCTTTTTAGCAAAAAACTTTTTACAAAAAAACAACAGACTTCCAAAAAAAACACTACAAAGTGAAAAATAACTTTAATTTCGGAAGTCGGTGGCAAAAAACGAAAATTCAAAACCAGACACCGACTTTAGAAATTAAAGTTATTTTTCACTTTGTAGTGTTTTTTTTGGAAGTCGGTTGTTTTTTTTGTTAAAAAAGAAGGGGAAGGCTGCATGATCGTCGCATTAAATGCCCTTAAAATTAAATAATTGATAGGACCCGCAAAACGTATATCGCATAATCTACAGTATATCGCACGCACCTGAAAACACACGTATCCGCAATCTATCAACGCACACATATACATATTTAAACACTGTCATACTACGTTCACCTATCCACATACATAAATTAAATAGGTAAGTTCCTAATATAAAATTTATACAATAAGTTACGCTTCACAATGTGTCTGGCAGGAAGGAACTGACACCTGAGATACAGGACATGTCCTAGTGTGGGTGCCAGGAGTTTCATAAATTCGAGCATGTACTTAGTCTAATTACTATAAGGATCTAAGTTACTTAAGAAATTCATTGTTAACCCTTTTCTCTTCTTATGTATTAGACTTATGAAAATTAATTTAATTGAATTTAACGTTTTCGCCACAGATTTAAATATTAAAAAGAAAAGCAAGGTTTAGCTTTTGTCGATACAATTACGAAACCCATTATCTGTGGAAGAGGGTAGAAAACGTGCGATGTCACCCTCCTAAAAATCTGTATTTCTAGACAAAAACTCACCATATCCCTTCTCATACAAATGCACCATCTTCCTGCCGCCATGCCGGCTGTCCGGGTGCAGCGCGTTGAGATGTCGCGTGTGCGTGCGCAGCTGCTCCACGGCGCCCGCGCGGAACGTGTCGCACGCCGCGATCAGCACCGACATGTCGTTCTCTATCAGCCAGAAGCAGATCTTGGCCAGGTTTGTGGACTTGCCGACGCCGTTTACCTAGAAACGTGGATTTTTATAAGCAAAATGGCAATGCGAGGAATGGATGAGAAGCTTTATATAGTCAAGATTCGCATTGTGTCACAGTATAAATATGGACAGGTTGGAAACCAGGCCTATTTGTTAAAATTATGACTACTCTTCATTTTTTAAAAGATCGCGGCGACCACTCGGCTTGACACGGCACCCGCAACTGACACCATAAATTCGATACACTGCTCTTCAGCAATTCATCAAAGTGTCAAGAGTTTGTTATTTTAAAGTTACATATTCTATTAAATCCTTTTTTTGAAATGAAAACTTCTTTAGGCGCATTGGGCATTCAATTGAACTCGCGAGTCCACCATTACCGACATCATTTTTGTAAACGCAATTATGCTCTTTATTTAGATAAGGTTACGGACCAATGTTCTATACAAGTATTTTTCTTACACCAAGGCGATCTTGTTCAAGTTTTCACTTTTGTCGGTACTCTCGGAGTGTTTTTGTTGGTAATTTGGACTTGCTTTGCTGACTGTATCTAAATCATTTTACTATTTATACATACCCCACAAAACGCAGTAACATAAGGTCTCCCCTGCTGCTTGGCGTGCATACAATCCCGCAGGATGTCCACACGTCTCTTGGGTGACAGGATCTGCACCAGCGACTCTGTCAATGTCGCCTTCACGGTCTTGGCTACGCTGTCGAATGTTCCCAGTACCTGTGGAGAGGATTATTGTGAAATTAGGGCTCATTATTACGTTTCAAGATTTGAGTACGGATATGGCAATGTTTAAAATGTACCGTATTTGGACTAACTTAGAGTCCGTTTTTGATTTTAAAGTTCTATTTTGAAGTTAGATTGTGTCCATTACGCGCAAGATTAATAAACAGAAAGAAGAAAATCGGCACACGATGGGTTCCGTAACGTATTAAGATCGGACAAAAAAAACACATTTGGGGACCCTTTAATTATTAACTTTATTGAATTTTTATTATTCGTTGTTATAGCGACAACAGAAATACACAATCTGTGAAAATTTCAACTGCATACCTATTAAGGTACATGAGATACAGCCCGCTGACAGACAGACCGACGGACGTACAGCGGAGGCTTGGCAATAGGGTTCCGTTTGGCACTCTTCGGGTACAGAACCGTAGAATGATAATAAACAGAGAAGCTTATAATAAAAATATTACGATCACCACTCCATCACCCAAGCGAGGTGAGAATGACTCGTTTAAACATTAATGATTTGTAATCAAACTTTGGTGGTATGAGGAACAGGGTGTAAAGTTCACTCATCCACCATAGAAAAGGGAGGATCCTCCGACCAGACGGGTGTTGTGTCTGGCGGGCAACTGCCCATCGGTTTGAAGTTGAAATCTTGTATGTATGTCGATCGCTCGGTAAACTCTAACTGCGCGATGCAGGATTTGTGTGACATCATATCCATAATGCGTAGTTCGTATGTGGCGGTGTAACCGCTACAAAACATTTGTGGAAACTCTTATTTGTCTCACGTTGTTTAGCAGTGTTTAAAAGCTCCTATAGAGGTATATGGAACAGGGTGTAAAGTTCACTCATTCACCATAGAAAAGGGAGGATCCACCGACCAGACGGGTGTGTTTGATGAGCTACTGCCCAACGATTGATGTCGGGACGTTGTATATATGCTAGTCACGCGGCAAACTCTGCTTGCGGCGATGCAGGATTTCGCGTGACGTCAGTGTGATGTGTAGTTCGCATGTGCCGTTGTAGATCCCGCCACACTCCTTTTGTATAAAGTCATATGATAGCAGATAGGTTGGACACGGCTGTATTCAAACGATTCATCAATCTGCATGTGAGAGGTGCGGGTTGATGAATCGAAATTATATTTTCACTTTTACTTCTGTAACTACTAACATACTTTTTAAGCTTTTGTAACTAACACTATGGGCCTTGGTTGTCTGTGAATATTTTTTTTTTTTAAATAAGAAAAATCAGAAGGAAACACATACACAGAGTCGCACCGCGCTTGGTGTGTGGAGCTTATGATACCCTGAAAATCAGTCTAAATATCTATGTAATCTCACCTTTCCTTCCAGCTTGGTAGCGACAGAGTCGCACAGCTTGTTGGCGATGTCTGAGGCGACGTTCTTGCCAATCAGATGGTCTTGCAGCTTGTCTAGCACAGGCCGCATGGATTCTTCGGTTAGGGCTTTGGAGCCTACCAAACCTGCAAGATAAAATAATAAAGTTATTGTATCGGCTACAACTCTAACATTCAACTTTACTTACTTTAAGGCCTGTTTTATTGTAAACTATATTTTGAAGTGAAAACTTCTTTAGGAGCGTTGGGCAATTTTGAGATGGGACTAAACCATTGATTTTACGACATTGACGACACCAGCTTTTGACCATTAAAGACATCAACGCGTTGATTACCGTGATGCCGATTTTGTTTCAAGTTTTCACTTCTGTCGGCACTTTTTTGCTTGAAGGTGCAAATAAACTATTTTTACATTTTATTGCCTAAGAACATCTGACCACTTTTGGTCTTGTAAAAAGTTTATAATTACCATATTAATCGTAAAATAAGCTATGTATGTATAAGTTATAATAACATACTTGGGTCGTGCGAAGCGTATAAAAGGCTTATAAAAGGTACTCACCCTTAAATATGCTGAACATGCCGCCAGTCTTCTTGGGGCTGGGATGCGCGGAGTGCTCCACTTCCTCGTCGCTGCTGCTCTCGTCCGAGTCCACCTCCAGGTCGCGGATAGCGCCCGTCATTTGACCGATCAGCTGGAATCACATTATTTTTATTAGATTTTACTCAAACTCATTTTGTATGTAAATTATAGGATTGAACTAAAACAATCGGATTTTTGAAGAGCAGTCGTGGCCCAGTAGTATCCACCCCGACTTACGAGTTTCTGTGTCCCAGCAGTGGGAACATGTTATAGGTTGATTATGTTATTGGATTCTCGATAGAAAATAATTATCAACAAACATACATTAAATTCCATCATCATTATCATTATTTACATTAAATTATCATACATGCATATAAGATTATTTCTACGCATTGTTCGAGTTTCGGGTAAAAATCTCGCCTTCGCATAAATAAAGATTTTGCGTTTCTGCGACGTCAATGAATACAAATTCTAAATCTCAGTATGCCATATTTGTTTACCAAATAAGATAGGTTATGAACAATTGACTTTATGCCGACCTCCAAGCAACGCGCAAATGCGCTCCGTGGGCAAACGCTAATATCTATATCTCTAAAATAATAAACTAACCTGTGTGTCCGGCGTGATCTCGGTGTTGGCATCTTCGGGCTTGTCCGTGCTAAAGTCTAGTGAAGGCAGGTCGCGCGACCCGCCGCCCAGCTCCCACACGCGCGGCTGTTTCACACGCTCCACTTTAGGACTCTTAGGAGACTTCCTACGGAGGAGAAAAGTCGAGATATTATACTTATGACGAAAAACTAAATAACAAAGATGTACCATCGAAACGAAAAGCAGATGAGGAACAATTAAAAAAAAAAAACTACATCACAGACATTAAGGCCAAAAAAAGTGTTTTATTTACTTAATAATCTTATGCACTAAATAAACAGAAGGCATATCAAAGTAGACTTGAAAGCAATAAGATTTTGATACTTTTCTATGATTTGTAAGTAAAATTTTGATACTAACGCAAAAAATATCTTTATAATTATATTATCTTATGCTATGCTATATTGTACTCTTTTGAGTATATTTTATAATTTATTTATTCTTGCAGTGTAATGACTACTCACTTTACAGATAATAATAATTATATTTTATAAAATGTTACATTACATGTGATGTGATAGATAAATGTAAAGAAATAGTTTAATAACCTGTATTTCAACTATTTTAAATTGAAATTCTTATGTAATTTCTTTTCATTCTAGATAAAAATCATGCGATTAACCGTCACATGTTCTTTTTTGTTACCAAACTGGTTACACAAGGAAAACATAATACTGTGATGAATAAAACAAGTCTCTTACTCAAACAGGAAAATTGATTCATTGTCCTGTTTGTCTTCAAGACACAGAAATTCCAAAACACGCAATGAAAACATATTAGACTGTCATACAATACAAGTTACTTCTTTTCAAATGAGTCAGTGAAACTTCACAAACTTGACAATATTATATCAAACTTATTCAGCCCCGGATCTAAGGTGGAGGGGGCAAGCCGGGGCACGTGCCCCGGACGCCAACTTTAGGGGGCGACAAATTCAAGCGTAGCAGACAGATGCACCACTCAGCACACAGCAACTTTGCAATAAATGAGACGCGCAGCACATTTATAATCTTTCAATTTTTTTCTTTTTAACTACAGTTTTGGCGCCCCTGTTGAATTGGCGCATTATCGATCGATACAATTTGATTAATGTTCCTGCCAAAATTTTCATTTTGAGAAAATTTTAATTTCGTGGGGGCTAACTTAACGTATCTATATAAAAGATTGGAGGGGGCGGCAGACGGCAGTTTTTGCTCCGCCTCAAAAAAAAACTAGATCCGAGGCTGAACTTACTATCTCATAGCTCGTGAGTCCGCCGCGGTCGTTGAAAATATGGGATTAAAAACTTCAAAAGAGATTTTTAATCCGATATTTGATACTAACGCTCCTTCAAAGTAACACACACATGAAGCTTAATGTAACAAAGTTACTTACTTAGGCAGCTCCTTCTTGCCTTTGGAAGCAAGTTTCTGAGCCAGCTTGGCTCTGTTCAAGGCAATCACATCATCTTCTGGTTCGGGCGATTCCTCCACCTTGCCGTTAGTTAGATTCTTATTTTCTACTATTTTTACTGAAAACAAGTTTCATCATTCTATTAGAAAAGTTTCTTTTTTCTTTTGATAGCTTTATAAAATAAGACCATGTTCTAGGCAGTGGACTATCTTCACCAATCACTGACTATTTTCAGTACTGTACTGACCTCTGCATGTAGGCAGCACACATATTTGGTAGTCTATAGTATTTGGTAGTTTTGGTAGTCTTCTAGACGTACTACTTACTTAATGTTGTTTTAAAATAGGTGTAAAACAGTTACAATAGAAAGAAACATACAGATAAGCCAATTAAACATAACAGGCTTACAGGTGGAAGGAAATAACAGGTTCAAAGTTGCTTGTCATTCTGATTTATATCATCAATTAATATTATATTATTATTCAATAAATATTACATTATTCAATATATTATAATAATATTGACGGTTGAAAGCCTAATTGATCTAAGCAACATTTTGTAAAACTTGCAGGAGAACGGATTAGTTATTTTTTTTTAAATCATAATAAGATCTTATTATGATTGATTGATTTAAATAAATAAAAGTCTATCAAATAGTTGTTTTTTTATGAATTTTTTTGCAGGAGGACTGATCACAGTTATTTATAAAAAATAACTTTGATCTGTCTTCCTGCAAGTTTTACAAAATGACCTTACTACTTAGATCAATTAGCCTTTCAACCGTAGATATATTTACTAGTAATACGAAGAAATTTCATGAACATGTTTTACACCTCATTCAGGCAATTTTACTACTTTAAAAAATATCTAAAGATGATACCTGTTACTTTGAATATGTGAAAACAAACATCCCTCTACCTCGTCTGTCTGTCTGAATGTGATAAACTCAAAAACTATGGAATGGATTTTCAAACGGTTTTCACCAATGGATGGAGTGATTCATAAGGAAGTTTTATGTGTATAATTCATTAAGTTTTTGTGTAAATTGGCTGAAATATGACGATGATTGTTGAAGATGTCAGAAAAAACATGCCAACTGGGAGCTTTACTGGTGCTACCGTAGGACGTTTCCGTGGGATAATTTCCGACCTCCACGCGGGCGAAACCCTGTTTAGAAAAACCTTGTTTCTAATAAGACTTACCAGATTTCTTCCCCTTATCTTCTCCCCTGCGTTCAATCATTGAAGCAACAGTCTTTTTGGACTTCTGCGAGTCTTCAAATGTTCTCATTTGTTTTGGAATCTTAGCTTGCGATTTTGCTGTAAGACAATATTAGAAAATTAGTATATGCACTACTCTTTGCAATAACCATTATGCCTGGGGATAATGCTTGCTGGATTTGTAGGATAATCATCTGCTTGGCCTCTCCCCAACTATGTTGTGGTCTTAGTTGGATTTGTGGGGTATGCATTGAATATAGGGATAGAATGTTAAATGATGCAAAATAAATCATCAGTGCAGATATGGTTGTAACTGTAAGTTCACTTACCCCATTTTTCACAGTTCTGCAACACTTTATCAAATGTCATCTTGAAATCAAAGTCCATGATATGCCGTCCTCCCTGCAGTTCATTCTTGTACTTGTCCCTAAACTCCAAGTGCACATCATTGAGGAACTTGTCCACATATGATAACTGCAGAATGCGCTGGTAAGCCACCACAAATACCAGCTCAAACTCATTGTCGAGTTTATATTGCAATGATAAGGCATTATGGTTGAAAGTATTGTTGCCTGAACGCTCCTGAAAAATTAAATGTTGTCTATGAAAATTTCAACAGGTTGAATTAAAATAAAGATCATTTAAATATTGTAGGAGAAATAATTGTAGAAATAAGTTATGTAAGGTGTTCCAATTAGGATAATGTAGCAATACCTAACCTTATTATTTCATGGTTAGTGGAGGGGTTAAAAATGAATGTAAATTACACTATTAATTATTGATACTTTAGGCACTGATGCCTAATTATACAGTAAACAAGTCTTTATACTGTCACATATGGTATACTTATAAAGTATGCGGAAGATAAGGCCCTAAAGACTATGATAACATGCACAGAACACAATATATAAATAAGCCAAGGACATTATTGCAAGCAGATCCAATTAATATGTAAATTCTAGGTTCACTATAATACAAAAGACCAAGTTTTAGCATATGTAAATTATCCACGTTGTGAATACTTAATCAGATTAAACCACTATACACCAGGGGCTTCCCAACTTGTAAATGTTAACTTACTTGTAATATCACACTACGAATTAAAGCGTTCACGGATGGCGAAAATATTTCGCTCGTGCTCTGGAAACACCATAGCACTATGCCTCCTTTACTAAAGATGCTGAATAGGTCTAGCATTTTGTAGAATTATTGCGTTATTCACAGAGAGAGTTACTACAGATGTTTCGTTCGTACTACGTAGGAATGTGTTTGACAGAAAATTGACACCTCACAATACAGGTGGATTCAGAATAGCTGAAAAATGAAACCGATTGCAGAGCAAGACACTATTGCGACAAAAAATTTAAACTAAAAATGACCAGGCCATTTAAAACCTTTGTAAATAAAATATTAAAACTTACTTGAAATTTTAAATATTAAAGTAATAACTACATATCAAAATTGTATAATTTAAACAAAATAATTATTTTTAAATAGGTTTTGGTTCATATTAAAAACGCACCCTCACTTGTTTATGATTCAATGTTTTTACTACAAAAAATAAAATGCAATGGTCAAGTTTGTATACCTAGCTAGAAATTTGTGAAGTGGAAGCAGAAAGGTTTGTTATCTAATATCTATTATTCAAACCCTAGCGTTTAATCTTTTTCACACATCCAACAAAAGATTATTTTATTTCATTGTCATAGTTTTGTTGAAATATTGGCACAAATCTGGCAACCCTATCAATTCTAGATTGTCCATGGATGAAAGAAATTTGTCAAATCATCGTAATATTTTGTTGTACTCATTTCAGAAATTGCCGATTAATAAGCAAAAAGTGTCTGCGAAAGGTTTGTGCAATTGGATTAAAGTTAAAAAAACTACAAGATGAATATAACATCAGCGGCGGGGATTATATCCCTGCTGGATGAGCCGATGTCCGAAGTGAAAGAGTTCGCATTGAAGAGGTTGGACAACATAGTTGACGAGTTTTGGCCAGAAATATCAGAATCGATTGAGAAGATCGAAATTCTGCATGAAGACAAAGTTTTCTCCCAGCACCAGCTCGCAGCTTTGGTGGCAAGTAAGGTATATTACCACTTGGGAGCCTTCGAAGATTCATTGACGTATGCGCTGGGCGCTGGTGACTTGTTCGACGTGAACGCAAGAAATGAGTATGTCGATACTACGATTGCAAAAGCGATCGACTTCTACACCCAGAAAAGGAAGGCGCTGTTCGTGGACAGTACGGCGGAGACGATAGATCCTCGCTTGGAAGCCATCGTGAATCGAATGTTCCAGCGATGTCTTGAAGATGGACAGTACAGGCAGGCGCTGGGCTTGGCGTTGGAGACCCGCCGCATGGACATATTCGAGGAGTCTATCATGAAATCTGATGATGTAGCTGGTAAGTTCAAAAAAACTCAAAAAAACCTTTGTCTTTAGTTCAAATCTATTACTAACTTTTTATTTTTAATCAATTTTCTCATCCAATTTATCAAAATTCATGAGTCATTAGAGGGTTAATGCCTGTTTGGTCTTTGTTATTACTTAATATTTTATTCAAATCATAAACAATTATTACTGAAAGTCGGTGCAGAATGTTCACAAAGTATTTCGTACATACAAAACAATAATCAATACATTGATATCATTGAAATATTAATTTTCTTTCACTAAACTGCTAAGTAATCATGACATTACACAAATACATTTTGTATTACAAATTCTAGGATTTATTTCTAGCACAAGGATCTGTTTCAAAAGGGAAATAATAAACTATGGGTCAACGGGCTTTGTGCGCTATTCAAAACACAATTAATTACTAGATCTAGCTTGCAATTCAAACTACATACTGCTAACGGTACTAAAAAAACTGTATCCTACCTTTCTAGACTATAATGATGTTTCATAATTTTGCATTTTTAATAAGCATTTACCCTTAGTATATGAATGGACTATTTTGAAGTGGAAATAGTTGTCATGTTACCTTTTTATATTTCCAGGTATGCTTCTTTATGCCTTCACTGTTGCCATGAGCCTCCTGCAGAACAGAGGCTTTCGCTGCACAGTCCTCCGGTCCCTGGTGGGTCTCTACAGAGGTCTCAACGTCCCCGACTATGTCAATATGTGCCAGTGTCTTATCTTCCTTGAGGATCCTCTATCTGTAGCAGAAATCCTTGACAAACTGACTAATGGACCTCAAGAATCTGTCCTCATGGCATACCAAATAGCCTTTGACTTGTATGACTCAGCTACACAACAGTTCCTTGGGAGAGTATTACAAGCTCTTAGGACAACAGCACCCATCCCTAGTGCTCTTGGTGGTAAACCCCAACCTCAAGGTGGGCCATTCCCAGAGGCTGCCATGGAGGTTGATCAACCTGCTGCTGCTGCTGCTGCTCCTGCTGCTGCTGAAGAATCCAAGAAACCAGAGAGAGATATTGAAAGTTTGAATGACGAAGAAAAGGAACATCAGAGGAGGGTAGAAAAGTTAATTTCAATCTTAGGAGGTGAAGTCTCCATAGGGTTACAACTACAGTTTCTGATTAGATCTAATCATGCTGATTTACTTATCTTGAAGAACACTAAAGATGCCATTAGAGTGTCTATTTGTCACACAGCCACTGTCATAGCCAATGCCTTCATGCACTCAGGAACAACTAGTGATCAGTTCTTGAGAGACAACTTAGAATGGCTTGCCAGGGCCACAAACTGGGCCAAGCTAACAGTAACAGCCTCCCTTGGAGTTATTCATAGGGGTCATGAGAGTGAGTCCCTAGCTCTTATGCAATCTTACTTGCCAAAAGAGGCAGGGCCTTCATCAGGCTACTCTGAGGGAGGAGGCTTATATGCCCTAGGTTTAATTCATGCTAATCATGGTGCAAATATCATTGACTATCTTCTAACACAGCTAAAAGATGCTCAGAATGAGATGGTGCGCCATGGAGGCTGTCTTGGACTTGGCCTGGCTGCTATGGGCACCCACAGGCAGGATGTCTATGAACAGCTCAAGTTTAATCTGTACCAAGATGACGCGGTAACCGGCGAAGCGGCTGGTATAGCCATGGGAATGGTCATGTTGGGCTCCAGACATGCAGCTGCCATTGAAGACATGGTTGCATATGCTCAAGAAACTCAGCATGAGAAGATATTAAGAGGTTTGGCTGTAGGTATAGCCTTCACTATGTATGGACGCCTTGAAGAGGCTGATGCCCTTGTGCAGCAATTGTTGAGAGACAAGGATCCTCTCTTGCGTCGCGCTGGTTGCTACACCATTGCCACTGCTTACTGTGGTACTGGCAACAACGACTCCATCCGCACACTACTTCACGTCGCCGTCTCTGATGTAAACGACGACGTACGTCGTGCCGCCGTCACCGCTCTCGGCTTCCTTCTCTTCAGGACACCTGAACAGTGCCCTTCAGTTGTATCCCTGTTAGCTGAATCATACAACCCTCACGTTCGTTATGGCGCTGCTATGGCCTTGGGTATCGCTTGCGCCGGAACTGGCAATCGCGAGGCTATTGGCCTCTTGGAACCTATGGTCAAGTTCGACCCTGTCAACTTTGTGAGGCAAGGCGCCTTGATTGCGTCTGCCATGATTCTTATACAACAAACTGAAGTTCTTTGCCCTAAAGTCACTTATTTCCGTCAACTTTATGCACAAGTGATTTCAAACAAACATGAAGACGTGATGGCTAAATTCGGAGCTATCCTGGCTCAGGGTATCATAGACGCCGGTGGCCGCAACGTAACTGTGTCTCTGCAAAACAGGACTGGCCACATGAACATGCTTGCTGTTGTAGGCATGTTAGTTTTTACGCAGTACTGGTACTGGTTCCCTCTGGCTCACTGCCTGTCTTTAGCTTTCACACCTACTTGCCTGATTGCCCTCAACTCTGACTTGAAGATGCCTCAGATGGACTTCA
This sequence comes from Agrochola lychnidis, assembly GCA_963680765.1. Lineage (NCBI taxonomy): Eukaryota > Metazoa > Arthropoda > Insecta > Lepidoptera > Noctuidae > Agrochola > Agrochola lychnidis. Next base: position 20,879,070 of record OY796865.1, on the reverse strand, counting down.
AGTCCAACTCGAAACCTTCTCTTTACGCATACCCTGCGCCATTGGAAGAAAAGAAACGTGAAGAAAGGGAGCGAGTCACTACTGCTGTGTTAAGTATTGCTGCAGCTAAAGCACGCAGGCGGGCGCACGGAACTGAAGGTTCAGCAAGCAGCATGACCTCTTCCTCAACTTCTAAAATGGATGTTGATGAGGAAGAAAAGAAGCCATCAAAGTCACCAAACCCTAACATCACAGTTCATGGAAAATCTGATAAGGACGCCGTCGCTGCAACTGCTAGCTCGTCCAAGGAAGTTAAGAAGGAGGAAAAAGAGGGTGAAGAAAAAGAAACTAAGGAGAAGAAAGAGCCTGAGCCTACTTTTGAAATTATGAACAACCCCGCGAGGGTTATGAGGCAACAGTTGAAGAACTTGACGGCTGTAGAAGGCTCTGGGTTCACGCCATTGAAAGACGTTACAATCGGCGGCATCGTCATGTTGAACCACTCTGGAGATTGCGAACAGCTGCTGGTCGAGCCTGTGGCCGCTTTCGGTCCCAAGACGGAAGAAGAAAAGGAACCCGAGCCCCCAGAACCTTTCGAATACTTGGATGATTGATATTGTCTCTTTAGTTAAGTGTCATCAATCATCCTTTCCTGATGATGCTTTATAGTAATAGGACGATAATTAATCATTTTCAATGTATTGAACAAGTTATGATTTAGATTTTAATGTTGAAGTACATGATTACTAACAGGAAATTATTATTGTGTTCCAGAAATAATTAAATGTACCTAATTAAATAATTATTTGTTTACTTTTTAATTTCCTTCAACACATTTTATACAAACTGATTCTCTTAGTTTTCTGTAATCATTTGATTAAGAAGTCATCATTTTACCTGTTGGGCCTTTATAAATTATCTATACAAATAAATAAAATGAAGTGTCTGTAATGTCAAAATAACAGCTTTTTACTAAATGCTTATGAAGGTATATACGGTACATATAGCAAAAAGAAAATTTTTCAAGTCTGTCTGTTTCTTCTGGCTAATCTCGAAAATGGCTGGATCTATTTTGACGGAACTTTCATTGGCAGATAGCTGATGTTATAAGTAGTAACTTAGGCTACTTTTAGGACAAATAAATAAAATTGATGTTTAGAATTAGTTACTAAATTTAATAAAGCTAGAGTTTGAACGCACTAATCAGCACTACGAGCCGGACCTGATTAAAAAATAACACCTATTCTTGAGGAAGGTAAAGCTACGTTTCCCTTGAAGCTGAGCGGAGCTAAGATGTGCGTGAATTAACCAATCGCAATGCTCGAGATCTCCACTCCGCTTCAATGGAAACAGTGTAAGCGGAGTGGCGCGTCGTTGCTGAGCGGACTTCACATTAAAATATACGAGCACGCGATCCCGAGCAGGATAGAATGGAGACAAGTGAAACGATGTTGAGCGGAATACAGCGAGGTGGTCTATGTTACTTCATCAGCTTCGTTATCTTCATCTTCTAATAGAGAAAGATATAAAAGCGCAGCTTTTTCTTTTAACGACAACATGTATTATTCTTGGAGAGATTGAGTGGAACTAATCAGTTGATCCGCCTCAGTGGAGACACTCACTACTTTTCACTGCTCTTCTCCGCTCCGCACCGTCCAGCTCCGCGTCAGTGGAAACGCAGCCTTAGGCTATTATAACATCACCTCATGACCCTCAGCAGCCGAGAAAAAGGTTGGAAAGAACGCTAAGCGAGAACGAAGCAACAGCGCGGGTGGGCGATGCGGTGGGATAAGAAGAGATATTTTGCAGCTAGGGTGTATACACAGTAGCTGTGCGAAGATGCATAACTACTGGCTAGACCAGAGCAGAATGTGTACTGGCTAGAGGGAGCGGGTGGGTTATGCGACGCGGGGCCGCTCACATATCTTTTCGTCTCCGCTTTGGTGGAACCGGGCCTTACCTTACTCATAATAGAGCCATCGACATTCATACTCAAAAACTCATTCCTCCAGCAGCAGAAACCAAGTACAGAGTGCCAAGTAGGTATATTTTGTGAGGTCATTGATCTTGACAAGCACCAGCAAAAAAATACTGGGTAACCTGTAGGATCAGGGTTGCCAGATTCGATTTTTAAAATGAAATTAATGTCCGTAGAATTGCCACTAAAAGCATCCGCAAATATACGGACTTTTTTCTAACTGTTTGTGCTAAACTGGCCTTTTAATCTAAGGTATTAATATTCTGTGGTGTAGTTTTCAGATAATACTAATACAAAGTGCTCTGTGGTTATCTGACAGCAATCATTATTATGTCAAGCTGTCAAGTGTCAAATCAATTGAAGTCAATTTGTCGGTCATTTTTCAATTTGTATTTTCAGTACTCAGGGTCAGGTTATAAATTGGATTAATTTAAAAACGTGGTATACTTCTGATCGTACACTTGTGTATCCCGCTACAAAAAGCTACATTTACCTCTGAAAGACAATCACAGGTGGTGTGATAGTAAAAAAAGCAGTGCAAACATGGATTGGGACTTGAAATACGGCGAGTTAGCCAAGGATAAAGACTTCGTCAACAACTGCGAGAGTCTCAAGGAGAATTTAATGGAAGTACAAAAGGTATTGGACCAATTGTTACCGCTCAAGGAGCAATATGATTCTTTGATACTGCCCGCACAAATAGAACTCGATTTATTCTTGGCCTTCACCTTGAATTCCCTCCATTGGATTCATTTGAGGATACAAGGCATAGATCCGACAAAGCACCCAATTAAAGATGAGCTTCAAAGAATAAAAGCTGTGATGCTGAAGTGGCAAGAAGTAAAAGACCGAGAGAAGAGACCAGTGGTGGATGTAGAAGCAGCAAAGAGGTTTATCAAGAGTGGTCTCTATGACCCGTACAAAGCTACAGCAAGGCCACCAAACAAAAGGATCAAATTCTCAGATAAGGATGAGTAAATATTATGTATGAATGTTATAAAATTCAAAAATATTAAGACTGAAAATAAGATTTGTACGAGACAAACATAAACACTTATCAAGAATTGGAAATTGCCTAGAAATTAATTAGTCTGTGGGCTGCAGGGGGTAAGGACAGAACTGGATGAGGATTTGTAGCATTGAATTAATATAGTTTGTAATAAACAAGGACTCCTATTATTTACTAAATATTTAGAGTTTTTTTTTAACAACAAACTATATACTACCTACTAATTCTATGTTACAATAAAATTCTGTCCTAGTTTTGTCCCTATTTCTGCTTTCAGTCCTGTTTTACCAGTAAACCAGAATGTTGTTTTAAATCACCTTGAGCACAAACCCAGTTTAAAAAAACTCTAGTTCTGGATTTTAATTACCAATTTGGTTTCATTTTTTACATAAATGAGTCTACTAAATTAGTATCCATCTATACATATGTATAAAGCAGTTTCTATTTCATGCGAGTTTTTTTAAATTTTTGGTAGATACCCAAATGTCTGTCTGCCACAATGTAACTACATTAAACGTAATTCCCACTCCAATATTTTATTTAGTAATTAAGTATTTTAGCTATGTATTCTATATTTTAATTTTTACTACCTACCTATCACATAATAAAATTTGTTATTATACTTAGGATTTAGTGATGACCATTTACATTAGTCCTACTTTAAGTATGTGTGTTAACACTGACCAAATCGTTGAGTTATTTATTTTTAATTGTAATCTTTTTACACATCATGAGCACCATTAGCTAAGTCTTAATACAGAAGTGGGAGAATTAAATTTGATTCTTATTTGTGTTACCAAGTTATGGTGTATTATTATTTTTTAATTAAGTAAAAAAAAAGGTAAATGAAGAAAAAACAAAAAAGTGTTTAATTAGTTTTAAATCAATATTAAATATGTCATCCTGACCCTCGAGCCCTGCCCATTTCATTTGTTAACGGAAATGATAGCCTACCTAGTGGTTGCAAACTTTTCAGTATAAGTATTTTATATTTTACGTATTTTAAATCTGGTAGGATTCTTCCATTGCATTTTCTGTAATTTATTTATTTTGGTGTTATTATTAGATAACATACATCAATTTCATCATACATATTAGATCTGCCAATATTAATAAATAGATTACTTGTTTTAGGGGATAAAAATGTTTGTTAAAAGCTTTTAATTAATTCTCTTTGAACTAACTCATGGATGGAACTTTTATCAAATTGTTTGTAGACAATTACTATGAATTATTAATAACTGTACATACGTTTTTATAAAATAAAACATTGTATATAAAATGGATTTTATTCAAACAACAATGAACACCCAGATCTTTACTTCAAACTACCCAAATACAATTTTAGGAATGTTGCAAAAGTTCTACCATATATTTATTATAACAACAACTTTCAAAACTTTATTATGTAAGTATTGCAAGAAATAGCATTTTAATTCAAAATATAAAATCACAAAGTATAAAAAAAATATCTAGTTTTGCAATGGAATGAAATAGAAAAATATAAAGATTTTGTTCTTAAACCCATATCAGGTTTTATAATTAGATGAATTAAAAATATTGCAAAACCAAATACAATTTACCTATTTACAAACTTTTTAAATAAATAAATTATTCACCAGTCTTGTACTTCTGTTGATTGAATAAATTAGTAAAATGTCATAATAATAATAAATAACTCATTAATTCCTAGTCATAATTATTAATAGATAAAAATATTATATTTTTAATAAGATCATCCTGATAGAATGGCACCAAATACCTATTAAATGTTCAAATGGAATGAATAAAGTGTTGCCATTGAACTAAATTCATGACAATATTTTTTAGTGGCATGTTTATTTTTCTACTTGCAGCACTAGTCCTGCTGCAGAGATATTATCTCCAGCACCAGCAGTCAGCTGTGCTTCAGTGCATATAAGTACAGGAGCCACACATATGTCAACATTCTCCCCGTCTACCTCTTCTTCCCAACAAGACACAGGTTTTGTGGGTTCGAAAAACACCCTACTGGTGTTGTCATTATCTGTAGTTGTTGAGAAACTGTCATCAAGTAGCAGTTTAGATTTATCCAATGCAATATCTTGGCTGTTACACACATATCTGTGAGCTGTCAATGATGCCTTAGCAGCGGCAGCTTCAGTTCTCTTCCAGTCTGAGTCTTTGACAGTCATTATTGCTTGGTAAGCTAAAGTATGCACATGGATGCGTGACAACTTTCTTTTGCTCTGATTGAGTTCGTTCTGACGTCTTATTAATAAAAATGTTTTGCGCATTTGATCTAAGGCGGTTGCTATTCTTGGGTTGGAGTCAGCAACAACACTGACTTCACCATATTCGAGTACACTGTAAAGATTTGTTAATTCTTGTTCATTCATACCAGCTGAGTCCACAAATGGCAGTATTTTGGTAGTGAGCTGTTTGAGGAGATCTAAGTCAACATAACTTGCCATTTCAAAGTGGGCCAGCGTAGTCAGTGGTTGTGATAAGATTTGTTTCTTAACTAAGTCCAGTCTTTCAGCTCTTAAGTCTGTAAACAATAAAAGGATTACTTTTATCAGCTTGTAAACAAACTGCTATCTTTACAAGTTCAAGTTTTATTTAGATAAGCAAGTATCATATCTAGAAATGAAAGTGGCTGTGTTGTAGTTTAGTTATCGACAAAATTATTATCTTGACTAATGTTTCACATGCAGTGACAAACTTTTTAACTGAAATAATTAACACAACATGTTTAATTAATTCACTAGGCTCTGAGAACCTCCACACTCCCGTAGGAAGTGTGCAGTACATGAGGTGGACACAAACTGTCAACGAAAATGTCATGCGCGCATACTTTTGACAACAATTGTCTAATATTATATGTCTACATTTTTACCTATTTATGAATACTTGTAAGTGGCCATATTTGTGTTATTACATGCCTAGCTGTCAGTTTTCCAAAAATTATAAAATCAAATAATGTTAGACATACCTACTCCATCTCCAACTTTAAAAGGATAGTTGTCCATCATCTGCAGTCCACTAATGACTAGTAGGTGAGGACCGAACCCTGGCAAGTGATCATCAAACTTCTCCAGGGAACTGAGCAGGGGGTTGTTCTCATCATTATGTACTATGTATCTATTTGCTCGCGGTGCCTTCAGAGCACCAAACTCCTCATCAGCCTTATACTCAAGGATCATGTGAACATCATCTCTGACTTCTTCATTTTCTTCTCCACCAACAATCTGGATATCTTTTGGAATGTATTTCTTCAGTTTCTTGCTCATTTTTGCTGCAAATAGCACTTTCCAGCCTTCTGTGTAGAAACGCTTGGCCATTAGCGGAGCATTGCCTCCGATAGCCCATCTTGTGTCAGGCAGTTTTAAGGCTTGTTCTATTAAATCGTCATACAGCTTTGCATTGGACACGAAGCGCCTGGAAATATAATGGTAGGTATGTGGTTAAATTTTTGTATAAAAATGTTCTGGGTTAAAACAAAATTAACCTAATGTAGATTACATTAAAGACTAAATTATCATAAAATTAATGGACTTTGTAATTCTTATCAGCGTTAACTATTCTAAACGTTAAACATACATGTAATGGTTATTAAAATTCCAGATAACTTACTCGGCAGCAGCGCCATGTTTGAAGAAATACGCGAAACTTTTGAGGAACTGCTCCTTGCTCGCGATCTCATTGAAATGTTCAGGACTTCCTTTCAGGTCTTTGTAGTCCAATAGTGAAGTTGCGTTCACGAACAGATCATGACACGCGCCATAACCCAGTGCGACTTTCGGCTGTTGTTTTCCCGCACCAACCTTGTTCTCATTCTCCAAAAATAGCAAATGCTCCTTCACAGGAGACAGTCTCACATCCCCAATATCATTCTTGCGGTAATAAACAGCGTACAACACGAAACAGAACGATAATATCGTACCGAACTTCACCGGAACGCCAGCCATCGTTCTAATTTATTATTTATATGTATGTAACTTACTGATTGGAATGCATAAGTGATTAGTTTTTTATTAGATTCACGTCACCTCATTTTCTTAATACAGGCATTTATGTATTTAATTTATTACCTTTAAATTAATGATAGTGCAAATTCGGCTAAAAAGGTGACGTCGAATGACAGAAGGAATGGCAAACTGAAACTGTCTGAAACCACTGACATAGGCCGCATTCCGACTTACGCCAAAAGTGATAATATCGCGAATCCGACCAAAGTCCAAAGTCACAATTAATACTCAATAATCCTCATATTTTGTGACTATTAAATTTGGTTCGATTCGCGATATTATCACTTTTAGCGTAACTCGGAATGCGGCCTTAGAAACCTGAAACTGACTCTAATGACATTCATTGATTTGACCGGAATGACAGGCAGGCAGACGGAGAAAAAATAGATGGCGCTGCCATCCAGTTTTGAGTCGTTTGATAAATCGTAAAATATAATATTTATTTTTATTCAATTAAAATATTATACTAACACCGGATAGTTCCCTTGATATTTAAGCTAAATGTCGATAAAATTACCAAATATTTTTAAAAGGTGTACAAGCTTAAAAATACAAATTAACCGTGCCTTTTCATGCACTGTTAAAACGCGTGGTAAAGTACTGGAACGCTGTAAAATATTTTCACGACTATTTCTCAAGTGGTCGGCAGAGTTGTACCCTGTGGGTATACATACATAATTATAGTACCTATCCAATTCTACATCTACGTATACAGCTGACCAGCTAAATACCTATGCATTTTGGTAACTCCAGCCAGTAGGCAAGCCCAGGTACGCACGAGCGATTTTTACCCGCGGCGATTTTTTTCGCGCACTGGATTTTCAACATCCAACAGTGTGTTTTTTCGACGCGCTGGGATGCACTCTGTTGGATTCTCTATTCTCGGCTCAACACCGAGACTTGAAAATCCAGTGCGCGATTAAATCCTGCCGCGATATTTTTACGTCTGTGCGAACGTGGGCTAAAAGCATTCCCTTTCTTTACCTATACTTACATAATGGTGACTGAAAAAGGCTTACGTCTTGTCATGGCCAGCAAAACCTAAATGTTAGCCTTAGATGATTATTTAATAAATAATAAATCAACATATTTGTATTACACGGAGACATCAGAATATTGTGTAGCGAAAGAAAATACTGCGTAACGTAAACGAAGTCTCCAATTTCGCATAACCACCAATGTTTTCGAGAAGCGAAGACCTTTATACTCTAAGGCGAAGACAGACAGAGCAAGTTGAAAACCTTGTTCGCGTTCACGCACAAGCATTATTGAATACCGGCAAAATACTTTAAACAAATCACCGATCGAAACCGCGATAAGGTTTACTTCACGCGTAGGTAACTCCCGAAGAAGTACGCACGTCCGGGCGACCATAACATCAATATTGTTTTAACATTTGGCTATCTACACTCGGCATGTAAGTAGGTACCTACCTACTTCATTAAGGAGTACGCGATCCAAGGAGTCCGATATCTCGCAAATGTTTTCGAAAGCCAAAAAACGCGCCATATAAGGCACAACCGGTCGTCCGCTCTCCTAAAATGGAAGCATGTATGATGTTAAGAGCTTTAGGCGTAAATTGTCTGTGTCACGGTGTATCGTAATTAATTTTAACAAAGTTCAAGTCTTGCAATTTATTTTTATCTGCTGGTATACCTACTTGACCTTTTGGCCTACCTACTTTTCCAAGTTTGTCGTTGTAACTGGGTGAAATTAAAATACGAATAAATATTTAAAGGCTCTTGCGCGCAATGCTATTGCAGAATTATTCTGGTGGCCATTGCTTCATTCGAGTTACAGATCTACCTATACATACGTTAACAACTTAACATCACGCTTGTCCCCAGTGGGGAATGGCAGAGATGAGAGAAGCTATTGACGAGTTCAAGAATAAAACGTCTTGAAATCTAAATTATTCCGAAACGGCTCCAAAAATAGCTGTGAAATGCCTAAGTGATTGATTATGATTGACGATTCTTTAACTAAAGCGCCTTGTAGAAATTTTACCTCAAAATCTACTATCAGCGGTAAATGATAGGATCTGATTCTATAATCTGTTTTTCTCATGGACAAATGCAATAGTCTTACAGAAAATATAATCAATATTCCGGACTAATTATAACAAGAAGAGCTATCATCAGTGATCCGACTTCTATACAGCATATATCGAGTATTATCGTATCGAGTAAGTTGGCTAGCAAAAAAAAAAAGCTCCTGCAACTGCCTTTTAAACAAATAATTACTAAAAAAGGCAAGATTTCATTATAATTGCGTTTATTAACATCATACAATAACAATAGACACTTTACAGCTACCATAAAGAGAGATAAATATTTTTTTAAGGCATAAGTCGAGCTGAAAAAGTATAAAGGCGTCCAAATAAGGCTCAGTCACGTAGTGTCGCCAAAATAACGTGGAGATGAAATCTGTGTATGGTGTCTTACGAAGATATAAAAGACTAGACTGTACATTAAATGTATGGTGTAACTGTCTGGCGCCGGTGGTGGTACACTGCGACCATTCTAAGTTGGAAGTTAGGAAATTTTATTGCAGTAACGGTAAAGGACGGCAGCCTTGCTGGAGAGGTAGGCTTGCGTATGAGGAAACGTAAAGCATTTTCTCAAAGGTGGACTTTTTGCATTTCGACAAGATTGAGCAATACGGTCTTAGCACCTCGAGAAGCAATACAGTCTTCTCAGAGTTCTCGGCTGCAGAAGAGATCACTTGAAAGGATCACTTTCTTGATGCTGCTTCTCGAAGAATGCTTTTTTGAAGTAAAAACTTCTACAGGCGCGTTGGGCATTTTTGAGATGGGAAAAACAATTGAATTCGCGACACCGTTACCGACACCTCATTTTTGTAAACGCGATTGTGCTCTTTGTTTATATTACGTTACGGATCAATGTTCTATGCAAGTATTTTTACTTTAAAGGTTTTAGAAGTTTTTTTTTTTTTTGTAAACGCGATTGTGCTCTTTATTTAGATAAGGTTACGGACCAATGTTCCATACAAGTATTTTTCTTCCACCAAGGCGATCTTGTTCAAGTTTTCACTTCTGTCGGCACTCCCGGAGTGCCACTGCCATTTTTTTTTTGCTAGGTAATCGCCGTAGCGAAAAAATCAATTTCAACTCGATCTTCCAACTTTTGAATTAAACGTATGAAATGTGTAATGTTCTCAGCATACGTGTACGTAGGAGGCTCGGCGCACTCGGCAGTATCAGGTCGTATGATTCATACCTCTGAGGTCAGGAGTACCAACCAGTTCGAGAGAAATGAATGACTGGCCGTCGTATTTCAAGCTATTACGATGTTTATTATGAACAATATTATTTCAATTTTATGTTTTATATGTAATCTTTTTATAGAAAATGTGAGTAATTTAGTAGCACGACTTTGGCCGACTTTTAATTCTTAGTAAATAATTATACCTAGGTATAGTGAATGTGAGTGATCAAGGATCTCTTGGCGCCTGAATAACATTGTCAGAGGGCGTTGTTAGTAATTTTTTTTTCGTAGACATTGGTGAAATTGTAGTTCCGATTTTGACCATGCGCCAAAAGAACCTTGCAGCGTTGTAGAGTTGAGGTTGACAAGTTAGCGACTGACAAACTAATGCGACCACGAAGTATTTACGTGACACCATTCAAATTTTCCTAGTATTTTATGATGAATATTTTACTTGATTTTCCTTTGAAGTTATTAAAAATATATTTTAATAACTTTTAATAAAATGCTTTTTTTTTGGGTGCGGTGTCTAGGATACAGTAGAGCGGGACGATACAAGTAAACACAAAGTGACTGCCAAAACTATCTAAATTCCACCACGACACTGAAGACTTTTATCCTACTTTCAATTTAAATTCCAGAAGCCCTTTTTTGTTTTTGCGGGGAAAACTCTGGAATCGCGCCTTTGAAAGTTAGAAAGATAGATTTATTTGTCACAGAAAAACGTGCATACAAAGACAAGAGTAGGTAAGCAGAAAACAAAATAGATATAACTTAGTACATAATATGCAAACATGAGTATAAAACAGTAAACGTCATGGCTGTGACAAGAAGGCTCCACTCAGCATGATGCTGTTCTATGGGGGACCCACAGCACAGCGCTGATTTTCAGTGGTTACCCCACGTAATTGGTGGTTAGGAATTCGGAATCTAAGTAGGAGATCATTCAAAATGTAAGTAACAATGTGGACTGAACATGCAGTTCTTGTATTCTTGCTTACTCCTTTACACACGAAAAAGATTGTTATTGATCTATGCGGTGGCGGATTAACCACGCAGCAAGAGTAGCAATTGCTACGGGCCCCGCGCAATAGGGGGCCCCGCATATTAAAACCCCAGCACTTGTAGCATGACTTCCATAGAAACGGGTTTTGTCGATGGAAGAATAGATAAAATGACAGATTATGATTATGAATCTGTGTGTGCTGAAAAATGTTCGAGCTCGCTGCGCTCGCTCATGCATCTTCTCTTGCAAGTTTCTTTTCATTCCTAAAGTTTTTTTAATAAGCTATTTTAATATAAATGGTGAATAGGTCACCTAACCAATCAGAGGTTGAAAAATAAATTGACATCGCTTCGCTCGCTTTTTCACCTTAATTTCTCTTCCTTCATAAACTTTTCTACATTAGTCGACAAAGAAACTACTATTTCAGTATAACTGGTCAATAGGAAGCCTAGACTATACGAGGTGCAAAAAAAATTTCAAGCTTGCTACGCTCGCTCTTACAATCAAGGCTCTCTGGCAATAGCCAGCACCAGCTATTCTAAAAATGAACCATAAACCAGTGCTTTTTTAATACCTTTACAGTTCGCATTGTTTGAAAAAAGTCATTTGGTTGAAGTACCTACTTGACTGTTTAGGAACAGGAACAGAACGTATTTTTCTAGAAATATTGATTTGACTAGTTTATCTCAAACTTTAGAACTTAAAATGAACCAAATTCTACCATAGAGGGCCCCTAGGTAGAATTTGCTACAGGCCCCGCGCTGGCTCAATCCGGCACTGGATCTATGCCGTCCATCAAAACATTCAAATAAAAAAATATTGTCAGCTGGGTTCACGTCATTAGTGCGGTGGGTGGGTGCAGTTCAAACCATAGATGTATTATTTAGAACTTTATAATCTATGGTTCAAACTCACCAATTTTCGAAAAATTTGGTTGGACGTTTGTAAAGTTCGAAACATTTTAATTACATTACATAGCATCTCTCGTTAAGGTGTCCAGTAATTAGGACGCACAATCTTAAAAGTTAATCAAGGCACGTGTATCGTTATCCATACCATAACATTTGGACACTTACGAGCTACGAGTTAGGAGTTGAGAACAGCTATTAAAACAAATGTAGGTTTTAATTAATTCGGAGAAATATCTATGTATAATATTATGTACTTACCTGGGTGTCTATATCAGTACCCTAATTGCGTAACTTATTTTCGAAAACAATTTTGCCTAATTTGTTTTATTTTGACAGTTCAACAACATTCATTGCGTTATTTACGTTGTTGAGCAGAAATTTCCAACTTATGAAGCAATGGATTAGCAATCAGTACCCTAATTGCGTAACTTATTTTCGTAAACAATTTTGCCTAATTTGTTTCATTTTGACAGTTCAACAACATTCATTGCGTTATTTACGTTGTTGAGCAGATTTTTTTTCCAACTTATGAAGCAAGGGATTAACAATCTGTTACAAATCGAAACAAATTCTGATTGTGATGCATTACGCAATTAGGGTACTGTTTCAAATCGAAACAGATTGTGTTGTATCACGCAATTAGGGTACAGGATTACTTCGTCGGTATCTCACTGGTTTAACACCAGTGACATCTTTATTTCCGCGTTTAGGACTTTAGTATCTTCACATTTAAAGTCCAGTGCTAGACACTGCTTTCAAAAACTGCTTCGGCTTCCGTATCAATAACATATGCAGGCAGACACAGTCCTAAGTGGGTCTTTCTATGTATCGGATCATAGGAAGGGCCCTTCGCCAATGCTAGGTCCTTCTGGTGCCTCCAGCTTTCAATGTTAGGAGATTAAGACGTTATTGTTATCAAAAACTTGCTGGATAGATCCGTTTTCGTCATTGTAAAGAGCTAGAATCTTCATCTTTTCTACTCCTATCTTCTAGGATGTTACTCTCCAGTAAAATTAAGAGTAGGTATTTCGACGACTGCAAAGAATAACACAACACCACTTAACTAATTTTATAAATGCGAAAGTGAGTTTGTTTGTTATGCTTTCACGCTAAAACGACTTAACGGATTTGGATGAAATTTGGCACATGGGTAGACCATGACCTGGATTAGGACATAGGATAGTTTTATCCCCGATATTCCTACGGGATGGAGACTTATGCGGGTGAAACCGCGGGGTGCAGCTAGTTATTACTATGTAGTGTTTTGTCTACTTTGGAACTTGCTGCCGGCTTATTTAAGTAGTTTTGTGATGCTTAAATGCGATAATATTGTCAAGGTCTGCAGGAATGCTGGAACTGGATAATAATACAATTATGTCATAAGATCAGGGCGATTAGCGCACATTTGGTTCGAATATAACAAAGATCTAAATCATTTTATCTAAAGTGAGTTTACGGCGAATTAAATGCAAATAGTATAAGATTTCTAGGTGTGATACCAAAGCGGAGTAATTTCGTTACTTATATGGTGGCTAGTGTTGACAAGCCACTTCAAGCCAGTCATTCTGTAGGTATTTATTGAGTGGATAATTCTTAGGTAAAAAATAATTAGTGTCATTTCACACCATAACGATACGCTTGTGCAGTTGCATTACGTTCTCGAGTCTTTCTGATGAAATGTTTTAAGAGGCGCCATTCCAAATTAATGTTTCAATTCTTTGATACGAACCTAAGTAGTGCCTACCTAGTTTGTGTTCCTACCCTATCGCTTTATAAGAAGAATATTGTAGTTTTCGCGTCTACTAAGTTCCACCACTTTTTCAACACCTCAGCCTAGGAGTCGATTTTTGCGACTGTCGGTTTGAGAAGACCCTGCTGTTAAAGTTATTAAAAAAAATAGGTTCCAACTAATAAGGAAATAATATTGAGTAGGTAACTGGCACCATCAGCACAAATTTTTTATAGAATGCCATATAAGTCAACAGAGAAATAAAATTAACTTCTTTTTTTCTTTGAATATGGAAGCCAAATGGCTTTTGAAGACATTTTGGCCAAGGTTATTTTGACTAGAACATTTTATCTGTTTCTATGTCTATGTTCGTTATTCAAATTCTGTAATTGGTTCAGCTTTATGGTTCCATGTTTGTCTGTATCGAGCGAAGCATGAACTTTTTTATGTTTCTTGTAATCATTGTTATGAACATTCATTTAAATTGCAGATTATCTAATTAATACTTTGTTATGTAGCGTCATGATGATTATGGATTAGCTATTCTGATTGAAGCTTGATTAAAATTAAACAGTACGAAACTTGCCAGTTGCTATTACTATGCTGCAGTACTCTCAGTTGAAGTAAACCCATTGTTAACATTGAATCTCAATGGGTGAAAAAAAAATTGAGCTTTCAACGATGCTACGGAGAATTAAAGCTTGTGCAGACCAGCGCGATATCGCGGGCGCGACACTGGTAGCGCTGCCTGTCGCGCCCGCGATATCGCGCTGGTCTGCACAAGCCTTTATTACCTTTTTTATATCAAGTTTAGAAGGATATGTTGGATGAAGTTTAAGAGTGCAAGGGCAGTTCACACACAGTGATTTAGAATAGCGTCCTATGTTTTAGAGATATATATGTTACGGCTAAAACCCGAAGTGCGGCTACACCTAGATTTAGCCGGCTATAACTAGGTGCGGCCGGTAGCAGTTAGTTAATTGCCTAAATGGACCCTGGCACTCGCCGGCCGCTACCGCGGCACCGCTCGCTTCGCTCGTTCGGCTCGTGCGGTGTGTTATGTGGTCACAGTTCTAACCTAACCTAACCTACTCTTCAACCATTTTCATTTGCTACAACTAAATTTAACCAACTGCTACCGACCGCACCTAGTTGTAGCCGGCTAAAACTAGGTGTAGCCGCACTTCGGGTTTTAGCCGTGACATATATATATAAATCAGTACTAAATAAGCGGATAGCACGTATCGGTTGTATTTGTAGATTTGGGTTTAACTTGAAAGTCAATAAAATTCCATTTTCGGTTTCGATTTCGGTTTCCATTTGATAATATCGAATTTCTGATTAATTAATTACTTACGTTTTTCAACAAACCATTGACTTTTTCCTTAGCCTTTTCCTTTGACCTGGTTCAACCTGCAACCTAATTGCGTAACATACGCTCAATCAGAATCTGTTTCATTTTGACAGTTCAACAACATACCTACCTACCTACATATTTCCGTTGTTGAGCAGTCAAATTTTTCGAACATTATGAAGCAATAGATTTGCAATACCCTTCAATTAGGGATCTCCACATCAGTGAAATCTGTAACCTAATTGCGTAATACACGATCAATCACAATCTGTTTCGATTTGAAACAGATTGCTAATCCATTGCTTCATAAGTTGGAAAAAAAATCAGCTCAACAATGTAAACATAACGCAATGAATATTGTTGAACTGTCAAAATAAAACAAATTAGGCATAATTGTTTACGAAAATAAGTTACGCAATTAGGGTACGGGTTTCCACTTTGTATCGCGATCCATCTTCGGCTGCACGTACTCATTTTAGTCAATACAAACGTGTAATGTCGGTAATCTGTAGATGATCGTAAGATAGTAAGCTACCAATAGCTGCCAGTTACAATATCCACGTGAATTAGATCAAATTGAACGGCGGACACTTGGCTAATTGGCGGGACGAACGACGAACTGGCGCCTGCGACGATTCTGTGAAAACGCGACAAAAATGCTGTTAAATAGTTCTTTACGAAGGCCATGAGCTTAGTTAGTTAGGTTATAAATATTTATGGAGTTACTTACTTAATTTTTTTTAAACCTACCAAAACTAAACTCGTATTTTGGTTTGTTTTCTGTTCTACCATAATCAGTAACCTAATTGCGTAATGCAACACAATCACAATTTGTTTCGATTCGAAACAGATTGCTAATCCATTGCATAATAAGTTGGAAAAAAAATCTGCTCAGCGACGTAAATAACGCAATGAATGTTGTTGAACTGTCAAAATGAAACAAATTAGGCAAATTTGTTTAAGAAAATAAGTTACGCAATTAGGGTACAGTTCTACTTACCATAATCAGGTAAGTAGGTATATTTGCTATATATTTAGAGGACGATTTAAGATGTTGATAAATGAATTATAATTAAAGCACACTTACCCCAAATCTCCAAAGCTTCACTTCAGCACAAATTGTAAAAAAAAAAGTTTTTGACATGATTTAGAACTCTGAGATAAAATGAAGCAAGTATCTAATAATTAACTAATTTAGTACCTATGAGCACAGACCGTGAAGAAATGCTCGATAACAAGATGAATAAAACATATTTTCATTTTTATATCTTAATTTTATGAATACGGTGTTCTAAAAAAGCGATTTATACCATGGCGTGTTTTATTTTTGATAAAGTTAATTAATATGTTGTTGATTTTTGAATGTGTGCATTATGCTTAGCTGATACATTTTTATTTTAGTGTCGTCAGATTCTTTAGGCATGATTTTATTTTTCCTTTGCTAGGTGTTAATGCTACAATGGTGCCGATTCTCTTGTCACAAATGCCTCTAAACTAAACTAAAAATCACCAAAATTTAGTTTATTCCTGTCAAACGACGATTTCCCATTCTGAAATAGACTAAAGTGACACAACTTAACTATATTTTAGTTTAACAGCACTAAGATGGCACTGAGATATTAGTTTAGTGAAAATGGCAATTTTGCTATTCTGAATTTGACGTTTTTAACCTAAAATTTAGATTTTCTAACTAAATAAGACTATTTTTAATCGCGACTAAAAACATGTGGAATAAAATTGGTTGTCATGAACTAAAATTCACACCAACACCTCGACTTCAGATGAAAAAACAGTACTGAATATTTGTTTTTCTTTTGCTTATATCTCGAAAACGGTGTGTCCAATCGCAAAAATAATGAAAATTTCGACACCCTTTATGTAACCTTTAAACCCCTTTTTTTTTTTTTTTTTTTTTGGGTGGGAAATTATCAAATAACTTCTCCCGCTCTGGGCGGAGCGGGAGGGCGTGTCAGACTCTTACTGACTAAAACCCACCCGTGTTCCTTCGGTTGCCCTGTTGCCGGGGGCCACGATTTCCCGATCGGTTTTCTTCGAACCCCCGGCAGGCATTCACCGTCCGCAAGCCCGCGCCTACGGTGGCCGGAAATCGGCTCGCGATTCCCGCCCCGGGCGTCTCCTCCTGCGGCGGTTAGGGGCGTGAGGGCGCGAAATTTGCCTCTCCCTCACGCGTTCCGCCTCCTCCTTTGCGAGCATTACCGCTTCGCAGAAGGAGGTGACGGCCTGCCATTTCCTCTCGCTCCGTACCATGGCCTGAACCAGGGCCGGACGCGAGAGATCACCGCCGCCGATCGCCTCTACGAGAACACGGCGTTGCTCCGCCCAAGCCGGGCAGACTTCCACCGTATGCTCCACCGTGTCCTCAGGCCGATCCACACAATGGTGACACCCGGGTGTTTCCTCCCGCCTTATCCTGAACAGGAACCTCCCGAAGCAGCCGTGTCCGGTGAGGACCTGCGTCAGGCGGAAGGTGAGAACGCCGTGGCGTCTCTCCAGCCACTCCTCAAAGACGGGTCTTATCGCCGCGATTGTGGCGTGCCCAGCGCGGGGTTGCGACAATCGCACCCTCCATGACGCCATGAGATCCCGCCGGAGCTCTGTCCGCTGTGCCGCAATTTCTTGCGGCATCGGGGTTAAGCCCCGGCGTTTCGCCTCCTCGCGCCACTCCCAGACGTGCGCGAGGACCTTTGCCTCCAGATCCCATGGCGGTAATCCGGCAAGGAGGCTCGCCGCCTCGCAGGAGACCGTGCGGTATCCTCGGGCCAGCCGGATGGCCATGACCCTCTGGGACGCGTTCAACCGGCGGGCTGGCCGCAGCCTCAATGAACGCGCCCACACCGGTGCCCCGTAAAGGGCCATGGACCGCACGATCCCCGCATAGAGCCTCCGGCAGGAGGCGTTTGGATCCCCTAGATTGGGCAGGAGCCGCTTCAATGCAGCCCCGGCCCGCTCGAGTCTGGGAGCCAAACGTCGGAAATGTTCTACGAAGTTCCACCGGCTGTCGAGGACGAGTCCCAGATACTTCATCGTCGACTCGACACCGATGTGAACCCCTCCCGCCATTACCTGGGAACCCGACGGTGGCGCATTCCGAGGACCATGAAAACCCATGGCCTCAGACTTGTGCAGGGCCACCTCGAGTCCCAGCTGCCGGATTCAACCTTTAAACCCCTAACACTCTACATGTAGGTAATATTTTTTCTTATTTTCCACACAAAAAGTGAAAAATCCATATAAAACACGTCGAAGCTGCCCCCCCTGCGCGCCACTGGCTCTAAAAAGATTCACGTGGTTAGGTATCACGTGTGGAGTCGCGGTTGTCAAATTCGATTTAGATGTGTCAAAATAATTTTTATATTTAGAGAATTTATTTTGCAGAATAGCTTTGAGATTCTCATAGTCAAAACTAAGGAATTTTAGTGATAGTTTAGTTAGTTTAGTTCGGTGTACAAGAGAATCGGCACCAATACCTCGAGAATCATCGGTCATCTTTCACTATAAACTAGGCTCTAGGGTTATCCACATACTTAACTACAGTATGCGAAATAAAGTTTTTTCTTTCGACATTACTAGTTAATATTAGTGATACCTAGTATACTGTTATTCTTTTAACTAAAACATACTGAAAACAGTATTTTTCAAACTCGTATACCTAACAGTGCAGCGCAGGGAATGGCCCTACAGATTTGGTCCCATAGTGAAAAGTGAAGAGAATAACACGTTCTAACGGAATGTAACTTTTTTTTTGTTTGGGCGGCACTTTCATAATTTAGCCCAAAATGAATGATCTCCTTTACCACTATTAAATAAAAATGATTCTACTTTCCTTGAGGTACCTACTGCACTTAGGTACCTAGTGTACCTACCCTATACGCCATACCTTTTGCAAATTTTCTAAGTCTCATTTTAAGCTAAGCTCGTAGAATAGCAGCTATCAATCAGCTAATTGGGCCAATCAATCGCCCAGGACTTTCATCAATAAAGCTATAATTATTTAATTGGGATCAACTGCTGCAGCCGACGATACATGGGAATCGGGACGGAAGTATGAGGAATTACGGGATATGGAACTAATAGACTGTGACAGCATAAAGATTTATGTTTGTCTATGGATGTGAGTACCTACCTACCATACAGAGTCCAATTTAAATTAGTTTTTGATTGTGTTGTATTACGCAATTAGGGTGCTGTTCTGTGCTTTTCGCATACAACGGACTCCTGCGGCCTTCACCAGTACCCTAATTGCGTAACTTATTTTCGAATACAATTTTGCCTAATTTGTTTCATTTTGACAGTTCAACAACATTCATTGCGTTATTTACGTTGTTGAGCAGATTTTTTTTTCCAACTTATGAAGCAATGGATTAGCAATCTGTTTCAGATCGAAACAAATTGTGGTTGTGTTGTATTACGCAATTAGGGTACAGCAGTGCTATTCTGTAAAAATCTTACCGTGAACGCTAAGGTGAAGTGAGCTTGAAGTGAGCTGTCATTCCACCAAATACTAGGGATTGACACTGTTGACAGCTCACTTCACCTAAGCGTTCACGGTGAGATTTTTAAAGAATAGCACTGCAGGTCATTGGTTCACCTCGTGGGAGGTCTTCCAGCGCTACGTCTTATGATACGCGTTCATCACTCCAGAACCTTTTGGCCTCATCGTCCATCTGTTCTGCGAACAATGTGCCCTGCCCAGTGCCACGTGATAAATAAAATAAAATAAAAAAACTTGTGGCACTCGGGGACTGCTGCGGTAAAGCTATGCATAGCATTTGTAACCTCCATGACAACATCACGTTTCCCATGACAACATCACGTTGTCATGCGAACTGTCATTACATGGTAGGCGGAGTGGGGGGTGTTAGGTTTTATTTTCGTTACGTTACGGAATTTCTTGATTCGGTCGCCGCGCTCAAAGCCCGCGATAAAAGCTATGCAATAGCTAATTACGTTAGCTGCAATCGGAGGATTAAAAAAACCAAAAATGATTTAACTAAATTGAATTCCTAAACTAATATTTACAAACTTAAACCTATGAATGATGATTCTAGTTCGAAGTGGGAAATTAGAATGATCATCCTTACAATTTATTGAACAACCATAACTTGCGGAATCGATTGTCGTCATAGGTGCATCAGCGATTATAGAAACTAATAAGGTCAGCGCGTATGCAACATCAGCGACCTTCATCTCGTAGTAGTGCTATGTAATTAACTTCCGGAATCGTTTGACGTCATAGGTGCATCAGCGATTATAGAAATTAATACAGTCAGCGTGGATGCAACATCAGCGACCTTGCTATAGTAGCGCTATGTAATTCCTCCCCTCTTAGAACGGCGACTATTTTAGCACGTTGAGTGAAAATGTTGCCGGAAGTTCGTCAGGAGTTTCCTTCCTTTCCAGGGTTGCGGCTGATGGTTGCTGCCCCTTTTCCACAGTGTTAGTACATCTGCTTAGGTAGCGCCGAGTCATTGCGATGATAACGAGTACGCTTACACTCAGTAGTACTCCATAGAATGGGTTTGTAGTGTGATAAAGTGCGTCGGTCTGTACGTTCTCCAGTTGAACAGGATCCTGGATCATAATTTGGTCCTGGGTGCTGTGTAGTCCTTGTAGATCAATAGAGTTCAGATTGACGTGGGTGGCTGTGGTGGCCTGTCTCTCGGCGTCGTATGGTATTTTCATTAACTTCA
Source organism: Agrochola lychnidis (assembly GCA_963680765.1). Taxonomy (NCBI): domain Eukaryota; kingdom Metazoa; phylum Arthropoda; class Insecta; order Lepidoptera; family Noctuidae; genus Agrochola; species Agrochola lychnidis. Next base: position 20,858,156 of record OY796865.1, on the reverse strand, counting down.
AGGGTTGGCCATTAATTTCGTCGTAAACGTTTGCAATGGTGAACTCTTCGGTTTTCAGATAACACCCAATAGGAATCGTAGCAAGATAACTACCCTGAAGCGATGTGTAGTCTTTCTGGTTACAGGTTAATTGTACCTTCGTTTCTTGAGGAAAGGATAGGACGTAATGTTGGTCATCGAGCTTCTCCATGGCTTCTCTTATCAAGGTGACTGTGGTAACCTTGCAGGAGTCCTGTAGAACTTGGTTGGTGTTTAACTCCTGGACGCAGTCAGCTTTGGTGCGAGTCTGGTGAGTAATATCTTTCTCGCAGAGGTACCAGTCTTTCAACTTCGGGCATTCAGCCTCTATGTACGCATGTAACATCTCGTTAGTTGCAAGGAAAGGAAAGGGTGGAATAAGAGCTTGTGCGTGCTTATTATGTACCACGGAAAGTCTATAATTTTTTTAACTATTTTTAGAGAAGATCGGAAATTTAAATACGAATACTATCTGGCTGTCTACATAATATGATCCCGGTTTTATAATGTCATAATAATCTCTAAGTTCTAGATCTAAAATTTGCTCTTCGGCGAAAATAGTCTTGATTTTTCTTACCATTGACTCTGGTACTTCTACGTCTATCATGGAGTGGTGTGTACTACTCGCACGAACAAAAGCTAAACTATTTTCTATCCAAATAAGTTCCTGAGTTAAATCTTCTACATTATCGCTTATAACTTCTAGTAGTTGGGCAAAATGAGCATATTTTATTAAATTATTTTCCTTTAATGCATTACTTTGTAATATATTCTCTCAAGTAGAGTTAATTTTATTCCGGTTTTGTGCTATCTGTGTAATTAGGCTATTATATTTAGACATCCAGTCTTTACTTATACTAATATGATCATTGAATTCGGTCACTATTTTCTTTTGATTACGTACTAAGATTTGAATTGCCTGATTGTACTTTACCTCATCCTCGTGATCTATTAAAGGGTTTTTTAAAAGTGGGACTCTAATTTGTATATAGGGAAGTTACCTCTGTGTAAGGTTTAATTCTATCAGTTATACTCGTTTGCGATTCATCAAATACCTGGGCGTCCGTTGACACATTGTAATAAGTCGAGTCAGCGGTTAGACTCGGGTCAATGTCACTTTTGTTATAATCAGTATAGTAATTTTTTTAATTTTTATTTTTTTACATTCGTCCTTGACATATTTATTCTATTATTTGACATTATATACCTACGATTTAATTTCAACTTTTTAAGTGACTTTTGTGGACATTATAATTATTCAGATTGATTACAGTTGTGATAGCAATCATATAATTGCGTTTTATTAAAATAGGTTTTTACTTTTATTAATTTATTTATCTTTTGTATAGATTATTTTCTATTTTGTGAATGTGAGAACGCTGTAGGCTTAGTGGATGTAGACCTGTAGGCCATTTTCTATTTTGTTAAGTACTTAGTAGGTACTTATTGAAAGACCTACACTGTCCTCTCATACCTAGTAATACTGTTATTTTAAAGTATTGTAAAAGCCAATAAAATACTTTGAATTTGAATTTCAATTTGTTACTTTGAGCGTTTTGGGTCTGAGGTGCCGCACGGAATATTTTCTGTGTACGGGAAGGCATGCGATATTGGGGCTCCTGATTAATAAAGTTAGGGTTAAACTTAAATGGTTGAGATGGTGGTAGTTGGTTGAGTATGATTTCTAGCCAACTATCAGGTATGCCGTTGGAATTGATGGTACAAGCGGCAGAGCCTTTTATTTTATTTAAAATACCATTTAATAGGCATAAGTTGTTTAACTCACTACCTGGGGTATTACTAACATACTGACTTACTATTTGATCGCATATTTGAATAAACCTAGTTAATATATTTGAATTTCTATCGAGCTCCAGGACCATACGAAGGGTCTTGAAAATTGTATCCGGGTCATGGGTCATATTTACGCTATCTATACTTCTAACTTCACTATCACTATTTAAATCTCTACTAATATCTATGGTACTCCAGCGAGCCGTACGAGATACAGGCTCCCGGGAATTGGAATTTTTCGGATGAAAAATCTTGGAAGTGGGGTTGTACTAGGACTAAAGGGAAGCAACACAAGAACGATTCAAGTGTACTCACAAATTTTTCAGTTTTGGTTCTCTCGTGAATCGATGTCTGGATTCTCCTTCCGGAACTGCAGCTGGACCGTAGATTCGGATATTCGGCACCGGGGCTCGATAGCCACCCAGGCGATTCGCGTACGCGGATATCGATATTAGAAATCCCTAAAGCTTGCGAACCGGCCCGCGAATATCCTACCGACTGCGCCAATTACGTTAGCTGCAATCGGAGGATTAAAAAAACCAAAAATGATTTAACTAAATTGAATTCCTAAACTAATATTTACAAACTTAAACCTATGAATGATGATTCTAGTTCGAAGTGGGAAATTAGAATGATCATCCTTACAATTTATTGAACAACCATAACTTGCGGAATCGATTGTCGTCATAGGTGCATCAGCGATTATAGAAACTAATAAGGTCAGCGCGTATGCAACATCAGCGACCTTCATCTCGTAGTAGTGCTATGTAATTAACTTCCGGAATCGTTTGACGTCATAGGTGCATCAGCGATTATAGAAATTAATACAGTCAGCGTGGATGCAACATCAGCGACCTTGCTATAGTAGCGCTATGTAATTAGCTTAATTAAAAAAAAATAAGATTATTTTGTTTGGGGTCATCGATTGTAGGCAGTGGCCAGTGACCTTGAGTGGTTAGCTTTTAGCTTGCGTGTTCAGTATTGAGCTCACGCAACGAGTCGTACGTCCAGCCAGTAATAGGAGTCACCCATCAAGGAGCGCTGTCCCAAATTAGACGCATTATTAATTTATTATACAAAAAACAAAAGGTATTTTAATAAAACACGTATACTAAAAAATCAATAATTAAATTATCTTTAAAATGGTGAAGGTTTCAGAAAAATACGCTTGATAGATTTTGCGTGATTCCCTGTTTTTTATCCGCGTTTGACGTAACTTTACAAATTAATTTCACTATGTAATATAAACATAATCTTAAATATTCGTATAATCAGTTATTAAGAAAATGCTCTACTCAACATATTATATTTTTTCAAAATCATTAACACTACTCGTTTAGACGTGATCTTCAGTATAAAATCACTAAGTCGGTTATCGTCGCCTTAAAATATCAGTTTTTAGGGTTCCGTAGTAAACAAGGAACCCTTATAGTTTTGTCATGTCCGTCTGTCTGTCTGTCTGTCTGTCTATTTGTCTGTCTGTCTGTCTGTCTGTCTGTCCGTGGTCTAGCTCCGAGACCCTTAGTACTAGAAAGTTGTAATTTGGCATAGGTATACATATTAATTACGCCGACAAAGTGGTAAAACAAAATTACGAAAAACATTTTTTTTTAGGGTAGGTACCTCTCATACACGTAAAGTGGTAATGTTTATTTTTTTACCCCATGGTGAGGGGTATCATTGGAAAGGTCCTTCAAAAATATTTGAGTTTGTGAAAATCATTTTTGGATTCAGTGATTCGTTTGCGAAATATTAAGCTTTAAAGTGCTAATTTTTGTTAGAGTCAAGTGTCCCCCCCCTGCCGGCTAAATGGTTGGTTTTGGGTATGTGAAAAAAATCACAGCAGTAGCTTATATAACGAAATTAAAAGGAAAACTATCACAGCTAAGTAGGCTTTACAGGTTAACGAGTAATAATTGACCAACTTAACTTTGCAGTTGAAAAAACATGTTTTTCCATACATTCCGTATGAGAGAACATATTTTTCAACTACAAAGTTAAGTTTGTTTTTGGGATAAATTCATCCCAACTACGGAACCCTTCATTGTGCGTGGTCCGACACGCACTTGGCCGGTTTTTTCTTATGTAAACTTCACAGACGTAATGGGTATCGATATCTATAACCACAATAAAAAAACTGTTTTTCTCAACTCGTATTTTAAATAACCGTTGACCCCCAAAAACAGATTCAGCACATGATCATATTTTGTTTTGTTTTATTATGTTTAGAAATCGATAACCATCACATCTATTGAGTTTCGCTAAATATTTTAATTTGACCCTGTGTACGTATGTAATTGGTCAAGCTAAAGATGGCCCGGTTTAATTAAAAACTTTTATAATTATAGACGCCATTTAATTTGATGCAATGCATGGATGGTAGAGGCGGATGTCTTATAATGGGAGTTGTCTTTTGTTGAACGAATTAATGAAGGAAGAAGTAAGTGATAAAGGTAACGAGTGATGACAGTTATCATCATCCCCTTTGTTTACTTTTAAACTATTTAGTACCTACCGTAGGTACCTACCTAGCTAGCTCTAGAAAATGATGTATTAATGTAGGTAGTAATTATAAGTAGTTAGGTAATCTAGTCTAGAATTACAATAGGCAAACTTTTGATTATATCCAATAAATCAACAATTTAAATTGTGACTTGATACTCCTGTCCTGACGCCTATACCCTATTTCGATTAAATAGTAGATAATTGTTCACATTTTTATTAATGTTGCGTATGTATCTTAGGTTGGCTGTTTTTTCTCCAACATCCGCCACTTGAGTTATGGAGCGCAGGATGATGTTTCTAACGTGGTCCATTCGTTTGACACCTATTATGCTGTCGAATTGGCCGGCCACGTCGCACGAATGCACCCGGAGAGATGGGCAAAGATCGTCACTCACTGGACGCCTGAAGGAGGACAACGCCGTCGAGGTAGACCGCGGCGAAGGTGGTGTGACAATCTAGTTAGGTATGTTTGCGAGGCCAACATGGCCTGAAATCGCACAAAGCAGAGAGGTTTGGAAGGAAATAGGGAAGGCCTTTGCCCAGCAGTGGGACACAATATAGGCTAACAAAAAACTGAAAAAAAAAAATGCATCTTAGGTATTACGATTTTGTGTTGTCTATGGGCCGCCCTAAATATTATAGGTAATGAATTCTTAATCTAAAATACATCACTATTTAAATTCGATAACCATGAATGAGAAAAGCTGTTTGATTTAAACTGTTTTAGCAATCTTACACAAGTAGTGCTTGTACATTTGTATTGTAGCTGCCTACAAGTACCTATCTAAGAAACTCGAACCTAGACATTAAATAGAATTCCAAAACACCTACAATACGAATAATATTAGACAAATACCAATCTACATGGTTCCAACTTATTACTGACTCTATCAATTAGTGCTACCACGTTCAAAACTGCAAATGTCAACTCAGGAAACGAAAAACTAAACGCTACCGCGAATGCAGTCTTAGAATCTGTTGAAAAACTATATGAATCAAATATATCATTAAAACTTGAGAAAATATGATAAATTGCCAATAAAGTATGCTATCGGTAGCTGGCGTTGTTTTTGCCGAGATTTTTTGAATTGTATCTATTTCTGCAAAGAAAACTGACGTTAGCCGCGGCCATTTTGAGAATTTCCATTGAACGTTGGACTTTATTTCTTGAGGGTTAGATGTTGTTAAAGGTCCCAGCCCTTCAAGTAATGACCAATTAGTGCAAACACTGGGCTTATCTTCAATGAACAGAGATTCTGTTACAGTGTTTTTTCATTTGTTCGGTGAACAAACTCATGAATGAAGCGACGTGGAACGCGTTCGTAGACGAGTTCCACTTAGTTGTTTTATTACTAGTTTATTTTAAGTTATAGGTAACTATAACGCGATATGCTTCGAAACATGCTTTATAATTTGGAGAATATGCAATATTCAAGAATATGACGATACGTTTGACTTTGAACTAATGTTCATCTTCAATTTTTTGCTAGCTCTTGAGAGTGTGTAAAAGCTTCTAGGTACTCAAGTAGTTATAATCTTGCAGGATTCTTATGAGTCTTTCCTGTACGAATGTCTTTTGCTATACCTAATAAAATTTACATACATAAACTCATGCCTTTTCCCATGGAGTTGGGCACTTAGGCAGAAAGTACAGAACGTCACCTGTTAGAAGTACTTACCTATACAATTCTTACATACTCCTTTTGCTTCGTTTACGCTGGGGTCATACACGCACGCCGGTTGTGAGTACAACGCACCTGACCTTTCTGAAGAACATCACCAATGAGGTCACTATAATATACTCGCCTCCCGGCTTTTCCACTCACATCTGCCTTGTAAATACCTTTTGTTAGTCGCCTTTCATTCATCCTCTCAACATGACGAAACCATCTAAGCATCTCTTAAAAACAAAACAAAACAAAACAAAAACTCTTAAAATATAATGCACGTGGCTTTCCTTTTTTTCTCAATCATTTTTCCGTTGAGACTTGAGAGAGAGTTTTCCCAACAATATTTCATTTCAAATGCAAAAGTTATTTTCATAAAGTTTCACGGCTTCATCAACTTCAACTTCAAGAAGTTTAGCTACTATTCGTTTTGTAATCCCAGAGGCTAATTTGACAGGTGCAAACTCCAAATTGAAAAAACAAACAACAATCACTTGAAATGTCAAATTGATCTCTGGGATTAAAAAACAAACTTTAGTTGGGAGTTTTTAAATTGTCTCTGGGTAGCAGTAAAGAGTTTTAGAATAAAGAAATAGGTTGACCATTATCATTACCTTTTTCCTAAGGCAGGTAGGTGCGGGTACAGAACGTTCACTATAACTTGTCCCTCGCCGTCATATTGGCACCATTGCCTATCATGCTTAGTTTCAATACAAAAAGAGTTCAAAATGGCGACTGACAGGACAGTACTACCAATCACATGACTGCAAAATTCAGTGCTACCAATCGCGTCATGGGACAAGTTATAATGAACGCACAGTAGAAATTGAATAACCGTCATGTTAGTAGTGCTGTACAATCAGCAAGATATTAGCAATCAATTATCAAAGTATCGCCTTCTCGAAACATTTATATGTAATTGGATCCCATTCATTTGAATGCATGTGTTCTATACACTTCGACACCTGTCCAGATTTACAATTAACACTATTGTTGCTTTGAATATAAGAGTCAATATGTGTTGACAGCTCACTTCGGTCGTTAGTTTTAATGTAAACAGTCGCTTACCTAAGGCTGGGTCCAGTGGAATTAGCCAGTTTACATTTTCCGTCGCTTTTCATTGTGTCAAACTTTATCTTCTTGGATTAGAGTTGAGGATTGCGTGGCTTTGTGTCCTTGAGTTTGCAGCTAAGATTGTAGATAATAGGTCGGTTCCATCCTTTATATGGGAAATCTGCATCATTCTTATGCGCATGAGACTCGATGAAGTTCGGATCCGAGTGTTAGGCACCTGGGTGAGTAACGATCAATGTTATGGCCTAATTGAAATGTTTATAGACACTTAAATCCTAGATTCAATGAAGTAGGCTAAGTTGGTAAGTTATTCGTGGGTTGATCACGATTGTTTTAAAAGATCGGATTACGATTTCTGAAAACTAATGTCAATGGCTCTTGTGAGGTACCTGTAATGCCTAGCTGTAGATAACAAAATGTGGCTAGGTATCTCATTTGTTATCTTCATTTTGGACCACCTATTTGGCAACTGCATAATACAAGGAAGCATTATCAGCTTCTACGTGGCAGATAAGTAGAGAGACCTCAGTAGAAATCTGTCGGTAAGTACACACGGCTACACATCAAGCTATACATTTCCAGTTTATGCTGATCTCGCATCGTATAGAAATGTATAGCTATACTCCATAGGTTTAGGTAGTTAAAAAAAGGTAAACAAAAAATACCACGTGACGAGACAGCTGTCAAGTAACCGACTAAACGTAATACCTGTCACTTCAGTTGTTATGCTACGTCACAGTTGAACTCTTCAATTTAGCAACGTTATATTTCGTTGACGTTTAGAAATTGGGCTCTTTACAATAGACAGATTACAAAATATTATAAATCAGACAAAAAAAAATGTGCTCAAGCAGTTACATCTACGAAAAGTAGTGAAGAATAAACGATAAAGTTTAACATACATTAATAAAAGAGGAAACTATAGATAAACACTAAAATAAATTTAATTTGGTTTTATTGTTTTTTTAACAACAAAGTGTCATCTATAAAAACCCTTTTTACGATTTGTTTACCTTTTTTTAACTACCTAAACCTATGGAGTATAGATGTGTAGCAGTGTGTACCACCATAAAGTAAGTATTTTCAATATTACAAGTGGCGGATTTGCCCTAAGGCCCAGTAGGCCCAGGCCTAGGGCGGCCAGATATTAGGGACGGCCAAACGTGACAAAAAATTCACTGACGATAACAAGAAAACCGGCCAAGTGCGTGTCGGACCACGCACAATGAAGGGTTCCGTAGTTGGGATGAATTAATCCCAAAAACAAACTTAACTTTGTAGTTGAAAAATATGTTCTCCCATACGGAATGTATGGGAAAACATGTTTTTGCAACTGCAAAGTTAAGTTGGTCGATTATTACTCGATAACTAGTAAAGCCTACTTAGCTGTGATAGTTTTCCTTTTAATTTCGTTATATAAACTACTGCTGTGATTTTTTTAATGACCTTTCCAATGATACCCCACACTATGGGATAAAAAAATAAAACATCACCACTTTACGTGTATGGGAGGTACCTACCCTAAAAAAAAATGTTTTTCATAATTTTGTTTTACCACTTTGTCGGCGTAATTAATATGTATACCTATGTCAAATTACAGCTTTCTAGTACTAAGGGTCTCGGAGCTAGACCGCGGACAGACAGACAGACGGACATGACGAAACTATAAGGGTTCCTTGTTTACTACGGAACCCTAAAAAGGACCTATATTTTCTAAACGTTCGCGCACATTATGGCGGGCCGCACTGCACCGCATTGTATAACAATAAAAACTTAAAACCGTATAACCCTGAAACCTCGGAAAATAATACCAGCAGCTTATTATAGTTAACTAAATTTCTGAACCGATTTCGATAAAAGTTAGCAATAAAGTAAATTCATTAGGTATGTAGTCTATGGGGTGCTAAGAAAGGGGCGGCTGATACTTACTACGTGGCCTGGGGCCTAGGGCGGTCGAGACTGCAAATCCGCCACTGAGCTCGTTTGGTTCATCCTATGACAAACTACGGTTGGTTTCTCTTATTGAATACTCACTAGCTTCTGCCCGCGAGTTCGTCCGCGTGAAGCTTCTTGTTCCCCCGTCCCACCCCGTTGCATCGCATCACCCACCGTTAGCGTTTTTTCAGACTCTTTTTCTTTTAGCTCGGCTCCTAAGGGTCGCAACGTGCTTATTAAAGAGCCTTCCTCAAGAATTGGATTATAAAAGGCAAAAAAAATAATCGAATCCGTCGGATAGTTCCAAAGACAAAAAAACAAACTCTTCACCTTTAGAGAGGAACCAAACTCATCTAGTTTTAAAATATGACTCAGTTATTTTTGACGTGTATTTGAACCAATTTACAGAAATAAATATCATTCGATTTACCTTTTACTTCAATACCTTGGCATTTATTTCGTATTGATAAAAAAAGCTTTATCCAACGCTAACACAGGATGTTACGAAACACTTATTGCCATTTTGCATACAAAACCCATTCTCAATGTGACATTAAACTATGATGACGTCACAATGATTTTATGGTCAAAATTAATAAAGCATTTCCGTTGTAGACGAAAAAAAAAGAGCTAAAACTTTAAGAAAAGATAAAAACACGAATAAGTTATTCGTCATCATAAGTGGAAGAAATCTAATAATGTCACATTCTTATAAATAGTTACCTAATAGCTAATTGCAATAAATAATAGTAGATTGTTATACGAGGGGCTAAAATAACCCATTGTAACGAGGTAGTTTTATTCCCGAGCTTTAGCGAGGGAGTAAATAGAAACCGAGTTATAATGGGTTGTAGCTCCGTGTGTTACACTGTACTTTTCACTACGATTGCGAGAAAATAAAATAATCCAATACAATATTAAATAGTTTATTTTATTTAAATGTAATTACAATTTGTACAATTCTGGATATTTAACGAGATGTTTTTTCCGGCAACTTAATTTCAATCCTCTGTGAAGATGTTCTCACAAGATGATGACATTTTCACTGTTGTAAATTATATTACGGTCACCAATTCAATTCGTAATTAGAGAAAAATTCTAAAGATTTGGCGCCAATGCCTTTTTTATTTCTTCTGTAGCCGCAACGCAATGCACGCATTCTACCGAATAAATGAATGCCGCATTTAGTTCCATTTTCAAAAATAAAATGTTCTTTTTTTTGTGAACCAGTAATAAGTAGAGTCCATATAATCATGATTATTCTACATAAGAATAAAGACTTTTTCGTTTTTCAAGGCTCGTTGGAACAGGCAAAAATAAAAAATAAAACTTTTTCCCCTAGAGCAAGAAATGCTATTTTTTCCCCGCTCTGGTACTCTACAATGACGGGCTTTTTGAGCAAGAGGAATGAAAAATATCTAATATACAGCATCCAATTTATCAGTATACTGAAGGATCCAGCACTTATGAGTCACAGCGGAATCCTCTTACTCTTTCATCTGTTCTTAATCCTATTGAGATGAATATTTATAGAGCGAGTTTTTTTGCTGCTATTCCTGCAAATTATGACCAAATCCTAGATTTGGTCATAATTTGTAGGTAATAATAAATAATTTGTAGTAATAAGTAGGTACTTCTCTTCTCTTTCAGATGTCTTAAAGATCTAAGATCATTGTTGCAGACCAGTACGCGTAGCATGACCACCGTAGAAACGAGTTTTGTCGACGGAAGAATAGACAAAATGACAGATAAACAATCACAATCTGTCATTTTGTCTATTCTTCCGTCGACAAAACTCGTTTCTACGGTGGTCATGCTACGCGTGCAGGAAGAGTCATTTCTTCTTTTCATCCAAACTAGTTTGAAACCAGCACCATGATTGCATAACTCATTATCTGTTACGATGCCTCATTGAGGTGGATAACAATTAAATTTCTATTGTGTCTAGTTAATGACAGTTGAAAGGTTAACACATAATAAATTATAATCTGAATAATTTTGAAGGATATAGCTAATCCATTGCTTCTTAGTTTCGAAAAATTTGTCTGCTTCGCAATGTAAATAACGCAATGAATGTTGTTGAACTGTTAAAATCCAGATTCTGATTGATCGTGGGTTACGCAATTAGCTTGCAACTTCATTTATATCTAGGTCTACTAGGATTTCTAAACAAGGTAATTAGTATGTAACCTGTGTTAATATCCTACGTTACATCTAATGAATCCATCATTAGCTGTATCTACCATCTTTGTTGTTTATGATTCCATCTTAGTTTCCAGTTTATCATTACCATCGAAATCTTCACCACGAGGACATTAATATGGTTGTATGGCCATATATGGAGCGGCGATCCCCCGACAATCGTGACTCTACTTGAGTCATAGTTTTAGCATATTGTTTAGTTTTCGATTTCATTTGTTTTACTAAGAAACTATTCATTATCGAGTAAATGAGTTGGCATGTCCAAGATTTTTTTTTAAGTGAAAACTTCTTTAGGCGCGTTGGGTATTTTTGAGATGGAAAAAGCAATTGAACTCGCGACACTGTTACCGACACCAGCTTTTGACCATTAAAAAGACATTAACGCGCGATACATTTTCTTTGGGATTAATGACATTCCAAACATTGAGACATGACAACGCCATGATTGACATTTCCCCTTTTTTAACGACTTTAAAAAAGAAAAGTATTTCCTGCACAATAAAATTGTTCAAGTTTTAACTTCTGTCGGCACTCCCGGAGTGCCACTGTTTTTTTGTAACCAACCTATTCAAGGTGTAAAAAGATGTACTTAAGTAACTTTCTTTAGGTATAATAAATAATTGCTGGGAAACGACTTTTATTTTAGTGTGAAAATTCGCTGTACGGTAGTGCGCATAATATAACGCATGCAAAACATTGTGCTTATGGGTTCAGACCACGGTACAGAATTTTTAAAGTTAATTCTAGTTTTCATTTTTTTTAAACAAAAAAATCTGAACTACGACCTTCGATATATATCCAGAAGGTTCCCAGCCTCCCATGTAATGGTCCAGTACGAAAAAATTACCATAATAAAGGGAATATCAAGTTACTCTAGGCTTCCCCCGTTATGCACAGAACCGGTCGAAGTGGTGGCTGGCGCTTGGGGAAGGCCTATGTCCAGCAGTGGACGCGTTTTTCGGCTGAAATGATAAAGGTTTACGAAATATTAGACTTTAAAAAAACTTTTTACAAAAAATACAAACCGACTTCCAAACTAGAAAATGAAAAATAACTTTAATTTCGGAAGTCGGTGTCTTTGGATCGTATTTTAGTTTTTGACACCGACTTCCAAAATTAAAGAAAAAGTTTTTTTTTTCACTTTTTTGTGGGTTATTTTGTAATTTAGCTAAGTAACAATAGCCTAATGTCAACTGCTCATCAAAAATACCCAAATCGCTATAGGTGTGCCTATAATATTTGAAGAGTTCCCTCGATTTCTCCAAGATTCCATCATCAGATCGTGACCAAATGACAATGAGACCAACTTGAAAGTATACCCTTTAAAACAAAAAAACAAAAAAAAATCAAATCGGTCCAACTGTCTTCGAGTAATTGGGGAAAAAATCCCGACGAACTGAGAACCTCCTCCTTTTTTTGAAGTCGGTTAAAAATAAAAATCAAGTGGCGTCTATTTATGATGGATGATTCGGTTTTGATGCGTCAACTTGTGGGTTTTAAAACAAAAATGGTAATTAAATAAACTGGGGAGTCACATTTATGATTAGGTCATATTAGTCAAAGGCTTTGTTAGATTTAATTTCCTTGTTAGAATTTGTTGTATCATTGACGGAATTAGGTATTCTTCTTTCGTTTCGACGGTACATCTAATCTGCGTTCGCAATTTTTTTCCCAAACATGTAAACAAACACGAGTTTTAGGAAAAACAACTGTAATGCCTACAAATAAGGTTTAGTATGCGCTACAACTTCATATTCATTATAATTTTTTCAAGTCTAAAATCAATTTTATTTACACTTTGTTTAAAGTTGATGTTTGTTAAAGTGAAAATAACATCAATTGGAAATAAGGTTATAAATACTTAGATCTTATGTTGCTTATATTGATTGGTGGCGGGCGATGCCTAGTGCCATGCGCCAATACGGTGTATCTTCATAATGTGCACATATCGAAATGAGGGAATCTCTATGCTTAATTTTATCGACGGAAAAAATGGTCAAAATTTTTTTTATATTTTGTTTTTGTATCAATTATTTTTTTTTATTTTTTTATTCTCTTGGGCATCTTATTTATAAATTTTAAAATTATTGTAAAAATAGATGAAAAATAAAAAAGAAACATGTTTATTTTCAATTGAGGGGTAGTTTTTTTCTCAATTTTAATTTTATGTGGACGCCTTCTTACTTCCAATTATTATGGAGTTGCTTCATCGCGATAGCTGATTTAGTTTAAAAGTTACACAGTTACAATTTAAAATTTTAAGTACAATTTTTTTTTATTCCTTAAAAAGTAAAAAAATATTTAGATTTTTTTAAATATTTTTTCTGTAGTAAAATTAAACATAGATTCCCTCATTTCGATATGCGCACATTATGAAGACTCACACTGATACAGGGTCACATTAGCTAGTAAAACTGAGCAAACGTGATGGGTATCGATACAACAGACAGACAGACGAATTTTTTTAAGAAGAGTTTTTTGTTATAAGTACCTACTGTATATTATTCATATCCATTTAGTAAAAATAAAAAGCTGTTATTTTGACATTACAAACAGACAGTTCTTCAATTTTATTTATTTGTAGGTATAAATTATCTGCAATCTCAAAGATACCTACCTTGTTTAGTTTTTCTAATTACTTACAAAATATGTACTTACATATTCCAGAAAGTCTGACTGATCCTCAGTTATGGGCATTAACATCCTGATTATTTTAAACGATCACTAAGTACTATCGTCCCTAACAAGGACTACCTATCTCCTACCTCTACCTATCTCCTACCTCTACCTATCTACGTAAATTGATCATGACCTCACATCCTTTCCCACAATTTTCAAATATATCCCTTAAACAGCACTAATTATGTGCAGAATTAGAATATCGGAAGCCTTAAAAACATATAAAGGATATCAATTAGTTAACTTACTGCCCGATATATAAAAAAACACACAGCTATGCAAAACATAAAATAGCGTCACAACAATCAGCTTCTGAACTTTGTGACGATAGTGACCCGTGGGCGGGTACATAAAGTTTGTCAAGTATGAAAGATGTAAGTACGGATGTTTTAGCAAAAGAAACCGATTAAGAGGGACTGGCTAACAGTACCTGCTTACATTACTTATGGGCAAGGTATTATTACGGAGCAGTGGTGGCTCAGTGGTAACGGCCGCGACTTACGAGTTGTATCATAATACCTTCATCATCATCATCATCAGCCTATAAATGCTCCCACTGTTAGGACACAGACTTCCTTTCGTTGAGAGGGAGTGGGCCGTAATCCACCACGCGGGCCCAGTGCGGGTTGGTAGATGTCACATAATATGTCTTCGAATTTTTGGTTCTAGGACATGCCGGTTTCCTTACAATGTTTTCCTTCACCGTTTTGAGAACAGTGGTGATGAAATTATCTACACAAAGTAAAGACTTACGAGTTATATAGGTCATGCATGCAGGCGGCGTACGTCGGGGCCGTTACCGCTGGGCCACCATTGTTCTTCTATGCTATACAATGGTGCCGATTCTCTTGTCACAAATGCCTCTAAACTAAACTAAAAATCACCAAAATTTAGTTTATTCCTGTCAAACGACGATTTCCCATTCTGAAATAGACTAAAGCGACACAACTTTTAGTTTGACAGCACTAAGATGGCACTGAGATATTAGTTTAGTGAAAATGGCAATTTTGCTATTCTGAATTTGACGTTTTTAACCTAAAATTTAGATTTTCTAACTAAATATGACTATTTTTAATCGCGACTAAAAACATGTGGAATAAAATTGGTTGTCATGAACTAAAATTCACACCAACACGTCGACTTCAGATGAAAAAACAGTACTAAATATATTTTTTTCTTTTGCTTATATCTCGAAAACGTGTCCAATCGCAAAAATAATGAAAATTTCGACACCCTTTATGAGACCCTTAAACCCCTAACACTCTACATGTGGGTAATATTTTTTCTAATTTTCCATACAAAAAGTGAAAAATCCATATAAAACACGTCGAGGCTGCCCCCCCTGCGCGCCTTCGGATCTAAAAAGATTCACGTGGTTAGGTATCAAGTGTGGAGACGCGATTGTCAAATTCGATTTAGATGTGTCAAAATGATTTTTAAATTTAGAGAATTTATTTTGCAGAATAGCTTTGAGATTCGCATAGTCAAAAGTAAGGAATTTTAGTGATAGTTTAGTTAGTTTAGTTCGGTGTACAAGAGAATCGGCACCAATGTAGTTATTTCTGAACTTTTTGGTAAATACATTAAACTGCCATTTGAATCACAAGTTTCACTCGCTACTGTCTATGGAGTTGCTTGCCCATTCTTCGCCATACGAAACTACCTTTTGGAAGGCCTATCAATATGGCCTAATTGAAATTAATGATTTGACTTTGAACTCGTTACCATCATATTTTTGAAGTCGCCATTTACGTCGTAGAAAAAGAAAATGTTCTAAGTAGGTAGAATATTTGGTTATGGTTTTCGTATCACTCGTAACAGATCCAACAGCTTCTTTCAGTGCCATTCCAAATTCAAGTATTGCTCTAGTTCCAACCATCTCAGTCATAGAGTTCAGTAAAAAATAGAGTTCGTTAGCATTGTACCATGGACTGCAGGCCTAGGCCTCTTAAACGCTCACCATACCTAATACGACTATGTCAGGTGGACCGACCCTATATGACGACCGAGATAACTGTACCATCGTCTAAATAACAGCCAAGGCATTATCAACCTTATTGCTAATGTAGTAAAGGTAAGGGGGCGTATTTTGGGCTGTAAATAATTTGTCATCAAAGACACGTCGTGTGCAAAAGATCACGATCATAGTTCATATTGTATTTCTATAAAAACGTCAACAAAAATGAGCGCATGACCATATATAAAATTTTACTAGAACATAATGGTGTGACATGATATGGCACACGTATTGATACAGGTTTGGTAAACCTTGACGGTTTCGTGGGAATGTTATGGTTTTCTATGCTTCTATGGCTTTGCAAGCATTTTAAGCTTTCACGAATCAGGGAACTGCAGACCATACCTTCCATCCCTCTGTAGATTAATCATGTGATATTATTTCAATACTATTATACTGGGTGATTGGGATTGGCTCTGAACTAGGGTTTCTCGTTTCCCGACATTTTTTTTTCCCGGATACCGAGACTTCTCGAACACCATTTCCCGGGAATTCCCGAGAAGTCGGGAATTTGATTAACTTCAATAAAAATATATGAAAAAGGTTTTAAAATAAAATTCACATTTTCGGAATCAACAATATTATGTTCATTTTGATCAGTCTTCGGCAATTAAGTAAAAAATATGCCTTCTTAATTTCCTTTATAATCACAGAGTTTTAAAATTAGAATAAAATATTAAGTAAAATCTTTAAAATTAACAAAATATCAATCAATCACAGACAAATTTTTTTATAATTAGCTGTTACTGACAAATATGATCACTTTGATTTATAATCACAGAGTTTAAAAACTAGAATAAAATTTAAGTAAAATCTTTAAAATTAACAAAATAACAATCACAGACATTTTCTTTTAAATATAATTAGCTGTTACTGACAAATATTATCACTTTGATATCCTTAATATTATAAATGCGAAAGTAAGTTTGTTGGTTACGCCTTCACGCTAAAACGGCTAAACGGATTTGGATGAAATTTGGCACATATATAGATGATGCCCTGGAAAAGAACACAGAAAACTTTTTTTTTTCCCGCGGGGTCGAGACTTATGCGGGTGAAACCGCGGGGCGCAGCTAGTATAGTATATACCTAATGCAAAAGTCAAAATGTTTCATTAAAATAAATTATGATGTTTATGAAATATACCTCTATAAAACTTTTGTAATAATAACTAACGACATTTAAATCACAGTCTTTTGATAATCATCTCCGTTACATACATAAATCAATATAAATAATCAAATGTTTGCGAGTGACTGACTGAACTAAACAAACAGAGAGATCACAGGGTGGGGCGGGCGGGAGGTGGGTGCCTTATTGAGTAGTAAAAGGATGTGAAAGGGGAGAGGAGATAGAGGACATAATTTTTGTTATAAGTAACACAGGAATTAACATCAAATTGCTATTTTAGTTTTTTTTTAATTTCTCGACTTCCCGGGTACTCAACCCTTTTTTTCCCGTCTCGACTAAGGCCAAACTTCTCGGGAATTCCCGCTTCGAGACTTCTCGATGAGAAACCCTACTCTGAACCATCCTAGTCGTTGAGAGGGCTTTATTAGAGTTCCTTTAATTAGTGGCCCTTCTTCGACATTAGATTAAGTAATTTATTAACTCAAATACAGCCATGGAGAGCAAAATAATATTTTCGAAAGCTAGTTTTTTCCAACTAAAGCTCGTATAGTATCATTTGTGGCAGGCATCATTTTATGATGATCAGTGTCAATTATTCGTTTTAAAATGACAGTTATTTTTTAAATCACTTGATTGAGTTAATTTTCCGATTAACATACCAGGTAATTGCGCTATTTTCTCACCTACAGCAGAGCCATGCACAAAGAGCCGTGTACAGACGCGTGTAATGTGTAATGTAATGTATCGTGTGGGTAATTTTACGCTAATAGTGTGGACAGCGGCATACAGACTCAACGCGAATCCTGTATATCGCACCCGTAGTAATATAAGGGCACAACTCGATATTGAGGTTTTGAGTTTTTGTGTTAGATGGGGTCAATATCAACTGTTCTACCACGGAGAGGGTGGTGTGAAAGAGACACAATTAAATGTTGGTTTTTTCTCTTTCTGTGAAAGCCAAGTGGTAAGAACAGTTGATATTGAGCCCATCTAGCACAAAAACTCAAAACCTCAATATTTCGAGTTGTGCCCTTATAATTGCTAAGAGTGCGATCACAGATTTAGAGTAGGCTCTACATCTGTGGGTGCGATGTGTTCGACTGCGAGAGCTTCGCGCTAAAAACTAAGCTGATGCGATGGATTAGCGTGAGTGGTACAGTAATGGTCGTAGTTTCTACCACATGCAGAATTCGCGTTACATTACACGATACATTACATAGCACATTACACGGGCCTGTACACGGCTTTAAGAAAAGCTTAAAATATTTATTTACTGCCGTCCTTTGATATTATAGAATTAGAAATTAAGTTACTTACTTTAATTAGTTAATTACAGCGCGAAACAAAAGTCAGTAATCGATTCTTTTATTTTTGTATACCTACTTACTTCGTTATTGTAAAATTAGATCACCAGCACCCTAATTGCGTATTACAACACAATCACAATTTGTTTCGATTTGAAACAGATTTCTAATCCATTGCTTCATAAGTTGGAAAAAAAATCTGTTCAACAACGTAAATAACGCAATGAATGTTATTGAAATGTCAAAATGAAACAAATTTCGCGAAATTGTTTACGAAAATGAGTTACGCAATTAGGGTACAGTTTATCACCAAGTGTGTCGTGCAGAACAACCGATTTAATAATATATTCATCTTAGACATAACATCATAACATCACGCCTTGTTTCCTCGAAGGGTTGGGCAGAGGTGTCCCTGTAGCAGGTACACCCACATTTCGCCAGTTATGTTTAAGTCCCATGAAATAGGGGGCGAGCCTATTGCCATCAACCGGGCACAAATCCAGACTCCGGGCTGCTACTGAGAAATTCCAGATAGAAAAAACCAATAACACTGCCCGACCCGGGAATCAAACCCAGGACCTCATGCTCAGCAGTAGCGATTGCGACCACTAGACAAACGAGGCAGTCTCATTCATCTTAGAATTTATAAAAAAAAAACAGAGCCAAGGTACTAAAATAGTCAGCCAGTCACCATAAAAGTATGATCGAGTCGCTGCTTGTAATCGGTGTCAAGCTGTCAAGAAATAATAACACTACGTATATTGACTCGATAATTGCTACCGTGATCATTTTCCCCGCCATATTCGGAAATTCGCGCCAAAACATTGTCAACAGAAAAAGACATTAATGTCACTAAGGTTTTATTAACCAGTTATTGTTTATCAAGAATTAAAATAGAGTCATTTCGTAGAACTTGATTGTGATTGAAAAATATGGGTAACCTACTGAACTGGAACAATTAAATATTTGACTTCTGAGAAATAGTAGTACTCAAGATGTTACCCTGGGGAACCAACAACTAAAGCTATTTATATTGGAACAAACTTTTCCGTTAGGAGTTTACGTATCTTATCAAATGGGAAGATCATTGTTTTACGTTGAATTTGCATTTGTGAAGGGATAGGATATTCTATTTCTGGTCTAAATATAACGAAATTTCATAAGCTAAGCAGCTGTATTCAGAATTTAGTTTCGTTGTTTCGTCATGCACGACGTTGATTGACACGCGATTAACTATCTGTTTGCACTCTCTAAACTAAGAAACAGGATTAAGAGAGTTAAAGATAGCAGACCCTCTGTTATGATTAAGATATCTTCAAATTCTGATACTAACAAACTTTTGATTTTTAATGAAGTCGTCTATTAATTTTGTAACGTAAGACGCTGGTACGTCATAATAGCGAAATTGGATGGGATTCTAATGACCAATATACGCTAAGTCATACTTAAATAATTAGACCTCTACCTAATTTTGAATCCACTTGTTACAATACTACCAGTTAGATGAGGATGATGATGGCAATGATGGCATCATTTTAAACAGAAAACTCCTAAAAGTTTTATCCAAATACTTAAGTATATTTTAAGGAAGCTACGGACGAGAAATCTAAATAAGGCAATAACCCATTTATCTAAAGTGGTAATAACCTATTTAAATAAACGTCTTTGGTCTACTTTAGAACTACGTGGGACAAATGACGAATTTCTTAGACGAGGAGGTGGTAAGTGGATAATAGAAACTAATGTGACAGCTTATAGGTAATGCTGGTAAAAACAGAAGCAGCCCATTCGCTTCCGCGGAGTCTGGCAATAAAACCAATTAATTTCATTCATATTTATAAGTTCACACAAAAAGTCACACTTCAAACGAATCTAATTGATTCTTACGTGAGAATTTCTCGCATAAAATGGCAATAAGCAATGTTGTCTGCCATTAGGGAGTGGATAAATATCTTCTAGGTAGCGCATAACGTATTCGTCACTCAGCAGGCGTTAGGAAGGTAGGCACGGTTTTTGTGAGCTGGAATCTTGTATAGCGATCTTAACTATTAGCTATTAAATGCTTCGGTGTTTGCGCTTCAGCCTTCGAAATATTTGCTTATTTGTAAAGGGGTGTTCATATTGTGTTGAAGCATCCCAGTTAGGTTATCACTGCGACGCTGATCTGCCTGTCCGCGGCATGATCTAACACATTTTGGTAGAGCCGCTACACCAAGTGGTTTTTTGTATTTAGTGGAAATCTTCATTGGTAAACGTCACTGTCATATTGCAGTATTGCTCTCATTGCCTTATTTTATTTATATCTAGCCGAAAACGTTAAGGTTTTTCGTTAACTAAACTTTATTAAATATCTGTACCTATTGTACTATTAGTGAGTAAGTACCTGGTCGACCGAGCTCTGCTCGGGTGAAAATAGATAAACATATCATCCAGGTATACCAACGTTTTACCACATTCCCGAGGCTGTGAAAATAGAGAAAACGAATTTTCCCAGATATGAGACCTAGCTAGATCGATTTTTCGCCCCCGTAAATCCCTATATTGCAACTTTAATCAAAATCGTTGGAGCCGTTTTCGAGAACGTGATTACAAATATATCGCTGGCTGAATACATTAGTGGCACAAGTCGAAATTGTGGCAATTTGAGTTAGTAATGAATTCTTGTTCTAAATTAGGTACTTTATTTTATGCATTAAAGACCTGACTCGTTAGTTCATAAACTACCCGATTGGAGGCATAAGTGTCATTAGTGAATAAACGATAACGTTGCGTCTCTTTCATGCAACACCGGCTCATCGTTAATCGGCCGCATGCGCTCGCGGCTATCGCCCGTTTAATGTTATGCAATAATGTCACTTTTGAGTTGTGGCAGTTTTGCACAAATATCGCGGAGTTTTCTAAGTTGTGCTGATAAGTATTCCACGGTAAGTAGTCATTTATTTTGTTTTAAATAAAAATAATCACCATTAATATACAATAACTGTTTTTTACAGACCTCAAGAACAAACCTGATCCTGTACCCTAATTGCGTAACTTATTTTCGTAAACAATTTTGCCTAATTTATTTAATTTTGACAGTTCAACAACATTCATTGCATTATTTACGTTGTTGAGCAGATTTTCTTTTCCAACTTATGAAGCAATGGATTAGCAATCTGTTTCAAATCGAAACATATTGTGATTGTGTTGTATTACGCAATTAGGGTACAAGTGTAAAAAAATTGTGGTGCTAGAAACACAATTAATAAAAACAAATGTTTCTCCGGACTTAATTATGATTAAATGAAGGCAAGAAGACAATTTTTGTGTCTCAATTGTAGCTCAGATTTTATGTGACTCACTATTGACTGCATCAGATTTTGAGTATTCGCAATATCAACCTGAAAGCTTGGACAAACAATCTAAAAGTGTAATTTCTTTGCAAAACGATAGACCAAGGTTCTTAACCGAGCCATAGAGAGACATATTGCGCTTACCCATCACACCAATAGAAACAAGAAGTTCTGTGATCCTACTATACAGCTCATGGAGGAGAGGCGCGAGATAATCCTACAGTCTTCAGACGATGAACTCAAGTACTGGCAGCTCAATAGACGGATCTCTAAGTTCTTGAAAAGCGACCTAAACCGCTTTGGTGCAGACCGCATTAAGGACGCGATAGAGCGGAATAAAGGCTATAAGATCTTTGTAAGAGATATGTCTATTGGGCAGAGCCAGCTTGCTAAACTGAAGACCAAACCTGAGCTAATTTGGTAAACGACCCAAGAGCTGGATTGACCCGACACTGAAGACATCCTGGACGTCAGCTTGTAAAAGATTAAGATGGCTTAGAAGCACCTCAAAAACAATAAGACGCCGGGAGATGATGGAATTACAGCCAAACTCCTAAAGGTCGGCCGGAAAACCCGCTCTGAAACAAACTCCAGAAGCTGTTTGATTTTGTAATACTCAAGGGAAAAACGCCACAGGCATGGAACAGAGGTGATACTTTTCTTAAGAAGGGCGACAGTGCCCTCCTTAAAATTTATAGGCACATCTCACTTCTGAGCCATGTCTACAAGCTGTTTTCAAGAGTCATCACGAACCGTTTAGCGCGCAGGTTTAACGAATTCCAGCCTCCCGAACAAGCCGGATTCCGTAAGGCTTTAGTACCGTAGACCACATACATAAGCTGCCGCGGGTTATACAGAAGACCGAATAGTATAACCTGCCTCTCTGCTTAGCGTTTGTGGACTGCGAGAAATCCTTCGATTCGATCAAGTCATGGGCTGTAATGCAGTCTCTTCAACGGTGCCAGTTCAACTACCGGTACATCGAGGTGCTGAAATGTCTGTAAGAAAACGCCACTATGTCAGTCCGACTCTAGGACCAGAGCTCGAAATCTATCCTTCTGCAGCGAGGTGTGAGACAGGGAGACGTTATCTCTGCGAAACTGTTCACTGGAGGATGTCTTCAAGGTTCTGGATTGGAAAGGGCTAGGCAATCTAGGCATCAACATCAATGGCGAGTACATCACTAACTTTCGCTTTGCCGACAGCAAAGTTGTCATGGCTAAGACTGTGGGGAAGCTTAGTACAATGCTTGATGACTTCAGTAGAGCTTCCGAAAGAGTGGGTCTTAAAATAAACATGGACAAGACAAAGCTCATGTCAAATGCCCATGTAGGTAATACTGATTCTCATGAAGATCGGAGATATACGTCTTCACTCGAAGTGGTGGACAAGTATGTTTACCTAGGACAAACTGTGCAGTTAGGAAGGTCCAACTTCGAGAAAGAGGTCAATCGTCGAATCCAACTCAGCTAGAAAATAGCGAGAAAATATTATAAGAAGTCTCAAGACGGAAAGTCTTTGACCAGTGCGTGTTGCCAGTGATGACCTATGGCACTAAAATGTAGTCGCTCACAATGGGCCTTATTAAAAGACTAAAAGTCACCCAAAGAGCAATGGAGAGGGCTGTGCTTGAAGTTTCTCTACGTGATCGAATCAGAAATGAAGAGATCCGCGGGAGAACCAAGGTAACTGACATAGCCCGAAGAATTGCCAAACTTAAATGGCATTGCTCGCAGAACAGATGGCTGATGGGGCCAAAAAGTTCTGGAGTGGCGACCGCGTACCGGAAGACGTAGCGTCGGAAGGCCTCGCACATGGTGGACTGATGACCTGGTGAAGGCCGCAGGAATCCGCTGGGTGTGGGAAGCACAGAACCGATGAAGTGGCGGTGCTTAGGGGAAGCCTATGTCCAGCAGTGGACGTCTTTCGGCTGAAATGATGATGATGATTCTTAATACGTTTTCTAGGAAATCACAGACTCAAAAGTATGCTAATAAATATTAAGTTACTTAACATTTATGGTAGTTTTATTATGATTTAACAATTCCATTGATGAGCACTTCCAGTTTTTTTTAATACCTATTCTATTTAGCTAGTTTTACGTGAAAATGTATTGTTATTTTCTTACTTTTATATAATAATTTCTGGCATTAATCAAAAAAGTGAAAAAAAAACAATGCAGTACTGGCACAACTCGGAGTCGCCATCTTCTGAGCCTCATATTAATCAAAATAACAAAAACTAATTCAAAATTATTATAGCCGGCAACTGAAACTATAACGTAGATGTATAAAAACAAAACATGAACTATATATTCCATAAAGTACAGTCAGTAAGAGCTAATTTGTGCGCGCGCACTTGCCTTCGATTACTTATTTATGCGTTTTCTCAAATTGTTGAATTTTGTCTTGTGCCACTATTGAATTCAGCCAGCGATATATAGGTATATATTACAAATATTGTTCATTAATTAGTAAAGATTATTAAGGATAAAGTTTCAGAAACAAAAGGGCATCTGTCAAAGTAAAGAATAAGGCTTAGATTCGATCGAAAATGAAGGCATCAACGTTCGATTTACATCACTTCATAGTTATTCATAAAAACAGAAAAAATGTAATCCAAACACGTTATGCTTTAGGCCTTACAAGCCAGCGGGCGGTAGTTCATAGCGGGGCGCTAGCACTAACTGCAGTGTGAGAAAAATGTCCTAACCCTCACCTAGATAGACAAGCGCAGGCGCCGTCAGCGCTTCGCCTGTCCTTTACGACACTATTTATTGCCGCGACACCGTGAGATATGACGCCAGTTTTACACGCGGCCGGGGTAATGAGAGGCTTTTTGTTTCTGTTGAAGATCACCAATTTGGGAGTCATGGTGATTTTTGTAGCAAATCTTACAGGCTGAAAGTCATTTAAAAGAAGCCTTTAATCGACTATCAGCAAAAACTTCATCCATGCTTAAAACTATTTAAAACATCAAAAAAGCTTCGTATTTATCTGTGGTATGAATTAGTTGTTTTCTTTGTCTGAAACAAATGGGGGAACCTTTTTTATTTTTTTGGGTGGGAAATTATCAAATAACTTCTCCCGCTCTGGGTGGAGCGGGAGGGCGTGTCAGACTCTTACTGACTAAAACCCACCCGTGTTCCTTCGGTTGCCCTGTTGCCGGGGGCCACGATTTCCCTATCGGTTTTCTTCGAACCCCCGGCAGGCATTGGGGAACCTTAAATAAGTACTTTTTTTTTAAAGCCACAGTTATAAGTATGTAGTGGTTAGATACAAGTGTTTTTTGGGCTTAGTTGTTCTAGTGGTCAAAAGCGTTACTGCTGAGCACGAGGTCCCGCGAATTCGATTCCCAGTAGTAGCAGCCCGGAGTCTGAATTTGTGCCCGCTTGATGGCAATAGGCTCGCCTATTATATGGGACTTGTGGGCGAAATGTGGATGTACCATAGGTGCACCTCTGCTTAGCCCTTCGGGGATTACAGGCGTGATGTAATGTGTCTTTTGGGCATTGTCATCATCATTAGTATAAATCTGTGTATCTAATCTGCACCAGTATAGGTATTCTTTTGAGATGAGTGAACGAGACATTCACCTTAAAAGTTCAACAAAACGCAGAATCTCATTCAAAGGACCACCAGGAAAGGAATCAAAATTATTTATAAGCTTCGAAATATACCAAAACGGGTGTATTGTATGGGTATTTGTATCGCTGACTAAGTATTTTTGCGTGCCTTATTTTCTCAAAAGCGCGTTTCGACGTCCCACGCTCCCCGCCAACAGAGCTTTACAAAAATGTCGTTTTACTGCATGTGATGTCAGGTGACCTTGCAAACCACACGTGTGAGACGACCTACACGATTTTAGGCTTATTAATCGAGCTTCATCATGTTGGATAAAAAAACTTTCTCTGTATGTGAGGTTATTTTTGCGAGCGTCTTGTCATCTCGAGGTTGTGCAATGCAGTTTTTGCATGACTGTGATTTGTTGAGATAAAGAATGCTTTTCTTTTATGAGCAATGAAGCGTAGCTAATCTTGTTTTATATAAGATACCAGGCCATGCTGAAATACAAGAAGGTAAGTACCTACACCTTTACCCTGTGCATGAGGTGACTGCGATTCGAATACGTACAGTCAAAATATAGACCATCAAGTGCATACAGTCGTTATGAGCGTTTATATGCTGAAAGTGGGCAACGTCGCAAATAGATGTCAAACATTTCGCTGTTTTGATTAATTTGACAATATTACTGTATGGAAATAAGAAATGTGGCTAACTAGTTCCCCAGAACATTAATAAGTAATGAAATGCAATTATAACACTGAATTTTATGTTGTAACCGTTTTAGGTGTAAAAAAGGCATTTGGAAAGTTTCCAAATACTTTTTTTACATCTAAAACTAAATATTCAGTGTTACGATATTAATTATTGCATTTCATAATCAATATTTTAGTTCCCTAGTTAGCCACATTTCTTAATTCGATATAGTAATATTGCCAAATTAATCAAAACAGGTAAATATTTGACAGCTATTTACGATGTTGCCGACTTTTGGGATAAACCCTCTTATGACTGCAAGTTTCTGAAAGTTTTGACGCAGCCATATTGTGGGAAATTAAGGCACGCTAATTAACTAACACCGTAGCTGTATTTGACGTAATGTATTTGTAGGTAGACCAATAATATAATCATTATGCTTATCAAATCAATTAAATCACCAATGGGTCCAGCTGTTATGGCCAACATCTATGATTGAGAAGACAAGACCCATAAACATAGTTTTTTAATAGCTCGAGGTGCAAAAATATTTTTATTATGGCCACACTAATGTATTTACTTTACCTATACGGTTAGGGTTATGCATATTGTGCTAAATCGACCTATAAATAATTTTCCTTTAAATGACTCACTATTTTAATTACAGAGAACTGTTTTTATTTTACTCATGTAATTTTAATGGTTATCCTATAATTCTTAGTATAAATTCCGAGGTGTTTACACCTCGTTACATTGGCCTACTGGTATGATTAACCCATTCAACTATGGCCTGGTTTTAACTCACTAATTGTTAATTATAAAGACACATTGAAGTGTTAAATAAAATGTTCTGTGTGTTTGTTTATGTTTGAGGTCTTAACTAGAGGTGTTGTGCCCAAGATACAGGCTGTGCCTAGTTTGGGACCAACGATACCTCCAAATTGTAATTTTGAATGTTTAAGTAAACGATATATTTTATTTTACTTTTTAGGGTTCCGTACACGAAGGGAGCCAAACGGAACCCTATTACTAAGCCTTCGCTGTCCGTCTGTCTGTCAGCGGGCTGTGTCTCATGAACCGGAATAGGTAGACAGTTGAAAATTTCACAGATTGTGTATTTCTATTGTCGTTACAACAAATAATAAAACCAAAATGAAGTTAAAAATTAAAGGGGTCCCCATAAAATAAACGTTTTTTTTTGCTAAATATTGTACGGTGGTACGGAACTCATCGTGTGTGAGTCCAACTCGCACTTAGCTGGTTGTTTTTAAATCTTTAGTACTTACATACTTTGTTTAAAGTTAAGTAGATAGTAGGTAGTCATAAAACGACTCCGCTACTGAATGTCGAAGTTTGAAATGTCGACGTATGTTAGTTCTAAAGTACAGGATCTCGATGTACGCCAGTTCGAAAGTGCACTGGAGCGAAGTATGCAAGGCCGACGTATCGTTAGTTAGAAAGCATACGAAGTATGAAATGCCTCCGTACTGTTAGTTAATAAAAAGCATACGAGTGCAATAGGACTATTCGCACTCGTATGCTTTCTAAGTTCGATATCGACACTATCGCTATTGGAACAATTGTAATAGGTAATAAACAAAACACATTCATAAATAGATATATCTTTAAATTATTAAAAAGAAAGAAACAAATTAAACCAGAACCAAACAAAAAAAAATGCGCTTGGAGCATTACATAACATAATGTTATTAAAAACACCATTTAGATTAAATATGTGTTAAAGTATCAGTAATTTAATTTATTTCAGTTTTGTATATAAAATTAAATCTTCATATACGCTATGTACGCAAGACCACTTATGTATTCTTTTAAATCTACGTTATCCTTCTTTAATAACTGTTCTCTGATTTTTAGGATATGGCGTGATTTTTGGTATTTACGTATTTCTTTATATTAGCATTAATTCTTTCAATCTCCAACATTGTATTTTTTTGTTCTTTTTGCAATTTTTTCATCGATTTATAGATATTGAATTTTTTCCTGTTCAGCAAGTTATTCCAACGATTATGCCAATTTTCAATATTGTTTTGGGTAGTTGGGATATTAGCGTTCACACAATCTATTACGGACCATATCTGAGGCGGAAATCTTGGGGCCGACTTCTTCAGCTGTAATTTCAGTGTCGACACTTTCTTTCGATTAGTTACACATTTATAAACTCCATGAACATAATATTCAGAAAACCAGTCAGTCACTTTTTTTGCTTCTTCGGGTATAATTTGCTCGCGAATAATTTCAAATGTGGATGGTATCTCAGTTGGGTCTAAAAAAGCAAGGGCCGCTAGATGGCGCAGGTACCAGGTACTATATTTATTGCAAAATTATAGAAATTGTGAGAGTAGATAGTATTTTTCCAAGTGGCATTAATTAATTTGATGTCCTACAACTGTGATATCGCTTCATCATTTTAACTCATTCGTAAAAATGGAGAACAGTAAATGTGAGTTTGTTATGTCGCATAAAAATAATAATCTTTTGTTTCTTGATGGGTTTCTATATATGATTAATAAAAAGTGTGATAATGTGTTCTACTGGAATTGCATGAGAAAAAAGTCGTCGAGTTGTGGCGCCACGGTAACTACAAGAAAGAATGGTGATGATCATCATGTACACAAATTTAACAATATAATTCATCTTCATGAACCAGATTCGAATACTGCTGAAGCAAATACCGTCAGGCACTCATTAAAAAGAAAAGCTGCCGACAGTTTTGATAGGCCTGGGCAAATTATTCAAAAAAGTATACAGGACGTGCCTAGTACGTCATCTCCTTTTATGCCGTCAAAAGAAGCTATGCGTTTGATCATTCATAGAGAAAGGATGAGAAATGAACCAAAACTACCGAAAACATTGAATAATAATAATAATAACCCCACCGCCGTATCTCTACGTTGACGTCGTGGTGGGGCTTGCGCGCTCCGAATTCTGGGTCTGTGCCGGTAGTTTATTTTACCGGAACAGGTCTAGGATGAGGAGCCAGACCAAGAGAGATACAAAAACCCGCAGGGCAGCATGTGGCGAGCTGTTGGGCAGTAGCGACCCCACGAACCCTATCTCCCCGGAGAAATCTTGTTCCTCACCTCTGGCTTGCCTTAATTGGCCGGTTGGAGTGAGCACTGACGAGGAACAGAGCCCCCACCTCATTCTCGCCTTTATTGGCCGGCTTGAGTGGAGATTCGCAAGAGCAAACGTGCTCGGAGGAAGGAAGTATTTCAGTAAGTGCTCGTAGGGATCTTGACCATCTTCCGGGCTCTGGGATTGTTCTGAAAGCCGTGGAATACCTCTCCACTCCTCAAGCACCTCAAGACATGTTGCCCCCTTGTTGCTACGACACTGTGCTAGCGACCGTTTTCGGGGGCCCATTAATGAGTGTGCAAGTCACCCCCTGCCATTTTATCCGTGTGTATATAAAACATTGATCAGGCAGGGGCCATAGTCCTTCCATAGTTTCAGGTGACCAGTCCACTTTAGCCACCCAAACCCATAGTCCAATATCTTTGTTTCCTTAATTACAATAGTCCTACACCAACCGGGGGTTGTCCTTGGCTGCACTTGCATAGTACGAACAGGGATAATCGTCGGTTGGTACCTCATTTCATTAAAAACGTCTAAGGGGCCTCTGCGAGTTGGCTTCGGCCCCTCGTACGCCTTCCAAAGGTCCGGGACTCTAAGGTCCCGAGAAATGTCAAAGACGTAAAAATAATAATAATAACCCCATCGCCGTATCTCTACGTTGACGTCGTGGTGGGGCTTGCGCGCTCCGAACTCTAGGTCTGTGCCGGTACAGTTTACTTTGCCGGAACGGGTCTGGGATGAGGAGCCAGACCAAAAGAGATACAAAAACCCGCAGGGCAGCGTGTGGCGAGCTGTTGGGCAGTAGCGACCCCACGGACCCTATCTCCCGGGAGAAGTCTTGTTCCTCACCTCTGGCTTGCCTTTATTGGCCGGCTGGAGTGAACACTGACGAGGAACGGCGCTCCCGCCTCATTCTTGCCTTAATTGGCCGGCTTGAGTGGAGATTCGCTAGAGCAAACGTGCTCGGAGGAAGGAAGTATTCCAGAAAGATGCTGGTAGGGATCTTGACCGTACTTCCGGGATTGTCCTGATAACCGTGGAATACCTCTCCACTCCTCATAAGCACCTCAGGACGTGTTGCCCCCTTGTCGCTACGACACTATGTGCTAGCGACCATTTTCGGGGGCCCATTATTGAGTGTGCAAGTCACCCCCTGCCATTTTATCCGTGTGCATATAAAACATAGATCAGGCAGGGGCCATAGTCCTTCCATAGTTCCAGGTGACCAGTCCACTTTAGCAACCCAAACCCATAGTCCGATATCTTTGTTTCCATATCTTACAATAGCCCTACACCAACTGGGGGTTGTCCTTAGCTGCACTTGCATAGTGCGAACAGGGATAATCGTCGGCTGGTAGCTCATTTAATTAAAAACGTCTAAGGGGCCTCTGCGAGTTGGCTTCGGCTCCTCGTACGCCTTCCAAAGGTCCGGGACCCCTGGGTCCCGAGAAATGTCAAAGACGTAAATAATAATAATAAAGTTTATTGTTCTTCTCTCACATAGAATTTTACAAACAATTTAAAAAACAAACAAACAAAACATTAGCGATAATTGTTGTGATCTATGCGAGAGACTGGTTTCTGTACTAGGAGACCTGTATGACAGATTACCAGCCTCTCCAGACTCCGGACAATAGGTGACAGCTGTATACAACATCAGTGATATGTAATAATTAACAGGGATTAAGCTATGTGCAGTGAGATTGTTGATGTTATGGGGATACAAAGTGGTGCAGAGAGATTGTTGCTGTTATGGGGGTACAAAGTGGGTGAGAGGAACTAAATTGCATGAGTGAGTAATTGAGTATGTGTGCGTGAGTGTGTGTGCGCGAGTGTGAGTGCGAGTGTGTGGGAGCGTGTATGTGTCTGTGTGAGTGTGTGTGGGAGAGAGAGAGTGTGTGTGTGAGTGCGTGTGTGCGGGGTGAAGGAGGTGACAGTATATGCAGTTGGTTAGGATGGTACAATAAGCAGATTTTCAGTGTCATCGTAGTTGAGGGACTTAAGCCAGGCAGTAATAACCCTCTTACAATTAGCTCTTGTAAGAGGGTAAACTGTTAGCTTCTTATTTATCTTATTATATAGATGTCCACCAAGAAATTCAAAGAATTTGCGTGAGAAGGCGGTACTACGATTAGAAAGTGTTGGGCAAACCCTGTGTTTGACTCTCTTGTTTACATTAAGTAAAGGATCATACCCTATTAGTGAATGTTGTTTTAGAGCTGAGCACAGAATATAAAGTTGTCTTACTGTCAGCACATCAAAGAGCAAGTACAGATCTTTGGTAGGAAAGAAGAAAGGTAACGACAGGCTTACTTTTAGTACCGCTCTTTGAGCTCTTTCAAGTTTTATTAAGTAAGTTTTACAGGTACCACCCCATACCGTAATACAATAAGTTAGAATGGATTGGCACAGTGCCATGTAAACCATTTTAATGACATTTTTATCTGCAATACGGCTTAAATTTTTAAAAATGAAAATTAGTTTTCGAGTTCTGGAAGACAGTAGGTCCAGGTGGTATTTGAAGCCGAGAGTACTATCAATCATGACTCCCAGGTACTTTACACTAAAAGCTATTTCTAATCGACTGCAGGAACAGGAGTGGGCAGATGAACAGTAATGGGCCTTGATGTAATAATTTTCGTGAACTGCGGATGAGATGTTTTTAATAGAGAATGGTACAAATTTAGTTTTGCTGACATTGAGAGTAAGGCCGTTGTTATTGAGCCAAGAAGTTACAGTATTGAACCCAGATTGAGCGAGGCTGTAAACCTCATCCCAATTGTCGCCATGGAAGATCAACGCAGTGTCATCCGCAAATGTGACAATTTTGCCATTTTGTAGTAGCAGGTCACACAGGTCATTGATGAAGGTGAGGAAAAGCGTGGGCCCAACCACACTACCCTGAGGAACACCGTAGCAAACAGGCAAGTCATCACTAGTGAATTCTCCAATTCTAACTCTCTGTTGCCTGTCAGCAAGGTAATCCCCAAATAGTTTGAGCTGTGTATCACGAATCCCCATACTTTGTAGCTTAGTTAGTAGGAGAGGAACAGAGACTGTGTCAAAAGCCTTAGCTAAATCCAGGAATATCGCTATCACTTTCTTTTTGTGGTCTAGCTTATCAACAACGTGATCGATCAATTCGTGAACCGCATCATTGGTCGAGATTCCAGCTCTAAAACCAAATTGGGATTTTGAAAGCAAGGACTTGGTCTCAAGATAGTTAATTAGACGCTTGTTAATAAGTTTTTCTGCTAGTTTAGAGAGAGTAGAAAGTAAAGAGATGGGTCGGTAGTTGTTGACACAGTCCCTGTCACCACTCTTGTAGATTGGGATTACTTCAGCAAGTTTAAATTCCTTCGGAAAAACACCACTGAGGAACATTAAGTTGAAGATGTACGTTAAGGGGGGGACAAGGATAGAGTGGTATCTTTTAAGAAAAGCTCCTGAGATATTGTCTCGTCCAACTGTATTGATTTTTTTTAGGTTTAGGATACACTGACGAACCTCATCCTCATCAGTGGGGAGCACAACGAAGGAGGAAGGGCAAGAGTTAGCGTGTGGTGTGCAGATAGATGGATTTCCGTCGTGAATGTTTTCAGCAAGGTTTTTGCCAATAGACACAAAAAAATTGTTTATTGCATTGACAGAGGCAGAAGGGTTTGGGGTGGATATAAGATCCATTGCTGGGTTTGATTTTTTGTTGGAGTGTGTTATTTGTTTTACAGCGTCCCAAAGTTTTTTATTGTTGGTTTTAGCTGCTTTATCTAATAGGTTTTTTTCATAGTCCATTTTTAGTTTTTTTAGTAGCCAGTTGCAAAAGTTTCTGTACCTTTTGTAGGTGATCTTGACGATTTCATCATTAGGTTTTTTTTTGATTTTATGTGGAGTTTATCTCGATTTTTCATACATCTCAAAAGACCAATTGTTATCCAGGGCTTTTTAATCCTCTTGCGATTAGGAATGGAAACGGTTCGTGTGTTAGCTAGTATTTTAGAGTTTAGGTCATTGACTAACAAAGTAGTAGCTACATTTACATCAGTTATTTCGTAGATGGAGTTGAGACATATATTTTGCATATCGTTGTCAAGGCCTATGTAGTTAACTTTCCTAATGGTAGATGTTGTCAACGGATGGTGGTGGTTTTCAAGCACAAGTATCACACTGTCATGGTCGGTAATAGACGTCTCAGCGACATAGCAAAAGGCAGGGAGTCTACTTTTTAGCATGACGTGATCTAAACAAGTTTTACTGTGTGTTGGTAACTGGTGGGCAGGTAAAAGACCTATGGAAGCTAGTAGATTTAAGTAGGATGATGAGTTAGCATCGTTAGTGTTAATAGTTATGTCCACGTTAATATCTCCAATGAGTATGATATTAGGGAAGTTTAAGCTACTTAAAAGGTTACTGAGAGATTCAAGAAATGGGTTAATGTTTTTATTACCAGGAGGTCTGTATATTGCAACGACGAGGGTACTACTGTCAACCTTTATTGTAATACAGTTGGCATCAATAATGGTTGGTTCCGATATTATTGGACTTAAATTATCTTTGAAGTACACGATGACCCCTTCATTTTGGGTGATGTTATTTTCAGTTTTAGCAAAGTCGAAGCCTTCAATTGGAGGAATGTTGTGGGAGTGGCGTAGCCAACACTCCGTGAGTATGATAAGATCCCACTCAGTATTTGATCTTTTAAGAAGGGTTAACAGGCTAGGATAGTTACGATTAACACTACGGATGTTCTGATGTATTATTTTTAGGCTAGAGTGTGGCCTTTTAATTAGATTAGGACACTCTTCTATTTCGCAAGTGGATGAATCCGCTATAACAAAATTATCAAGATCATTATTAATTTGGTTTATGTTATCGAATTTTGATAATTTGAATAAGTAGGTGAATTAGAGCACGTCAATAGACTGTAGTTATGTGGAAAGTAAGTGTGATTTAAAGGTGCAGAGTTATAAAAAGATGTGACGATTAATACCTTATAGTTAGATTGAAAATTAGTCAAGCAAATGTAATATAATGATTTTGTTATACCCGACGAGTATACCAAATTTGAAGGTGAGCAATTTTTAATTGGCCATTACGTTGATGAGACCGATACAATTCTTGTGTTTAGTACAAAAACAAATCTTCGCCTTTTGGATAAATCTCAATTTTGGATTATGGATGGCACGTTCCAGTGTTGTCCAAGTCTGTTTTACCAATTGTATTCGATACATGGGCAAGTGGGCCAGAACGATGATACGAAGCAGGTACTACCATTTGTTTATGGTTTTTTGTCGAGTAAATCTGAAAGAATTTATGGCATATTTTTACAAATTGTACTGCGATTTACATTCAGTCAATTAAATATTAATCTCGACCCGGAATTCATTATCACAGATTTTGAGTTAGCTGCGATAAGAGCTAGTGAAAGTGTTTTCCCAAACGCAAAACACAAATGTTGTTATTTTCATTTGACCCAAAATATTTGGAAGCATATCCAAAAGGAAGGATTATCAAAAAAGTATGTTAGTGACAGTAATTTTGCGCATCAAATGCGTCATCTAGCAGCCCTTACTTTTTTAGACCCGACTGAGATACCATCCGCATTTGAAATTATTCGCGAGCAAATTAAGAAGCAAAAAAAGTGACTGACTGGTTTTCTGAATATTATGTTCATGGAGTTTATAAACGTGTAACTAATCGAAAGAAAGTGTCAACACTGAAATTACAGCTGAAGAAGTCGGCCCCAAGATTTCCGCCTCAGATATGGTCCGTAATAGATTGTGTGAACGCTGATATCCCAACTACCCAAAACAATATTGAAAATTGGCATAATCGTTGGAATAACTTGCTGAACAGGAAAAAATTCAATATCTATAAATCGATGAAAGAATTGCAAAAAGAACAAAAAAATACAATCTTGGAGATTGAAAGAATTAATGCTAATATAAAGAAACGTAAATACAAAAAATCACGCCATATCCTAAAAATCAGAGAACAGTTATTAAAGAAGGATAACGTAGATTTAAAAGAATACATAAGTGGTCTTGCGTACATAGTGTATATGAAGATTTAATTTTATATACAAAACTGAAATAAATTAAATTACTGATACTTTAACACATATTTAATCTAAATGGTGTTTTTAATAACATTATGTTATGTAATGCTCCAAGCGCATTTTTTTTTGTTTGGTTCTGGTTTAATTTGTTTCTTTCTTTTTAATAATTTAAAGATATATCTATTTATGAATGTGTTTTGTTTATTACCTATTACAATTGTTCCAATAGCGATAGTGTCGATATCGAACTTAGAAAGCATACGAGTGCGAATAGTCCTATTGCACTCGTATGCTTTTTATTAACTAACAGTACGGAGGCATTTCATACTTCGTATGCTTTCTAACTAACGATACGTCGGCCTTGCATACTTCGCTCCAGTGAACTTTCGAACTGGCGTACATCGAGATCCTGTACTTTAGAACTAACATACGTCGACATTTCAAACTTCGACATTCAGTAGCGGAGTCTTTGTTTCATTTTGACAGTTCAACAACATTCATTGCGTTATTTATGTTGTTGAGCAGACTTTTTTTTCTAACTTATGAAGCAATGGATTAGCAATCTGTTTCGAATGATTCAGATTGTGATTGATCGTATAATACGCAAGTTAGTAGGTACCTGCCTAGGTTCAGAATTTGTTAAAGATTAGAGACTTTCTTGTATTCTAACGCACGAAAAGTTTAGACTTCTCGATTTCGGAACCTAGCCTAAACACTTGAAATTCTGATTGTATGAAATCGTGTATCAGTCAATATTCTTACAATGACCTTTAGTCAAATTCAAAAAGTAGTCAACTATTGATTAAGCTATTGAAACAGTCCAAATCTACCCAAGGAGTTTGTACAATAGGTATATTATTAAATCTACTAGGTACCTACAACAATAAACAAAATTAGTGTCAATCTAAGCTAAACTTTTAAGCATTTCATTGTCCCAAAAAGGCACGAAAGCTCTCAATTTGGCAATGCCAATACTTTAATCAGTGTTCCTTCTACGTACAGATCATGTATAACTGTCAACGTGAATACAAAATCATAATAATATGTGATCATGATTCGCAGTCGCAGCCCGCTTCGCTGTCACGTCAGATAATCGAATAATTCAGGGAACTGTCATGGCTGCCGTATTTGGCGGGAAAGCAATCCGCTTAAGCCCAAATGGGCATGCGCTGGGATACTACTCTTTGGTTCTTTATTGCATGACATGGTGTTGCATAAGTACTGCATTTTTACCTAACGCAACGGGGTATAAATAACTAAGTACAAAGTTACGTGATTATGTACTTTTTAGTTGACCTTAATTTGCTCTTACATAAACAGTGTAGGTTTTAAAGCATGTTTTTAGGGTTCCGTAGTAAACAAGGAACCGTTATAGTTTCGTCATGTCCGTCTGTCTGTCCGCGGTCTAGCTCCGAGACCCTTAGTACTAGAAAGCTGTAATTTGGCATAGGTATACATATTAATTACGCCAACAAAGTGGTAAAACAAAATTATGAAAAACATTTTTTTTTAGGGTATCTCTGATACACGTAAAGTGGTGATGTTTATTTTTTTATTTTTTATCTCATGGTGAGGGGTATCATTGGAAAGGTCCTTCAAAAATATTGTGAGTTTGTGAAAACCATTTTTGGATTCAGGGATTCGTTTGCGAAATATTAAGCTTTAAAGTGCTAATTTTTGTTAGAGTCAAGTGTCTCCCCCCCCTGCCGGCTAAATGGTTGGTTTTGGGTGTGTGAAAAAAATCCCAACAGTAGTTTATATAACGAAATTAAAAGGAAAACTATCACAGCTAAGTAGGCTCTACAGGTTAACGAGTAATAATCAACCAACTTAACTTTGCAGTTGCGAAAACATGTTTTCCCATACATTCCGTATGGGAGAACATATTTTTCAACTACAAAGTTAAGTTTGTTTTTGGGATAAATTCATCCCAACTACGGAACCCTTCATTGTGCGTGGTCCGACACGCACTTGGCCGGTTTTTAATTGTTGAGGTCAGAGGCGTGACGCATAATATTGTGCATACTTCTAAGGGTTAGTGGTGCCGATTCCCTTGTTCACAAACTAAACTAAATTTAAGTTCAGTGCATCTTTTTCTTTCTTTCTAAGATAAATTTTAGTTCAGTCCTGTCAAATTAATCAGCGCCTGTCACTCTCCATACAAGTTTAGACATGATTAAAAACTAGCCGACTAAAATTACGTCAATTTACGTCAAGCGCTGATTAATTTGACAGGACTAAACTTAAATTTATCTTCTGTCCTTTTCTTAATGAAATAGAAAGAAAATGATGCACTGAACTTAAATTTAGTTTAGTTTGTGAACAAGGGAATCGGCACCATTATCTATTATGTTAGATTACGGCCTATGAAAAACTGCAAACTTACGAAAAGTCTGAAAATAATAGTTTTGTTTATGGAGGTCCCCTTGCTGCCTATTTGGTATGTGGGTAAGTATAACTTATTGTAATTAATTTAAGAATGGAGTCTTATTATCTCATACGTTCAACTAGTGAAAAAATTAAGTTGCACCGATAGCGTAACGTAATAACTTTTAATAACGACAGACAGTCGCCTCTCAGTACCTTCTCCGTAACTCAGCTTGCGTGAATACCTGTTTCCTAAAAGGAATATGATAGAAAATGATTGGCCCAAAGTAACCACTCAATTCAGTTAATACGGGTTAACTTTTACTCTAGGATTTTCCACCTAACCCCAAAAAGAACTCGATTTGAACACCTATACGAAAAAACTTTTAAGAAATTATATGGGGAAAAATTGGATGGCCCACTGTGAAGATGCGAGTGTATTATTGGGGTCTGCGTCATACAATTTTACTTCGTTTGCATCTGGAGTCTGGGTCAAAAACACACTACTATGAAGTGGTGTAGGTACTTGCCTATGTGCTGGAGAAGGATTAGCGGAATTTCATGGTGAGCTTAGTTTTCCGCCAAATATTATCCTATGCGTCAGTAGGTACAGACGTCAGCACATCAAGCTACTACAATCTGTCAAATTTATTTAATAGATTTTCAACTTTATCGCTGAAGCATAAGGTTCAAAGTTGATTGGGAAAATTTGACAGTTTTCAAGACAGCGCTGCGAACAATACAGTGAAGCATGCCAAAACTACACCTCCACTCTGTGCATACACGCTCACACCCACACTTTTACAACTATTTACAATAAAACTACACCGCACTAAGTGCACACATGTTTACGAAACCGGCTTCACGTCACTGTTGCCAGCGCTATGCCTTGGTTTTTTATTTGATCTGAGGCCATCACAGTAATCACGTTTCCCAAAAACCTATATTAGTCACACACAGATAAATAGAAGATCTTCCACGCAAAATTAACGACGGCCAGTAGTAAAAAGTGATTACATTCGTTTCGGTACCTACGTACTGGCAACTTGTATCGAAACAATGAGAGAGATCGATGCGCGTGGGCACTGGGCGGCAACACCACTTGTAAGGCGTAGATACATCGTGGAACATTATAAAGAAAATAACCTTTAAGTAGGTAATAAAGTATATGTTGGAGTCTTGAAGGCCCAGGGATTGAGAGATCAGCTACTCGAGTGTGTTGGTCAATTTCATTATTTACTTTTAAAAGTGAAACTTTTATTACATCGTCTCAAACTTTTTCGTCTGTGTGTTGCATGTCGCGTGACGGTCGGCCGCGGAGTAGGGATAAAGTGAAAGGCGCTCGTCAGAGCAGCCAAGGCCAAAATGGCGGCGCCTATAGAAGTTTCACTTTTACCGTGGTTTCATAAAACCACACAATCCTTTTTTTTAATTTAGGTAATCACCACTGAGTGACGGTGAAGGAATAAATCATGAGGAAACCTGTACCCTAATTGCGTTATACACGATCAATCACAATCTGTTTCGATTTGAAACAGATTGCTAATCCATCTCTTCATAAGTTGAAAAAAAAAATCTGCTCAATAACGTAAATAACGCAATGAATGTTGTTGAACTGTCAAAATGAAACAAATTAGTCACAATCGTTTACGAAAATAAGTTACGCAATTAGGGTACAGGGGGCCTACCACCAGCTCAAAAGCAGTATTATTTTAATATTACTTCAGTGTGGGAAAGAGATGAAGCTCTACAGGACGTATAGCTCCATCTCTTTCTCCCACTGAAGTAATTTTTAAATA
Organism: Agrochola lychnidis; assembly: GCA_963680765.1. Taxonomy (NCBI): domain Eukaryota; kingdom Metazoa; phylum Arthropoda; class Insecta; order Lepidoptera; family Noctuidae; genus Agrochola; species Agrochola lychnidis. Next base: position 20,818,922 of record OY796865.1, on the reverse strand, counting down.
ATACTGCTTTTGAGCTGGTGGTAGGCCCCCTGGACTTGTGTAGTTTGTAAGGAGAAGAGTCTCTTCTCTGGAGAAAAGGAGTTTTCTCTAAAGAGGGAAAATTACAGGCTATGATTATATATTTAGCTACCTTTTAGATAGGTAAAAGGAATAAACTCAACGTTTCAATAAAAAAATATGTGAAAGTGATTGAACTTGGTCGCTTCAGATCTTGTTTCGATTTTACTCGAACTTGGCCTTTTACAAACGTGTTTCGGTTGGCCCTTCTGAATTGCGAATTTGCGTAGCTGATATTGCAGTAACAAAAATCAAAACTATTTTCGGTGGGATGTAAATGGCAACACTTGAATTTGGAAAAAAGAAACATCCCCGCAAAATTCTCCAGGTACCGCCGTCTAAACGAATTTCATGGGAAAAAATCCTCATCACGTCATTGTGACACAGTCTTTATGTCTTTACAGTCACAAGGTTTTAAGACGTTTCTTTTTGTCGTACGACAATAAATCGGCCAAGCCCACGCTTCCGTAGCCTATTATTTACATAATCAAATGATCATTCCGCATCGGTTGGCAACTTGGACTCGGGAAACAAAAGGCTAATGAAAAAAAAAAAAAAACAATTGCTTTTTAAAGTTTCGCTGGGTGGTTTTCGATACACGTAGGTGGACACCTTAAATTTTATGATTCTTTGTCAGTTGTGTCACTCAATCAAGATAAAATTAAATTTTTAATGTGTTTGATTGAAGTTAAATTAATTTATTGGGTTATTATTATTACTTACTTAAGCATTATGGCACGTGTGGAGATGGTGCGCTGGAGGCCAAAATTAATTGTGAGAAATATTTAAGTAGGTATAAGTACCTATTTACCTACTTTTTGATAGGTCAAGCTGAATAATTTATCTTTACAATGTTCCCTAGGAAATTAATAATATCGGTAGGTACACACGGCTACACATCAAGATATATAATTCCAGTTTATGCTGATCTCGCATTGCATAGAATTTCCGTACGATGCGAGGTCAGCTTATACTGGAAAAGTATAGCTTGATGTGTAGCCGTGTGTACAGACGCCAGCACTTCAAGCTACTACAATCGGTAAAATTTATTTAATAGATTTTCAACTTTATCGCTGAAACATAAGGTTCAAAGTTGATTGGGAAAAATTGACAGTTTCGGGTAGCTTGATGTGCTGGCGTCTGTACATCCGTGCCGTGCAACAACTCAGTGTCATCAAAGGACTGGAGGATCCCGCAAAGTGTTCAGTGTCTATTAGGTTGACTTGGTTTGACGGGTAAATAATACCTTGAAAATACTTAATTAATGCAACATGTATTTCATAAGGTCTATGAATAAATGTCACTAAGCTGTAACTGGGTACTTATTTTCCTTTAGCCGGTCTCTACCTGCTAAATCGAGGTTAATTAATACGATAAACAAAAATTGAATACCTACTTTACTTTGACACCATCTATCTCATCTGCCAGATCGGTGTAGAGCCGAGTTAGTACTATTATTTATTCTGGGCTTCTACGGTTTTACCTAGCAAGGTTTTATCAGAGAACACAATATACAAGCGCAGTTAGTTACGGAGTTAAAAACAAACACATGAGGTAATAACGATAACAATTAAAATTTATTAATAATAATAAATAAATCTCAAAATATATCTCATACAAAATAAAATATAGTTAATAATTAATAGTATGGCAAAAAGAGAATTAAATAGTAGGTACCTAATTGGAAATAGTCCGGCAGTCTCACCACTCACAACACTATCACGCGAATGTCCGGTCGATGTAGTCGCAGTCGAACTCCGCGAAGAACGAGTCGAACGGAGACAGCGAGTCCTCGGCGAACTCGGAGGGAGTGTCCTGCTCCAGCTCCGTGGAGAACTCGGACAGCTCCGAGCACAGCGGCGAGGGCCAGCGCTCCGGCCGGGGCCCGTCGCCAGGCCCGGACTCCCGTAGCGCCGCCGACAGCGCCGAGATGTACCGCATGGCCAGCCTCAGCGTGGTGATCTTAGTGAGCTTCTCGCAGGGCACCGGAGTTCCAGTGATGGCTGACGCTGGGACGGCGCGTCGAAGAGTCTCAAACGCGCGGTTGATCTCTCGCATGCGACTCCTCTCGCGTGCATTGGCTGTTTTCCTCCTGTACTTGCTAAGTGGCTGCGGCGTCCGGCGAGCGCGCGGCTCGCGGCTGCGCGCGGCGCGCGGTCGCAGCTGGTACTTGTCGTGATCGGGCATGGAGTGCGGATTGACGCCGGCGGCCGCCCCACGCGACCACGCCGCCCGCGCAGTAACGCCGCAAGTAAAATACGCTCACTCCGCCCACTTGCCCCGCTCCGTTCATATACAGTCGCGCAGAGAGCTTTTAACATTGCATTGTATTGAAATTAAACCTACACAGTTACGGTAAACATAAATTATGGAATGTATGAGGTGTCAAATGAGACAAGCAATATTTATGGCACGAGATTTTTTGCCCAATTTTATTGCTGCAGAAAAAGAAATATTCATTTAACCGGAACACGAGCCATGTAGTCACACATTGTCGTGGTTGTCGTAAAGTTTTGAGAATATGTAATAACAACACTATTACCTAGCGGGGTAGAAGAAAAGTCCCAAAATCCCAAAGGCCAACATATTATTCCTGTAAAAAAAAAATAGAATTTACATGACATTACTTTTTTAAAACACTTCAATTAAACGGTTGTTTTCTATAAAATAATAAGTAACTACGAGTAGGTAGTAATTTTATAACAGTTATTCATAGTAATATAGGTACCTACCTAGGATGCATCATCACCCGCAAGTATCGGTAATTAATTAAGTATAATACTTGAGCGCTCCCCTGTACCTCGGTCACAATGAATGAACAGCATCGCAGCTAAATAACTCATTGGGTAATGGGTAGTAATCCGATTGATATCATTAGCATATTCGATTCGGCATTTCCGTTCTGAAGGCTCTGCGTGGACTAATTGTTTACCGACCTTGCCGAACGAAGTACTCGACTGTTCCTGCCTACTTACGTGGGTTATGATCAAGTCATGTGTAGGCGATCATTGGTGACGCAAAGTCTCATTATGTAATGCTACTACGTACCTGCATAGGTTGCAATTCGGCCCTTTGCACTTTGTATAGTTAGGCAATGTTACCAGCCAGTTTCTTTTTTGCATTAATTACTCCCACTGACATCAAATTTTGGTGAAGGAATTTGTAGGCACTCTTAATATTATTTACAAATGATATCAAACCAATTTATGAATAATATTATAATTATCACAATATGAGAATAAAAATAAAACGAACTATGTAGGTGGTACACTGGCTGTCTGGTAACATACCCGAGTCATAGCAACAGCCCAATAAAAAATTTAAAGGAGAAAATGAATAAGGTGGGAAAAGCATACCTAATTGGAATTTTCAGAAATACATTATTATCACGGTAGTTTTATCTTCCGTAGCCTTATTCGTGCCAATAATTACTTCATTCATGACTTTAATTAAGTCTTCGCTAGCAATGGAGATGCAGTGTAAATTACTGCTCTACTTAGACAACAGGCGTTACTTACATGTTATGAAAGAAAACTGCGTGAATTTCCTAGAACAAATAACTGAGAAAACATTGTGTAAGTTCCCGCCATTACGATGTAAATTGGAGTTTGACGTCATGGATTTACTAGATGCATTTCCCGAGTTAGGGGAGGTTTTGATCAAAGAAACAACAAAATTTCAAAAAATGTGCAACGATATTTTGTTTGCTTGCCTCCAGGCAACCGATATCGAGATAAATAATAGTATAGAATATGCTCAGGTGGCCGTTACATTACGTTTGAAGAGTGTACCTAAACTTTCTAAATCTAACCCTCGTCATTATAAAGGTTTGGTGTCTATTGACGGCTTGCTGTTATCTTTTTCGAGGCCAGAGAGCTATGTTTACCATTCCGTTTGGTCGTGTCCAGAAGAATGTGACGGCAGCGAAGTTATTCTACACTACATACCAAAACTCCCACCGAAGTGCTATGTGTGCAAAAGTATTCTCTTTGAAAACAGTGGTTTGAGACGATGCGGAGAACAAGTAGCTGCTACATTCAAAGTAAAAGATCAGTTGCTACCAAAAAGATTCCTTATTATAGATGATTTATTTCCCAAATTAAGCCTTGGTACGAGTTACATTTTGCACGTTGTTGTAACAAAAAAAGTTACAGCAGTATGGTCTCTAGAAAAAATAATTCCTTTGCCTGCGCCGTTAACTAGTCCCATTTCCAAAGATGTAGAAGAACTGTTCAATGCTTGTAAAGGAATACCTTGGAAGTTCGTATACTGTCTGGCTTCGACTATAGGATTCAATGTTTGCCCTTTGAATTGCTTTATGCATCTCAAGATAAATCTGTTATTAAGTCTTACGAGTATTAAGGCAAACGCTATAACGGACGCAAGTATCGTCCACGTCCTAGTAGGAGGTTTTGATACCAGATTTGTAGGGGAAATAATGACCCAAGCAGCGAAACTTGCAGACAGATCTGTGATTTTAGGGGTATCTAATTCAGTAGCGTCCACTGCGCTGATAGGCAGTTCAGGAGGAGTTTGTGTCCTGCCTTTACCCCTCCACATCTACCACCACAAGCAAGTTTCAACTGTACTATCAGCCATTGAAACAGGAGATATAAATACTGGCACAGGATTAACAAAGCTGAAGTCAGCAGTTTGGGCGCAAGGAATGGATTTCAAAAAGATGATACTGTTTAACGTGGCGAGTGTATTCGGGAATGTTTGCCGCGGTGACTATGGCGAAGATTACGATGAAATAGTAGACTTTGTTCTTCAACAGGCTGTAGACCCAGTTGGTGTAAGTAAGGAACAAATACAAGCCCTCAAAGATGTCGCGAAGTATATAGATCTAGTCGCAGGAATCGAGGTCGATTTAGATGATGCAACGGAGAACTTGTTGCGAAGTTACTTTTTAGCAGCTCGTAAGGAGAATACGAAGTGTGTTTCAGTTGGCAGCATGAGTGCTTTAGTAGCAATTTGCCTCACTTCAGCCAGGCTGTGTCGTAGAAAAGTTGCTAATATTGACGACGCAGTATTTGCGATTTGGTTACACGTCAGCGGGAGTCCCGAGCCGCGGTTTGCCCCCGAAGAATACCTACAAACCCCGGCAGACGTGAGAAAATTACAAAAAATTATAAACAGCTTCAGAGATTGGCTAGAACAATTTACTGGTACTTGTCTGCTTTGAGATTTTCCTGCTATGCGGTGGTTTTTTTATGGTAGGTTTATTTTAAATTTAGTTAATTTGTTAAATGTTCTTATTTATGTCCTTTGATTGATTAAAACTTTAACATAAAATGACATAGTTTTTTTTCTTTTTAACAGACAATAATTCAGAAATTTTGAAGAAGTTACACATAAAAAACAAATTTTTAACAGTTATACATTTATTATAATTTTAAATACAATATTCAAATATTATGTTTTTGACTAGAACACGAAACAATGGTTAGTATTAAATTCTCGATACAATAAATTCTTTAAATTGTAAGCATTTTCAAATGTTAGCAACACTGAAAGTACGAACACAAAACAATACATAAATATGTAGATATAGTCAACATCGTAATTGCTTTACCACTTTTGACAATAATTTCCAGTAAATTTAAACTTCACTAAGGTTGAAACCTAACTATTCAATTATAACAGACTAAATTATACCTTGTCGTTATATGAAGTGCAAGTGACATTCAAGCTTAGGGTGGTAAAGCAATTACGACGTCGACTATACTTACTAATATCAATAAGATACTTATATTAGGTAATATATTTAGCACCAGATACATAATCATCTTAATACCTATTTACGTTTTATTTTTATATCTTATTTTGTAGAAGTTAAGGCACAATTTACGTTACATAAATCACAATCTCATTGATTTTATCTATTATCTAATCAAAGGTCAAACATCATTCAAAAAGCTAAAATCTAAAGATGTTTTGTTCAGCAGTTCCTTTTGCGAGTTTATTTTCATTGACAAATTAATTTGACTCTTCCTTAATTTTACACTGTCCTCAATGAGAGACTTCAGTGCTTCATCATCTTCTAACTTGTTGGCCACTTTAATGCAATGATGGGACACGGGTTCTCCAATCTTGAAGTCCTTCTTCTCAAAAGAGACCACACTGTATGGTACATTTGAGAAACCTTCAGCATCTTTAACCACAAGACTGATAGTCGACCACGTACACTTTGTAAGTTCGTCCAGCACATTAGTTAAGTCAGCTGCCAATTTAGTGGTATTATCAGCTGCATTCAATACAATATCATCAATTTTTGTGAATTCAGTACTTACATCCATAAGTTTCAGTACAAAGGCTTGCTGACGAACTTCTTTTAATATATTGCTTCCGACTTTGAGACACTTATAACATACGCTGCCTATGTCTTTACATGTTCTCTCCCTTCCTCGGTTAGCAGATTCACCTTTTTTGTAAGCTAGAAATTCTTTATAAGCAATAGAATACACAGTTTGATAGTTGAATTTAGTGACGAAGTTGTTGATATCCGCTGTGATTACTTCATTGCTCCGTCTAGTTGCTGACTGTAGCCTCACAGTAAGTTGGCTCCATGCCGATTTCAATTTTTTTATTCTTTCTGTAATATCATCAGCTTCTTTAAATATTTTTTCAAAGCCACCAAGTAAATTGGATCCGTTAGGAGTTTCTTTCAGCTCAGATAAGTGTGTTTTCCCAGAATCGGTCAACTTTTTGAGAGTTTCTTGTCTAGCAAGGAGATTACCAAGATTTTTATCAACTGAATTATGTTTCAGCAACAATTGTTTGCCTTCATACTTTAATGATTCGGCTCTAACAAACAATCCATTGATAAGCATGTCATATAATTCCATTTGAGACAGGACAAGAAACATGGAATTCTTGTATAAGTTTTGGCTGTTTTTAAAGTTATATAAAGCGTTTGGGTTTTCCAAACATCTTTGTACAGCCATTGGCACTATCGGCTTTATATTTTCTTTGACAATGTAAGTCTTATTGTACAGGAACAACATGACATTTTCATTCCAGTATTTAACAATGCATTCATCGTCTGAGGGCTCCATATAGTTCATCTGGGTTATTAAAATTTGTTCACTCATAGGAATTTTAGTATCATTGTAAATCTTAGATTTAAGCATAAGTACAGTAGTTGCATCATCTACTTCATAAGCTAGCTGGGACAATGTTGCTACAGAAAAAATCTTGACAATTTTCTTTGCTAAAATCTTTTCAAGGACATCAAAAATCACTATCTTGCTAGCAGCTTCCCTTTGTTCACTTGGTATGTTGAATGTGACTCGAGACGGGGTGTCTCTGCCTCTCAATTTGGGTTCCCATTCTAAAGCAATTCTCAGCCACTCTTCAATCAGGGCTTTGAATGGTTTAGATATATAATTCTCAGGGAACACTTCATTAGAATATTCAATGTCACCATGGAAAGATTCATACACACAAATACTTTCATGAGCCTTCTTCTTAACATGTGGCATCCATTGCACAGGAGCCATGAATGGGAGGAATGGTCTTCTACCACAGATAAGTTCAAACACAACTAAGCCAAATGACCAAAAATCAACTGAGTTACTGTAGGTTTTGCTGTAAATAATTTCTGGAGCTAGATACTGTAATGTGCCAACCAAACTGGCACATACAGAGTTAGAATCTATTTCTTTGGCATAACCAAGGTCTATTAGTTTGTATATCACTTTTCTTTGGCTTTGAACAGCTACATTGGTTTGAACTGTGTCCAATAAATGCATGACTATGTTTTCAGGCTTGAGGTCTCTGTGTGTAATTTTGTTCTGATGCAGAAAATGCATAGCATTTCGGAGATCACTTAGTATTTGTCTGATTTGTTGTTCTTTGAGCCCTGAACAGGACTCTGGTTTGTTGAGCACCTGCCGAAGGTCACCGCCGCTGCAATATTCCATACAGAGAATTGGTAGGCGCGACGGGTTGGCTCGCTCCAGCCCTGGTATAAACTCTGGGGGCAAGTCTTTTGTACCCACGATATTTGGGTTTCTGCAACTCTGTAACATCTCTACTTCCTTCGTCCATCGCTCTCTGTGTTTCTCAGTAAGTTCATTACCCCATTGGCAAGTTTTTATAGCCAGTTTCTCATCCGTTTTTTTGTGTTTCCATAGCACAACAGTGCCAAAACTTCCTTTTCCGAGTTCTCTTTCTTTTATCCAGTCACCGATAAAGATTATGTCGTCCATTACTTACGTATTGAACTGGGCAATTAAAATCAGAACAGGAAAACACAAGCCAAAGAATTAGGCTACTTATAAAAATAACTTCACGTTCAGTTTACACAGAAGTACAAAAATCACGAAGATGAAAGATCACGAAACTTTGTTTGATAACTAGGTTTTTCCGTGGTCAACAGGAAAAAAAAATACACAAAGTAATATTTTAGTCGAATACTCGCATCGGGCCCCCTGCCGTATTAACATTGTAAATTAGTAAATAATATCTAAATGGTATTTATATTTAATAGTTTTGTTTACTAAAAACCTGAATTTAATAAATTTTTCAAACAAAGTTTTCGAATTAAAAAAGCGTGATGTTAAAAACCTCTTCATTCCATTGCATGCAAAGTCTCATACGGAACCATAGCATGCAATGATGCAAGATGATAATTATATTTAATTTACATCATTATTTTGATTAAAATATTACAAAAACGAGATTATAATATATTATTAAAAGCATAGTGATGAGAAAAATTACAAAAATCAGACCGACGACGGGACGGCAACGTTGAACGTTCGGCAGTTTCGGCACGTCAGACGTCAAAACTCAAAACTTTAATGTCAACTTGGTTGTCAGAAAGTGCGATGTTTATTGTAAATTTTTAAAGCTTCTTTATTAATTAATACACTTAATTTTTGTGCTATAATGGTAGACATAGCTACGTCGTGTCGGACTTGTATGAAGGATAATGTGGCTTTGGTAGGCTTGTATGAAATAGTTGAAATTGAGGAAAATTGTCTCCAATTAGCCGAGGTACTTGTGCAGTGTACTCCAATTGAGGTATGTAATATGGAATTAAAAGCAATATTTGCTTGAATACTGTTATAATGATGTAAGTAAGAAAATAAAGTATTATTTTGACAGGTCTCCAGGGAGGATGGGTTACCACAGCACCTTTGTAATGGCTGTGTCAAGGTGCTGCAACTTGCGTACTCATTCCGTAAGCAAGCGGCGAAGGCACAGGATGAGTTTAAAAGACTCCTACAAACAAACGTAAAAACAGAACCTCAAGAAGTTGACCTCAAAATGGAGCATGATCATGACTATTTTGCAACGTATGAAGATTTCAGTTTCAATCCTGATTTTTCCAAAACTGAGATTGATGATAAAGAATATACATGCACTAAATGTAATAAACAGTTCACAAAAGAGAAGAAATACTTGAAACATTTAGTAGCACACGAGAATTTATCACTAGAATGTGATATTTGTAAGAAATTATATCCTAACCAGACTTTGTTGGATAAACACAGAGCCAAGCATGAAATGAATATGTGTTTTGTTAGTGATCAAAGTTTTACGAGTGAGCCATATTTACTGGAAGATAATATGGTAGACCACACTGAGGAAGTGGAAGTAAAAAATGAAGATGACACACCATCACTTGAATTACAATGTACACATTGTAGTCTTACATTTACAAAGCAGAGATCACTCTCAATGCATATGAGAAAACATAGAGATAAAAATGTGAAGAAAGAATTCATTTGTGATACTTGTGGGAAGACGTTTGCCATGAAACATTTGTTGAAGCGGCACGTGGTGATGCACAGCGAAGTAAAACCACACAAATGTGAGAAATGTTCCAAAACATACGCCAGGCGTGACCAGCTGATGTCTCACATGTACTCGCATAAAGAACACAAGCCTTATGTCTGTGAACACTGCAAGAAAAGTAAGCATTTTTGAAGTATTCTGTTACTAACCAAATATGACTTGATTTGCTTGTTGTTTTATGCAGTGTGTTATGTATGATAACTTTTAACTTGCAATTTTACTGAACCTATATTGTGAACTTAGCTAAGATAAGCTTGCGTGTGGGCTTGTAAACTTTATGCTATACTTCATCAGTTAAAATAAAATAAAACAGCTTTAGTTTTGTAGTAGCTGAAAGATTTACTTATTGATTGGTTTCTGTTGCTAAAGGAACATACATGTATAAGATTCTTTCATATAAATATACATTTCGCTAACCTTGTGAATACCTGGTTTGTATTTATAAAATGAGGAGAAATTTCCAGGGGCTCTAATCTAAATATCAAACAATAATTCTGCATTATCATTTCCCCAGGTTTTGCCCAAATGTGTAGTCTAAAGGACCATCTCCGCACCCACACTGGTGAGACGCCATTCTTGTGTTCAGAATGTGGCAAGGGATTCTCCAACAATTCCAACCTGAGGCAGCACATGATGAGGCATACCGGAGTCAAGCCATATGCTTGCAACTTGTGCCCTAAGACATTCTGTACTAAAGGTAAGATTTACTCATTAATCTTAAATCTGCCTCTAGAGTGGCGATACGTCAGACGCATGCCGGCAGTCAGTCATGCTACAAGCTTGCTAACTGACCTTATTTGTTGCCATGGCATGAAGTTTCTCATATAATTAATAATTTTATTTATTGTTCAGATTAACAGATATTTTTCCACAAGTTATGGATAAGCAAAACAGTGCAACACAATACAGTACTTAACTTTAGAGGAAAAGATCACCGGTATCCTGTACTAGGTGAAAAACTATCACAGGAGATTGAAGAGGAGTTCTGCATACAATACAAGAAAAATGTCATTAATCATCCAGAGTATGCAGCAAGAAATTTTATTGTCAGATTGTTAACAATTTGTGTAGTAGAGTACGTACTCCTTTATGCCAATGGCCAAAAACTCGCCAATTCAACGGTATCGACGGCGGCAGTAGGTGCTTACCTCGTAATTTATATAAAACACTTGACATCTGAAGTGTTAACAATAACTTTATTAATATATTACTATCAACAAACCTGCTTATAATGAACGGTTTTTCCCCGATGTGTTAACTGCGAAGATGCGGCACACACAAAATATCACGAAATATTTAAAACACTTGCATTTCAGGTCAATTATCAAGTCATACATAAAAATAAAATGATAAAACACTTGATTTTCAGGTCAGATGAGGTCGCACGTGGCCACACATACAGGGGAACACCCTTACAAATGTGAGGAGTGTGGCGCCGCCTTCACCAAGCAGAACTCCCTAAAGAAACACTCCATGATACATCTTGCTATAAGGCCGTTTGCCTGCGAGACTTGTAATATGAGGTACAACATGAATTATGACATCCTATTAACATAAAGTTGGAATAACCATGCTATAGCAGTCTGACTTTTAAGAACATTTACATAAGGTTTAAATTACAATACGTAACACGCGTAGTCGGTATCGTCATCCTTTTCCTTCTTTCGTCCTTCTGACAAGCACTGTTATTGAAGTGAAAACTTCTTTGGGTGGCATTTTTGAAATGGGAAAAAACAATTGAACTCGCGATACCGTTACCTAATTTTTGTAAACGCGATTATGGTCTTTATTTATATTAAGTTACGGATCAATGTTCTATGCAAGTATTATTACTTTAAACGTTTTGGAAGTATTTTTGAAGTGAAAACTTCTTTAGGCCCTTTGGGTATTTTTGAGATGGGAAAAAACAATTGAACTCGCGACACCGTCACTGACACCTCATTTTTGTAAACGCTATTGTGCTCTTTATTCATATTACGTTACGGATCCATGTTCTATGGAAGTATTTTTACTTTAAAGGTTTTTGAAGTATTTTTAAATTGTTCAAGTTTTCACTTCTGTCGGCACTCACGGAGTGCCACTGTTTTTTTTTTTTAGCTTACCAATTTTATTCTGAAACATTTATAGTGGCTGGTTCGATGGATCAGAAAAAGGATACTTGGAAGAATTTGGGGCAGGCCTTTGCTCAGCATTGGGACAGTGTTAGATAGCAAAAAAAAAACGAGCGAGCCTGACAGTGGTCGCATATGATGTGAATGAACATCTGACATCTCACCTTGGTAATAAGCGAAATTAAGGTAATATGCAACATTAAAGGGGCGGGGCCTAGTCAAGGTCCTTTCTGACAGCCAACTCTAGCACCGCGCGCGCTCATTGGTCAAATCAAATAACGCGAGCTTCCCCGGCTTCATGTTACACACTTCCATCCCTTTTCACGAAATCACTTTCACAGATTGCAGGAAAGCGAGAGGAAAGATAAATCACTCCCACAGATTGCAGAAAAGCGAGAGGAAAGATGTTACACAAAAAAAAAAATTGTTGAGTTTATCCTTCAAATAAATTCCTTAAGTCATTCAAAAAAGAAAAAAATTGGACCAATAAAGCACGCCTGCATTAAAGAAGAACTAATGAACGCCATTGATGCCGCAAACAACTTGGCCACCTACTGGGCTCAAACAATGTAAAAACAAAGTACCATCGACGCGAAAACAAGGAGGTCTACTAACTGAATAACTAACTCAATAATTTTTCTAGATTCACCTGCAAAGACCACCTGAAGCGTCACACCAGAATCCATACTGGCGAGAAACCTTACAAGTGCAAGTATTGTGAGCGAGCGTTCTCGCAGAGTAACGACTTAGTGAAACACACGCGCCAGCACATCGGGCAGAACATATACCAGTGAGTATACGCATATGGTCTTAAAAAATGTCGGCAAAAAACATCTTATTGCAGCCATTTCCGAATAGAGAGATCTTCAGGCAGTAGAATAATGATAATGCTTCTGAAGAGAAGATATAGAATTCGTTTAGAGGAAAGGTATCGCTAGCTGTTATTGCAGGCTAGGTGCAATGTTATTGTAAAAAATCCTGGGTCACAATTATTTGCACTAAGTAAGTACACAAGTAGGAGCAGTGGTGGCCCAGTGGTAACGGCCCTCAAAACAGTGAAGGAAAACTTCGTGAGGAAATCGGCATGTCCTAGAATCAAACATTCGAAGACATGTGACATCTACCAACCCGCACTGGGCCCGCGTGGGGGATTACAGCCCACTCCCTTTCGAAGAGAGGAGGCCTGTGTCCCAGCAGTGGGAACATTATAGGCTGATTACGAAGTACACAGGAAAGGTCTTTTGTCTCTGGGAAGTTCCTCTATGTTTTAGGACTTATACCTAAATTATTCATGTCCAAAATTAAAATCAAACGCACTGAATCTAATTCACAGTCTTCTAAATTCCAGATGCACAATATGCGGCTCCCGATTCCGACTGCTATCAGAACTAAAGCAACATTACCCAGTCCACTTCGCAAACGGCGAGGTGGCCAATGACCCACAAATCACTACCAAAGACTCCACAGAACCAGTCAACAACGACGGTCCAGAACAACTTCCTATGTTAGAACTTAAACCGCCAGAATTTAACCTTTTGACGTTCAAAAATGATAAAGATCTTCCTCCCCTTATCTTAAAACCGCCGGAGGTTGATAAGGATCTTCAGATGTTGACTTTAAAGCCTCCAGAAAGTGTTGAGAGCGATTCCGTGCATTCCTGCGCGGATTCGAACAGAATCGTTATCACTATCAACAGTTGTGATACGAATGGCATTGTTAATGGCATTACTATTAAACTGCCGACTAAAGAGAGCTAAGATTTAGTTATCGAGTTACAGTGGCGTAAATTAATGGATGATGTTCAAAAATGTATACCTGATATACAGGGTGAAATTGAATTAGGGAAACTCAACAGATGTGGCGGATATCTAAATCTTACGTCCTACTTATTGATGTGAGACATCTATAGCGGTGGGTCAGACCAACTGTTGGCGTTTTTATTTTAATTTATTAATTATTTATTTTTAATATATTAATGATTTATTTTTAATATATTAATGATTTATTTTTAATATATTAATGATTTATTTTTAATATATTAATGATTTATTTTTAATATATTAATGATTTATTTTTAATAAATTAATTATTTATTATTAATATATTAATTATTTATTGTGAGGATGGATGGATGTTTATTACTCTTTCACGCCAAATCTACTGAACGGATTTGGATGAAATTTGGCGCACAGTTTATAAACACACAGGATACTTTTTATCCCGATATTCCCACGGGATCAAGACTTATGCAAACCGCGGGGCGCTGATAGTATAAAAAAATATTTAATGATTTTCTGGGGGTCAACTACCGCTGGTTGTGTAGTTACTTAGTTAAATCATCAAATCAGTATTTTTTTAATTCTAGGTATACCCATCACGTTTGCAGAGTTTTGTTAGCTATTTTAATTTGACCTTGTATGGTATTTGAAGCATTTATTCAAATAAGTCTGAGAAACGGCACTATTTGAAGTTGAAAAGTGACAAAACCATCTCCCAAAACGTCATTGTAACACTCATTTCTTTGTCACGAAAAGGTAATTTAATATTAGACCTCTAAAATTATTTGTTTTATTGTAAAAAGTATTTAAAAGGACTGCATGAAAGGCAAACCTTCGCATCTTGTTAGATATATTCTGTAATTTTAAGCAAAAAGAAAAGAACAAATGTTCCTTATTTTCGGATGGGTCGCTTACGACCCGTGTTGAAAATGCGTCATCTAATTTCAAATTGAGGCTGTAAATTAAGATTAGGCTAAAATATTATTTCAAAGTTAATAATTTATTGGAAAACTTTATCTCGTAGTTTTGTGCAATGAATCTAATCATTTTATTTGTTCCATTCTTCTAAATTATGTAACATGACAACAATGAATATTTTTGAATCATCAAAATGAAAGGCATTGCCAGTGTGACTGTTATGCAATTACCTCGCAGATTTTTTAAAGAAAATAGGCAAGAGCCTATTTGACCCCTTGCCTGAGCCTAATAGGGCGTCCATTAATAAATATATAAGATAGGGCATCCATTAATTACGTGAGGTATTAAGGTTGGAGGGGGCCAAGCCGAATCTCACCCAGTCTCACGTGGGGACAAATATCACGTAATATTTTTCCCGTAAATTTGTGCGAAACCTGATTAATTATTATAAAAAAAAAGTAAGCAAATTATGTTCGGTTAAATAAATCAAATGCAATCAACCACAGATTAACTTATATACACAAAAAATACTCATTTTGAAAAAACTCTCGCCAAAATCTCCTCACGTAATTTTATTAATGGACGCCTCGCAATCAACCAATGAACAAATGAATAGTTAAATGTAAATAATAAATATGTAGACGTTTGTAGTTAACTGCCGTTTGATTCTGTTCATAATTTACGCTCTCTATTCACGTATTAGTTCTAAGCTATAGTACTACCTGCCGGTTAGTGCCTTCACGTTTTATAAGGCTTTTATGTAAATATAATTAAAATAATTGACTGTCTTAACTGCTTGTCCTAAACTGCAATGGCCTTAAATAATAGTTTATAATATAATATATAATGTTTGTTCTATTCTGTGCAATTTATAAAGACATTGTTATTTTTAAGCCACTCACAAAATTAATCGGCGTTCGTTTATGACCAGATGTATGAACGTAAGCAAATACTCCTTGTATTTAAGGATCGTAGCAAGTGGCGTTCTGTCTACCCCCGTGTCATGGTAAGAAGGCGCGAGTTTACATATGTACACATTTTAGTTACGACTATTCTTCTCCGCGGTTGGATAGGAAAGGTTGAGACCAGCGAGCTCATTAAAAAAAAAACTGGCACGTAATTAGTGTGTTAAATACCCACGTTATAATAATAATGTCCTATTATTCTGAATAAATTTTTGTTACAGTTGCTCAAGTTGAATTATGTCCCTTAATTCAGCATGCCTCCTGGCAGAGGCCTCCTCTAGCAAGTTCCATTGTATTCTGTCACGAGACACTCTCCTCTAGTTAGCCACCACTAATAATACCCAAGTTACAGAATAAATAGTTACGAGTATTATTCAATTTCTAGGTGTTGTGAACTACAAATCCTAAGGCTGCGTTAACGAATATGACTGTATTGATGTTAGTAACAACTTTACTATCCATGCGCAAAATGCAGCTTTAGGGAAAATCTTCAGATGTCGCCACTATCGCTTGTACTTTTATCTATACATCTTCTAAACAAATAAATAAAATTGAGGTGTCTGTTTTTGCATATGAAAATATTACGGTACTTACCTATAACATAAAAAAAAACCTTTTTTTGTCTGTCTTTCTATGTTTGTTCCGGCTAATCTCCGAAACGGCTGGACCGATTCTGATGGGACTTTTACTGGAAAATTTATGTTATATGGAGGCTTTAGAAAAAGATAGGGCTCACGCGAGCGAAGCAGTGGGCAGCAGCGAATTAGAAAAATATTCTTTAAATTCTTACCTATAATTATTTAAGCTAATTATTCTCTTATGTTCATTATTGTAAGCATAACAACTGGCGAAATGTGGGTGTATCTATTATACATCTCTGCCCAACCCTTCGGGGAAATGGCGTGATGTTATGTTATTATGTTCACTATTGTGATTTACTATAAGCATTAGCCTGCCTACCTGGGTGCTACTCAATATTATAAGTATTAATTAATTTTAATAAAAAAATAAATATGTATATACATTTATTATATTTATTTTTGTTTTTCTGTAGGTACACCTCTGCCTAACCCTTCGGGAATTACAGGCGTATTGTTATGTGTGTATTTAATTTTAAATGATAAAAATGTAAGTTTTTTTATCTTCCATTTTTATAATCTACTACCATGTTTTTACCTATTTTACTTGTAGGTATACCCAAATATTTTATTTTAAATATTTATTTAGAGGTAGTGTCTTTGCATTTAGTTAATTAGTGCAAATTATTGTTACTGTAGAATATTATTTATGACCCTTAGTTATTGTGGGTAAGCAATGAGCTGTAAGAAAAACTTGAGGAAAATAGTACTGATTATAATTATTATAAAATGAATAATTCATTTTAGTGTGATATTTTATTCGAATATTTTATTATTGGACATATTATTTAAATTAAATAGTTATTCTACTTCAATAAATGTAAGTCTTTTATTTGAAATAGGTACCTATTATTATTTAAATTGTAGAAAAATGGCCTAAATTTGTGGATATTTTAATGATAATAAATATCGTTATTTAACACTGATATGGACTTTATAATTTTATAATTTACCTTTTCTTTTGTTGCCAATCAATGGTTTCCCAGGGCCAAGTTTTCCCGACATTAACGGCCTGTTTTACCACCTGATAAGTTTCAGTTAACTTATCTAACGGGTACCTACTAATACTGACGTTTATTTGGTAGATAATGCCTATTGAGATACATCATCATCTGCCTAGTCTTTTTGCAACTATGTTGGAGTCTGCTTTCAGTCTAACCGGATGCAGCTGAATAAGTACCAGTATTTTACATGGAGCGACTGCCTATCTGACCTCCACAACCTAGTTACTAGGTAACACGATACCCCTTGGTAAGACTGGTTGTCACTGTTGTCAGACTTTTAGGTTTCTAACTTCCCGCAACGACTGTCATAGATCTACAAATGACAGCCGGGACCAACGGCTTAACGTGCTTTCCGAGGCACGGAGGGGTTTTGGTGTGTAAAGATGGTCACCCATCCATGGAGTAACCGCGGCAAGCGTAGCTTAACCTGATCGATCTACCCGAGCGGCTGTTATTACTTAGCTACAAGCTTAGTATCTTAATGCAGCATATTAAACGCTGGCCACACTGGGAACGACGAGAAACGAAGTTAAGGTTGGTTCACACCTTCACACCGCGTACTGAGAACAGAAATAAGAAAAGACGCGGAGGGAAGCAAACCAACTTACCTTGTTTTCAGTGTGGTCTGCGCTTTAGAGGTAGCATTGTGGACTTTGGCGATACCGTAAAGTCTATTTATAACCTTGTTTCCAATTGATGTTATTTCCACTTAAACAAATATCAACTTAAGCCCGTGTGAATAAAGTTGATTTTAGATTGACTAGTACAATTGAAAAGTCATAAGTTGTAGCGCAAACTGAACCTTATGTATAGGGATTACAGTTGTTTTTCCTAAAACTCGTGTTTGTTTACATGTTTGGCAAATAAATTTCGAACGCAGATTAGGTATATTTTCCTGTTGAAAGAAAGGAAGGAAGATCTTGCTGCATCTCAAGGAATGAACGCTTTTGCTTTTGGCACTTAAGTATTACCTAAACCTGATATTCGAGACGATTGACGAGTATTCGTGCAGAATAAACAATTTATCGATTACAAAATGGAGGATTATCAATCCGATTGAATAGCGATAATTTTTGTCAATTGTTAACTGATTTTGATGATTCTATTTTCGTTTGGTAGAGTATTATTTAGAATTTTAGAGGTCATATTATTTCGGATGTCGGTGCTTTTGGTTTTGTTTTATTTCTAGCCAGTTTGCACTTAGTACCTAGTGTTTTCTTTTTGAAAGTCGGTTATTTTTTGTAGTTTTTTTTTTTTTTAAATTGTTTCCTACTTTTTTTGTTGTGGTTTCACCAATTCGTGTACCTCTATACTTCATTTGAAATAAGATTAGACATTTAAACAAACTTTTTTTACAGTCCGCTCAACCGATTTTTACTTCTATACCGTAGGCATAAGGATGGAATTAAAAGCAAAAAAGTGGTTACAATGCCTACTGTTTACTGCAGTTGCCATTAGTCATGCCACCAACGCAATAGAAGTCAAAATCAGTTGAACGGACTGTAAAAAAGGTTTGTTTAAATGTCTAATCTTATTTCAAATGGGGTATGGATACCTACAAGCTCACCAACTTTATCTTTCCGTACGATTACCCATTCACAATATGTGTACTGTTCCTCGATGTGTTCCTTAAGGTAATTTCGAAGCCCATGATCAGTTGGTTACCAACCATCAATTTCTTTCTTTCTATTCATATTGTTTAAATTAACTTTAGTCCGAACATTTTCCACAATGCCTTTTCTTTTACTTTAAGTACACACGGCTACACATCAAGCTATGAATTTCCAGTGTAAGCTGACCTCGCATTGTACGGAAATGCTATACAATGCGAGATCAGCATAAACCGTAAATGTATATCTTGATGTGTAGCCGTGTGTACAAAGATATTTTTTTGCCAAATTACTTTTAAATTTAAACCGTACCATAAACTCCACTATGACCATTGAAACTGTACGTGAATTACCTTAGGCTGATAAAATTTTCGTTTTTCCTAATTATGCTAACATTAGTGTTAAAGTCGGTTCCCTCTTTGGGGAAGAACTGTGCCCCTCCTTTCCGCACAGTTCTGTAGGGCTCGTCCCAGACTGGTCACCCTCCCACCGATATAAGAAAGAAATGAATTCTCTTACCCTAAAACTGCCTTGTCCCGGCTTATAAAAGTTCAGGGACAAGGATTGGACACTAGGTGAAGTTAATATTGGGAATTCACAGTTAGTAAACATAAGTATTATAATATGAAGCTAAGAAGACAAGAGGGTATGCAAAGTATATAATATAATATTATGTTTAGTATTATAAATGTTGGGACACCAGCGCCTCCCCTCTCGCAGTTGAGCACCAATAACTGCAATATAACCTTTATAAGGTGAAGAGGTAAAGGGATCGTTACGCTTGCACTCCAAATCACTATTTATAGCCACGTTAATTTGTCTGTTTACAATGTACCCACTTCAGTGAGACCGGGAACCGTTTTACAACGTTTTGTCTCAATGTACGTGTTCTGCTAGACCTAACGCATAGAACCTCTGAGAAACCAATACGATTCTAACGGAACACGTTCCCTAAGCATTAAATAAATGTCTTACTCAATCCTAAGACAGAGTACCTACTGCGAAGTCTATCTGTTATTGAGGAAGGCAAGTATCGGATAGTTCTAATCGCGTACTTGTGTGAAAGACACCCTTACGGCAGCTTAGCCCATTTTTACTAAGATAATACAAAACTAGCACAAGCGCACCGTAGACTCAGTCTCTAGCAGAATACATTACGATCGAACCTGGCGAACGTCGAAGTGGTGGTTCGTCACTTCTCATTTCGTTAATCTGCCCCATTTAGAGGATGCGTTGCGGCATTTAGCGGCTTGCGTCCCAATAGTGTGTCTCGATAAATAGTGACGATTTAGTAATAGTCCTACAGAATGGACGGGGTTTTTTACCGAGACACGGTCCCTAGCGTTCTTTGAACCTACCCCCTCTCCCGGAAATGTACGTCAACAAGCCTCACGCAAAGTATTCTGTAGCGAGACCTTTTTGGATACAGAAATCATCACTAACGTTTGATTGTTTTATAATGCAATTGCAGATCGGCTTATAGCCTAGTTCAGCTTTAAATGAGCTGCGAGTATTTATGGTTCTGCCTTCCAACTGTAGTGTGTCAGCTCTAGATCAAGAGTCGTCAAAGGTCAGGAGCATTAATGCTCAGTGTCAAGTATGGTGGAAGGCTTTCGCAATTTCCCTATAACCAAAAGCAAGTGACTACCCTGCCAAGGGGTGGATTAGGATATGGACACGTAATACACGGGAATGAAGCGTTAACTATAAAATACAGTACTAAATAATAGTTATTTCGCCATTCTGGAATAAACGATCATTAATAGCTAGTCAGCCATATCACCTAACTGTTACCTATAAGTAACAATGCAAATCAACTTGCAAAAACAATCATAATGGTGAAGTTCAATGAATGTAGAAGTACAATGTAACATACTACTACTAAATATAACAGTTAATTAAAGTTGACACTTATCAATTAATTAGAGAGGATTAGGTTACAACTCACAAAATACAACACGTACCAGCTTCGCCTCAGACACTGTTCCTTGATCGCGACTCGTCTCCGACGCACCTCAAAACTAACTCCACCTTAGACTACGACGTCCGCTACCTAACGTGGTCTTAAATTCACGATCAACTTAATAGGTAATGGTCGGTCCCTTAAGGCAGCCCACAGACATCACCCCTTGGTATTCACCAAGACTCCTAACTTAACTAACCTGGACTATCACGTCTGTAGCTTTTGGCGACCAAAAACCAACTGCCCTGACTTTATTCCTCCGTCCCGTAAATTCCTAAAACACCACGTTTGGCCCATCTTCCCACAATTTTGCAGAATAGTTTTATGGCCGTTTTTGTACAATTTCTCAATTGTTTTAAAAGGGTCCATTTGAATTGCCGGGGCCGAACTTAATGCTCACCAGATGTGGCTCTAATAATGTCCGCTGCTTTGGTTCAGGGATTGGCAACCTTTTGAGACGGGATAGCCAAAAGATACAATTTATATAATTTTATTGTAAACATTCAATTGTGTTTTAGCACAAAATTGATTAGAGTAGCTATTATTCTAGCTAGCTGCTAGAATAATAATATGATTAATTAATCCAATAATATGATTACAGTTATTGGATAATAGCTTATTCATCAATGGCTTATTATCCTTTTGAAAGTTTAATTAAATCTGGCTAATAAGTTGTTATTTTAAATTTCAAGCATGACTCTAAATTTCTATTCGATAAGGCTTGTGCAGACCAGCGCGATATCGCGGGCGCGACACTTGTAGTGCTGCCTGTCGCACCCGCGATATCGCGCTGGTCTGCAGTCTGCACAAGCCTTTAGTTGGTTTCTTTTCCTTACTTTTTTTATTATATTCACCACGCTTTCTTGCCCGTATTTTGAGAGCCGCGTGTTGTTTATCCCTGGCTTGGTCTCAGTTCTTAGAATTATCTGGGCTTGTTTCCCATAAAATATAAACGTAAAGTGGTTTGAAAGAGGTTCAATATTGTTTTACAATTTTAAAGAAATTGGATCTTTTGTCACTAATTAGGATAACGTGCCGAACTGTCAGCCCATAAAATACAGATTTAAGAATGCGGCGACGCATGAATTGTCCATACAACGTAGTACATAAATCATTTGCAATTTGAGCATATTTCCACCATATTATGTTGATATTCGGATTGAGACAGTGGTGCCGATTCCCTTGTTAACAAACTAAACTAAATTTAAGTTCAGTGCATCTTTTTCTTTCTATTTGATTAAGAAAAGGATAGAAGATACATTTTAGTTTAGTCCTGTCAAATTAATCAGCGCTTGACGTAAATTGACGTAGTTTTAGTCGGCAAGTTTTTAATCACGTCTAAACTTGTATGGAGAATGACAGGCGATGATTAATTTGACAGGACTAAACTAAAATTTATCTTTTGTCCTTTTCTTAATGAAATAGAAAGAAAAAGATGCACTGAACTTAAATTTAGTTTAGTTTGTGAACAAGGGAATTGGCAGCATTATTTATCTAGGCTCCTACGTCTTTTTATTTCCAAAAACTTACCTTTAAATGAAGTGTAAGCGAATTGTATTTCGTACATTTTTACAGCGTAAGTGACATGTTTTCATATTGTTTTTTCTGTATTATAAACAACAATATTTGTAATATTGTTTCCGCAGAAGCATAGTTTATGTTATCAAGTTACAGATTATCGAAAAATAAATGGAAATATATTAAGTTTTCATTCATAATGTTTTGTATTACGGAACACATCTAAATTTATCATAAATTTTCGAAAGCTAGTAGTACTATTGCGTCAAGTAATAATTGTCAATGTGTGCGTGGTAGTATTGCTCACTGTAGGTGTATATCGCTCCGACAGGCACTTACACTAGCGCAACGTGCTTGGAATTGTCTTTTGCAAATATCTCGATTTGTAGTTGAGAGCCGTGTCGCTGGCCTCTCTGGCCCATATGGTGACGGTTCTAATATAAATATAACATTTTGTGATTAAATAGGAGCTAATATTGGCAGACAATCACACCATCGCGTGTGAATATAAAATGAGCACAGTGGTCCTGAAGGGTCATTGTTAGTTGCATCTAAGTAATACTCACTGAAGAGGGCCTGAACCGAGGTGCGTCATCCTACGTGACCCAATAAGGAGATGGGGGCTTACGGCGACACACTAAGCCCTGGGGCGCACTAAAATCTATTCGATTCCTTGTTTCCAATTGAAGTTATTTCCACTTAAACGAATCTCAACTTTATGTTAATAAAAATTAAGTTAATTTCAGAATGATTTGTTCTATTGATAAAATTTTTTGAAGTTATTTCGCAAACTGATCTTTATGTGTCGGTGTTAAAGTTGTTTTTTCGTTGCTAAATCGCGAATGCAGTGTAGAAACTTTATTCAGCCGATAGATTGAGCGGACAAGCAATCAGTAGGAATGAAGCTTTATTATTGGATTGCATGGAAAGGTCAAACTGAACAAGCGAAAATGCAGTTTGGCCTGTCTGGCTCTTTTTGCCTGGCTCTTTTTAAATGTAGGTTTTTCTTATCGAATACAGCATTATAAACCGTGAAAATAAAATCTGATGTAAGTAGGTATACTTATTTTAACAAGATTTATTAGTGCATGCGTTGGTTTTAAAATCTAAGCATTTTTAATTTTTTTGTTGACGGATAAAAATATTCACAAAAAATGTAAAAGGTTGTAAATTACTTATAGCGACAAGATTCAGTGAAAACACAATTTTACTTCGTTTTACAGTGTTTTATAACACGGTTTTAAATCTAATGCCGTTGACCGTCCGCCGTCTGCGATGGTTAACTTTAGCTCAAACGTAATGCCGGTAACCGGGGTATAGGCGGCGTAAGGCGTGGGCGACGTGGGCCACCGCCTACGGCCTCGCGGTCCGAGGAGCCTTGCACCTCGAAAGTTTTTATACATTACATAAAAGCGAATGCGTCGAAAAAAAATTACTCGTCCTAAAACGATAAATATATTGACACGAGCCCTCCAGGAGGGTTCCCGGCACTGAACGTGTTAAAGCTTAATATTACGCAAACGATCCCTGAATAGAAAAACGGTTTTCACAGACCCGCAATATTTTTGAACGGCCTATCCTATAACTCGACCTATATTTTTTTATATAATTTTTTTTTCGTCTTGCGTCGCAAATGTACCTCGCCTACATTAAATTTTGGTCTTGCCCCGCCACTGAACCGGAGGGTTCACTTCCAATATGTATGGCAGCATGGCGTATGAGACTTCTATGAAGAGTGGGTGGAGTCGAAAGTTTTAAGGAGTTGTATTGCTGATTCTAATGATTATAATTCTGTAAAGCCATATTTTTTTACGGTCGCGAATCATTATAATCAACATACAACCTCATTGTCAGGTTCATCAGTCAAATTAATCAGCGCCTGTCACTACTCCATACAAGTTTAGACGCGATTAAAAACTTGCCGACTAAAATTACGTCAATTTAGGTCAAGCGCTGATTAATTTGACAGGACTAAACTAAAATTTATCTTCTGTCCTTTTCTTAATGAAATAGAAAGAAAAAGATGCACTGAACTTAAAGGAGAATGGGCGGTTCGTCCCCAGTGGTGTATCAAGATGTGATATATGTCATTTTAAAGATCATAACAATAGCTTTATTTTATTGTATGACACCAACAATGAAACTCGTGCAGAGAAGGAACTATGAATTATTTTAATTTTACTTTTTTAATAATGTTATTTTTAGCTTCAACAGTTATTTTATGTATTTTTACTATATATTAAGCGTACAGTGCGGTGCGGGTACCTGTCGGTGCCGTCGCGCGTCGCTCCTTTATTGCTGCCCTACACACTTACATACTACCAGACTCACACATAACTTTTGTGCGGTATGGTAAAGGTACAGTGGGCCAAAGTTCCGCAAGCTCACCTTAAAGGCGATAATCGCATAGCACGGCTCCCATTGTTATTTAGTGGGAATGTTTGGAAATCCGGTTAAACAATAAGACGGCTTAATATAAAGTTGATATAGAAGAGCATGGTTATAATGCTCATATGCCTCCCACCAAGAGTAGGGCCGAAAATCACAACTCAGCACTGAAGATGCAAATAAATCCCGGCTGGTGACAATAAATAGATGGGTCGTGGAGGTATAAATGGTCGCCGAAAACGTGATTTTAAAATATTACGGATAGAATATTTCAACAGAGCACTGCCTCATACATATGTTCGAAGATGTACGAAGTGCTGCCGCTCTAACAAACACGTTTAATAATAATACCACCATCGTATCTCTACGTTGACGTCGTGGTGGGGCTTGCGCGCTCTGAACTCTAGGCCTGTGCCGGTAGAGTTTACTTTGCCGGAACAGGTCTGGGATTAGGAGCCAGACCAAGAGAGATACAAAAACCCGCAGGGCAGCATGTGGCGAGCTATTGGGCAGTAGCGACTCCACGGACCCTATCTCCCAGGAGAAGTCTTGTTTCTCACCTCTGGCTTGCCTTTATTGGCCGGCTGGAGTGAATACTGACGCGGAACAGAGCTCCCACCTCATTCTTGCCTTAATTGGCCAGCTTGAGTGGAGATTCGCAAGTAAAATGCTGGTAGGGATCTTGACCGTACTTCCGGGATTGTCCTGATAGCCGTGGAATACCTCTCCACTCCTCATAAGCACATCAGGACGTGTTGCCCCTTTGTCGCTTCGACACTATGTGCTAGCGACCGTTTTCGAGGGCCCATTATTGAGCGTGCAAGTCACCCCCTGCCATTTTATCTGTGTATTTATATAAAACATTGATCAGGCAGGGGCTATAGTCTTTCCATAGTCCTAGATAACCAATCCACTTTAGCCATCAAAACCTATAACCCAATATCTTTGTTTCCATATCCTGAAATAGTCCTACACCAACTGGGGGTTGTCCTTGGATGCACTTACGTAGTGCGGACAGGGATAATTGTCGGTTGGTGCCTCATTTCATTAAAAATGTCTAACGGGCCTCTGCGAGTTGGTTTCGGCCCCTCGTACGCCTTCCAAAGGACCGGGATCCATGGTCCCGAGATTTGTTAAAATATAAAAACGAACGCCTTGAAATTGACGTTCCGGTGTGACTCTAATAACTGCACCCTCGGCGCGTACCTCGTCTTTGAAAGAGCTTGTGACAAACACGCCACATGCCAACTCAATAATCAGAGAAATCTAAGTAAAACTTCATCAGCCAAATAGTTTGGGTGATTACGTTGTGGAAAATAATCTCAATCGACAGAGGGCAGCGTTCCATACTATTACGGATGAAGCTGTACGAGCGTTGGCATTCCCAGTAGTAAGCGAGGAGGATCTAGTGCTAATAGCACTAGGCACCTATCAAATAAAGCTCGCCTGGTCTTACCTGAGCGAAACCATAATTCCCGACCTAGCACAATACGGGCTCAATGTTGAAGGAGTGGTTTTGAGAAGCCGTGTTCAATCCCGTCATGTATCCAATCGAATATATTACTCCTACATTATACAAGAACGACGGGAAGAGAGTCGGTCCGCAATTATTACTGTTCGTGCCTAACAGGACGAAGAACAATAGGTCCATATGCTCATATAATGAGTATTAAATGGTATTCGGGTAGGGCAAGGCACGAAAATGACATCTTGTTACCGGCAACTTTTCTAGACGAAGTTATTATAGATTTAGATTAATACTGTGAATAATAAATATAGTAACTGCCATTGTTCTTGTTTTATTGCATTATTTGTTGAACTTGTTTTTTAAATAACTCAAGTGCCCGCACACTTGAGTTGGTGGCGGTAAAGACGCAACACAAGACAAGTAGCTGCACCGCAAAGAACACTATGTAAAATAACAGGCATGTACGAAAAACTGTTTATGCTAAAAATATAATAATTAAGAAAAAAAACAAGAGTCATAGTATCTTCTTTGCACGAGTTTCGTTGTTGGTGGCATACAATACGCTACTGTCATAACAGTCATAACCTCGAGGACACATGTTAAGAAGATCATAGCTCTTTCCATAGAACTTTGGATGAATGGAATAGTCTAGCTAGGCATACCCCAGGATATTTGTAAAGCAAAAGAGGTGTACGACGGTAAACTAAGCGAAAATTATTTTCTTCTGAAGAAAAATGTAATCATTCGTAGTTCTTCCCCTGCACGAGTGCGGTGGTTGGTGTAATAGAATAAAATAAAGCCATTATAATAAGCTTTAAAAAGACGTATCGCTCAATTTGATACAGTCTTAAAACATTCTGGGGACGGAGCCCATACAAAAGCGCCCATTCTCCTTTAGTTTAGTTTGTGAACAAGAGAATCGGCACCACTGACTTGCAAGTTGCAAAAAAGTTAGAAAAAATTTGAATATCGCTGGCTACTTGAACGCATCCCCCTTAACAAGTGAACAAACATGGTCGCTAAGTTAGTATTTTAGCAGGTAGAAATATTTCAAATTCTCAGTACATTTAAGCTATTTACCATCTGACGATTAGTGACGGTATACTGCCTTGTTTCAATGTGTTTTTGGGAAGGTATGTCCCTTTTATGTACGTACCTAAATACCTCGTGTAAGATGTTTTGAATACTAAGTGTACCTATCGGTTTACGTAGTAGTTAGCAATTTCATTTATAATTATGGCTTCTTAACTTTTAATTTTTGATTTAAGAAACACACCATAATTTTTATTGAAATTGATATTGTTTGTTCTGTATACAGGATATCAGAAACACTTTTACACGTTATATAATAATTAGCTAGATGATGGAGTCGACATTTTCTTGATAATTTTTTGATTCCGGAAATATCCTAATAAAACCCTAAAAATACAAGAGCTTTTGCGCACAGCATCCGATCCGAGTTCGAATTGGAGATCCGAGATTGGTCCGAATTGGAAATGTTATAAAAATTCGTATGGATGGAAGCAACTTCTTCATATCAATCATTCATCATCATCATTTCAGCCGAAAGACGTCCACTGCTGAACATAGGCCTCCCCCAAGCACCTCCACTTCGACTGATTCTGTGCTTTCCGCATCCAGCGGATTCCTGTGGCCTTCACAAGGTCATCGGTTCATCTTGTGGGAGGCCTTCCAACGCTACGTCTTCCGGTACGCGGTCGCCACTCCAGAACCTTTCGGCCCCATCGGCCATCCGTTCTGCGAGCAATGTGCCCTGCCCATTGCCACTTAAGTTTGGCAATTCTTCGGGCTATGTCGGTTACATTAGTTCTCCTCATTTCTGATTCGATCACGTAGGGAAACTCCGAGCATAGCCCTCTCCATTGCCCTTTGAGTGACTTTTAGCCTTCTGATAAGGCCCATTGTGAGCGACCACGTTTCAGTACCATAGGTCATCACTGGTAACACGCACTGGTCATATCAATCATTAGTACCTACTTTCTTTTTATTTTCTTTATTATTCGACTTATCTTTTTGAATGCACTTGTTTCTGTGACAAATAAACCTAGTTAATATTCTTTCTTTACTATGGCTAGTGGCTACTTCAGACCGACAACCATGTGCTACGTGCTACGACATCGCGTAGCGGTGAAAACATCGCATCAGCTACGGCGTAGCAAACGTGTATATTGTACATAAATACCTACCTACTGTTTACCTTATATTTTCTTTTATGAAGATAAAGTAAAAAAAATGGTTTTGTTCCGAGATGTTGTAAGGTGAAATTTAATTTAGCAAGGTACTGCTTGTGCCCACCGTATGAAGTAATAATATTCAGATTATCGACTTTAATGTAAATAACGAGAGATAATTATCATTTAAAATGTACCTACGAAAAAAAAGAAAAATAAATTATTTTTCATAGTAAAGAAATTACTAAATTATTTGATATTTAGTCCTAATACAAATCCGGGAAGGCGAAAAACCGTATCCGTGTCTCAGAGCTACGACCTTAACCTATCAAATTTTCACTTCCCCGCAACAAATCAGTTAGAAAACGTCTACCGAACCAAACCGTTCCCCAAAGACTTTGATATTCAAAGATTGGCCAACCGTTTGCTACGCCACATTTGCTACGCCTTGCTACGAACATTTACCACGCTTCTTTTGCTATACAGACACTTAATATTCATATGTTTGCGAAATTATAATTTAAATAATTTATCAATATTAAAATAACGACACTTATTTTAATTCGAGATCATAAACAAAACGGCATTAGGCCTAGGTACCTTTTAACGAAATCATCAAATAAAACTTACAGTACGAGAAAATATTAAAGCAGCCCAATGTTCTGCGATCAAATCCTTTTCAACATTACCATTTCAATAATCTTCAAATAAAAGAGCAATACAATACGTCCATAACACCTCTAAAATCAATTGTCGATATCTACAATCCGGCCTCGCTGGTCCACGCATAATCTATGCACCGCTCAGTGGGGCAGGGCGCGCGACCCTTATCAGTGCGCAGCGGGAGCTTGACGCCTTCGCACGGTGAGTACAACCTCTTTGCCACCGCTTTTTTAATTTATTTTTTTACTTTTCTATACTAGCCTGTATGTAGTACGTGCTGTTACCACTTGGACGATGTTCTTTCTTTGAATCTTGAAAAATGATAGTGTTTTGTCTTTTGTTTCGTTTGACGTTTACTTTTTTTTTTGTAGATTTAATTGTCCCGGCCAGTGATATTGAGGCTGTAACTTTTGTCTTTGGTCTTAACTCTAATATACGGGTGTTTTAATTGATTTTTAGGGGAGTTAATTTCTCAAATAATAGTAGGGTTTTTGTACGTGAATTAGTCTTGAGTTTCGTTTTTAGATATGAATCCACAGCGCGCGGTGTATCTTTATAATATAATAATGACTTTAAGTCATTTATTGGAAAGTAAATAAGTTTACTTGAATGATTGACTGTCAAGTTCTTTAAAATAATAATATCTAAACATTGTAGAGAACCCATAGACTATAGATTCTTAGATAAGCCTTTGGTATTTTTTTAAGTGTAGGTAATTTAAACATTATTTTCATATCATAATTTGTTATGATTTTATTTTACATAACACATAACATACTCAAGGTAGGTAACACCTGTTAGTCCTCGGGCGTTTATATGTCTCATCCAGGATCTAAAAGAGGTGACAGTCTTCTAAAGCTTGATTGTGTCAGGTATGAGTGACAGAGATGAAGTTCTAAAAACCTTACTAGCCTCCGCTGTCCGTCTGTCTGTCAGCGGGCTGTATCTCATGAACCGTAATAGGTAGACTGTTGAAATTTTCACAGATTGTGTATTTCTATTGCCGCTATAACGACACTATAAAATAAAGTTAAAAATTAAAGGGGTCCTCATACAAGAAACGTGTTTTTTTCGGCGTCTTCTGCTAAATATTGTACGGTGGTACGGAACCCTTCCTGTTATATTATTATTTTACACTTTGTTTTGTTTCCTTTTTTTTACTTGTTTTATAATTATGTTGTGTAAGGCACACAGCCTCAATGTGCCATATCTATATTGAGTAAAGCTGAAGAGTTTGTTTGAACGCATTAATCTCCGGAATTACCAGACGGATTTGAAAAATGATTTTACTTTTGATAGCCAAATTCATAAAGAAGGTTGTAAGCTATTTAACATCACGCTCCGACACTGAGGAGGGCGATGCGATGCAACGCGGTGGGTCGGGGGAACAAGAAATTTCACGCGGAAGAAGTCGTTGGCAGATGTTAGTCCTTACATATTATAAAACAAAGACAGACCGACGCGGCGGGGGACCCCGCCGCGTCGGTCTGTCTGTCTGTCTGAACACGATAAACTCAAAAACTACTGTACGGATTTTCAAACGATTTTCACCAATGGATGGAGTGATTCATGCAGAAGGTTTTAGTGTATAATTCATTAAGGTTTTATCTAAATTGGCTGCAATAAGACGATTCTTGTCGAAGATGTCGGAAAAAATCATGTCGACTGGGAGCTTTACTGGCGTGCGCCGCGTAAACAGTTACAGATACATCAAATTTATGTTCTACAGGATTGAAAATGTTAAAAAGTTCAACAAAAAATCCGCAATGGCATATGTTTATCTTCTAAGGATGACCCACAATAACCATTTTTATCTTTCAGAATTTGATAAAAATTTCATTGTTATTTCCGAAGCTATTTTGACCTGTATTATATTGATCCTTATCCAAAAAACTATGTTACTTAAATTGAGCATTAAATTTAGATTAAAATAAGCCTTGTCATCATTTCATTTAAATGAATGGTTTAAAAGATATCACAGATTCAAAATTAGGAGTAAAGTAAAAGTAGGAGTCAATGACCTTTTCCTCGGCTATTAGGTATGTAATCCCGGTATCGGTAGTACGTTCCCGTGGAATATTTTCCGACATCCACGCGGGGCAAAAGCTAGTATTTAATAAAGTATAGCCTAGCCTATAAAAAAATTGTAAATACGTAAAGTGACTACAGCGTATTACTCCGGTATACGTGAAGGAATGATTGATATTCGGAGCATCCGTTTACGGCTCGCTTTACTACGCCAATAAAGATCCCATATTGAAAGGTTTTGCGAACTGGCAATTTCAATTAGGGTACCGGACTACCGAACTTACCAAACGGGTAACTTAGAGCTAGACTTTTTATGCTGTGGAAACGGATTTTCTTAGTTTGTTGGTAAGCAATATAAAGGGTCACGATCGCGTCTTTAATTTTTTTGAAGTGAAGACTTCTATAAGCGCGTTGGGCATTTTTGTGAACTCGCGACACCGTTACCGACACCTGATCTTTGTAAACGCGATTGTGCTCTTTATTTACATTACGTTACCGATCAATGTTCTATGCAAGTATTTTAACTTTAAAGTATTTGGAAGTTTTTTTTGTAAACGCGATTGTGCTTTTTATTTAGATAAGGTTACGGACCAATGTTCTATACAAGTATTTTTCTTCCACCAAGGCGATCTTGTTCAAGTTTTCATGTCTGTCGGCACTCCCCGAGTGCCACTGTTTTTTTTTTCAACTATTTACTCCCGTAGAAGGGTAATGTTTTTTTTTACAGATATATCTAAACTAATGGAATGGAATTTAATATTACAAATTGTTAGATTGCTTTCTAAACGAATATTTTGTTTGTAAATTGATAACAATAATATGTTTAACAAGTGAACAAGCAAGTTATTCAAAATTCTTATCACAACTTCTTTTCTTGTCAAAACCACAATAATAATAAAAAAAATCCATTCTTCTTCAACTGTACCATAAAGAAGTGAAAAATTTGCTGAAATAGATTGTTATCTTGATTCGAAGGAAGTCGTGAGTCCGTAAAATCGTTCGATATAAAGCAGTATAAAGGAGGGGAGGTAAAGGGATCTTCAGGAATATCAATTTCCCACGAGCGCCGGTTTTTGCACGGTCTACAGTTATTTATCGATGCTTTGTTATAAACGGGCTTGAGAATTCTGTCACGAAAACTGTGTTTTTGATGTGTAGCATCTTTTCTCTTACTTTCCTGCAATCTGTGGGATTGATTTCGTAAAAACGGACGGAAGTGTGTAACAGGAAGCCAGGGAAGCGCGCGCTGTTTGATTTGACTAAAGAGCGCGCGCGGCGCTGTAGTTGCCTGTCAGAAACGACCTTGACGAAGCCCCGCCCCTTTAATGTTGCTTATTACCTTAATGTTGTTTATTACCAAGGTGAGATGTCAGATGTTACATAATATCATGTAATAAAAACCATCCTTACTCTAGAATAACTAATTTAATTCCGAATATAATTATTTAACCTCAAAATAGATACTAATACCCAAATTAATCTTAAAGTCGTTACCCCAATATCATAATGTAAAACTGTTTTATAAAACTACATATTTACAATATTTCAAGGAAAAGGAAAATAATATGAAACACCAAGATATTTTGTCAGTCATTTATATTTCTTTGCCAACATCAAATTCAATATTCTACACCATACCATCACATCTCCTATTCCCCACATAATATCACAATTCAATCCGTATTCTAATATTTACCATGAAACTAATAGGTTACCTTAATTTACAGTAGATTTCCAACCAATACCATGCCAATCTATCTTTTTACCGACACAGCCACTAAGCACATCATACTATCACGAGCGCCAAACCTAGAAGGCAGGTTCCCGCGCTACTTCATTGAGACATCGAATCTTTGGGTGTTGCCAGTACAATATCCAACAATTACGTATTAATAAATTGAAACCTAACAATCATATGTAACTACTGTAAGGCTCGCTTGTTTTTTTCATTGTAATAACATCTGTTTCAGAATACTTACTTATAATTTGTAACTAATATAAAGTTATTAGGATCTTTACGTCATTTCCTCTTAAACGGTGGTAAACGTTGGCTCCTAAATTAGGATCAAAACTAACACTAATTACACTGATTTCACTAACGTCTCAACATACCTACTTCCTCTCAGTATTTTTAGAAAATATTCGTCTAGTATTTTTTTTATGAAATTCGAAGTTCATGTCGCTCTGCCACCAGTACTATGTACTATCACTACAGTAGTTTCAGGTAAATTCTCAAACAAATAGGTACCTACACAAGTTACGTATTTGTGACTCAGTGCAATGGTTTAGAAAGTCGCAAAGGCATCCATTTAATACTTACTCCTGCTTAATTATGCATACAAGACAATACTTTTAGTAGATAACAGTTGAAGACACTCTCTCCTTAAGTGATTCTGCGGCTGTGACTCTGAAAAACATTCCGAATAAGGAAAAGATTTTTCACCGTTTTGTTATAAAATTAGAGTTTCAGTTACCTTAAACTCTAATCCACTGTTGTACCCACTGTTACAATTCCTTAGAGTTACAATATTCTTATAAATTTAATAAAAATTATCAATTTCTGTAAAGTAACTTCTTTTCTCAGCACAAATATTCCATAAAAATATGAAATCCATTAGAACTATGAAATCTATGTCGAGAAATAAGAACATTTATATTCATCTATGTATACATTTATTATAAAAGTCGTTTTTGCCGACCGCGTTATTCTTCTAAACTTCGCAATATTTTGAGAATTTATTCCGGAATTATTAAATATTAATATTAAAATAAAGAAATCTCGTCGTTTTGTTAAGTCTAAAAACTGTGCAAAAGCAGGGGCGGGTCGCCAGTTCATGATAAACTAGTAGTGAGTTATTAAATACTTACTTACGAAGTTATTTGCACCCTGCAAGCTCGCGAGGGGAAGTTTTCAAAGGACATGTGCATCGGATGAAAGGCGACCGGAATGGGGCGTACCGTTTGTACAATATTATGGGTACTTCATACGTCTTTTGTTAGAAACTACATGCTCTATACAATATTATAATGTCCAGCCATCGTCTGTACAAGCTTAGAGTGTAGATCAATGAATTCTAATCCTAACAAATATTATGAATGCGAAGTGAATTTGTTTGTTATGCTTTCACGCTAAAACGGCTGAACAGATTTGGATGAACTTTGGCACATGGGTAGACCATGACCTGGATTAGGACATAGGATACTTTTTTTTTGGGTGGGAAATTATTAAATTACTTCTCCCGCTCTGGGCCTGACTAAAACCCAGCCGTGTTCCTTCAGTTGCCATGTTGCCGGGGGCCACGATAGCCCTTTCGGATTTCTTGGTAGTACGTTCCCGTTTAACTCAAAGCCACTAAAATAACAGACATTTTTCGTCGTATACCGGATGACTTTGAACCCATTAAAATTGTTTCACGCGGTGAAAATACCTTCTCATGAATATCAATAACTTTTACTAAGAGACCTGTTTTGAAATATCGAAAAATCCAACTATTTCATACATTTTGGTAGGGTAAAGGACAGGGAAATTAATTAAATCCGGAGTCACACGTAATGTGTTCGATTTATGACTAACACGACGTGTGACTCTGGATTTTTAATTAAAATTTGTATGTCTGTGATGTCTTGTTTATAAGTAATTGGGTTTTAGTTTTTATTTAATTATTGTTAATGTAAGGACTATTTGGGTCATTTTCTGTTGATCTGGCAGTAAGAGTACTTTATGCGGCCTACCTAAATGTCCTTTCTTTGGTATTGTTGACCGAGTCCTTGAGCTCCTTAAGTTCTGAGTTAAACTACACGATTACTGACAAATGCGTGCACTGACTGGACAGGTCCACTCAAATCTGTTTGGTTCTTTCCTCAAAATATCATCTCAGACTAAAATCTGCATGGTCCTCATAAGGCCTGACCAAGATTATGTCTGGACTTTAAAAGATTCTGTGACCTCTGAGTTTGTTTCCGCCTTTCTTCTCAGAGTAGTCAGTTAGGAAACCCCGAACTCATCTAGTTTTAAAACCATAATTTAATATTGACGTGGTCGTGAAGTGTTTTTTTAACCAATTTACTGAAATAAATATAATTTACTTATCATCATAGTTCTAGGTAACCAATCCAATATTAGCCACACGTTTTGTTTCCATGTTCTGCAATAGTCCTGCACCAACCAGGGGTTGTCCTTGGGTGCACGTGCATAGTGCATACAGGTATAATTATCATTTGGTGCCTCATCATTTAAAATTGTTTAAGGGACCTCTGTGAGTTGGCTTCGGTCCTTCGTAACTCGTACGCCTTCCAAAGGTCCGGGACTCCACGGTCCCGAGATAATTATGTCAAAGACATTTTTAAAATAATACGCATACCAAATAACGAAAAAGTCGAATTAGGTAGTAATTCAGAATTTTCAAATTTGCCACCCAACTGATTTTATATGGCACACATAATTATTTTGTTCAAAGCATTTATAAGCTTTTTCTTACCACATTTAACAAACTGCTCAGCCTGACCTTTATAGTCAGTTTTATCCGAATCAATTTGTCCCCGACATTCACAGTAAGTACCGACAATCGATAGGACTCACTTTGGACATAAGTTTCCTACCTATATTATCTGTCGTTGAACTCACAACTTTATTCAGACGAAATAAAGTTTAGTCATCTTTGGGAAATGAAAAAAGTTTGAGGTATATGTGTGTGAGGTATATCATTATGAATATGACTTTCAAGAATTGAACTAAAATGTTCTGATGGTTCTGATGTATTAAGTATATTTATTGTTCTGATGTATTATCTTGGTTGATGTAATAAGTTAATGTGGTACAATTATATCTAAAGCTATAAGGTACCTACCAAAAAGCCTACTTTACTAGTTTTGAGTTATGTCGTGAATTTAATATACTATACTATTAATCTTATACTATTTAACGAGCAATATTTGTATGATAACGAGCAATATAGTATATTTGTTTGTATATAGATTTCTACTCACGTTCTCGAAATCGTTAGATCCGATTTCGAGTTCTCGAAATCGGCTCTAACGATTTCGATGAAAGTTGCAATATAGAGGTTAGGTACGGAGGTACGGGGCCGAAAAAACGATCTAGCTAGGTCTCATATCTGGGGAAATTAGTTTTCTCCGTATTTTCACCTAAGCAGAGCTCGGTCGCCCAAAGTTTAGAACAAGATAACGAATAATGACATTATTGACAGTAGAATAATGATCATGGCAGCATGGAATTAGTAAGTACCTACTATCATGGCAGTATGGAATTAGTAGGTACTATCCTATACTATTAAATGAGCATTCTCTATTTTCACTAGATCAGAGCTCGGTCACTCAGGTACTTTTATTTATGTTCGGTTTTGGGTACCAAGGTAACATGTTCCTATGATTATTGTCTATAAAAATGATATCTATTCTCATCTCTAGCACAGTTTCTAGTCTACCATACCATCAAAAATTATCCTTGACACTGACGTGCAGTCGGTCGATATCGACTGTTTTTATTTGACATTTATCGAGCCTTTTACCGGGCCACCGGCATAGGTACCAACTAGAAAAACTATATCGATTTCTTCCAACTCAAACTCAAAGCATTATTATTTCTATTAAACCATTCGCGGGCACTTTTGAATTTTCAATGAATCGGTCAAAGTTGAAGCTAGTTGCCCATTTGAAAACGTAGAATTCTATGAAGAAGATCGAAGATCGAACGTTCATAAGCCGTCGATAATGTTTAAAGGCGATCAGCGTGGTGATCAATGCCTTCTCTGTAAGAGAAGAGGCGTTTGGCCTGCAGTGGGACAATAATAGGCCATTTATAATTATTTTTCTTCTTTTCGTGTGGTTAAAGACTAACCTGGTGCCAGAGTTTTAAAGCCGTCCATGGACCTCTTGGCTTCACATGCCGTCGAGAAATATACCTCTCAGGCATGCCGGTTTCCTCACGATGTTTTCCTTCACCGTTTTTGAAGCAAGTGATAATTATACAATACGCACATGAGTCCGAAAAGTCAGAGGTGCGTGCCTTGGGTTTGAACTCGAGACCTATGACTTGGCAGTCCGACAGTCACGCCACTAGGCTATCACTGCTATATAATTTTTATTATTAGAAATCGACTGGTCGACGACCATCGATTGTAAACACAATACCATAAAGATTTTTTTAATCACTACTAATTAAAACATTCTAAAGGACCCATCCACAAAGCCTCAAAACCCACGTTGAATACTGTCCTTGTCAAAATTTCCCGACTAATGGTTAGCAATATCGTCTCGTAAGGGCCTGAGGGAGCGGGAGGAATTCCTCCCATCCCTCTTCAGCCCTCCCGGCGACAAAGCCTATTCAATAAGAACGGCGAACTGCGAAACTATGGACTCGACTGTTTTACGGATCGAGAACTATTTGGTTTTATTTTTAATTTAACCTCTTTGGAGTTTTATTCCGCAGTTTTTTAATTAGTTTCGCGAAGGATTTATATTAACATTGCGTTCATTATAACTTGTCCCGTGACGCGATTGGTAGCACTGTTCTGTCAGTCGCCATTTTGAACTATTTGTATGGAAACTAAGCTTGACAAGCAATGGTGCCAACATCACGGCAAGCGACAAGTTATAGTGAACGGTATGTAGCTCTGTTTAAGCTTTTCGGAATAGAGTTTTGAGCGTAGGTTTTGAGTGAAGTTTCTATAATATAAGTGTAGAAGATAAGTTTTATTTTAAATTTAATCCTTTTAATAATCCGTAACACGCGGCTGTCTCTAGTTTTTGTCGGGGCTTGGTGGGAAAAGGTGTAAGTATATCCATGTATGTTACATCAATAGAATCGAATTTAATTCATTGATTGATTATCCCAAAGCCGAACAACATTCTCAAAAGATTGTTACAAGTTTCTATTGAATATTGAATTCGACTGTTCCTTTTACATTTAGTACGTCAAATACTTATTAGTGAGCGATTTCTTTAAGAAACACAGAGCTCTAATCATCACTCAGACCGTAATCCATAATCATTACATAAACTTCTATCACATAGAGAATAATTTCAGATTTTTCTGTATGCAAATTTCTGAGATAAGGGGGGTCTTTTTTACATTTTTCATCACAAGTCGAAAACTGTGGCCTAAAAAAAAAGTTTTTTTTTAAGAATGTGCTCTTTCATATAATACCCCACATGCCCTAGTAGCCTCACTTCGAATTTTTAAGACCCTTTAGTCCGTGTTGCAAAAAAAAAAACATTTTTATTTCTTTTTTATTTGCAAAATAGTTGGGCAAACGTCATCTAAAACTATTCCAAATTTCAAGTTGATAGCATTAGTAGTTCTTGAGATATCCAGCTGTGACAGACAGACTGAGTCGCACCATAAGGGTTCCGTTTTACCATTTTGGTACGAAACTCTAATATTGAAGTCTCATCTTCTATCAACTCGTAGCGTGTAGCATATAGATCGTAGCGCGTAGCATGTTCCTCGAAGCGCGTAGCACGTTCGTCGTAGCTCCGCCCCTGCGAGCGACAGGGCGCCGGGCGTGTGAAATGATTAATTATCAAACTCGGAGGCTTCCAGTCGGTTGTTGTCACTGATGAGACGTTTGTTTATCACAATAGGACTTTACGCTTCGTTAGTTATGGGGTGAATAGAACTCTGTTTGCAAGTGTATAATAGAACTCTGTGTGTGATGCTTGAGAA
Source organism: Agrochola lychnidis (assembly GCA_963680765.1). Lineage (NCBI taxonomy): Eukaryota > Metazoa > Arthropoda > Insecta > Lepidoptera > Noctuidae > Agrochola > Agrochola lychnidis. Next base: position 20,780,130 of record OY796865.1, on the reverse strand, counting down.
CTACAGCTGATTTGTCAAACGTTTTTGTAAATTGCAATGTTCTATAATCCGTTTGAGATTTAAATTCCTACCATGAAAATTGGGATCAACATGTTGTCAAGGCACTGGATAATGGTCCAGCCTCTTAAAAAAAACCTCGTTTCTTATAATAATGTTTTCTTTGTCAGTTGGTGGGCAAGAAGTAAGAAATGGGTCGATTCTTTTGAATAAATATCATTTTGAAAAATATTTTGGAAGTAGGGATGTAATGTATCTGTTTTGAATCGAAATACATGCTTAAGAACGATTCATATTAATTACGGTTTTAGTGTAATCTGCCTTTTAAAACGATATCTCTATGCATACAATGACACTCCAACGATTTTTTTTTTCAAATGTGTTGCTGGCCACACGGTACAGAGCTAAACAAACATTTTCTTTCTTTCGATGAACCCTCCACCCCTTGCGTCTCGACTTAATGAAGTGTAAAGATTACAGCAGCCATATTGTGATAGCAAATACGCTGAGTCAGTCGCATGGGGTCATGGATTTACTAACGTATATACGAGGAGTATATGACCACGTTAATGACGTGTAAAGTTAAATGTTTGTTTGTAATGCGTATTGATTTTGCCTTTTTACCCGGTTACGGCAAAGTCAAAAGGGTTATGATTTTTAAAAGGATCACATCGTGCAACTCGAAGTGCGTACTATAAATGTTGTTTAGTACTGTTAGTAAGTTCATACAAATATTTTTACACTTGTATTTTAAAAACTAGATGTAGTTGTAGTGAAATAAATGCTAATACACTGACGAGCTATATAAAAAAGCCACTAACTTATCATGAAATATTTCCGAAACCACGCAAGATAGCTTCCTTGAAATAAAAAGCAACATGCAAGTGTATTTAATAGCGCAGAAAAATACATAGAAAACAGTTTTCAAGATTTTTTTACTTCATGTAGCTAACTTGTGTGGTTTAGGAAATATTTAGATTTTTGTTGCACTTTGCTAGTGACTTTTTATAGTGCTCGTCAGTGTAGATATATGTAAGAAAAAATCATCGTTTCACAGTGATTTCCACTCACACAATGTCTAAGTAGGTATTTGACATGTCTTTGCTGAATCCCTTCCTTTTACGCCTTCTAAAAATATGCAATAAGTACTCGTAGTTTAATGTCATTTGATTTCATTATCATTAAAATGACGAGGAAAAGTGGAATTTATTCTGAGTGCAGAGAACTATAATAAGTAGATATTCTTGTCGTTGTGTTTTCAAATCTGGGCAAGTACCAATGTGACTTTTTCAATTCATTTATACTTTCTGAGTTCATCTTGGACATTACTAACATCGATGAAGGAAAACATCGTGAAGAAACCTGGACTTATAGTTAATAGAGAAAAAGAAAAAAAAGAAAGGGTACTTATTTATTCTGCACAAACAAAACGTACATTTAAAAAACTGGACAAAATACACACAAAACAAAAGTAGCCAAAAGCCTCGTATCCAATCCGTAAAAAAGTTTGACAATATTGTTCATAGTAACTTTATCACTGGTTCATTGGTAATATAAGTCTGAAATCGCCAACCTGTCTTGAGCAAGTGTGGTGATCAATGCTCATGCCTTCTCTGTACGAGAAGAGGCATTACCCAGCAGTGGGACAGTAATAGGCTGATATTCTTAATTATGGAGAGACTGACAATTAATAAACGTTCCATAAGTATCAAGTTATATATAGGAGCTCCTGGCTAAGTAATAACAGCCGCACGGGTCGATGCTACGCTTGCCGAGGTTGGTCCGTGGATGGGTGACCATCTTTACATACCAAGACTCCCCCGTACCTCGGAAAGCACATTAAGTCGTTGGTCCCGGCTATCATTCATGGATCTTTGACAGTCGTTACGGGTTGTCAACAGGTTGTGGAGGTCAGATAGGCAGTCGCTCCATGTAAAATACTAATATTCAGCTGCATCCGGTTAGACTGGAAGCCAACCTCAATACAGTTGGGAAAAGGCTAGGCAAGTTATAATGATTTAAGGAACCTTCATCGTTTACCTTTCCTTTATCACCCACATCTGAAGAAGCAAAATAACATGTTTAGGTAGAAAAATATCAAAATGTATTCGTAGAGACTTCGTAGTGTTACATTATTCATTTAATTTACTTTATTCTGTTGGCGCTCAACGAACCGGGGTTATTGGCTTCAAAGTACCTAATTTTGTATTTTGACACAATAGAAAATGAAAATGTTTCCCGCCTTTTAAATATGTGGTGAATTTAATAAAAGTTCAACATCATTGCCTTTAGTCCTCGAGAGGGCAAACAGAGGTGTAAAAAATCTGGCACTCCGGGAGTGCCGACAGAAGTGAAAACTTGAACAATTTAAAAAAATACTTCCAAAACCTTTAAAGTAAAAATACTTGCATAGAACATTGATCCGTAACTTAATGTAAATAAAGAACACAATCGCGTTTACAAAAATAAGGTGTCGGTAACGGTGTCACGAGTTCAATTGTTTTTTCCCATCTCAAAAATGCCCAACCCGCCTAAAGAAGTTTTCACTTCAAAAATCCCACATGTCGCCAGTATCTTCAAGTTCTATGGAATAGGATCGAGCCTGTTGCCATGACAGGACCTGTTTTAAAGCAGTTTAATAAATCAAAATGAACGTCTTTGTATAAAATTGCGTTCAGAGATAGCCGGGGCGGCCAGTGGAGAATAATTAGGTTCATCGTAACATCGTTCGATAAAGCTCGGGAAAGCTCGGAGTTCGGCCGATCGAGACACGTTTATCAAGGCACACCCACCGCTCGCTAAATTGATTGAAAATATAAAGCTACTTTATGTTGCAAATGTAGGTGGTAGTATCTACATAATACGTTACAATAAGGCTTTTATGTGCAGCTAGAATACTCTTTATTATGTACACAATATAATTTACAGATATAAATGTAACTAGATATTTTTCATAGGGTCTTATAATTTAAAGGGAGAAGGAGAGATAATTCTGCAGGTAGTCTGTGGTGTACCATTTACATCTAATACCTTTAAATGATAATCTGAATCTCGGAAACTGCTCCAACGATTTTCATGAAATTTTGTATGTATGGTTTCGGGGGCTATAAATCGATTTAGCTAGGTTTCATTTTTAGAAAAAGTCGTTAAAAAAATTATACAAAATAAATACATATATAAAAACATTTACATTTCCATATCAACATATAGCATAGCATCAGCCTATGATGTTCAGACTGCTGGCATACAGGCCTCTTCACGGTAACAAGGAGTGGGCCGTAATCCACCACGCGGGCCCAGTGCGGGTTGGTAGATGTCATATGTCTTCGAAGTTTTGGTCCTAGGACATGCCGGTTTCCTCGCGATGTTTTCCTTCACCGTTTTGGGAGCAGTGGTGATGAAATGATTTACACAAAGGAAAGCGCCTGCCTGTGTTCGAACCCACGACCTACGACTCGTAACTCGGGGCCGTTACCACTGGGCCACCAGTGCTCCCATATACGATAATAATCATGAAACATTTGCACCAGAAGTAGAGTATAAAGATAATATTATTATGTTCTGTCATAAAGCTTAGCTAATTAATTGATTCAGGCGTGACCTTGCGGACATCCATTATAAAATACAATAGACGTTGATATATTTAGTAACCTGTTCCGCTTTTATATTCCTAAAAATCTCTGTAAGAAATCGCGCTCAGTGTGGTAACACGCCGTGTTCGGTTTCGCGACAAGTCAATCGTCATCCTGAGGATGCCTCGTTAAGAGGTGAAACACGTGTCAATTTCTTCCAAGGTTTTTTATGGCTCATGGCTCTTTAGGAATAGTTAAGCGGAACAGGTTACTAAATATATCAACGTCTATTGTATTTTTTGAAGCTTTGCTACTCGATTGTTGAAACACTTCGGTCGATTCAAGGCAATATGACATCGTTATCTATAAGTTTCTACATGTTTACTTCTTCCATCCTCATGCATAATTTACCGAAATCGTCGTTCACAAGTTCTAAGAAATATCGTCAATTATGTTAGCGTAGGACTTCGATATCCAACATATCGGTTTTATCATTTCTAGCCGTTTATGACATGTGTATGTTTATTCTTCTTTTATAACATCGCCTCGTTGGTCTAGTGGTCGCAAGCGCTACTGCTGAGTATGAGGTCCTGGGTTCGATTCCCGGGTCGGGCAAAGTGTTATTGGGTTTTTCCATCTGGAATTTCTCATTAGCAGCCCGGAGTCTGGATTTGTGCCCGGTTGATGGCAATAGACTCGCCCCCTATTACATGGGACTTAAACATAACTGGCGAAATGTGGGTGTACTATAGGTACACTTCTGCCTAACCCTTCGGAGATTACAGGCGTGATGTTATGTATGTTATGTTATAACAGAACAACCGATCGATGCGATTTTTTGCAAGAAGATAGTTTAAAGACCGGACAGTTAGTTACACAGGCCGGCAGTTTATACCGGCAAAATTCACGATTCCTGTGGGATTAGGGTTACCATCCATCCGGATTTGTCCGGACATGTTCGGACTTCGTGATTTTTATCTGAACTTAGTCCGGTTCTTAAATTTGTCCGGATTTTTGCCTAAGATGGAACACGAGTAATAAAACTTATAAGTAATAACTTCTCATTCATCTAAAAATAAAATATAAATATTTTAACAAACAACTTAACGAGACCAAACAATAATTGGATTTTGTGATTAAAATATCCGGATATTTATTGAAATGTCAGGCTTTTTGTCAGGACTTTTGAAATTTCTTAATGGTAACTCTACGTGGGTTAGACCTGCGTAAGGAGTAAACCTGCGGGTAAAAGATAGTTTCTTATACCTTTTTAATTGACTTCAGATGGTGCGCTTCGTGATAATAACCCCGAACATGAGCGAGGCTGTGATAAAGCATCTGCGGGACAACTTCTTCGCTGATGAGCCTTTGAACAAGGCAGTGTCGCTGTGTCAACGAGGCGAGCCACATGCGGCATTGGAGAGGCTCTGCACCGTCACCATCGCTGATGGACTGTCGCTCGCGGCTATTGAAGGAGATACGGTCAGTATTCACGATTAACACGGACATTTAAACAAGGCAGTGACATTGCGCTTCGATCCCACGCTCCATCGCGACCTTTGCTGGTAGTCTGGCAGAAGTCATTTAGTTATTAGACTCAGAAATACCGTAGGGAAGTTTAGAACGGGCTCCAAAACGATACAGTCTGCGTCAACATTGAGGAGTTTCCAAAGACTACCCCATGTGCGCCGTGTCGTGCATACAAAATTGCTATTAATTCATGATTCAACTCAATGCCAAAATATTTTCCCTTTCAAGTTCAATGCACACGTATAAGCACTGAACCTGATCAGCATCGCCTCAAGACGAGCCGTTCACTATTCTTTCTTTGAAACTTCATACTGCAGCACACACTTATAAGCATCATAACAGCTTCGCCTCGGATCGGTAATATCTAGTAAAAATGAGGTGACGTGATACCGATCTGCTGTAGTGCTTATACGTGTGCAATGAGCTTAAATCGTAAGGTAAGTAGATTACCTAAGATTTCTTGTTTCTTATATGGTTTTTTTTTCACTCCTCTTGCTCAAAATGTACGTTCTCATCGCCGTACATTTTTGCTTACTCTGTAACCTACTTTAGGCCAACGATGCGCGTCATAATTTAGCGTGTTATATTGACATGACTAACGAATAAAAAGAGAGTCAACTTATAACTGTGTAACTGTCAACAACTGAGAGAAATAATCGCCTTCCATTCACTTACTGTAACTTACCTTTAACTTAAATAAACTTAACTATTTAGTGCAACTTAATGGAACGTGTTTCTCTATAATACTAACTAAACTTTCAAACCTTCACGACAAATCGGTGTACGGAGTTAACTACTACAACCCGTACACAAAAAGTCCGTCATTGTAGCGTACCAGAGCGGGGAAAAAATAGCATATCTTGCTCAAGGGGAAAAAGTATTTTTTGTCTGTAACCAACGAGCCCACAAAAACAAAAAGTATTATTCTTATGTATAACTAGATTTTTACTACCGCATACCAGGATAAATTCAGATTTAACAAATTGTATATTTAAAAAAATAAAATAAACTATTTAATATTGTTTGATTATTTTATTTTCTCGCAATCGTAGAGAAAAGTAGTGTAACACATAGCGCTAAAACCCATTATAACTCGATTTCTATTTACTCCCGCGCTGAAGCTCGGGAGTAAAACTACCTAGATAAAATGGGTTATTTTAGCTCCTCGTATAACAATCTACTATTTATTACCTCAGCACCATACTCATCTGTTGCGAAAACAGGTAACGAAAAACCTAATAGATTATTGAATATGTTTCCAGGTGCTGGGAGTGGGTCTGAACGGCATCTTATGACCCGGCGACATCGAGCAGTCGATCGAAAAGATCCAGCAGTCCTCGGACGAGAAGTACAACAAGATATTCACCATCCTGTACTCTGTCAGCCAGGAACTGGATCTGTTTAATACGTTTCAAGTAAGTAAAACAAGTTATTGGTAATGAGATGGGTGTTTTTGATGACACTATAGGAACGTTTTTACCTTTTAAGTATTTGATCAATACTTTAAGAGCTATAAAGATATAAGTGATTTCGCTGTCGCGCTCTGTAGCGATACTGGTCCAAAGTGATTAACCAGAAGTCGGACCAGTATCGTTACCGAGCGTGACAGCAATATCGCGTACCGATTCGGTATCGATATAATAATAATAATAAATAAATAAATTCTTTATTGGCATAAAAATAAAAAATGTGTACAAGGAAAGTGAAGCCCTGACTCCTGCGCTAGGTAAGAACACCTGTGTTACAGGGGCCAGTGTCTTCTCCCAATCAGCAATACCGAACGAGACAGCAATATCGCGTACCAGTTTGGTATCGATACCGAACGAGACAGTGATATCGCGTAGCGGTTCGGTATCGATACCGAACGAGACAGTGATATCGCGTACCAGTTTGGTATCGATACCGAACGAGACAGTGATATCGCGTAGCGGTTCGGTATCGATACCGAACGAGACAGTGATATCGCGTACCGATTAGGTATCACCATCGAGTGCGACTGCGATATCGCTTATATTTGAATAGGCCTTAAGAGCGTTTATACTGAAAATGGGCAACTTCGCAAATAGATGTCAAATATTTCGCTGTTTTGATTAATTTGGAAATATTACTGTATGGATATAAGAAATGTGGCTAACTAGTTCCCTAGAATATTAATAATGAACTGTAATTTTAACACTGAATTTGATTTTGTAACTGTTTTAGGTGTAAAAAGGCATTTGGTAAGTTCCCAAATACTTTTTTACATGTAAAATTAAAAATTCGGTGTTACGATATTAATTATAGCATTTCATAATCAATATTTTAGTTCCCTAGTTAGCCACATTTCTTAATTACATACCTACAGTAATACTGCCAAATTAATCAAAACAGGTAAATATTTGACAGCTATTTACGACGTTGCCAACTTTTATGACAAACCCTCTTAAATGTTCTTGACTGAAATATTTCTGTTTTTTTGGATTTCCAGGTGGACAAAATTCTAGAATGCAGGATAATTTCCGTGGATCAGAATGCGAGGGGACGCGGCCTCGCTAAAGAACTAATGTCCAGAAGTATAGATATCGCAAAAGAGAATGGATTCAAGGTAATATAGTTCGAAGATATACGTACATTATTATAGCGATGTAGACCTAATGGTTTGAATTCCCCTTAATTGTCCTACTGACCTATATCACTAGTTAATGAGCTGTTGAAGTCACGCAACATCATTTTGGGTTTTGTCAACAAGGGGGAGCCGTAGTAGCCTCGTTGGTGTAGTGGTCGAAAACACTACGTCTGAGCACGAGGTTCTGGGTTCGACTCCCAGGTCGGGCAAAGTATTATTGGATTTTACCAACAGGAATTTCTCAGTTGCAGCCCGGAGTCTGAATTTGTGTCCGGTTGATGGTAATAAGCTCGCCCCCTATTACATGGGACTTAAAACATAACTGGCGAAATGTGGGTGTACTACAGGTACACCTCTGCCTTACCCTTCCGGGAAACAAGGTGTGATGATAATCTACTCTTTCGTTAAGATACATATCTTAACGAAAGTGTAGATTTTGAGTGTCCAATACTGCTCGGGCTCGGGGCGGGCAGACTCAATTTAAGGAATATCTAAATAGGAATGCTATTAGTGCGGGGTTTGAGCCTTTACGCTACGGGTCATGAATTCGATTCCTGCACGGAACAATTTCATTACTTACAAGTAATTTATTTGCTGTTTTATATCTGTGCTAGTGTTTGTTTTATGGAAAACGTTGACACACAAGAAATAAAATACAACTTGCAAAAATCGATCGCCTTTTCAAAAATGAAAGGATTGTAATGTTGTATGTTAGTAATTGTAGTGGAAAATAAATGTATTTTCACTCCTCTTTCTCAAAAAGACCGTCATTGTAGCGTACCAGAGCGGGGGAAAAATTGCACATCTTGCTCTAGGAGAAAAAGTAATTATTGTCTGTAACCAACGAGCCTACAAAAACGAAAAAGTCTTTATTCTTATGTAAAACTAGCTTTTTACTACCGCATACCGGGATAAAAGTTTCCTTAAAAATTCAGATTGAACAAATTGTATACTTTTTAAAATAAACTATTGAATATTGTATTGGATTATTTTATTTTCTCGTAATCATAGTAAAAAGTAGAGAGTAAAACACGGTGCCAAAAACCCATTCTAACGCGGTTTTTATTTACTCCTCGATAGGATGGGTTATTTTAGCTCCTCGTATAACAATCTACTATTCTAGTAAAAAGTAGAAAGATGAAGAAGTCCGTGCCTATCCAGGGATAGGGCAAGGGCAATGAGAATCAGGATTCTCATTGCCCTTACAATTCTTCATTCTTCAATTCTTCTTTTTTTTCTTCTTCATTTTCATGTATTTCTGTTCCAGTTGTTCAAAGCAGACGCGACAGGCGCCTACTCGCAGCGCATATGCAGCTCTCTTGGCATGGAAGTTATTCGCACAGTTCGTTATGTGGACTACAAAGACTCCTCCGGCACTCCTGTCTTCGATGTACCGGCTCCGCATGACGCCCTCGCTATCATGGTGCGGCAGATTCCCTGAACATAAGGAGTGGAGCTCAAACTATGAGTAATACGCTGATGTACAAAGATTTTTTTGCAGTTCTGAGACTTTGATTCTCGTTTGCGATTTTTGTGATTCTGAATTAAGGGAAACTGTATTGGCAATTTTGTTAGTTAGATAACAATAACAACCTTGTTTGTGGTTCTTCTATGGTTGTTGTTTTTCTTTTGCGCGTAAGATACCCTGAAAATATAGGGTGCTGCAACTGTAAGACAGTGTTGTAAGATATACTTACAGTCTGACTATTTTCTTAATGTCCCTCGGGAATAATCGCATTTCCGAATACAAACGAATGCTAATTTCCATGTCCATCAATTATTAGATTTATCGTGTACAATAATTTGAATTCAGAACTAAGTACTTTCTTGTTGCTTTGTTTTGCTTTCCGTGTAAAACCATTACCATAAACCATAGAGCTGTAAAACCATTTTCGTGCCTGTGATTTTAGTAGCTTTCCTCTCATTTTTAAATAAATTACATTATATTAAGTATTAACAACTCTTAATACTTCCAAGTCGATTGAGAGCGTCCGGTCTGCACCAAGTGTAAAGGGCAACTTATAAAATCCGACGACTGACGAAACATATAGTTTTCCGAGGGACATTAAAAAAATTGTTATACTTTACTTACGTTCAAAGTCACATGAAACACCAGAATGTGACATTTTTATCTAACTTTGTATGTAAAATCGACCGCTTTTAAAAGGGCGGTAATAGGTTTATAGGCATTTTACACTGCCATTTCTAGCTTTGATAGGACACATATTTATATATATACAAGGTGATGTTTGAATATGCAAACCGTATTCATGATTAATTTATTTCCAATAGTCGTATTATTAATTGCAGCATATGATTGTTCTGGCAGCAACTATTATCGCGGGTTGACATAATAAGCATAATAATTTGATAACAGTCCTCACCAACAATTTTATTAAGAGAGAGAGAGAGAAGGCCTAATGCTGTTTTTAAACCAACTACTGAATATTCAGGCGTTTTTCATTAGCTACTTACCTATATTTGTCTCTAACAGTGTCATTGTGAGAAACGGTAGTTTATAATTTATCGGAATTATTTCCGTTAAATGATAAACTGTAGAAAAATTGTGAACTGGGTGAAATGGGTTAGGTTAGGTTAGAACTCTGACCAACCGCGCGCGAGCTGAACGAGCGCTACTTCAAAGTTTCGCGCAGCTGGGCAGGGTATTTTTTATTAGCGCAAGGTGCGTTATATCGCAAGCAAGTTGGTTGCAATTAGGGTTATCATCTCGAAATTAGAAAAGTTCTGACATTTAACTTTTTAATCTTATTTTTCAGTAATAATTTATCTTTCATAAAGAAAATCCCCTTAAATCAAAAAGTCCGGACAAATGAGGAGGCCGGACATAGACTGGACGGGGAGTTAAAAAGGCAGACATGTCTGGACAAATCCGGACGAATGGTAACCCTAGTTGCAATTCACAATTTTTCAACAGTTTATAATCTAACGGAAATAATACCGATAGATTGTAAACTAACGAAGTTCATATTTACACGGTGTCCTTGGAACAGGCGCAAAAGGCATGCAAGCTTTGATAGAAGACCCAAAATTTATAAGAAGCGGTGTCACATTGCTCAGGGTATGCTGGCGTTCTAAAATGAATATCAATATTAGAGGGATAATGGAACTTTGACGATATTTTCGGGTAAATTAAAATAAATGCTGATGCATCAGCACTCACTCACTCACAGCTCTAGGTGAACCGCTCTGGTACTTAAGCAAACAAATAGACAGGGGTAATATTTGTTTATTCGATTATCTCTTCCCTTTTTACCAGAAATTTCGTCCCGCGACGTCAGTACCAGTCGAGTGGAAAGGGACAGTAGGCCTCATCCTAGCCGATGGTTAAGTTGCCCATTATAGGCTATATAGTCTTACCACGAAATCTAGTGCATACCATGCATTGTGTATTGACCGCGTTAAGGCTCTCCCACCTACGGGCCAGTACATTTCTGTCACAGAAGATGATAATAATAAAAAGTATTTTAACAAATTAGTATATAAAAGGTTTATTTAATATAATAACCGCCCAAAAATCAACGTATACGTAGACAAAACTAAGGTATTACATCGCAAAATGTTTTAGCACAAATAAAAAATTGTTAAACCTGCTCTTAAAAAAATATAGAAATTGTATAAATGTAATGCATAAGTATAAGATTTGTTATTGTAGAGTGTAGATCTATCTGCTCTATATTACTCTATATTCTATAGTGGTCTATATGGTTTATAGTTGATGTTTAAATATTTATGTATGTTAGATGTGGCCGGTTTGACCCGAAGTTTATTAACAGTCAATTTTGACTCCTGATATAGAGGTATTGTTCAGATTTTTTCAGGATATAGAACTAAATTACATATTTTCAGATGATTTCATGGTTCTAACATGTACCTATTATTATACAATTATAACATTGCATACAATTTTAGAAAATACAATAGACGTGGAAATACTTAGTAACCTTAGCTTAGCTATTTCTAAAGAGCCATAAAAAACCCTGAAAGAAATCGACACGTGTTTCACCTCTCAACGAGGCATCCTCAGGATGACGACTGACTTGTCGCGAACTCGAACACGGCGTGTCGCCACACCAAGCGCTGAACGCAGAGCGCGGTTCCTGCGTTCAGCGCCTTAGCCTTAATTTTAACTGATACAATATTATTTTAAATTTAAACTTTATAGTTTATTTAACCCTCTTTGTACACGCACGTTTTTCTTGCCGTGAAAATCTACGGTTTATTCACCGTGTGTGGGCACGTCATCAGTGTTGTATAGATCACTATGGAAGCTTGTTGACAGACACGTTTTTTCAACGGCGCCGTTTATACGCTGTACCGTAAAGAAACCGTGCCGTGTACAAAGGACCTTATACTATAGGTATTTACTTACAAAAATCTAATACCTTTTACATTTAATATAATACAACTCTATCAGTATTGAAATACCAGCACGCGTAGCATGACCACCGTAGAAACGGGTTTTGTCGACGGAAGAATAGACAAAATGACAGATTGTGATTGTTTATCTGTCATTTTGTCTATTCTTCCGTCGACAAAACCCGTTTCTACGTTGTTCATGCTACGCGTGCTATTCTATGTATTTACTATTATTTGTAGTAAATCACTTCTGTACCTAAATGTAGTTATTCTACTTACTATTTATACAAACTGTACTAAATATTATAATGTGTGTTTAAAATCACGTAAAGTGTTGAAAATGTCGCTGATGTATTTATCTGTGTTAGTTGACGTAGTTCACTTGTTAAAGTTGTATTCAATATAACGGATTATATTAAATTATTAAAGTAATTTTAAGAAGACTGCTGTTTTAATTTAAATCAATCATCATCTGCCTAGCCTTTTCCCAACTATGTTGGGGTCGGCTTCCAGTCTAACCGGATGCAGCTGAATACCAGTATTTTACATGGAGCGACTGCCTATCTGACCTCCACAACCTAGTGACTAGGTAACACGATACCCCTTGGTAAGACTGGTTGTCAGACTTTTTGGGCTTCTAACTACCCGTAACGACTGTCAAAGATCTACAAATGACAGCCGGGACCAACGGCTTAACGTGCTTTCCGAGGCACGGAGGGGACTTGGTATGTAAAGATGGTCACCCATCCACGGACCAACCGCGGCAAGCGTAGCTTAACCTGATCGATCGACCCATGCAGCTGTTATTACTTAGCCACAAGCCCTTTAATTTAAATCAATAATTTACCTAAAATACAAAAGTCGTGGATATATTTAGGAACCTGTTCCGCTTAGCTATTTCTAAAGAGTCATAAAAAACCCTGAAAGAAATCGACACGTGTTTCACCTCTCAACGAGGCATCCTCAGGATGACGATTGATTTGTCGCGAACCCGAACACGGCGTGTTGCCGTTTATGGCTCTTTAGAAATAGCTAAGCGGAACAGGTTACTAAATATATCCACGTCTATTGTATTTTATAATGGATTTCCGCAAGGTCACGCCTGAATCAATTAAATAATAATTTACCTTTTAATTTCAAATAGCATTTGAACTTTTATAACCCATAAGTAATTGTATTGTATACAATACAGGGTTATAGGTATTATATACCGTCTATCTAAGCAGAACAAACGACGTGTGATAAGCTCATAATTTCTGAAGGATGTGGTGGTCGCCACATAGCGTCCGAAAATGACGTCATTGAAACGTTATTTTTAAAAGTAAGTTACTTACAACCACAGATATAGATATACCTAGATAACGCAAGAGCAACTACTTCGCGTGCCATTTTCGTCCCAGCTTACGTACAGACGCCAGCACATCAAGCTACCCGAAACTGTCAAATTTTCCCAATCAACTTTGAACCTTAGACATCAACGATAAAGTTGAAAATCTATTAAATAAATTTGACAGATTGTAGTAGCTTGATGTGCTGGCGTCTGTACAATAATCGTAAGCTGCCACTTTCGCGCTCAGTCTGCATCGGTGCCACGCTTGTCGGAAATCAGTTAAAAATGGTTAATTACGTTGTTATAAATTGTAAAAACTGTGCAAATGCGAAGAGAAAAAATAAAACAAATGTTTCTTAGTGCTTGTGACGTCATAGTAGGTAGTCAAAAAATGGCACGCTTGGTTTTCATACAGATCGTGATACTTGCGTTATCTAGGTCTATCTATGTATATCTGTGCTTACAACATAAGGGGTAATATTTGCAGCGCTGATTAGCTGGATTTGTTTTCTCCTCTACCTATCGTTATTTCTCCAGACAAAGTTTATTCGGTTTATATGTATGTATCTATGTATTAGTATGTATTCATTTTCAAGTTATCTATCACTTATGTTGCACCTGCCATGTTTTGTCTCTGCATCACCCTAAGGTTGACTGGTAGAAAATGCCTCAGGCATTAAGTCCGTCTTTGTACAGTATTTTTTACTTGTGCATGAAGTTTTAATAAATAAATAAAGGGCGTTTTTTGACAATGTAAAGTCAAACCCCGCGGTGCCATCATTTTCATAACAGTCCTCACTGCGGCTTAGGTATGGGCGGTATTTCACATCACTAGTTACAATAACTGGCTACGTACGGGGCATGTAGCCGAATAGCTGTTTTGAGTCAAACGGTAAACACGTTATTTTGTAAGTAGTTACATTTTCGATGCTGTCAGTCCTAGGCCTGAATACAGTATGAAGGAAAGTTTATTTGTGTAAGTATTACGTTTATGATATAACTGCATAGCTAAAAAAGAAAGTGGCACTCGGGGAGTGCCGACAGAAGTGAAAACTTGAAAAAAAAATCGGAAACCACGCGTTGATGTCTTTTAAATTGTCGGTAAATTGCGTTACGTTACAATGGTGCCGATTCCCTTGTTCACAAACTAAACTAAATTTAAGTTCAGTGCATCTTTTTCTTTCTATTTCATTAAGAAAAGGACAGAGAATAAATTTTAGTTTAGTCCTGTCAAATTAATCAGCGCCTGTCACTCTCCATACAAGTTTAGACGTGATTAAAAACTTGCCGACTAAAATTACGTCAATTTACATCAAGAGCTGATTAATTTGACAGGACTAAACTAAAATTTATCCTCTGTACTTTTCTTATTCAAATAGAAAGAAAAAGATGCACTGAACTTCAATTTAGTTTAGTTTGTGAACAAGGGAATCGGCACCAATGTCGCGAAATTAATAATTTAGTCCCATCTCAAAAATGCCCAACGCGCCTAAAGAAGTTTTTACTTCAAAAATCTTAATCTTTCCAAGAACTTATAGCTTTTGATATGCAACGTATTACGTAGGTAATCATTAAATATTTTCGTTTCGTAAATAACTGTAATAATACTTCGATGGAATCACTACGTTGAATCACCGAACAAAATGAAAAAAATACTTGTCACTAAAATCACGTGTTTTCAAAACAGGTGATGCCTTCGAAGTCCCTACTACGGCCGTTATGTGACGACCACCGTTGTCATAGGAAACCCAAGCTTCAGTGGCATTTTTTAGTGTTGTTATGTAAGTTATGTAACCGATCAATATGAAGACAGGATAGCAAAAGGGCGATAGGAACCATTCAAAGAACAATACAAAGAACGCCAGCTACCTGTTTTAGTTTCATGTTAAACCAATAGATGGCGCTTTACATTCACTGCCGATTTCTGAATCGCGGTGTTAAGATTCTCCGCGACTGAGTTGGGCTCCCCGATTTTAAATTTTCCGGTATCGCTTCTCGGCCTTTTGGCTAAGATCAAAGTGTAGTATCTGTTCTTTTCAGCTTAATATCTGAAAGTTCCCTCAATGAGGGACCAGTATATTAATCTGATTTTTGTAAGCTGACGGGATGTTCGGGGCTCGCTCCACTCCCGTCGCGGGTCGGCCCGGCATTGCAGTGCCGCCGGGATCGGCCCACATATCAATTTAACAGTCATTCATTTCATACACATGGATGTGTTTCATATTAACTTGTGGAATCCTTTCCATTCATCGACGGACGACAACAAAAAGGCAGATTTCTGTAAATGTAATCACAATAACTACATTTTATAAATAAACCCGAAGTATAACGTATATTGAAAAGTAGAGACCCAAAAAACGTCCTTGTGGCAAATGAATGATTAATCGTCTAATCATAACTTCGTCAGTCAATAGGCAAATTATATGTTTTCAGTCCTAAGAAACGTGTTGACAGTAATTGTGTGTATCAGTGGTAAAGTAACCATGCTTTGTAGTACAATTACAATAATTACTTAACACTAATGCTGGGGCTACATTGGTGCCAATTCTCTTGTACACCAAACTAAACTATAAAATTCCTTACTTTTGACTATGAGAATCTCAAAGCTATTCTGCAAAATAAATTCACTAAATTTAAAAATAATTTTGACACTTCTAAATCGAATTTGACAATCGCGACTCCACACGTGATACCTACCGCGTGAATTTTTTTAGAGCCGGAGGCGCGCAGGGGGGCAGCCTCGAAGTGTTTTATATGGAATTTTTCACTTTTTGTATGGAAAATAAGAAAAATTATTACCTACATGTTAAGTATTAGGGGTTTAAGGGTTTTATAAAGGGGGTCGAAATTTTCATTATTTTTGTGATAAGACACACCACTTTCGAGATGTAAGAAAAGAAAAAAAAAAATACGGTACTGTTTTTGCACTTGAAGTCGAGGTGTTGGTGGGAATTTATAGTTCATGACAACCAATTTCCACACGTTTTTAATCGCGTTTAAAAATATTCAGATTTAGTTAGAAAATCTAAATTTTAGGTGAAAAACGTCAAATCTGAATAGCAAAATTGGCATTTTCACTAAATTAATATCTCAGTGCTGCTCAAAACGGTGAAGGAAAACATCATGAGGAAACCGGCAAGTCCTAGAACCGAAAATTTGAAGACATGTGACATCTACTAACCCACACTCGGCCCGCGTGGTAGATTACGGCCCACTCCCTCTCACAGAGAGGAGGCTTGTGTCCCAGCAGTGGGAACATTTATAGGCTGATGATGATGAATATCTCAGTGCTATCTTAGTGCTGACAAACTAAAATATAGTAAAGTTGTGTCACTTTAGTCTATTTCAGAATGGGAAATCGTCGTTTGACAGGAATAAACTAAATTTTGGTGATTTTTTTAATTTAGTTTAGAGGATTTTGTGACAAGAGAATCGGCACCCTTGACGCGTTATCGCGAACTAATTATATTAAAATTCATTTATTTCAGGTACCACATAACCCATATTGTAAAAATCATTTATTTTTACTTTTTAGTCGAGGTACGAATACCACTACCTGCTACGAGTATGTAAATAGTACGGACAGGGAATTTATTATTAATAACATCATCCACATAGACAACGTGAAAAAAAATCGTATTATTGAAGTTAACTCAAAAACTACCCAAGCTAAGTTAATAAAATTTATATGGGACCACCGCGCAAGCTTCCACTACCAAATAAAAAAAGAATTTTCAAAAAAACATCCGTACAGACGAACATAGAACCTCCTCCTTTTTGGTCGGTTAAAAAACAACATTGTGTTAATTTAACCAGAAAATATTTACCTATTTCTTCGTTTAGAAGTTTTATGTGTTTGCATTTAGCCTTTACCTTTTAGCCTTCGCATTTAGCCATTTAGTTTTGTTTGTTTTATTAGCCGTCATCGCTCGATTATCTACTGAGTTGAGTTATTGCCCGCCACAGACGCAGGTTGGCGGAGCCTAATATCTGGCCGCCCTAGACTCGGGCCTAGTCGGCTTTATGGAAAGACCACCTGTGATGGAAACGCACTGTTCGACAGGCAACAAATTTGTAGGGTTGGGCAGTTTATTTGCAGTCAAAACACTACCACACGGCCTAGCCGGCTTTATAGAAAGGCCACCTCTGATGGAAACGTCCTGTTCGATAAGCAACTTGGGCAGTTTATTTGGCTCATTTTAGAAATCCCCACCGACAAATCCCTACCAGTGGGGATTGTTATTTTTTTTTTCAGAAATCCCCATTCGTTAAAAGGTTAGCTTAGGTTAGAACTGTGACCCTCTACGCACGAGCCGAGCGAGCGAAGCGAGCGGTGCCGCGGCAGCAGCCGGCGAGTTTAAAAAACGACTAGAATATTACAAAAAAATGCTGAGTTTATTTAACTAGGTAGTGGAGATTCTGGAAAAACATAACAATCCCCACTGGTGGGGATATGTCGGTAGGGATTTCTGGAATAAGCCAAATAAACTGGTTTTAAACCTGGCTTCATGGAAAGACCACCTCTCATGGAAACGCACTGTTCGATTGGCAACAAATTTGTAAGGTTGGGCAGTTTATTTGCAGTCAAAACACTACCACAGGGCCTAGTTGGCTTTACGGAAAGGTCACCTCTGATGGAAAAGCACTGCTCGATAGGTAACAAATTTGTAAGGTTGGGCAGATTATTTGCAGTCAAAATTCTACCACAATACGTATCCAGTGATACTGAATGAGACACAATAGAAATTTTATTGTAACTACGCCTGTCGCCTGTGGGCGTTTAGTGTCCCTCAAAGTGTTCAGTATCAACAATCACGTAGGTAGGTAGCCGATAACAAATCAACGAAGCAAACTCATGTTTTCAAGAAGATCTTTTTAGTAACAAATCGCTGTCCCCGGCGAATAAAATAGTAAAGTGCAACTACGATAGTTTTAAGGTTAGGAATACCATATTTGATATTTAGAGCTCCGATTACACTCTGTCAATTTTTTTCATTCATTTCCTACGGTTATTTCAGAAGTTACGAGATTTTAAGGTGTATTGTAATGAATGTACAAAATCACTTTTCTTTTGATATTTGAACAATTCCGTTATGTATATTAGTTAATAAGACTTTCACAAAAAACTGTTTTTTATTTTTCCTGTAAAATTTGGTTTTTACGATTACCATTTTATTCGCCAGGGATAGCGAAATACTTTTGTATGAATTTTAAGTTCTAAGTTGAAAGGAACTTGAAGATAATTATAATTAAGTTACCATTCAATATGCTCAATGCTGTTGACATTTTAAAGGGTAAGTTTAAGTGGTTATGACAACGCACTGGGAAGTTTGAAAGCTGCGGTTTATATTCTAGAACGCTACCAGAATTAGAATTGCCATTCAACGTTGCGATGCTGCCAGTTTTCTGGGCACGTTTCCGGATGACAGCGATGCGGATGAATACTTCAGCGTCTAAGTCTCCTTTTGTTTTTGTATTTATTTGTATAGTTATAGTTAGGCATTTTAGTCCCTAAAAAAATACAATAGACTTGGATATATTTATTAATCTGTTCCGCTTAGCTATTTCTAAAGAGCTATAAAAAACTCTGAAAGAAATCGACTCGTGTTTCACCTCTCAACGAGGCATCCTCAGGATGACGATTGATTTGTCGCGAACTCGAACGCGGCGTGTTGCCACACCGAGCGAACGCAGAGTGAGCCTTATCCCTTAGTTTTTTGGACTAGAGCAACTCAAAGTTTTGACTACTAAGGTCTTGGCTGCTTAACCGGGCTTTCCTGTGGGTGCCTTAAGCTACTACATTTAAAGCCTCCAGCCAGGGGCATAAACTATTCTAATTTAAAATTAAGCGAGTGCTCGCTAAGGACACCCCCTGTGGGGTACGAACCTCGGCTTAAGGCATCGCTGGGGGGAGGACAGCAAGACCTGCCGCCATTTCATCCATCCAGTGTTAATTCTGTGCTTAACAGACCAATTTACTTCGTTATCGCTTGGTACGAGTGAACCGAGATACCGAAAGTCTCAGATCGGGAGATGCGCGATATCAAGCGCTTTGACTTCAGAACTGGAGAGATTGCCGAAATCGCAGAACATAATAATGATGCAATTTTGGTTCTGCTTATTTTAAAGACATTGTCCAAGTTCTGTTTCCACTTCTCCAATCAGCTCTAGATCTTAGGTCCATCTTCATAGACAAGAACAATGTCGTCGGCAAATAGCATGCATCAGGGTGCTTCTTCCTGGGTATCTGACGTCAGAGCGTCCATAACCAACAGGAAGAGGTAAGGACTACAAGGCGACATTTGGTGCAAGCCTTCAACCGCACTGGACTCGTCGGTGTTGCCAGCAGGACGTAGGTAGGACAATGACTGTAAATAGCATGAATTAACTCTACAAACTTCCTGGGCAAACTTTTCTCTTTCAAGATCCCGAGGGGGTTCATATGCTTTCTCCAGATCAATGAACATCATGAGCAAGTTCTTGTGTGCACGTTTTTACTTCTCGCACGGTCTTCTAGAACGGTACTCTTGATTTATTTAATTTTGGCTTCGCGACTTAAACCTGGCTCGAAATATAGATATGTAGGTTCTTTTAAAATGAGCTAAATCGATACATGGTTATCGAGTTTTAAGGACATACACGGACAGTCAGACAGACAGATAAACATAGTGTTTTGTCGACACTAATATTATAAAGAGAAAAGATTTGTATTTTTAACCGTCTGCAAAAAGGTTCGACTACATGTTTTTTTTTAGAGATAATGTTTGGTTTTTTTTTTGTTCGATTACTCCGCCAAATATGAACTGATTTTGATGATTATTTTTTGTTTGGTAAGGTCATACTTCAGAGGTGGTCCCAAATAAATTTAATTAACTTTGTTTGGGTAGTTTTTGAGTTAGCTTCAATAATTCGTATTTTTCCCACTTTATATGTATGATGTTATAGTAAGTCCCTGTCACTGATATTTACATAGCAGTTAGTGATATTCGAATTAGTGTGGGGTAGAGGTAGCACAACCAAAAAGTGAAAAATAAAATAAACTTAAAAACTATTGGACGGATTTAAAAAAATCTTTCACCTGTAAAATGCTATATTATCACTGAGTAACATAGGCTATATCACGCGGGCGAAGTCGCTGGCGGAAGCTAGTGTTTTATAATAAGTAAGGATAACGTCTAAAAATAATGTTGTAAGAGAGGACCTTTGTTAGTGAGGTAGGTACGTGAAAAAGAATACAAAAAGTGAGCCAGCATAAAAAGGTTACACGATATTGGAATGGTACCCGTGATAGTGACAATAACTCGACGCCCAAGAAACTATTTGATATTCCTTAAGTATCTATTTGAGTATCAGAAAAGAGACTCAATTATTTATAAAAATATCAACAACAACTCTCTTTTCAGGGACCTTACTGTTCTTATTTCTATAAATATAGGTAAACGCGTCGTTTTTGTTAAGCTATATATACTCCATGTATAGACATAGCGGGCTATTAAAAACATAATGAAGCAAATAAATAACTTCTAAAATCTTTTCCGTACATGAAAATATATAATTATACCCTTTACCCGACTAAAAGCCAAAGACTAAAAGCAAAAAGGAAATTTTGACCGGTATGCATGTTTGTACGTTCATCTATTGCCTCATAATTTCTAAACTCCTCATCATAATTTGACAAATGAGGTGTCGTTGGAAGCGTCTTGATTGTCTGCTGGCTATGAGATGTCAAATTAAAATGGCGCCCTTTAGAGGACATAAAGCCATAAACTAAAATGCTATTTTAGCTATCAAATGAAAGGGTTTAATTTGCACATTTCAAAAGTATTTATATTATAACCCCAAAATAATTTAAATAAAAATAAAAGTTTTATAAAATCTTTTTTTACAAAAAAAAAACAACCGACTTCCAAAAAACCACTACAAAGTGAAAAATAACTTAAATTTCGGAAGTCGGTGTCTTTGGTTTTGTATTTTGTTATTTGCCACCGACTTCCGAAATTTAAGTTATTTTTCACTTTGTAGTGGTAAACATATAAACATCCGAATTGATAACCTCCTCCTTTTAAAAGTCGGTTAAAAACTAAAACCCAACTAAAACAAAATTAATTTGTCTGTCTGTGATGTCTTGTTTATACCTTTTTAGTATTTTTTTTTGTCGTACTTGGGTTTTAGTTTTTATAACTTTTATTTTTGAAGGCGGTTTTAACTGAGTCTGTTTAGCTTCTACAGCAAAACTGCCTAGTGCGTTACTTAGTCTACAAAATAAGTGTTTGTATCAACTCTTCGGTTTGCGTCAATTGAAGTCCTAAGTGGTTTGAATAGTACCTAAGTATGATTTAGAACGTCGAGACACTTCTCAAGTTCCAAAACTGTCTTTTATTTACATATAAACTATCTATATAATTCATTTCTCAAATTTTGTATTCAAACTAAAAAAGTAGGTATTCTACGTACTAATGATTTTAGGTTTTATATAATATTCAATACGAAATATTCAAAACCTATTTCTAAACCTTAGGAAACTTTTAAAGGATAAAAGATTCGAAAAATACAAGATGAATCTTTAAACGAATAAACTTTCAATTATTTTTGTCATGAAAATCATACCATACATAAACTCACCCCTTTTTTTAATGGGGGTAGGAAGAAATTAGAACTACAGAACACCACTTGGCACAATCCATAAACACTCCTTTTGCTTCGTTTACTGTAATACATCTGGTCATACACGCACGCCGGTTGCGAGTACTACGCACCTGGCCTTTCTGAAGAACATCACCAATAAGATCAGTATAATATGTCCTTCTAGGGCATTCCGTCCCGGCGACGTTTAAACTCACAACTGCCTTATAAATATCTTTTGTTAGTCGCCTTTCATTGGACATGATGATGAGTTTAATCATGCTCTCAAAATACCATCGATCATTTATTCCCTAATCTCAATAAACAACTCCCCTACAAATATTGATAGGGACAATATTTATTTGCAGCGCGTTATCTAAGACAAAGCTAATAAAATCAGTTGGCGCCGCTCTGCCGGGCCGGCGTCGGATCTCTGGGAGAATGCCAAGCATTGATTGAAAGAAGTGAATGCTAACCGGACGCGGTGCGGGGGCATGGCGAGACGACTGCGGCTTTTATAGTTTTATGGGGTAGTTCAGAGTAAGTATTACGTAAACATTGAGCATGTAGTTACATTTTATTCTGCGATTGTTGAGCGTGGGGTCCTGGTTTCGAGTGTTATTGGGTTTTAACATTATGAATTTCTTAGTAACGGCCCGGAGTTTGAAAGTTGGCCGTGTGATAACCCCGTGCCTCGGAAAGCACGTTAAGCCGTTGGTCTTGCGCCTGATCTCTCTCCGGTCGTGTCGGATTGTCGTCCCATCGGACTATGAGAGTGAGGGAAGAGACAGTGACCTGTGTCTGCGCACACACGCCTGCACTATAATGTCTCCCGCGCCGCAGGCTGGTCTCCACTGAGATTGGTCGCCATGGCCGAAATCCAGTCTGGAGGACAATTTTTTTAATATTAGAATAATAATTTCATAAATCTGGCTCCTGATATCAAAAGGTCAATTCCCGTAATTAAAAAGTTCTCATCTCAACGACAATCAACGTCAAAAATATGTGATTGTTTGAGGTATTTTTGATATATTGAGACTGAGATTACAATGCGAACGTTCTTAAAAATGCGGGAATTGCCCCTCGAACCTAGGAGAGGGAATTGCCCTTCAGCTGCATCCGGTTAGACTGGAAGCCGACCCCAACATAGTTGGGAAAATGCTAGGCAGATGGATTGGGTCTCACTAGTCCTGGGTTTTCAAGAGATCTTCAATTTAATGTCTAGTGAGATGTCTTATTTGATTCCTCATTTTTCCTGAAAAAACATTCAGAAACTTAACGAAAGACTAAAATAAAAGAAATATTTAATATTCCCTGCTACAAAAAATTATATTAATTAATTATCAAGCCGCAGCTAATGAAACACGATAAATTATCTATTGTTTGTGGCACTCTTGGGTGTCAGCGTGACTCAAAGGGTTAAATATTATAAAAGGCACTGGACTAGGACGCAAGTACTGACTTCAAACCGTGCCTTGAACAAACAACATTATTCGTTTGTTGAATTAAAGTAGGTATTATATAATTGACTAGCCTATAATTTTTCTAAAATAAACGTAGCCTGAGTTACTCTTTATAACATGAGCTATGTGACAGTGAAATTCCCGTCAAAATCAGACCGGCCGTTTCAGAGATTAGCGGGAACAGACAGACAAAAATAGACAGATCTTTAAAAGATGTTCTGAACAGACCAGAAGATTTAATTAACTTCTGGAGGGAGGTGGGCTGGTTGGAATAACCACCAAACGGCCGCCATGGCCCACGCACAATGCTGCACCTGACGGACTAAGTGCAGAAACCAAACCCCATAACATTGAGCATAGAATAGACAGTAAAAAATGTAAAACATTGTTTTTTTTATTATAAGTACCGTATATTATTATTATTATTGTTTATTTATTTTAGATAAAACTCCATAATAGACTACATAGAATCATAAAATTTTTGTGTGTTAATAACAGAATTTTACCAAAAATTATATTAGTAAATACTTTTTACCCGACTACGGCAAACCCAAAAGGAAGGGTTATGATTTTAGCAGTCTATATATATATGTATGTTTGCTTTTACGTGTGTTCCACCGTAGCGCCTGAACTACTGAAACAATTTTATAACATGTATTAGTAAAAAGCAGTTATTTTGACATTATTTTGTTGACTGTTATTTTGAAAAAGAAAAGAGGTAACCTATTCTCAGTAAGTTATCTTTAGAACAATCAACATATTCAAAACTCATTTATTTACTTAGAAACAAACAGTATTCCCGTATCCCTAGATATTAATCTGGATAAACAAAACTATGTAATTTCAGATTATCGATAAACTGATCTCTCTAATGTACATAGTTATCTGAAATAGATGTACTTTAAACATAATTTATCATTCTGAAATTAGACGCCATTTTTAAGGTAGGCACACACCTGGTGAAGCGCTAGTCTCAATAACAAAAGCGGACAGACGTGGAAGGTACGCATTTAAAGTAGATAGCATAAGCAGCCTATCACCTTCCCACTGCTGGGACACAGGCCTCCTCTCAGTGAGAGGGAGTGGGCCATAATCCACGGTGCGGGCCCAGTGTGGGTTGATAGTTGTCACATGTCTTTGAATTTTTGGTTCTAAGACATGGAGGTTCCCTCTCGCCATACTTAAAAAAATTACAATTACAAAAATACTAAGGTACTCACTTTGAGTGTCTGGGTACAGCGCCGGCCCGAGAATTCCTGGCGCCCTAGGCGAAAGGCTGGAACGGCGCCCTTTTAAGAAAATTCGTGACAAAATAAAACTATGTTCTTACTTTTTCGTGTGGTTAGTGACTAACCTGGTGTCAGAGTTTTAAAGCCACCCATGGGCCTCTGACTTGGCTTCACATGCCGTCGAAAAATATCTCTCATGCGCGATCGGTACATTGATCGCGGTCAAACTATAATAGTCAAATCAATATTGAACAAAACACTATAACATACAACAAGAGACGCAATAAATTTGAAATCGCGATTTTTTTAGCAATGGAGCGAGTTGAGGCTATCAACTAAACTCGCTTTTGATTTCCGTACCGATGGTTTCGTAAATGTCGATGAGCGCATTTTGGTAGAAAAATTGGTAAAAGATAGATTGGGAGTATTTTCAAGTTGTAGGTAAATAAAAATTAATGTAAAGTATTATTTTTTAATTTCGATGCCGCCGATTGCCGCCCCCCTAATACGAGCGCTCTAGGCCGTCGCCTAGTTCGCCTATATGAACGGGCCGGCCCTGCCTGGGTACTTGTGTACACGTAACTCTTCTATGTTCTTTTAATATCATTGAAGTAACAGAATACCAAATTTCAAATCGATCAAAATTGTGGAAGATACTCACATCCATTCATCAACTAGAAAAGAGCTTATAATCTTCAAACGGCTGAACCGATTTTGATAAAACATGTCTTAGAACCATCGCTAGAAAAACTGCTTTAAAATAAAACTAAGCCGCATTCAAATCGGTTCACCCGTTTAAGAGCTACAGTGCCACAGACAGACACACATAGCGGTCAATCTTATAATATACCTCTTTTTGCGTCGGGGGTTAAAAATAACAAGTACTCAATCTGCCTAGCCTTTTCCCAACTATATTGGGGTCGGCTTCCAGTCTAACCGGATGCAGCTGAATACCTGTATTTTACATGGAGCGACTGCCTATCTGACCTCCATAACCCAGTAACTGGGTAATACGATACTCCTTGGTAAGACTGGTTGTCAGACTTTCGGGCTTCTGACGATCCGTAGCGGCTGTCAAAGATCCACGAATGACAGCCGGAACCAACGGCTTAACGTGCTTTCCGAGGCACGGAGGAGTCTCGGTATGTAGAAATGGTCACCCATCCACGGACCAACCCCGGCAAGCGTAGCTTAACCTGACAGATCGACCCGAACGGCTGTTAGTATTTAGCGACGAGCTCCTCAAGTAACAAGTACTAGTTGAATTTAATTTAATAATTAATTAGAAGAAGATCTAGAATACTAGAATAATCTCTCAGTATTACGCTTGTCGGTACAAAGGTTGCTCTAGTTTAATATTCTGTACTACAAATATTTATTAAGTACATCTGTCCAAGGTCAACCAAGTTAAACTTCAAAGAATTCGCTTTAAATATGAAAATCTAACCTTATTTCGTTTTAATAACTAATGCGTATTACTTTGTTTACTTAATGTCAATAAAGATTTTAGAGTTCTGTAGCAATAGAAATCTCGAACTCACTAAATATGAATGATTTAAGTTTAAAGAAGTAACAGTTTCGAATACTTACTTGAGTATTAAAGATGAATAATAGTATAAAAAATTGATTAATAAAACAAGATCGCCTTGGTGGAAGAAAAATACTTGTATAGAACATTGGTCCGTAATCTTATCTAAATAAAGAACACAATCGCATTTACAAAACCTTTAAAGTAAAAATACTTGCATAGAATATTGATCCGTAACTTAATATAAATAAAGAGCACAATCGCGTTTACAAAAATGAGGTGTCGTCATAGTGTCGCGAAATCAATGGTTTAGTTCCATCTCAAAAATGCCCAACGCGCCTAAAGAAGTTTTTACTTCAAAAAACTAATATAAACATTATTATGAGGAACAGCTGACAAATAAAAATAATTCTACGTTGATATTGCAGAGTATGCTTTTAATGCTTCTTAACTTTGACCAATTCTAAAAACCCAGGACTTTTTCCTAAGACATTAAGTATAATAAGAACAAAAAATATCCACGGAACCCGTTTTCTTCTATAATAAATAAATCAAACAATCTAGCCCACTTTTATGCGACTGTCGACATTTTAGCGCCGCGTAGCTAGCTACGACGCTACGCGCCTACGCGCCTACGCGTCTGTGGCTACGAGCTACGAACGGGTGACATTTAAAAGGACGGGACAGGACATTCAAATGTCCTTTATTTATCAATGGACTACCACTGATAAAGGACACTACGTAATTTTGTACTTTATGAAGGCACTTTGAACGTGATTATTTGTCGTAATGTAGAGAGCATTTCGTGTTTTTAATGTCAATAGAATTGAGTTTTTTTAGTTATCTTGTAGTATTTTTGTGAGAATCGTTACCGTTTATTATAGCAATGGTACTTAAAATCTTTGTTCATAATGAGTTCAAAGATGGACAGCAAATTGAACTATACATTTGTATTTGTGTCTAAAGTCTACGTGTGTTTAATTTAATAACACGAGTGGGTAATTGTACGTAGTTTTGGTAACTTCCATATCATATTTCCATCTTTATCCGGAAATGTTTGCACATACTTAAATAAAATTTTCTTTCATTGAATACAAAACAAAGTATCAAAGCTTCTTATCAGTGCAAGCAATCTACGCTTTCACAAACCCACTCACAGATTGGAAGATAGAACCCTGGGAATAAATAAGTTAATTCTAAAATTAAACATCCATTCAACAAGGTTGAATGTGAACAGTTAAAGAAAGTAGACGAGTCCCGACTTTCCCAGTGAATCACCCTGCGTGTGGCTATATAAGGCAGGGGTTTCCCGACGTTCGGCAGTACCATGGCATCGTCGGCAGGAGGAGGACGCGCCCTCGCTGCTTCCACAAACTTTTTACGTATCACGAAACATGGAAACTTTCCAATTTGACAAGGTATGGAATTTATTATTAAATATCGGTTTTAGTGCTTCATTGTCGTTAGTTGGTAATGGCTGGGAAATTAGTCCATTGGGATTGAGTGCGGAACTTTTAAATCGATTTCCATTTTCTGAGTTAAAAATAGTTTAGTTAGGCATGTTCGTTTCTTTGAAATACTCACTGTTGGAGGGTTCGCTGCACTTTTTCAAATCACGTAGGTACTTAGTTTTCTTTACCTTAGTTTTTCTTAAGTTTAAATTGTTCCATGATAATAAAAACTATTGTAAGCTGTGCGTCGGAAAGTTTTAAACAAATTAAAGTTATTTCGAAGCATATACCCACAGTGCGTTAATACTTTATCATTATAAATGTTTACTACATAGACTTGGTTCGCCTTACAACTAAGTTTTAGTACATTGAGATAAAGTAGTAGTGATAGTTAATTGATTCACGCTGTGTTCGGGTTCGCGACAAATCAATCATCATCCTGAGGATGCCTCGTTGAGAGGTGAAACACGTGTCGATTTCTTACAAGGTTTTTTACGGCTCTTTAGGAATAGTTAAGCGGAACTTGTTACTAAATATATCCACGTCTATTGTATATTTTTAAATAGTAGTGATTTACAATTAGTCATCATGAAGAAAATGTAGGATAGTTGGGTACAGGTATTGTCTCAGATCATTTGTAGATATTTTCTGACATAGGCCCAATTCTTTACTTAATTCACTAAAAACTGAAAAAAAAGTGTACAACATTTGGCTTGTTTCGTTTTACTACAGTAAGTAGTAAAGTTAAGCACTATTTTCGAATCAAACTTCGAAAGAATACTAAATGATAAATTAGTACAGTTCTAATAACTGGCTAGACATCTAAGTAATTATATACTTGCAGGGGTGACACGTTCGATTTCCGTATGCGGCAAAATAAATAAGCAGAGCTGAAGCTATTGTACGTCCTTGACCAGCCCTCGCTTACCAATCTAGTAGAGGTCTTGAGCCTAAATAACCGGCATTTTCTTTAAGAAAATTTGCTACCTACGACATTGTAATTGTTAGTTAATTCAGTGAAGATTAAAAGAAAATTGCATTGGTTTCTAAGTCAGTAAAGTTACGGATTAAAATCACTCAGTGATTTCATTTTGTGGATGTCTCCACCACTGTATTTCTGACGGGTATATCATGTGCTATTTAAGACTAACTATTTATAATAATCACACATAGACGCCTATAAGAAGGATGTTAAAAATAAACTAATTAAAGTATTACAGCGTGGTGGACCTGTGCAAATAATTTTTATTATATTTTAAGTCCTTTTCGTTTTGTTTTTAATTTTTTCTCAGTTAGTTTTAATCATGGTCTGACAGTTTGAGTAATTTATGTGGCCTACACAAATGTCCTTTTTTTGGTATTGTTCGTCGAATCGTTGAGCTCCTTAAATTCTGAGTTGAGCTACACGATAACTGACAAATGCTTGCACTGACTGGACAGGCCCTCTCAATCTGTGTGGTGCTTTCCTCTAAAGACCACTTCAGACACCAATCCACATGGCCTTCACATGATCTGACCAAGATTATGTTTGGACTTTAAAAGAGACTGTGACCTCTGAGTTTGTTTCGGCCTTTCTTCTCAGAGTAGTCAGATAGGAAACGCCGACCTCATCTAGTTTTTAAAATATGATTGACGTGTGTGTTTGTACAAACCTACTTACAGAAATAAAATCATTTATCATTTGTCGACCTCTGAAGATATTTTTCTATCTGCCGTATTTTGTGTCCAGTTGCAGATTATGTTAAGCTAAAAAATAGTTATAATGGAAGTTCAATAATATAAAAAGAACAATGTTAGTGTCCAGCGTCAATCAATACTAAATCCTAATTGTGTTTTAACTGTACTAAATATTATAGAATTGGATTGAAATCGATATGTTTTTATAATTATGATCATTGTCCTAATCGTCGTATCACGGTCATCGATAACGGTGGCCTATTGTATATTTACAATTTGTGTCAAATTCATCTAATGATGTCCTATTTTTAAAACCATAATATATCTTATAATGTACGTAGTACCGTGTATGTAAATGTGGTATTTGAAAGGTCGCACTAAGCAGACTAGCGTGTTCTAAAAGTCAAAAACTTTGCTAAAACCGGAACACTTTTTGCCGATTTAGAAAGCAAGATTCTCGGTTTAATAACCAACCAGTACTTCTTAGACCTAATGGGTGGTTGTTTTAAGTCTGTGTGATAATGCATGTTAGATTTGGTCCAGTGTAGAAACACGAGAGAATCGTCACGTGGACTAAGATATAATAAAACCTAGTCAGAGAACATATCTATGAATAAGAATTGAAAATATGGTTCACGAGTTATGACCGCACTAAAAGACAGACATAAATACGTTTTCCTTTTCAACAATTTCCTTCAAAAAGAGCATGAAAATCAATTGCTGTCCTACGTATCGTAATCTTGCTAGCACTGCCACGTTGAATGGCAATGCTAATTCCTTTGCCAAAGAACGGCGCACATTCTGGTCACGCGAAGTGTTGACCAACCGTTTAGCGAGGTTAGAGGACTAGAAAGTTGAAGTAAAAGTAGGAAATACAATGTGTTTTTATATTACTTAAAATTTTAATAGGTTTTTTTTTGGAGAAAAAATACCTATACGAAAGCGAGGTTAACTATATATTTTCGAAATAAGTCAAACTTGTATAATTTTAGTAAGTTTAATATCAACCAAATCTCAATTAAATTAATTCAATCTTTTTTTCGAACGTGGGAAACAACGGTATAGCTACCTAAAGTATCGTTGTTTTGTCATGAAATTTCAATCAAATACTTAATTAAAGTTTTTTTCAAAGAAAACTACTCAAAGAAACTGCAACACTCATAATAATCAATACAGAACAAAAGCAGTTGCCGCGAGGCGAAATATTCAATGTTTTACTGACATATTACGTGATTTTATAGTAGGTATGTGCCAACCTTTTTAAAAGTTATTTTTATGTAGAGGGCAGAGGACGGCTACAAAGTCGTAACTATATGGTTACTCCATCAAAATAACAAATACTAAATCGAGTTTCAAATAAAAACTTATGCCCGTTTTCTAAGAACATTTTTCTTAGATACCAAATGTTACATTTTGTAGATGGTGTAAAACTAAACGCTTTTCACGAAATGAAGTGTATTTAAGGTCAACGACTACTCTTTACTTTGTAAAGAAACTCGTAAGTTACGAGCCTCAGTTACTTAGCTAAACTAGTAATCGCTCTGTTAGATAATAGGAAATGAATCGATGTGTTTAGGTATGGTCAAGGAAATTAATTGTAAAGGGACATGTTGTAGGGATGGCGGTTCTTTCCGAAAAAGATCGATTTTTAAATCGATTCGAATCGTAAGCTGATGTATCGATTCACAAAAAAATCGAGGTCTAAAAGATCGATTTCTAAAAACTCGTTTTTTTTTTCAAGATTGCATTTATAATGTAAGAAACAAAAATCCATTTTATGAAAAACAAAAAGGATACCATAATAAATGATTTCTTATCAGTAAAAACAGTTTTTTTTTTAGTTCAGGGAATTCTATAATACTTACTTAAAAATTATTTTTATTAGCATATCAAAGTCAGATCAGGTATGAAAGAAGACATTTATTTTCAAAATGAGTTTATTACATGAAAAAGTTAAAGTTCCCAACGCTTCATACCTAAAAAGACAAAAAAAAAATCGAATGGCGATTTTCAAGGGTGAAATATCGATTCACTGAATCAATTCAGTCCTGCATATCGATTTAAAAAATCGATCTTTTGGGCCTGAAAAATCGATTCTTCGATTAATCGATCTCAGATCGCCATCCCTAACATGTTGCGTCGAACCCAAATAAATTAGAATATGGACAGGAGAAAGATGAATGAGCTAAGTAACTGAGGCCTGTAACTTACGAGTATCTTTTCAAAGTAAAGAGTATAGTCATTTACCGAGATATACAGGGTAGCAGGGATCTCGACGCGAAAACTGTTGCCATGGATTCAGTACATGATTCTGAAACCCCTGCGTTAAAAAAGTGTCGGTTATTCAAAAAAAAAAAACAGCTTTTCCATACATTTTGACCGCGTAGGTATTGCACTTTTCTATGAAACAGCTGTTTTTAAAAATAATCGACGAAAAATTTCAGCGCAGGGGGGCTTCAGAATCATGTACTGAATCTATGGTAAAAGTTTTCGCGTCGATGTCCCTGCCACTCTGTATTTATAAATACACTTCAATTCGTGAAAACGTGCATCGTGAAAACATTACATAATTTATCTTAAAACTAGATAAACATTTTAAAGTTGAAAAAATATAGATTGATTAAACACGTGTGGTACGTGAACCTTTACGAATCGCTGCATCTAACACACAGGTCAAAAATAACTTTTCGCATAATGTGTCACCAGAATAATCCAAAAATTTGCTGAGGCTCATGAACACCGACTCCACCGACATGTGAACATCGAGGCAATTCAGCTGCTAGACCAAACAAATATAGTGCGAAGACTAAAACGAACAAAACCTTTTGAGTTAGTGTAGTGTAAAAAGTGTAGAAATAATAGTGCCAATGACACACATATAACACATGAACAAAGTGTTTATATTAAAATATCAGACTTTAAGAAAGTGGAACGAACTTGTGTAAAGTACAATCAACACTATTCTAATTTTTAAAATAATCATTACATAAAAAATTAAGTTAGATTAAAATTGCTTATTAGTCTTATAGGCTGGATTGTAATTAATTATTAAGAACCTGGTTCTTTTAAAGGAAAAAAAAAAATAATGTGCCAAGGTCACAAAACTCAAGACTTAAGAACAAGGACGTGTACGACCCTTAATGTCGGACTTGCTACTTAGCTTCCGTAGATACCGTAATACAGAGCAGGAAAAAATATTGTTAGATTTTCCTTCCTTGGATTTACAATCTTCTTCAGTCTTATTGCAACACAAGATTTGTTCTAACACATTCAGTACCGGGAACCCTCCTGGAGGGTTCACTTAGTCGCCTAAGGGATGCCGGGAGCCCTCGCGGAGGGTTCATTTTAAATGTAGGTTTTTCTTAGCGAATACATCATTATAAACTGTGAAATTAAAATCTGATGTATATTTTAACAAGATTTATTAGTATATGCATGGGTTTTAAAATCCAAGCATGTTTTTTTTGTTGACGATTACAAATATTAACAAAAAAATTAAAAGGTTGGAAACTACTAATAGCGACAAGACCTCCTAAAACACTCTCCTAAAACACAATTTTACTTCGTTTTACAGTGTTGTATAACACGGCTTTAAACCTAATGCCGTTGACTGTCCGCGATGGTTAACTTTAGCGCAAATGTAATGCTGGCAACCCTCCCGGAGGGTTCACTTCCAATATGTATGGCGGCATGGTGTATGAGTTCTATGAAAAGTGGGTAGAGTTGAAAGTGTTAAGACATGGTTTAAACCAGGGGCTCTCAACCTTTTAACATACGCGACCCCCTAACTTTTTTAAAATCACTACGCCCTTGATTTACTTTATCGACATGAGCAGAAAGCATAAGAATTAGAGATGGGCCGAATGTGGTTTGAACCGAATCCGAACTTCGGCCGAACATTCGGTTAAAATGAAAAGTTCGGCCAAACTTCGGTTTAATTTCGCACGCTTTCTCGAGCGCGACACGTCGTGACTTGTTTACGCATTTACTTCAATTATTGCTAGATATACCCCGCCCGCACACCGCGCTTCCATTGCGTGGCCTAATAAGAAGAACAGATTTTCAAGACTAATAAGAAGAACTGATTTAATTTAAGGTTTACATTTACAATGTTCCTAACTAAAACAAATGACTATGAGTGAGTAAAAGACAATTTTATTTTACAATAATGCTATTCTAATTCTATTTAATTTCAGTCAAAATAGTGCAAGTAGGTAATATTTTTCTTGTGCCGAATGTGCGGCATCTGAACCAAATTTCGGCCGAATGCCGAAGTTCGGTTCAAGCTGCCGAAATTCGGTTGAACCCAATGTGAACCGAATTTCGGCACATCCCTGATAAGAATGTAAAGCGAGCGAAAGTCGAAAATGTTTGCAACCCCTTGGATAGGTTAGAGTTTCTTTTGATCATTCAAACAGAAATAGAAGTTACTTTATCGAGTTTTGCAGAAAAACTCAAGAATTATGAGAATGCATAATGTAAGAACGAGCAAAGCGAGCTCGAAAAATGTTGTATAATTTCGGATTCGTTACATTATTCTTTACACCATTCATACAGAAAAAGGAGTTACTTTGTCGACTTATGCAGAAAAGTTGAAGAATCAAGAGAATATTGAATGGAAGAGCGAACGTAGTGAGCTCGAAAATTTTAGCAAGCTGTCTTAGATTTGTAGAACGCTACGTCAGATAGGTTCGGTTTTCTTTAATCCATTCATACAGAAATAGATAAACTTATTTTGTCGACTTACGCAGAAAAGTTGAACCTCATTTTACAGCACCTTAGTAAAGTATTATGAAACGTTAGGGTTTTGGAAACTAGTCTTAAACTTTTCTAATACCCAGAACATCAAATTTAATAAATCTATACTTTATTATTAGAGCCGCCGCGCCCCTCCCCATTGGTCACTCTACGCCCCCGAGGGGAGCGCGCCCCACCGGTTGGGAATCACGGTTTAAACCACGGAGCCGTTTTGAATTTCTAACTAAACAAACCAAAACTTAGTAGAACCATTGATGTAAATCAAGGATTCGCCCTCGCCATACTTACGTCGCGCGAAAACTGTCACTCCCTAAATTGTGCGACGTGGCTCACTTGCGAATCATTTACTCATTCGTCACAGTTCGTAACACATCGGAGCAACTTTCTCGTTTTTAATACACATAGCTGTACAAAGATGCCTTCTTGTGCCTTCAGGAATGTACCAACAACTCCAAAAATTCATATAAAACTGAAGGTATTACTTTCCATGCGTAATTTTTTTTTTTCAAATTTATTACGATTTCTAAAATAAATATTATGACGGAAGATGACAAGTAACAAAAATTACGTTCCCGTGACAACGAACGATAGGGTAGTGTAACGTTGACAAAAAAAGTTTGAAATGTGAATTAGGAAGTATGGAGGTTACATGCCATTATGATTTAAAATATTTTAACTGCCGGATTTTTTAATGTCTTTCTTTTTTTAGATTAACTTTTCTTTGAAACTATGTTTTCGAATACAAAATTATAGGTACTTAAACAATAATTATAAAACGCGACTTGCTTCGAAAGCACAGCGTGGGCCCTTCGCCTGATCTCTCTCCGCCATCCAGTCAGACTATGAGTGTGAGGAAATGAAGATTCCACCTATTTAAGCACGTCGAAAGAATCCAAAGAAAGTAGCGTGAATAAAGGCGCAGCACAAAATTTTGTCTTTCAACCTTAAAGCGTGAAAAGGTAACAGACGGACAGTTACTTTCGGATTTAAAATATTAAATAGATGTACTGATGATGAATCACTATTTGTATTTAACTATTAAGTTCCCACAAGAAACATGTGTTAAAGAAAAACCGGCCAAGTGCGTGTCGGACTACGCACAATGAAGGGTTCCGTAGTTGAGATGAATTTATTTATCCCAAGAACAAACTTAACATTTTGCAGGATCACTTATTTGAACGCGTAGAATGAAAAATCTGATTTTCGTAAAAAAATCACATTCGCGGTATTAATATAATAATAATAAAAATCGAACACCTTTAAACGAGCAATTCTTGTATATATTATATAATCTGAATCTCTGAAACGGCTCCAAGAATTTTTATGAAATTTAGTATGCAGGGGGTTTCGGGAGCGATAAATCGATCTAGCCAGGTTTCATTTTTAGAAAACGTCGTTCAAAAAAAAAATTGTCATCCAGATATTTTTCTTTATTCAAGTAACAAGGACTCAGTGTGTTAGTAAACTTATGAACTTTAGCTTATTTTACCAGGTCACACAGAAAGTTTTGCGACTAACAGTTTTTGTCTATGGGATACTGGCTGGCGCTCAGAAGCACCATATCGTCTCCAAAGCTAATATTTACACAAATACCATCTATACAGTGTGAGTCTTCATAATGTGCACATATCGAAATGAGGGAATCTATGCTTAATTTTATCGACGGAAAACGTGGTCAAAATTTTTTTTGTTTCTTTTTAATTTTTTATATCAATTTTTTTATTTTAGTTTGTATTCTCATGGGCATCTTATTTATAAATTTTACAATTATTGTAAAAAAATATGAAAAAATACAGATTTTTACTAAAAAAATATATTTATTTTCAATTGAGGGTAGTTTTTTTCTCAATTTTAATTTTATGTGGACGCCTACTTACTTCCAATCATTATGGAGTTTGTTTCATCGCGATAGCTGATTCAGTTTAAAAGTTACACAGTTTTGTTACAATTTTTTTTTAATTCCATAAAAAGTTTTAAAAAACTATTTAGATTTTTTTAAATATTTTTTCTTTCGTTAAAATTAAGCATAGATTCCCTCATTTCGATATGTGCACATTATGAAGAATCACACTGTATAGCAACCCACTCTCTGGTGCTGCTGAGCTCGCCAATCCTGCCTCACCCCGCATTCCAACCTGTATGGCCTGTAAAAAGTTCCAGCCCATCGTACACTATTGATCTGGTTACCATAGGTACCAATATTTAAAATGTTCTTAAGCTCCATTGGCAACCTATCCTTCTCCATCTTTCTCCACAATATGTCATAAGCAACCAGATCAAAAGTCTTGAATAAGTCGAGGAAGTTAGCATAAATCGGTGTTCCACGCTGTGTATAAATATAGTATGTGACAGTATGCTTAAGACACAACACTGCACTTTCTGTTGACAAACCACGCCGAAACCCGAATTGGTTGTCATGAACATTTACAGTTTTATTTCAAGCAGTTCTATTTTTATTTTAAGCAGACTGTCAAACACTTTTGATATTGTTGATATTATAGTAGCTAGAGAGATGGGCCTATTGGATGCCGAGCGACGAAATGTAAGTTTGTACGCACAATATTGAGAGATTTACTGTGTTATTTTAAGACCATAGACTTCTTATAGGTTTTCCTGTAATCTATGAGTAAAGAGCCATACTATGTATTTTTTTGAAAATTTTTGGTCCAGTAGTTTCGGAGATAAGGGGGGGGGAATGGTCAATTTTCATTGAATTTCTTAAATATCTTTAATAGTGTTTATTTTAAAATTATATAAAAAATATATTTAAGATCCTCGCAATAAGTCCTTTCATTTGATATGTCACATGGTACTGTTAGCATAACTTTTTTTTTTAATTTTCTTGTTTGCCCCCCAAAAGTGACCCCTATATTCAAAATTCATTTATTTACGTTACACATTCGTGTTTGGGTCACAAAAATACATATGTGTACCAAATTGCAACTTAATCGGTCCATTAGATTCGGAGTAAATTGGCTGTGACAGACGGACAGACAGACAGACAGACAGACAGACAGACAGACAGACAGACGGACAGACAGACAGACACACGAGTGATCCTATAAGGGTTCCGTTTTTTCCTTTTGAGGTACGGAACCCTAAAAATGGATTCAAATAATCCAAGAAGAACAAAGAGACGATGAATGGTTGCCAACCAAATACAGCCGCATTTGGTCACCGCATTTGATCAGAGGTCCGTGGATCGGAACCACGCTCTGCTACCATTTTAAGATGGTAACAAAATAATGTATCTGTGGAACCAGCAGAGCAATCTTGTATTAACTATGTGAACTAATGTTGAAATAAACTTAGTCTATGCGAAACAGCTATTGTTTTAATAATTTAAATGATGATATGTTCTACTAGACACAACATTATAAAAACAAATATTTTATTTTTACAAATGCACCTCCTTTTAAAATTAAGTATTCTTTTCAAAACGAGTATGCTGACCGTACAGCGACAATTCTCTACGTCATTGTGTGACAGATGACAAATCATGCACAAATGCGGTCATCTTTTGACGCGGTAAGGCGTATCCTTCGATGTAAATCGATGAGTAGAACGTATCGAAGTAATACCGAACTGAATTCTAATTTTTAGGGTTCCGTACCTCAAAAGGAAAAAACGGAACCCTTATAGGATCACTCGTGTGTCTGTCTGTCTGTCCGTCTGTCTGTCTGTCTGTCTGTCTGTCTGTCTGTCTGTCTGTCCGTCTGTCACAGCCAATTTACTCCGAATCTAATGGACCGATTAAGTTGCAATTTGGTACACATATGTATTTTTGTGACCCAAACACGAATGTGTAACGTAAATAAATGAATTTTGAATATAGGGGTCACTTTTGGGGGGCAAACAAGAAAATTAAAAAAAAAAGTTATGCTAACAGTACCATGTGACATATCAAATGAAAGGACTTATTGCGAGGATCTTAAATATATTTTTTATATAATTTTAAAATAAACACTATTAAAGATATTTAAGAAATTCAATGAAAATTGACCATTCCCCCCCCCTTATCTCCGAAACTACTGGACCAAAAATTTTCAAAAAAATACATAGTATGGCTCTTTACTCATAGATTACAGGAAAACCTATAAGAAGTCTATGGTCTTAAAATAACACAGTAAATCTCTCAATATTGTGCGTACAAACTTACATTTCGTCGCTCGGCATCCAATAGGCCCATCTCTCTAGCTACTATAATATCAACAATATCAAAAGTGTTTGACAGTCTGCTTAAAATAAAAATAGAACTGCTTGAAATAAAACTGTAAATGTTCATGACAACCAATTCGGGTTTCGGCGTGGTTTGTCAACAGAAAGTGCAGTGTTGTGTCTTAAGCATACTGTCACATACTATATTTATACACAGCGTGGAACACCGATTTATGCTAACTTCCTCGACTTATTCAAGACTTTTGATCTGGTTGCTTATGACATATTGTGGAGAAAGATGGAGAAGGATAGGTTGCCAATGGAGCTTAAGAACATTTTAAATATTGGTACCTATGGTAACCAGATCAATAGTGTACGATGGGCTGGAACTTTTTACAGGCCATACAGGTTGGAATGCGGGGTGAGGCAGGATTGGCGAGCTCAGCAGCACCAGAGAGTGGGTTGCTATACAGTGTGATTCTTCATAATGTGCACATATCGAAATGAGGGAATCTATGCTTAATTTTAACGAAAGAAAAAATATTTAAAAAAATCTAAATAGTTTTTTAAAACTTTTTATGGAATTAAAAAAAAATTGTAACAAAACTGTGTAACTTTTAAACTGAATCAGCTATCGCGATGAAACAAACTCCATAATGATTGGAAGTAAGTAGGCGTCCACATAAAATTAAAATTGAGAAAAAAACTACCCTCAATTGAAAATAAATATATTTTTTTAGTAAAAATCTGTATTTTTTCATATTTTTTTACAATAATTGTAAAATTTATAAATAAGATGCCCATGAGAATACAAACTAAAATAAAAAAATTGATATAAAAAATTAAAAAGAAACAAAAAAAATTTTGACCACGTTTTCCGTCGATAAAATTAAGCATAGATTCCCTCATTTCGATATGTGCACATTATGAAGACTCACACTGTATAGATGGTATTTGTGTAAATATTAGCTTTGGAGACGATATGGTGCTTCTGAGCGCCAGCCAGTATCCCATAGACAAAAACTGTTAGTCGCAAAACTTTCTGTGTGACCTGGTAAAATAAGCTAAAGTTCATAAGTTTACTAACACACTGAGTCCTTGTTACTTGAATAAAGAAAAATATCTGGATGACAATTTTTTTTTTGAACGACGTTTTCTAAAAATGAAACCTGGCTAGATCGATTTATCGCTCCCGAAACCCCCTGCATACTAAATTTCATAAAAATTCTTGGAGCCGTTTCAGAGATTCAGATTATATAATATATACAAGAATTGCTCGTTTAAAGGTGTTCGATTTTTATTATTATTATATTAATACCGCGAATGTGATTTTTTTACGAAAATCAGATTTTTCATTCTACGCGTTCAAATAAGTGATCCTGCAAAATGTTAAGTTTGTTCTTGGGATAAATAAATTCATCTCAACTACGGAACCCTTCATTGTGCGTAGTCCGACACGCACTTGGCCGGTTTTTTAGTAAAAATCTGTATTTTTTCATATTTTTTTACAGTAATTGTAAAATTTATAAATAAGATGCCCATGAGAATACAAACTAAAATAAAAAAATTGATATAAAAAATTAAAAAGAAACAAAAAAAATTTTGACCACGTTTTCCGTCGATAAAATTAAGCATAGATTCCCTCATTTCGATATGTGCACATTATGAAGACTCACACTGTATAGATGGTATTTGTGTAAATATTAGCTTTGGAGACGATATGGTGCTTCTGAGCGCCAGCCAGTATCCCATAGACAAAAACTGTTAGTCGCAAAACTTTCTGTGTGACCTGGTAAAATAAGCTAAAGTTCATAAGTTTACTAACACACTGAGTCCTTGTTACTTGAATAAAGAAAAATATCTGGATGACAATTTTTTTTTTGAACGACGTTTTCTAAAAATGAAACCTGGCTAGATCGATTTATCGCTCCCGAAACCCCCTGCATACTAAATTTCATAAAAATTCTTGGAGCCGTTTCAGAGATTCAGATTATATAATATATACAAGAATTGCTCGTTTAAAGGTGTTCGATTTTTATTATTATTATATTAATACCGCGAATGTGATTTTTTTACGAAAATCAGATTTTTCATTCTACGCGTTCAAATAAGTGATCCTGCAAAATGTTAAGTTTGTTCTTGGGATAAATAAATTCATCTCAACTACGGAACCCTTCATTGTGCGTAGTCCGACACGCACTTGGCCGGTTTTTGTATAAAGAACTGTGTTTCACAATTACGTTCTTATTAGACTGCCACGTTGGTCTAGTGGACCCCCACCCTGGGTTCGATTCCCGGGGCGGGCAGTGTTATTGGGTTTTTCCATCTGGAATTTCTCAGCCCAGACTCGGCTGATGGCAATATATAGGCTCGCCCCCTATTACATGGGACTTAAACATAACTGGCGAAATGTGGGTGTACTATTGGTGCGCCTCTGTCTAGCCCTTCGGGGAACAGGCGTGATGTTATGTTATATTCTTATTACAATTTGTAATAAGACCGATTGAGTCTTATTTTCCATGAAAAATGAGGCCATTGTAATACGTATTCTTGTAGATTTCAACTGGCTACTTCATCATCTGCCTAGCCTTTTCCCAACTATATTGGGGTCGGCTTCCAGTCTAACCAGATGCAGCTGAATACCCGTATTTTACATGAAGCGACTGCCTATCTGACCTCCACACAACCCAGTTACTGGGTAATACGATACCCTTTGGGGTTTCTGACTACCCGTAACGACTCTCAATGATCCACGAATGACAGCTGGGACCAACGGATTAACGTGCTTTCCGAGGCACGGAGGGGTCTCGATGGTCACAAATCCACGAAATAACCGCGCCTTCGATCGACCCTGCGGCTGTTATCAATTTGCCTCGACTGCCCCGTAACTACTGAAGAGTTTCATTGTCCAACTTTGACAAACAAAGCGAATTTCTTGGAATTTCGGTCTAAATCATAGGTACAATTCAAGGCATGTAAATTAAATACCTTTTCTAAACGTCATGTACGATATTAATGAGGTGAAATATGTGGAACATTAGCATTTAGTTTTACATGCCTAAGAACTGGCCTAGTATGAACATGGCGTGTGGAACATTGTTGCTTTTACACTTTCTAAATACTTCTGTCATTTAGTTTATAAAGTTTTTCACTTAGCCTGTACCTACTTTCTATTTCCACAAGACTTTGATTTCAATTTTGAAGTATATATTATGTACAACTCTGTAGAGGAAAAAATTAAAAAATTAATAAAGAGAAGAGCTCATTTGGCATAAAAAAAATCGTCCGCATCGCTGTCAGCGGGAAAAATGCTCAAAAGGCAGTGTTGCCACGTTGGATGACGATGCTCATTCTTTGACCTAAGAATTGGCCAGCCCTCTTAAAAATACCAGTCATACGTGCTACTACAGTGACTTTATTGTTCTTCAGAAAAGTCAAGTGCGTAGTACTCGCCGGCACGTGTATGATCAGTACCCTAATTGCATAACTTATTTTCGTAAAGAATTATGCCTAATTTAATTCATTTTGACAGTTCAACAACATTCATTGCGTTATTTACCTTGTTGAGCAGTTTTTTTTTTCAACTTATGAAGCAATGGATTAGCAATCTGTATCAAATCGAAACAGATTGTGATTGTGTTGTATTACGCAATTAGGGTACAGATGTATAAACGTAAATGAAGCAAAAGGAGTATGTAAGGATCGCAGCCGGTGGCGTTCTGTAGTCTCTGCCATGGGAAGAAGGCGTGAGGTTATGTATGTATGTAAAATTACTAGTCAATACTATACGATTATAATACGTAAGTTAAAGTAACCCATTTCTCTCTACACACACAATCACGCACAAAATACACACAAACCCTCCCCATCCCCATCCCCATATACATATTTACTATCACGTGAATAACCCTATTTCTGTTCTTTTATGTAAAATTATTTTGCTGTGGAAGAGCGGAGTCTCCTAATACAGGCATTTTTTGCTTAAAAGGAGGCTCCAATCACCTACCTGTTGTCATGTTTTTTGGTTCAGTTTTTTTTTTTTTTTTTTTATACTACCCATGTAGTTTAGGTAATTCTAAAAGAAAAATGTTGGTTATATTCAGTATTATAACCCAATTTTTATAACTGTGCACCTGTCAAATATGGAAGGATTGTGTGAGGAATGATATGAAAGAGAAGGGAGTGAATGACAGTGTGCCGGTTGACAGGGGAGAGTGGAAAAAGAAAACGTGTTGCGCCGACCCCAAGTAACATGGGACAAGGGCAGGAAGATGATGATGACCTGTCAATGTCAAAATATTACAGCGTATGTGGCTTAAATAATAACAAAAATAACTACCTACACTGTCCTCCCATACCTAGAAACACTGTTATATGAAAGTATTGTAAAAGCCAATTATTTTTAAAAGAGTAACCGTGGAGTTTCTTGCCGGCTCTTCTCCATAGGAAACGACCAATTGGAACCGTGCACCTAGCTTCTGACGTTTCATAAGTGCCCTTGTAGGTTTATGTGAAATATAATATTTTGATTTTTGATTTTGAACTTAACGAATAATAAGAGAGACCGTATTAAGAGGCGTTGGGGTACTAAGGAGGTAACCGGGCGGGTGAATTCAATACTAACAATCTCCGATTTTGACAGCTCCAAGCACACAGTTATAAAAATCGAGTTATAACAAGGAAGCCTTTCATAAATAAAAGGAAACGTTGCCTAAAGTATCAAATGATTTACAGACGTCAAGTTATTTTTAGAAGCGAACAAAAATAGACCATATTAATCATATATTATTACATTTAGAATAATCTAAATATTTGTACTGATATTTATTGATGGCAACTTATTTCTGTAGGTTTGATCGTTAATATTGCCAAACGATGCGAGTCTTCCTATCATGATTATTATGTGTAAATAAATATAAAACGAAGGCTCTATTTGCTATATGTTAAGATGAGTACAAACTACAGCATTCACTTGTACAGAACATCGAATATGCAGAATCCGAACAAATACAAAGACACACAGAACACAACACTTTTAGAAAGCGTTTTGGGATAATATAATAAAATACACTACATATTTTATTAAGGCGACGATTTTATACTGAAGATCACGTCTAAACGAGTAGAGTTAATGATTTGAAAAAAATATATGTTAAATTAAAGCATTTTCTTAATAACTTAATATAGGAATATTTTAGATTATGTTTATATTACATATTACTAACGCGGGTAAAAAACTGAGAATCACTCAAAATCTATCAAGATTTTTTTTCTGAAACCTTCACCATTTTAAAGATAATTTAATTATTGATATTTTAGTACATAGGTAACACGTATAGACGTGTTTTATTAAAATACCTTTTGTTTTATAAATAAATTAATAATGTGTCTAGTTTGGGACAGCGCTCCTTGATGGGCGAGTCCTATTACTGGCTGGACGTATGACGCGTTGCGTGAGCTCAGTACAGAACACGCAAGCTAACCACTCAAGGTCACTGGCATATAACTGCGTCTTAATTACTAGCAACTAACTAACTACTTCACTTTTTTTTAGGTAGGGCATCTCGTAGTTGACCACTGAGGTCATGATTACTTAACTGGGCTTTCCTGTGGGTGCCTTAAGCTACTATACTCAAAGCCTCCAGCCAGGGGCATTACAAAATTATAAACTAGGTGAACGCTCGCTAAGGGCACCCCCTGTAGGGTACGAACCTCAGCTTAGGGCGTCAACCGGAGGGAGGACATCAAGGATGGGACGGGCTGGATCAAAGTTTAGATCATGATTGTGATTTTGAATCCACCGCACCGTTTCGCACGGATG
Organism: Agrochola lychnidis; assembly: GCA_963680765.1. NCBI lineage: Eukaryota > Metazoa > Arthropoda > Insecta > Lepidoptera > Noctuidae > Agrochola > Agrochola lychnidis. The sequence continues at coordinate 20,736,012 of OY796865.1, read as the reverse complement.
CATTGTATATGACAGTGAAGACGGTATTCTTCTGAGAGATCTAACAAAAACTGCAAGCCTACTTGCATGAATTCAAAATTGTGTTTCATTTGTATTATTAAGCTTCTTTTCGTATATAACATTAGCTGCTGCCTGCGGCTTCACCCGGGTGGATCCTAATTCTTTTTCTAAAATAAATGTAGCCTAAGTTACTCCTTATAACATCAGCTATCTGCCAGTGAAAGTCCCGTCAAAATCAGACCAGCCGTTTCGGAGATTAGCCGGAACAAACAGACAGACAGACAAATTTTAAAAAAAAATTGATTTCGTTGTATGTGCCGTATATACTTTCATATGCATTTAGTAAAAAACTGTTATTATTACATTACAAACAGACACTTAAATTTAATTTATACATATATGTATAGATAACATTGCGCCTGAAATCCCCGAAGGGTTAGGCAGAGGTCAGAGGTGTGCCTATACCACACCAACATTTCGCCAGTTATGTTTAAGTCCCATGTAATAGAGGGCAAGCGTATTGCCATCAACCGGGCACAAATCCAGACTGGGCTGCTACTGAGAATGTTTTGCATACAATTTAGCCTACATAATATTATGTCCATCTGGAGTAATGTACGTTCCAAATGGAGAGATATTCGTTCCAAACGGGAGCTGTGGATCGGATTTTACCCTCCACGTATCACAAACTCACAAAATTCGCTCTCACTCTTTATAATATTACTAGCGGACGTCACGCGGTTTCACCCGCGTAGTTCCCGTTCCCGTGGGAGTACGGGGATAAAATATAGCCTATGTTACTCGCTGATAATGTAGCTATCCATTGCTGAAAGAATTGTTCAAATCGATCTATACTCCATTTGAAATAAGATTAGACATTTAAACAAACCTTTTTTACAGTCCGTTCAACCGATTTTGACTTCTATACCATAGGTAATAAGGATGGCATTAAAAGCAAAAAAAGCGGCCAAGTGCGAGTCGTACTCGCCCATGAAGGGTTCCGTAGCAGCAAGTAACGAAAAGTTTACGATTTATGACGTATTAAAAAAAAACTACTTGCTAGATCTCGTTCAAACCAATTTTCGGTGGAAGTTTACATAGTAATGTACATTATATATTTTTTTTAGTTTTATCATTCTCTTATTTTAGAAGTTACAGGGGGGGGGACACACATTTTACCACTTTGGAAGTGTCTCTCGCACAAACTATTCAGTTTAGAAAAAAATGATATTAGAAACCTCAATATCATTTTTGAAGACCTATCCATAGATACCCCACACGTATGGGATTGATGAAAAAAAAAAATTTTGCGTTTCAGTTCTAAGTATGGGGAACTCCAAAATTATTTGTTTTTTTTCTATTTTTGTGTGAAAATCTTAATTCGGTTCACAGAATACATCTACTTACCAAATTTCAACAGCATAGCTCTTATAGTTTCGGAAAAAAGTGGCTGTGACATACGGACCGACAGACAGACAGACAGACACACAGACAGACACACAGACAGACATGACGAATCTATAAGGGTTCCGTTTTTTAACGGAACCCTAAAAAGTGGTTACAATATCAACTGTTTACTGCAGCTGCCATTTGTCATGCCACCAACGCAATAGAAGTCAAAATCGGTTGAACAGACTGTAAAGAGGGTTTAGTTAAACGTCTAATCTTATTTCAAACGGAGTACCTATAGTAGTTTTTAAGTTTATTTATTACATACAAAAATAGAAATCTTTCCTTTTTATAATATTAGTATAGATAAGTATAGATTGGCGCAATCATTAGGTACATGAAAAGGCTCAAGTTGGTACTCAGCTTTATAAGTTCCTACCCACCCACGTCAATTTATAAAACTCGGCGTCTACGTCATCTTAAAAAAAAGTCACATATCCACCAAATTGAGCAATTGATTGGCCAAAGATAATAATAACACGGCCCATCTGTTCCAATGTTTTATTTATATAGAATCTATCTGTAAGGTTTCTATTTTATAGAAACCTAATAGATTTCAATTGAGTTGTTGTATTATTTCGTCTGTTGTCCTGCCCACGCGTGCGTTCGATATAATGAATCCCATTGATACGCGTTCCATTGATATCTTTTCTTCGTAAAGCAAGTAGATGCCCTGTGTCGGGAACAATGATCTCTTCCGTTATAGGTACAGTTTATTCTTCTACTTCTCCTCCTATCCAACTAACCTACACTAGATAAATCACGAGGTCAGCAAATGCTTCAATTACCTACAGGTTTACATTACCTCCCCGTATATTCCCAGTGGACTCCAAGGGGTATCTGCTTTGTTTCAATATGCATTTAAAAAAAACTTTTTTACAAAATACAACCGACTTCCAAAATACAAAGTGAAAAATAACTTTAATTTCGGAAGTCTGTGTCTTTGGATCAATGTTTAAGTTTTTTGCCACCGACTTCCGAAATTAAAGTTATTTTTCACTTTGTAGTTAGGAAGTATTTTTTGTAAAAAGTTTCTCTTTTTCACTTTTGTGTTGGTTTGTAATTTATCTAAGTTACAATAGCCTAATGTCAACTGCTTATCACCTTTTACAAAATATTGCTTTTCCCGATGCAGGGACTTTAATTTTTGAGGAGTTCTCCAGGTACTTCACCATCACCTCCACTGCACCATATGAATTGTGACGAGCATCAATTGCTTACCAACCATATTAAAGTAATCGAATCGCAACCCGCGAAGGACATATTATTGAGTAGTTCCGGTGGCCATTTGTGTCCTTCATCATCAGTTCCATTTTACCAAATGGTGCTTTCTGAGAGCAAATGCACGAGTTACTATAAAAAATACCCAAATTGCTATAGGTGTGCCTATAATCTTTGAAGAGTTCCCTCGATTTCTCCAAGATCCCATCATCCGATCGTGACCAAATGATAATGGCATCAATTTAAAAGTATACCCTTTCAAACAAAAAAAGAATTTTTCAAATCGGTTCAGCCGTCTTCGAGTAAAGGAAACAACATACAAAAAAAAAAACGTGTGGCACTCGGGGACTGCCGCGGTAAAGCTATTGCATAGCATTTGTAACCTCCATACTTCCTATTTGTCAACGCTACACTTGGGATGATGACGTGATGACATAAAACAAAAATAACGTTTCCATGACAACATCACGTTGTCATGGGAACCGTCATTACATGGTAGGCGGAGTGGGGGGTGTTAGGTTTTTTCGTTACGGAATTTCTTGATTCGGTCGCCGCGCTCAAAGCCCGCGATAAAAGCTATGCAATAGCTTAAAAATTCCGTCGAACTGAGGACCTCCTCCTTTTTTTTTAAGTAGGTTAAAAACGAGCGAGCCTTACACAGTCGCATTTGATGTGTAACATAACATCTGACATTTCATCTTGGTAATAAACAACATTAACATTATATCCTGAAAAAAAAAGTATTATTTGAAATGATTTTTCGTCCATTGTCATCGTCCATTTTGTCCATCTGACGGCCAACGGTACCACGCCGCCAGTTTTTACCCCAACTCTAGCACCGCGCGCGCTCATTGGTCAAATCAAATAGCGCGCGCTTCCCCGGCTTCCTGTTACACACTTCCGTCCCTTTTCACGAAATCACTCCCACAGATTTCCCACTCCACAGATTGCAGGAAAGTTTGAGGAAAGATCTGCAGGAAAGCGAGCGGAAAGATGGTACACATCAAAAACCGGCCAAGTGCGAGTCGGACTCGCGCACGAAGGGTTCTGTACCCTTGACTAGGTACCTAAACAACTATTGATATCGAGCAGAAATCGGCAAAAAATTGCGTTTTTTGTATGGGAATAAATAAATAAATATTTATTTTATTTTAATTTTATTATTAAAGTAAAAATACTACTATTTTGTGAATATTTCAAGTGCCTACCTGTTGTCATTATTGATATCGAGCAAAAAAGGACAAAAAAATCGCGTTTGTTGTATGGGATGGGCCCCTTTAATATTTATTTTATTTTGTTTTTAGTATTTGTTGTTATATTGGCAACAGAAATACATAATTTGTGCAAAATTTCAACTGTCTAGCTATCGCGGTTCTTGAGATACATCCTGGTGACAGACAGACGGACGGACAGACAGCGAAATCTTAGTAATAGGGTCCCGTTTTTACCCTTTGGATACGGAACCCAAAAAACAAACAACCCCTTGGAGAGGAGTTCCAAAAAAGGTCAATTTTACAAATCCTAATCACAGATAGAGAAAACGCTCCACCCAGAGCTAGAGAAGTTATTTGATAATTTCCCACCCAAAAAAAAGATGGAGAAACAAGAATGACCAATGCTCTCAGTAAGACATCCGCGTGAACTAATTCTCTAACAGAAAGTCTTGAGCAAAAGACATATTCGTCATGCTGAAATCCACGGTACTACATACAAACAAATTGTATAAGTCAACCCTAAAAAGGCGCGCCAAACGGAACTAGTAAAGTAATTCATTAGTTACGTCACAATTCTATAGAATAGCTGAAGTAAGACCTTTCTTAGACGGAACGGGGTCAGGTCAGCCGTTCGCCATGCTTTAGTGCCTAAACTTTGGTTAAAATCGCCATTATTGTGTTACATAGACGAACGTACTGCGTTATATTTTATTGTTACAAGTTCTTTATCGTAAAATTTTATGCCTGGAGTTTTTGTTTCCGTACCTACAATAGGTTGCTGAATTGAGCTTTTTTATAACCATCCTAATGTGGTAATTCGTGGGTTGTGTTCGTGGAAACACTTTTACTTTGGCTTTTAGGTTATTTTTGTTGGAATTTTCTATGGTATATGAAGACATTGATTTGTGGGGCGGGTGTTACTTATTTTTATACAGTAACATGTCTGTTTACAAAAGACGTTGGTTGGTACCTATACCGCAACTTGTGATATTTTTAAAGAACACAAGAAACTGACTGTGATCTTCAAACTAATTGGCAATTAAACAGCTTAAGTCATTAAGTTTTATTGGCACTACAATTTAAAATTAGTACAGTCAGCTTATTCAAAGAAGCTTTTAACTGTAAGAACATTTCTGTAAATAAAACTTTTCTTTGTTAATTGTAACAAAATACTTAAGTTCAAAATCCGTCAACCTGCTTCTGAGAAAATGTTCAAGGGAAAATAAACCCACATATACTACCTTTTTCGGGGATCGAACCTATGATCCCAAGTACTGGCTACCAATAGGCTAACGAGGAGGCATAAATATACAGATACAAAAAAGAATACAAATAATATCTAGTAGTAAAACAAAAACGCATACAACGACATATGAATCTTATAAAAACACGTAACACTACCACTTCCCAGTAGCCCATAATCCACACACTCAATTATTCATTATATCTAGAAATTCACCACAATCGATAACATGCTAGAACGTGCTGCATAACGCGTTGCAAAGTGGGTTCGACGCGCCACGGTCGAACCTATGCAGTCAATATTTTACCCCATAATGTTATGGCTAATTTTATACCTTAACAGCTCGCTCGATTGCCCCTTTTTATGGTTTCTTACCCTGGTTTATGTGGTTGTGAAATTCAGATCGAATATTCGCTGACCTTGGACTATTTATGGTGCATTAAAGATGCATTAGGTGGTGTGGAGCGGCCCTGAAACATGTCGGTTTAACAAAACGTTTTGATTACCTACTAACGTAGACCAAGTTTTCAGTTTTCAAAGATGAATTGTTAAAAGTAGTTGTTTTCAGTAATAGGTCGTTGCAGATTTTTTTGTAAAAAAGCTCGTTCAGGGATGTATAAGGTTGACCATTGACCAAACCTATTTAGTTTTTTTTATTTAGAGATACTGCGTTCCAGTCTGGAGACTATGGGATACCATTGTAATTACAAGGACATAGACATTTTAGTTTTTTCACATTGCATAAGCATAATGGGCCTATAATATTCCCACTGCTGGGACACAGGCCTCCTCTCTGTGAGAGGGAGTGGGCCATAATCCACCACGCGGGCCCAGTGCGGGTTGATAGATGTCAAATGTCTTCGAATTTTTGTTTCTAGGACATGCCGGTTTCCTCACGCTGTTTTCCTTCAACGTTTTGAGAGAAGTGGTGATGAAATTATTTACACAAAGTAGAGTGCCCGCTTGGGTTCGAACTCACGACCAGGCCACCACTGCTCTCTTTCACATTGTAGTCTCTCTAGTTATTCAATTCTATTACACGATATTTCGCAGCATTTACTGCTAAGGTTTTCAGGCCAGAACATAACAAGTGACATGTGTTTGTGTAGTAGACACGGGTCGGGCATTCTGCAAGCTTAACATAAGTGAAGCAATGACAGTGCATGTCTAGACCTGGACAGTTCTAAGAATGCTAATTATGAGCGGCGACCCTTATGCCCATAGGAATTTGACCTTTCCCACAACATACCAAGTTTTGGTAAGACTGACACAGTGACACCTACGCAGCATCTGTTTCTCAACATTACCCATCTCAAAGGATACTTGTTCCAAAAATAGAGTTAAACTGAAACGAATATTTCTATCTAACTGACGTTAAGCTTGCCCCCGTGTTATCTCGTTAGTACATTTATTTATTCCAACGACCTTATTATGTAGTGCTTAAAGATTTGGCACGACGCCATCTTGCATAAAATTATTTCGTTTAATTTCGGTTTAGTAGGCGCTCTGTGTACGGTAATTTTGTTTCATTCATAAATACGACGGCTATTTAGTAAGCAGGGATGTGAAACGTCGCATCGCAGATCCGAGTATCTGCTTTGATCGTAGTCAATCAATCGGATAATTTGTCGGTTAAATGCCGCATCCTAGTTGTCCACGTGTGCTCTTTACATGCAGACTATTGCATACGTATCGCGTCTATTTGTCACGTATGCACATAGTAATGAAGACTCGTTTGTTCGCAGGACCAACTCTCCGACATGAGGTGAACTTCAATCTTCTCAGGCGCGCGGCGTAGCACCGATGGACGCTGGAGTAGTTTAAACGCATTTATTTTTAAACGAGTTTAGCCAGTGCTTGTGGCTGCGACGATTTTGTTGGACTTTACTATACTCTTAGTATCCGAATCCCACGATTTTTTCTATCTAATATGTTCCGGTAGTGCGCGCGGCTAGTGCGAGTTCGACTCGGCATGGACCTCCGACCGCTGGCAGGCGGGGGTCCACGACGACCGGGCACGTGCAGCTCTAGCCGGGGCGACCACCGCGCGCACCCTGGCCCCCGCACCCCATCCCACTCCCGTCGCAACCACTGCGCTAAAGATGGGCCATTTCGATATAGGCAGGGACTTTAGGAATAATTAAGGTTTTGCGACAAACAGAGTGTCAGAGATTACGGATTGTTGTCCGAGCTATTGGTCGGAAAATGTGTCCGTGAATCTCTGTCGCTAATATTGAATACAGTCTCTACAGGAGAGCGTGCTTGGTATGTGCAGGTGAGACCCTGAACGGTCAGCGACTGATCGAATTCCGGCTGGGTGCCGAGGCCGAATCAGAGCAGGGCGAGGGCCTGGCGGTGGCGTCGGCCGAGTTACTGGTGCGCGCGGAGACGTCACCGCGCGCGCGCCGCCTGCGCTACACGCTGTGGGCCTTCACCGTCAGCGGCAACGACACGGCCGCCATCAGCGCGCTGGCGGGCGCGGCGCGGCGCGACCCGGCGCACGGCTGGCAGCGCCTGGACGTGACGCAGGCCGCGCGGCGCTGGGCGGAGGGCGGCGCGCGCGAGCCGCTGCGCCTGCTGCTGGACTGCAGCGGCTGCGGCGGGCGCGTGCGCCTGCGCCTGGGCGGCGGCCAGGCGGCGCGGCCGCTGCTGCGCCTGCGCCTCAAGCCGCCGCCCGCGCGCCGCCGCCGCGCGCTCGACTGTGACGCGGCCGAGCACGGCCGCTGCTGCCGCCAGACCTATTACGTGAGCTTCCGCGCGCTGGGCTGGGACGACTGGATCGTGGCGCCGGAGGGCTACTACGCAAACTACTGCCGCGGCGCGTGCGCGCCCTTCCTCAACTACCACTCGCAGGTGGTGGAGGCGGCGCGGCTGGAGCGCGCCGAGTGCTGCGCGCCCGTGCGCTTCTCCGCGCTGTCGCTCATCTACTTCGGCGCCGACTCCAACATCATCAAGCGCGACCTGCCCGAGATGGTGGTGGAGGAGTGCGACTGCCCGTAGCGCCGCTCGTGTACATAGCCTGCGCCCGCTCGACGCCCGCCGCTGTCCGCCGCCCCCGCCGCGGCTCGCTTTCGCCGCTCTCGAATCCGATTTAATCCGAATCGATTATAAATAATATTCTCGACTTGTGTAATATTTTGTTCCTCGCGTTCGAAAGACTATATCCTAAAATCGAATAAATAAATAAATCTCCGTCTACGTAGGGCTGGGTCGCGTCAGCGCAGCGCGCGCCGCGCGTGACCGGAGTGTAGTGTAGGTAGTTATATTGTAAGAGTTAGCCGCGCGATGCGGCGCCGGACGGAGTACGCGCGGCGCGACCTGCGCGCTCGCGACGCCGTGTGTAGACGCCCTAAATAATTTAATACTACGCCGTTTTCTTTCACCCCGTTTGGTGATCGCTTGTAATTATTGTAAACTGTATTATAATAATTATTATAATTATAATTATAATAAATCAACTTTTTCATAATTATTACCACATTTTTTATTTACCTACATATATAATTAGTCTTAATTCATATGAGTTTACGGCATAGTACATTAGCATATAAAATACTTTATTAGAATTTTTGTACTGAATCTTCGGTCCCTAGTCCTAACATGAAACCATTGAACACTGAACACTATCCGTCTTATTATAAAACAAAATCTAAATGTAGCCCGAGCTTAAACCTACGAGCCAGTTTTTGTACTTAGGTACGTAACCTACCTATACCCGTAAACTATATTTCGAAAAAACGGTACAGGTAGGTAATAGGTAGGTCAGTTTTGTATTTTAAAAAGTTTAATTTCTAAAGTTTTTAAAATATAAAACTGACACCTTCCTACGTTGTCAGTTTTGTACAAAGAACTGTATTTCAATCGAAGTTAGGTTCTTATTACACAAACTGCCGCTGGTTTAAACCACATCTAAAGAAAAATCTTTTTTTTAATAAGAATTTTCTGAAGCCGTACTCTGAAAAACAAAACATGAACGTTTCAAGATTCATCGACAAAAAAATCCACCAATCGAAGGATTCTTAGGTACGATTCTATGGCTAACAAAACGTTAATGCTATACAAAACAAACGGCAAAAATATATTAATATTCAACCCCATTGTGTATGTAGGTAATAAATTCCAAAGAAGATAATAAAGCAAATGTGTTACAGCTTCCGGCTCGAAGGACCAAAAATATGGGTGTCGTATACATGACAGTTAATATTCTGCTTATCCTATTTCAACCAAAGAAACGTACCATGTACACAGAACATTAAGGATGCGTTACACGATGTCATGTATACGATATAATAACCAATGCAAATTACTAGTTGCAACCGTAACTATAACCCTTAACAGATCGAAGTTGAACGGATAAACGTTAGTGATACTTCTGACCTCATTTTAAAACCAGGCACTCCAAAGACAATTTCCACGCAAACTCCGCCCCAATGCACCCCACCACTCCACTATGTGCTAAACGCTAACACATCAGTAATAAAGTTGAATATCGCGTGCGCTCTTTGGTCGTGTTCGAGCACGGAACTAAATGTCGTAAGTCTCAATTCTTATTTTGTTTACAACTAAAGTAATAATTGATCTAGAGAAAAAAAAACTTATATTTGGATAATAAACTATATTTCCTTATTGTCAATAATTATTTTAGACATAAAAGCCGAGTAATCTTGCTTTTTTTTTAAATAATCTTTAAAAAAGACATGATTTTCGAATAAAAAATAAATCGAGCGAAATTTTTCCAATTACGTAACTGTTTTATATTTGGAAAGAAACAGATCCAATAAATCATATACTAAAGTTCCATTTTGATTGTATGCGTGACTTTTTCAGAATATTATTGCAAATTAACATAAAAATCGGTTAAATTGTAAGAAATGGAGGCGGTTGACAAAGTTTCGTGCAATTATAATTTCACAAGTGAAATTTTCATTAGTGAAATTATAATATACTAGCTGCGCCCCGCGGTTTCACCCGCATAAGTCTCGATCCCGTGGGAAAAAAAAAAGTATCCTATGTTCTTTTCTAGGGCATTACCTATATATGTGCCAAATTCCATCGAAATCCGTTCAGCCGTTTTAGCGTGAAGGCGTAACAAACAAACTTACTTTCGCATTTATAATATTATAAGGAAGGATAATGTCACTGATTTGACAATATCCCTGCGACATACATACCCCATGACAGTAAACCAAAGAGCATAACATGCAGTAATCAGTATATATGTCACCGTAAGATTGTGAGAACCGTAAGTTTATAATCTATCGGTATTATTTCCGTTAGATCATAATCTGTCGAAAAATTGTGAACTGGGTGAAATGGGTTAGGTTAGGTTAGAACTGTGACCAACCGCGCGCGCTACTTCCAAGTTGCTCGCAGCCAGGCAGGCTATTTAATATTAACGCAAGGTGCGTTACGTCGCAAGCAAGTTTGATACCAGTTCACAATTTGTTAGTTTTTCATGGATACATTATAAATTATCGAAAAATTATGCGTTAAATTGTAAATGATTTGTCACAGTTCACAATTTTTCGACAGTTTATAATTTAACGGAAATAATACCGATAGATTATAAACTAACGAAGTTCATAATTATATGGTGACATATATAATATATTATAACATTCAAAGATGGCAGAAATAGATAGTACTGTTAATGGCTACTAAAGGGAAAAGTTGCTCTTGTAGTTGACTTTGTATTAAGCTATTGCTCCACTGGCATCTATAGAAGAGCATCACGTCCTATCGTGCTCCATGCTTCATATATGCGTTGTTGTATAAAGCATTTATATTATATTACATTCTAATCTTAGAAGAACTTCGTCGTTCTGTAGTCGGCGTGGGCGTCATGCCATTTTCGTCGACATCATCATACGATGCTCATCAAGTCATCACACATACAATCAGCAACTGTAACCTATGACATTGTTCTACTCGATTATCTCTGCATACTTGGATTGAGTAAAATCTTACGTGGATTGTTCTATACCTACTTCATCACAAAACAAAACATTATACTAGAAACTATTCACAAGGACACATCAAGGAGTAGTGTAGTGACATTAAAATATAACAATTTAATATTTCTGATTTGAAGGAAGACATCAATAGATTTTTTACAGAATTTGAGTTATTTTTCTCCAAACAACATATTAATAGTGGATTCGTAACAATAAGCTAGATACATGGAGGCTACATTTACATAATACATATTTATTAACATAAAACAATACTCAATATCTTTATTGCTTTGTGTACTTAGACATGTTACAAATACCTACAAATAGGCACTGGCACCAAAGCTAAGAATAACACTCTTGTTTTCCAAGAGACAGGAGCCTTTTTTTTTGTGTGCGAAATCATCAAATAACTTCTCCCGCTCTGGGCGGAGCGGGAGGGCGTGTCAGACTCTTACTGACTATAACCCACCCGTGTTCCTTCAGTTGCCGTGTTGCCAGGGGGGCCACGATTTCCCTATCGGTTTTCTTCGAACCCCCGGCAGGCATTGGCCCTAGCGGACCCCGTCAATTCTGCTGACATCTCTTTGAGGCGCGCGTGGAACACAACGCGCCGTCGACCCGGGCTTGGTCCTTATCGGACGGCAAGCTGCCCATTGCTCACAGTCCGCAAGCCCGCGCCTACGGTGGCTGGAAATCTTCTTGTGATTCCCGACGCCCAGGGCGTCTCCTCCTGCGGCGGTTAGAAGCGCGAGGGCGCGAAATTTGCCTCTCCCGCACGCGTCCGCTCTCCTCCTTCGCGAGCATTACTGCTTCGCAGAAGGAGGTGACGGCCTCCCATTTCCTCTCGCTCGTAGCATGGCCCGAATCAGGGCCGGACGCGAGAGGTCACCGCCGCCGATCGCTTCTACGAGGACACGGCGATGCCCTGCCCAAGCCGGGCAGATCTCCACCGTATGCTCCACCGTATCCTCCGGGCGATCCACACAGTGATGACACCCGGGCGTTTCCTCCCGCTTTATCCTGAACAGGTACCTCCCGAAACAGCCGTGTCTGGTGAGCACCTGTGTCAGGCGGAAGGTGAGGACGCCGTGGCGCCTTTCTAGCCACTCGTCAAAGAGGGGTCTTATCGCCGCAATTGTGGCGTGCCCAGCGCTGGGTTGCGACAATCGCACTCTCCATTCCGCCATGAGATCCCGCCGGAGCTCTGTCCGCTGTGCCACGACTTCTTGCGGCATCGGAGTTAAGCCCCGGCGTTTCGCCTCCTCGCGCCACTCCCAAATGTGCGCGAGGACCTTTGCCTCCAGATCCCATGGCGGTACTCCGGCAAGGAGGCTCGCCGCCTCGCAGGAGACCGTGCGGTATCCTCGGGCCAGCCGGATGGCCATGACCCTTTGAAGAGATAGGAGCCTGATGCTCCAAAATGTTTATTTTTATTTTGATGGAACAGAACTGAGTTATCACAGCAATAATTAACGTCTTGTCCTATAATACTCCTCTCAAGAAAACGAGGTAGTAAAAGTCTTTTAATAGTAAAAAAAACGATGAAACAACTACCACAAAAAACCTGCTAATTAACATAACTATAGAAATTATAGGAATACCATAATTCTGGTGAGTATGATAACTCCATAGCTACCGTCCCAGATTCTGCATTTAGATATTTCAAATAATTACGTTTTGGTGGTCAGATCTAATCAGATATTTGTTTTTTCTTTATTTCTTTGTACAGCTTAATAAAAAAAGGTAATACACACAATAATGTAACCCTGTAAGTCTGTAACTGTTTCATATATGCATGGCCGATTCCTATAATCTACGGACTGTTATAGGTTAAAATTAAGACTCTTGTGTCTTTGCCAATAATGAAGCAAAGACCTCATACTTTTGCTGGCTACTTCCATATACCTATAGCTAGCTTACGAATCTATTATACATCGTTCCTAGAACGACAGTATGCCGCGGAGTGCGCGCACGGCCACTGTTTGCTGTTACCTCTTGTCGCAGTAACGCAGGTATGCGGGCACCTCTGCGTCGCCTAACTGATAACTACAACAAGCAATTTCCATCATATTTATATGTTTGCTCTTTCTGCTGGTAAATTCAAAAATATTGTACCTACTCAAAACACTTTGTCATTAACTTAATAATTTCTACTAAGATTTGCAAGCTTGATAAGTTTTTCTTTGTTTGCTAAGTTTACTTTTGTTTTATTTACTATTTAGCACACAAAGTGTTTTCCAATTAAATTATTGTAGTTTGTTAGTTTTAGTTTTAAATAGCACGGTTTGTAAAGTTTATTATTTATTTGTATTCCGTGGAAAATGTTGTTGGTTACACATTATTTTTATTTATTCGTATAGAGTGTAATGTGTCACTGTTTGTTTTCCCAAATAAATAAAATAAAAAATGATCTGCTCACTTTGGCAATTAAAAAGCCACCATTGGTAAGTATAACGATTCGTTTTTGTTTATAGGAACCGAGTTTTAATGTACATACTTTTTATTCATGAACGCTTCTAAAATTATCATCAATCAACTCAGGCTATCGCAGGCCACAATACCCTGTCCTCCACCTTCCGCATCCAGTCTGTCTAGCCACCTTCTTAAGGTCGTCGGTCCATCTAGCTGGGGGCGTCCCACACTACGCTTGCCGATACGCAGTCTTCACTCCAGAACTCGTCCGCTCCACCGGCCATCGGTCCTTCGACAAACATGTCCGGCTCACCGTCATTCTTCTTTAACGGCTGATACAGTTTCGGCGGTCGTTACAATACTTACTTTGCCAAATGCGTCATCAGCCGAAAGACGTCCACTGCTGAACATAGGCCTCCCCCAAGCACCGCCACTTCGACCGATTCTGTTAAACACATCCTAAGAGAAAATTGACTTACCTAGGAAATCAATTTGTCTGACATTTTGAAGTCCGGTAGGACCTACAAAGCTTTTCTCTTCATGAGATCAGTCGGCTTATTCTGTGAAAATCTTACCGTGAAACCCTAAGCCTGCTCTACACGTCGACAGACGCGTCCGCGGACGTCGACAGATGCATCAGCAGATGGATCAGCACGAGCCGTCCACACGTCTGTTGGTCATTCAGTCTGTGTTTAATACTCGACGGACGCAAGTCGCTCAAACGCAACATAAAAAAAATTGATGTTGAGACCGTAGCTGCCGCAGCTATTTATTTATTTAGTACTTTTATCTACTACTTGAGTGTGCAACGCAGTAGAGTTATTAAAAACTGCAAGAAGCACGGGTATACTTTCATTCGCATCTCCGATAATACTGATACGTCGTCAGACGTGGACACACGCTGGGCGCTCGCGCTGAAACCCTTTGTTGCGTGCTGCGTGCCACAAAACCGACACCAAACGAATTTGTGGCAGACGTATCTGCCGACGTTAAATACCTACCACAGACGAGCAAATACCCCCGTCTAAACGTCGGCGGACGCATCCGCCGACGTGTAGCGCAGGCTTTAGGTGAGATGAACTTGAAGTGAGCGTTCATTCCAACTGATGCCAGGCTATTGACTCTATTGAGATCTCACTTCACCCAGTCACATCCATGAGATGCAGACATTAGAGAACCGTTGCCTTCGGAAGGCCTCGGGAGCCGCCTGGTTTGTTAGGAATGAGATCCTCCATGTCGACCTAAAAATTCCCACCATCCACCATCCACCAATTTCTCAAACACTCTTCCAAGCGTTACTTCGATACTGCCGCCAAACATCGCAACCTTCTGGTTGTCGAGGCCGCTAGTTACACTCCCTCTAGTATCAATCAAACTCGCCACCGAATCCTTACCGACCCTGACGACCCCATTACCCTTCTCCAGGAGAGCAGTAGGGAAACCAGCACAGTGTGCAAAAACAGACGCCTCCCGTCATTCCGACCTCGCTGCCGAGGGCCTTTGCGATCGCGACCGCGTTCCCGTGTAAATGATACTTCCCCCACGATCCTTGCTCGATAACGAAGTGCCAGCAATTGTTGCAGCTGAGCACGTAGCTTTAAATATCCCGACTAATAATCATGATCAAAACTTTGATCCAGCCCGTCCCATCCTTGATGTCCTCCCTCCGGTTGACGCCCTAAGCCGAGGTTAGTACCCCACAGGGGGTGCCCTTAGCGAGCGTTCACCTAGTTTTAATTAGCATAGTTGAATAACCCCTGACTGGAGGTTTTAAGTGTAGTAGCTTAAGGCACCCACAGGAAAGCCCGGTTAAGTAGTCATGATCTCAGAGGTCACCTACTACCTAAAAAAAAAGATCTCACTTCACCTAAGTTTTCACGGTGAGAAATTTTATCAGAATCACAGATATATATTGTTTTAAATAATACATCTATGATCAGAATAAATCGGACAATGAGCTGGCGTTGCAGGTGTTTCTAGATCATCCTACGTCCACTCTATGAACAAATTTCTGGTTCATCCCTTCTACAGGCGCTGTGCCTAATAAATTTTATTATCTTAGCAGCCTATAATGTTACTGCTGAGACACAGGCTTCCTCTCAGTGAAAGGGAGTGGGGCAGTAATCAACCCAACCACGGATCTAGTTTTTTTTTGAGGCGGGGCAAAAACTGCCGTCTGTCGCCCGCCGCCAATCCTTTATGGGGATGCGCTAAGTTAGCCCGCGAAATTCAAATATTCCCAAAATGAAAATTTTGCCAACAATAAAAAATCGAATAATCAAATTTTTGTCGATCGATAATGCGCCAATCCAAGAGGGGCGCCAAAACTTATGTAAAAAGAAAATATGTGCTGCGCGTCTCATTAATTGCAAAGTTGCTGTGTGCTGGGTGGTGCACTTGTTTGCAACGCTTGAATTTGTCGCCCCCTGAAAGGTGGCACCCGGGGCACGTGCCCTGGTTTACCTCCCCCAGATCCGGGGCTGAATCAACAATGGGGGCCCAGTGTGAGTTGGTAGATGTCACATGTCTTCGAATTTTTGGTTTTAGGACATGCCGGTTTCCTCACGATGTTTTCCTTCACCGTTTTGAGAGCAGTGGTGATGAAATAATTTACACAAAGTAAAGTGCCTGTCAGGGTTCGATCCTGCGACCTACAACACCTGGGCCACCACTTCTCTCCACTGGGCCACTGCTCTGTTTTACCAATTTTACCTTACGCCCACATTATTATAAACGAAAAGGCTAAACACATGTTAAAAGTCTCCATTTATCATTTATCTCAAATACCTTGAAAGAATTGTAATTACGGAAGGGAAAAGTTCTAAAAATACACTCCTAAGGGAAATATGTTGCCAACTACCTGATAATAGGGGACTGTACTGCGAACACGTGAACGTACAGTCATCAAAAGAGTTAGGTACGTATACCTAGGCTTACCATCCGTCCGGATTTGTCCGGACATGTCCGGACTTCTAGACTTATGTCCGGATTTTTTGGCTTATTAGATGGAATACGAGTAATAAAACTTATTTAAGTAATACCAAATAAGTCTTTCATATTTATTATCTTCTCATTCATCTAAAAACAAAATATAAATCTTATTTAACAAGCAACTTAATGAGTTCAAACAATAATTCGATTTTGTGACTTAAATATCCAGACTTTTATTGAAATATCAGGCTTTTTGTTTGTCAGGACTTTTCAAATTTCTAAATGGTAACCCTACGTATACCGTAACAAAATGTGACAAGTAATTAAATAATTCGCCATAATTAAATATTGGGTTAGCAAGATAAATCAAGTTAATAAGTTATTCTGACATCATACTTTGTTTTTGTCGGCAGTAAATAAAAACAGGCGCAAAGTACATGTATTTGGTCAGCAAGATTAAACAATTGGTGAACATCTCAAGATTAAGGCACCCTGACTAAATGGGTTAGGTAAGGTTAGATCTGTGACCAACCACGAAATTGGTCACAATATGTAGAATAGAGCTGCTTAATGTGACATTATTTGCTAATCAATTTTGTTATTCTTGCTGGCCACTAATAGCCAGTAGAAAACATTTTAAACCTGACCAAAACCTCAATATTTAGCTGACCATTGAGCCAAAAAATATAATCATCTTTGCACGCAATGTCAGGTGGCACATCAAGTTTTAATAAAAACTTCGGTTGTAGAGCCATCTTGTCTTTGTCACTCGCCTGAGTGACATCTCTGATTATGTGTCATACTGTGCTTTTTAAGACACTTCAGTCTATTTAATAAACTTGACAACTCAGCACACGCAGGATTAATAAATACTCGTAGTTGAATTATGCAACCTGTATCTTATCCCTTTCGCTGACTGTACCTCATAAATAAATGATTTATTATCGTGATACCAGGTATTTCGTACTGCTGAGACTATGCATCTGGTCTTAGTATTCATCTTAGGGTATTAAAAATACCGTACCTAAGTACATACCGTATTTCCTGAAGGAATAAATAACAATTACAACATCTAATAGTCGGCTTGTGGTTAAGTAATAGCCGCACGGGTCGATCGATTAGGTTAAGCTACGCTTGCCGCGGTCGCTCCGTGGATGGTTGACCATCTTAACATACCAAGACCCCTCCGTGCCTCGGAAAGCACGTTAAGCCGTTGGTCCCGGCTGTCAATTGTAGATCTTTGAGTCGTTACGGGTAGTTAGAAGCCCAAAAGTCTGACAACCAGTCTTACCAAGGGGTATCGTGTTACCTAGTAACTAGGTTGTGAAGGTCAGATAGGCAGTCGTTCCATGTAAAATACTGGTATTCAGTTGCCTTTGGTCAGACTGAAAGCTGACCCCAACATAGTTGGGAGGCTAGGCAGATGATAGGCAGTCGGTTTCATACTTTCTTCACAATGTTATCTTTCTCCAATCAGTTGTTGTCAGAGTCGTAGGCCCTTTAGGAAATATAGGTATGTGTAATCATCTGCCTGCCTTATCCCAACTAATTTGGGGTCAGCCTCCAGTCTAACCGGATGCAGCGGAATACCAGTATTTTACATGGAGCGACTGCCTATCTATACGGAAAAAAAATATTTTACGTAATTTACGGTATTTTGCGGTAAAGTATGGTAATTTTCGGTAAAAAACGTATTAAACGTACTCATACAGTCATACCCACTAAAACACTACAAATACGGAAGTGAGTATGTTTATTCAAAATTCAAATTCAATCGTTTTATTTCGGACTAAAGGATCCATATAGTGTTAGTAAAAACTTAGCCTATGTTAGTAAACACAATAATTTAAAAAACAATAATCATTAATTGGCTACATGGACATGTGCACGCACATGTCTGCTAGCCCAGAGCCTGATAAATGGTCCATCAACCTTGTCCGCCAGTGTAGCTAAAATACTGTTAGGGCTACCCCTGAATCGCCGCAACATCGATGCACACCGCTTGCGCATGATGGCATGAAAGTCATCTATTCGCGCTTCCGCAAACATGCCCGATGCACTGCAAAACCGAGGCAGCCCCAACAATATCCTCAGCGCATTATTATATTGCACGCGCAGAGCGTTGTAAGCCTTCTGCGTATACCTAACCCACAAGCTACAAGAGTAAAATGACTGGCAAAAGGCTCTGAAGAGCGTCAGTTTTACCTCGTCAGTGCACCGCGCAAACCTGCGGGCAAGCATATTGCATCGGGCTGCCAACGCCCTGCGCTCCCTATCTATATCCTGGTCATCCGTGAGAGAACCCGTGACCACATGACCGAGGTATTTAAATTGTGTGACGACTTTTAATGGTGTTCCTTGTATCGTCACCGGTGGTATATTCGTGGGTGTATTATTGTGTACTTTAAAAACCACCACCTCACTTTTAGTAGCATTATACCTCAAGCCATGAGCCTCCGCTTACCTCTCACACATGGCCAACAACTTCCTTAATCCACAGATTGATGGGCTGAGCAGCACCATGTCATCAGCATAACTAATGTTGTTGATCATTCTTCCATCCACAGAACAACCAACCATAGTGCTACTCAGCTCACCAACCAGCCGGTCTATGTACAGGTTAAACAGAGTGGGTGAAGTCAACCCCCCCTGCCTCACTCCACAATCTAGCCCATACTGTACTGATTGAGCATCTGACCATCTAACACAGTTTATCTGACTTTTATACCAAAACTCAGGTGGAAGGTTTGTATCATCCGACATTTTTTGCCATAGAATGTCATAATTCACCAGGTCAAAAGTCTTCGACAGGTCCAGAAAACAACCATATACAGGTGTCTTCCTGTCTGTGTAGTACTGCACAGTCTGCTTGAGACACAGGATTGCACTTTCCGTCGACAAACCGGTTCTAAAACCAAACTGCGCGTCGTTGAGTTTGATATGCATATTCAACTGTCTCTCAAGCAGGCTGTCCAGCACTTTGCCAATGACTGTACCCAGTGAAATGGGCCTATAATTGTTTTTGTCGGATGAATCACCTGTCTTATTTTTAACTATGGGAACTACGACAGTTTTTACGAGATCGTCAGGCAGGTAAGAGTGACTCACACAGAAATTAAATAACATAGCGAGTAACCTAGGTAAATGTACACCAGCGGACCTTAGATGCTCAACACTCAAACCATCGTGCCCTGGTGACCTGCCTCGTTTCATACTTTTTAACGCATCTTTTACATCTTTCACGATGAATCTTACATGAGGATCACCCTCACACGGGGTCCGAATGCCTCGCCTAGGTGCATTTGTTACATGCGGTGCGACTTTAAAGTGGTTCATGAACATGTTGGCTATATCACTGTTATGTGATAAGCCATCAACATTCGATGGCAGGCTCGGCTGAGGATTCAAAGAGTTGGTTTGCTTCCAAAAAGAACTAAATTTCTTTTCTTCGTGAAGGGTTGCAATGATATCCATTTTTATCTGGTTTTCATTGTTCTGACACCACTTCAACTTAGTTTTAAATCTATGTCTCGACATTTTCATTTCCAGGTATATATCCCCCGACGCAGGTTTTCCATGCAAGATCCACCGTTGAAACCCAAGCCGCGCCCGCGCATGAACCTCTTTCACATGTTTATTCCACCCTGCTACAAATCTATTTTTATTCTTAACAAAACTATTATGAGTCGAACTAGCAGCCGTCTGTAAGACAGATATAATTTGCTTGTACATACCGTTAATTAGTATTTTGTGTTGTTGATTATTACATAACCTATCACAACATTTCATAAACTGACTAGGAAAATCAATATCACGGAGGGCCTCGTGACAAAGATCAGAGTAGTGACGTATTTGTTCAGAATTTCTAGTTCCCCAAATTACTTTATTTGGCATTGCTCTTTTATTAGTATATTTCGGCACTAACACATTAAAATTACACACAGTTGTACAGTTTATGTGTATCATGTGTATGTTACTACTTCACTATTAATGGATAAATGGATTTGAATGAATTTTGCCAGAGATATAAGCAGTATTGGAACTTAAAAAAAAAAAACAGAAAACTGGGCTCGTGCGACTCATGCGTACAAAAAATCCCTAAAACTTAATTCTCAAGTCAAGAATTCACACCATGTCATGGATTATAAATATCATCTATGTGCAGAGGCAGAGCAGAGGACGGCACAAATTAAAATTTAAAACTTCATAAGTCGCCGGTAATTTTACCGTAATTTATATAAATGACTGTAAAATACCCGTATTTTACCAGCGTTTTCCGTAAAATTACGTAATTTTGCAACCCTAATCTCGATATGTAATGGATGGTTACCCATCCACAGACTGACCTTCGCAAGTGTAGCTTAACCTTCGATCGACCTGTGCGGCTGTTATTACTTAGCCACGAGCCCCTCTTTAATGTAAAACAAAATAAAGGTAACAACTTTTACCTCTTCATCTTAAAAGGTTTCAATTGACTTTGAAGTTCTAACGAACTGTCCCTGTATGAAAGGCTCCTGAAATAACTCAACGTGCTTTGATTTAAACGGTGTTCATTAGAATTTTACTCATTTAAACTTTGTTTATAAGACGTAAGCAGGAGTGAGAAATCATCATATTTTTACCTAAGTATTGCTCTCGCTACCGAGAACATCTGTAAGATAATAACTCTGTCTACCCCTAAGAAATGTCATTGGTACACGAATAAAGTAATTTAATATTTACATAATCCTATCCTACTATACTTTTAAACGAGCAATATTTGTAATCACGTTCTCGAAAACGGCTGTAACGATTTCGGTGAAAGTTGCAATAAGTATAGGGGTTTACGGCGGCGAAAAATCGATTTAGCTAGATCTCATATCTGGGAAAATTCGTTTTCTCCGTATTTTCACCAGAGCAGAGCTCGGTCGCCCAAAGTTTAGAACAAGTTAATGAATAATGACATTAGAATAATGACATGGCAGCGTGGAATTAGTAAGTACCTACTATCAAGGCAGTATGGAATTAGTATGTATTATACATGGGATTTGTATGAACTATCTTGTACCTACTATTAAATAAGCATTCAGAGCAGAGCTCGATCGCCCAGGTACTACATAAGATTTAGATTCAGATTATTTATTTGTAAACATAGGTTAGAGATACACAATTGTGTGAGATGTTACACCTTTGAAAGTTCTTTAAGCTTTGCCATTGGGCTTACAAATGTTAGTATCAGTTTTAATTATTTCATTATTCACTTCACAATGTCAAATAAAAATTATAGAAAGAGCTAGAGTGTTGGCTAAATCAATATAATATTCCCCTGGCAGTTAATTTAATTAATAAAAACTACAATGTCAAAACAACTACCAAATTAATAAAATATATAAAAAAAATTCAACAATAAAAATTTTAGATAAAACAGAAATGACAACAAATTAAATAAAATAGGATAATGTCAATTTATCAAATTCATACCAGAGTGTCAAAAAAATTAATAAATCAATTAATGTTTTTAGAATACCAACACTAAAATCTAAGAAAATACAAGAATAAAATAATAATAATAAGCTAACAGACTTATTTTAAATATTCGTAGAATAGGTGCATAAACTATGTAGGTACTGATAATATATAATTTATAATAGTCTCTATTAATTTTTACTTTTCTTTACCAAAATTGGCAAACAGGAACACATGGAATCGCCTTGCGGTGTCTGTGTATCTGTTTGTCACAGTAGATTTTCCCTGAAACTATAAAATACAAGTGAAGTAAATACTTATAATGGATAACGAGAAAATGAGAAACCCAATTTCGGTAAAAGGAAAAAGGTCATCATGTAGGGTGTAAAATAAAAGCTAAGTAAGAATAATACATTACATTGATAAATATTTTTAGCACTAAGGATAGGCTTCCCCCCACGCTGCTCCATTCAATTTTCTCAAACCTTACTCAAAGCAATCAGAATAAAGAACATTTCAATTAGGGTGAGTTAAGAATATTTTAATCAGGATTAGGAACCATGTGATGATAAGATATCTTAAAAAAATACAATAGACGTGGATATATTTACCTGTAACCTGTTCCGCTTAGCTACTTCCAAAGACCCATAAAAAACTCCTGAAAGAAATCGACACGTGTTTCACCTCTCAACGAGGCATCCTCAGGATGACGATGGACTTGTTGCGAACTCGAACATGGCGTGTTGCCACACCGAGCGCTGAGTGCAAACTGCACTTATTTTATAATGGATTTCCGCAAGGTCACGGCTGAATCAATTAACTATTGTAAGACATCAGTAAGATGTCTTACAACTTTGTCTTTAGTAAAAAGACAAAGCTAAAACTTCTCATGAGCTTGTAATTAAGACAGGTTTATACGAGCCCGCAGTAATGTGACAGTACAGTAAGTCAGTTCAGTGCTGGCTTGCAACTGGGTACGTGTAGACACTAGTTTCAACCCAGTCCAGTGCTGACTTGCAAACTGGGCTCGTGTAGACACTAGTTTCAACCCAGTCCAGTGCTGATTTGCAACTGGGCTCATGTAGACACTAGTTTCAACCCAGTCCAGTGCTGACTTGCAACTGGGCTCGTGTAGACACTAGTTTCAACCCAGTCCTGTGCTGACTTGCAACTGAGCTCGTGTAGACTCTAGTTTCAACCCTTTCTAGTGCTGATTTTGCGCCCGTAAGTCCAGTTGACTAACCTACCGGTCTATTTTCAGGCCCAATAGCTTCCCCCCCCTGACTTGCTGCCGATGTCGTCTACATGAACCCACTGACTGGGGCCGAAATTCCGAGTCACTGAGTCCAGTCACTGCCATCGTATAGACCAGGCACATTTACTGGCACTCACACCCTTCAATTCGGAAAACAGCAAAGTTGCTTGACGACAGAAATATGTATAGTGGTAGTAAATCTTCTCTGTTCTCCGAGTAGTTGTAGAATTCTTTGTGAAAGTTTTTCTGGTAAAGAAAGAAAGAAAATTAAAAGAAAAAATATTTGGGACACGCACAGGAAAAATACAAATAGTAATAAAAAATAAAATAAAGTCGGTCAAGAGCGAGTTGGACTCGCACACCGAGGGTTCCGTATCAAGGCTCTTTCAAACAGGCGCGACACGCGACGCGACACAAAAGAACCGCTCGTCGCGCGACGAGCGGTGCTTTTGTGTCACGTCGCGTGTCGCGCTGGTCTGCACAAGCCTTCATTTTACATTTTCGTCGGCGAGGCAGCTATACTCGTCAGAGAATTTTACCACTGCACACTGCGGTGTAGAATATTGTAGTTTTAGGTCAGCGCTGTCTCTTGACCGATAGTGGAACTAATGTAATTTTTGTTGATGATTTCTGAAAAAGTGTGCTATTTAGAGACATCGTTTTATTTTCCTGTAATCTTTACATAAACTTCTATCACATAGAATAATTTCAGATTTTTCTCTATGCAAACTTCGGAGATAATAGGGGAACAGTATTTTTTTTTTACATTTTTGTCACAAGTCGAAAAATATGCGGCCTGATAAAAAGAAAAATGTTAAAGAATGTGGAAATAGCGTTCTTTCATATCCCCATGTACGGTCTCATCAACCGTACATTTACTTTGCAAACGCAGCAACCTACTTGGATGTCGAGCGTCACTAATATTAGGCTATAATTATAACGTTTTAAGTAATGCACATCGAGTCAGACTATAACTGTGGAACTAACCACTAGTCAAGAGAAGAAATCACTACCACTTTAACTTGTTAACCTCATTTTAATACAACTTTAAACTTAACAACTTGTGGTTCTTTCTGTGTACTCCATAACTAAACCAACATTAACAAAATGATAGTGTACGGTGCCGACAACCATTGGCTCCTACACCCCACATGCCCTAGTAGCTCCACTTCGCATTTTTAAGACCCCTGTTGAGTCCCTGTTGCTAAAAAAATATACATTTTTATTTCTTTCTTATTTTCAAAATAGTTGGGCAAATGTCATCTAAAACTATTCCAAATTTCAAGTTGATAGGATTAGTAAGTAGTTCTTGAGATATCCAGCTGTGACAGACGGACAGTCGCACCATAAGATTTCCTTTTTACCATTTTGGTACGGAACCCTAAAAAAGGAGCATTTTAAAACTAACAACAATATTAAGGACCTGTGCGAGGCCAAAAAGGCCAAACATCTAAAAAAGAAAAAGAAATAAAAACACCAAAAAAAACATGAACATCATTTTCTTTAACAACACCGTTCTGTACCCTAATTGCGTAATACAACACAATCACAATTTGTTTCGATTTGAAACAGATTTCTAATCCACTGCTTCATAAGTTGGAAAAAAAAATCCTGTCAAAATGAAAGTAAAGGAGATGTTTCATTTTCGGCCATAAATTGTACGTTAAAGTAAAAAAAGGAAAAAATTCCACGAATTGAGGAAAAATATTCTTTCCTGTTTATTCCCCTGATTACTTCGGCACAAAAAATAATAGTTTAACAAATTATTGCCATATTCTATTCATCATGGCGTCGTTTTACTTGCATACTGCTTTCGTCCAGAAATCATGTTACATTTTAACATAATAATATCACGTAGACGTCATTTAAATAAATATGTAAGGCATGTATTTCTGTACTATTTTAAGATAGCTATCTTATACAACTTTTTTGATTAATTAGAAAGTGTGATTCATCATAAAAATAAAAAACTGCTTTAGTGGATTGTAGATTTGTAGGTACTACGGACGAAAATGGCTAGCTGTCGATGGTCGTATTTCACTTGACAAACGTCAAACATTTTCGGTTTTTATTTTGTGCCCAAAAAGTATTAGATATTATGGAAAAAAACAGTCTTTATTGTATTTAGGGGTTCGTTTCCCAGGTTTTCTAAAGTGTACATGTTATGGCCGGAGTCCCATACAAAAAAGAAACGTCTCCTTTCGCAAAATTGTTTACGAAAATAAGTTACGCAATTAGGGTACTGAGATTCAGAGGATGGCCACGATGTAGAGTCAGTAAAAATATACTCTCGTTTTTCAAACTCATATGCTTATCCACATATGTAGGTACTTATTGTACATTAGAGGGGTCCAGCAACTGACATGAACCCTCAAAGAGCATAGCAATTTACAAAGTGTTTAAATTGAAATTACTTTACATTTAGAAAGAAAACTTGTTTTTCATTTTACGGGTAGTCAGAAGCCCGAAAGTCTGACAACCAGTCTTACCAAGGAGTATCGTATTACCCGGTAAGTAACTGGGTTGTGGAGGTCAGATAGGCAGTCGCTCCATGTAAAATACCGGTATTCAGCTGCATCCGGTTAGACTGGAAGCCGACCCCAACATAGTTGGGAAAAGGCTAAAAGAAAAAAACTTAAAATGTTTGTCACAGAAACACGTGCACATAAAAAGTCAAGTTAGCATTCAGTTTAAGATTACTTTAATTGCTAGTAAAGAAAAAATATCTACGTATTTAGTTTTAAATATAAATACATAAATAAAAAAATTCTCTATGTTCTAGGAGGAATTTACACAGGAGCAGGATTTTCATTGGAATTTTCCCACAAAAGAAAACATAGGTGAATGGAAGAAAAACGCTTCAGAACATCCCACACGAGTTTTAAGTCTTTCAAAGAATTGGGATTATTTGACCGACTTATAGGTGTACTGTACATGTATTATTTATTTGTGTCTTCAAAATTACCATGGATATACGATGGACTTGCCTGGTGGGCGTACAAAAGACCAGGAAATATACAACAGTGTCCACAAATCCTACCATTTAGCATAAAATAACATAACGACTGTATTTCTTTTAGGTATAGGCAGAGAGGTACACCCACATTTCTGAAGTTATGTTCAAAAGTTAAGTAATAGCGAGCCTATCCTATACTATTAAACGAGCAATATTTGTGTAAATATATGTACTCACGTTCTCGAAATCGGCTCTAACGATTGTGATGAAAGTTGCAATATGAGTTTACGGGGGCGAAAAATCGATCTAGCTAGGTCTCATATCTGGGAAAATTCGTTTTCTCCGTATTTTCACCCGAGCAGAGCTCGGTCGCCCAAAGAGAATAATGAATAATGCCATGGCAGGATGGAATTAGTAAGTACCTACTATCATGGCAGCATGGAATAAGTAAGTACTATACATGGATTTGTATGAATTTTTATATACTATTAAATGAGCATTCTCTATTTTCATCAGAGCAGAGCTCGATCGCCCAGAGACTTGCCATTAAATAGGCACAAATCCAAACATCGAGCTGCTACTAAAAAAATCCTAATAGGAAAACTAATAATATTTTGCCCGATCCAAGGATGGAACCCGGGACCGTGGCACAGTGGGAAAAAAAAACTTTTTTTGTTAAAAAATCTGCCTACCTATTTTGGTGTGTCACTGCCATTTTTCCAAAGCCAAAAATTCTTTTTTTTTATTTCTTTTAAAAATCGGAAAATTAATAAAAAATTTTTTGGGCCGCTGTTTTGTATCCGCCATTTTAAATTTTTATAAACAGACAATAAATTCATGACCAGGGACCTGAAAAACCCCTGGAAACTGATTTTTATGAAAATATTTTTTTTAGAAATTGTTTTTTGCTTCATTTCCCGATTTTTTGAGGTTATGGTATTGACTTTTAAGGAAAGGTGGCAGTGACACACCAAAGTGTGTTATCTCAGGAGTTTAATAAAAAAAAAATGGCAGCGATACGTAAAAAAATGTGGTGTAAGCAGATTTTTGAACAAAAAAAGTCTTTTTTTTTCCACTTTGCGTGGGCTCAACAATGGACCTAAGCAGACAGAAAATCATCATCATCTGTCTAGCCTTTTCTTAACTATTTTGAGGTCAGCTTCCAGTCTAATCGGATGCAGCTGAATACCAGTAATTTACATGGAGCGACTCTGACCTCCACAACCCAGTTACTGGGTAATACGATACCTCTTGGTAAGACTAGTTGTCAGACTTTCGCGCTTCTGACGACCCCGTAACGACTGCCAAGGATCCACGAATGACAGCCGGGACCTAGGGCTTAACGTGCTTTCCGAGGCACGGAGGGGTCTCGGTATATAATGATGGTCACTCATCCACGGACCAACCGCTTCAAGCGTAGCTTAACCTGATCGATCGACCCGTGCGGCTGTTATTACGTAGCTACGAGCCTCTTCCAGCCAGAACTAGAGTACACAGAAAATATAATATCGAATAGAATATCAATACACCGTACCAATCCCTCGATGAATCTGAGTAAGTTTATAAGCGGTAAGGGCGAGCCCACACTGACGCAATTGCTGAGACCATTTAAGGCGAAAGCATCAGGGTAGCCCGCGAAATTCAAATTTTCTTACGTTTTTTTGCATTTTGCAGGTCAGTGTCAGGTTTTATGTTGATCTAAATATGATTCGCGGCCGTTTTGCTTACTTATGGAGTTGCATTGCTGATTGTAATGATTATAATTGAGTAAAGCCATATTTGTTACGGCCGCGAATGACCTGACACTGACCTGCAAAATGCAAAAAACGTAAGAAAATTTAAATTTTGCGGGCTACCCTGACGCTTCCCCCTTAACCAATGGTATCATTTCTAAGGGTTAGTCACGAATGTCACGATTACTTGATGTGTTTAATACGGAATTAAAATGGAATCATGGAATGTACGAGTATTTCGATAAAGAATGGACTCGTGGGACCCATCATTGTTGAAGTAATAACAACAAACCACCGCCGTGACCTCAAATTCAAATCCAAATATTTATTAATTATATCCTCTCTTTGTTTGAGGAGCTCGTGACTAATGAATAACAGCCGCACGGGGCAGTCCACCAGGTTAAGCTACGCTTGCCGGGGTTGGACCGTGGATGGGTGACCATCTTTACATACCGAGACTTCTCCGTGCCTCGGAAAGCACGTTAAATCATGGGTCCCGGCTGTCATTCGTGGATCTTTGACAGTCGTTACGGGTCGTCAGAAGTCCGAAAGTCTGACTACCAGTCTTACCAAGGGGTATCGTATTACCCAGTTACTGGATTGTGGAGGTCAGATAGGTAATCGCTCCATGTCCAAATACTGGTATTCAACTGTATTCGGTTAGACTGGAAGCCGACCCCAACATAGTTGGAAAAAGGCTAGGCAGATTGATTGAACCTCTCTTTGTTACAGTTATGCGAATACCTATTCATTTTTTTTTAAACCAACTTCATACGCATGGCAACTCCTAACCACCATAACCAGTGATCGGAGTAGGTACAGTGATTTTACGTACTCGCATCATGAATAGTCTTAGAAATCATAACATGGATAAGCCTTTTTTCCGGGATTCATATTGGTACTTACGGGATTGAATCAAATATTGTTAAAGTAAGGATTTTTAAACTACTACATTAGAAATTTATAGAATGCGATAGATAAACATTTAAAATATATTATATTATTATATTGTTTTTATAGTATACCTATCCTTTTCTTAGAGTCCGATCACCTATATACTATTAAAAAGACAGCAAGAGTTAAATATTTCTTATTCATATTGATGTATTCTTTATTCTACACATTACAACATTTAAAATTCCTTAAAAAAGTCTTAATAATTTCAAAATCCTGGAATCCCGGGAGCATATCCAAACTAATACGTGCCAGTGCATTGACCCCAAATCACTCTACCTACTCCGATCACTGACCATGACAAATCAAACATTTTCTCAATCGGGCCTAGTCGCGCCGCATCGCGTCAGCGTGACTGCAGACTAAGATCTATTTAGTTGTGGTTCCCGAGCCCGGCAGACGAAGTGTCCGCACAATGCCAGGCGTCGAGATGTCGCACCTCGCCTTCTGCTAGGGCTGCTGTGATTCACTTGAGAGCTTGTTGTTGGTCATAAATCAGGCTCTAAGGCCATTTGCATCACAAATCACTAAACGCATATTTAAAACATCATTCTGTCTCTGTCATCTTCAAATGATTGACAGAAATAGAACGATGTTTAAAATTCGTCGTCGTTTTTAGGGTTCCGTAGTCAACTAGGAACCCTTATAGTTTCGCCATGTCCGTCTGTCTGTCCGTGGCTTAGCTCAAATACTCTTAGTACTAGAAAGCTGTAATTTAACATTTAATTTTTTCAGCGTACCGCCCTAATCCGTATAATGGGAGTGATTTTTTCTAATCTATTCCGTGGTCTGAGGCGTCGTTGGAAGGGTCATTCAATAATATTGTGGGTGTGTCAAAACCATTTTTCGATTCAGGGATCCGTTTGTGAAATATTTTTGTTGGAGTCAAGCCCCCTGCCAGCTAAATGATTGTTTTTGGAAATGTGAAAAAAATCACGGCAATGCTATATTCTTAATAACAAAGTTAAAAGGAAAACTATCACTCTCACCGACCCCGATGACCCTCATAACCCTCCTCCAGGAGAGCAGTAGGGCGACCAGTACAGTGCACAAACAAACATCCGATATTCCGACCTCGCCGACGAGGTCCTTCGCGACCGCGAGCCCGAGTTAATAATACTCCCCCCCGAACCTTGCTCGACAACGATGTGCCAGCCCGCGTTGAAGCTGTAGCTTTCAATTCCCTGATTTTACCCATGTTTGATCCACTCTGTCCTATCTTGCTGTCCTTCCCCCAGCGACGCCCTAAGTCGAGGTTCGTACCCCACAGGGGGTGCCTTTAGTGAGCGTTCGCCTAGTATAGGTATATAAGTATAAGTTTAGTTTATGGTGCTCCCACACTGCTGTTAAAAATTTTTAGGTATCAGGAATGCATTCTCTTGACGGCCGGACTGTAAATAGAACAAATTGAGTACTATTAGGTAGTATACCCTCGTGAAATTTCAAGAAAATCGGTGACTGACTATAGTGGCATCTGTGGCGTGTGAAGCCTTCGGGTTAGGGCCCAAGTAGGCAGCAAGGAGTAGCAAGTAGGCAACCCTATCGCGCGTCTGGATGGCGGTGTAGGACTGTGGGCGATTCGGGCGACGCGAGTGCGTGCGATCGATGGGCCCCGCAGACGACGCGGCGCCGCCACGATTCAGCGAACTGTGTGGTAAGTAGCTGTGTGAAAATACTATGCTTAACGATTTAGTAGTTTAATAAAAATATTTTGTAAAAAATCCCACATTAATCCTACTACCTTACTAATAATAAAACTGAAGTTTTGTTTGAACTCGCTAATTTCTGGAAGTACAGAGTGAAAATACGTGTCTAGGCTGGTAGGTATAGTTTGTTCCGAAAGTATCTGATGGACATGTAAACAAATGGATCAGAAAACATGCATGTGTGCAATTTTTTTTAACGTTGCCCCACACTAGGAATTTCTCCTGTATTGTGGGTGCGTTTAGCCAGACCCGGAACAACTACTTGTAGGTCATACAAATATATGTTCCGTGCGGGAATCGAACCCGCGACACGCAGCGTAGCAGTCAATCGCTTAACCACTGCGCCAACTGTGCCGTCAAATAATAAGTTGTAACGCTACTAACAAATTGAGTGCTTTGATTTGATCATTTGAATACCTATCTACTTATACCCGAAATTCTTATTTCAAATCACCTTAAGGGCGCACCAGGAAATCGTGTTTTGGGTTTTGGATAAGTTTGTAAAGAAAATTGAGTACCAAGTAAAAAATACTCCACGAAAAAAAAAACGTCTGGCTAATTTAAAAACCGGCCAAGTGCGTGTCGGACCACGCACAATAAAGGGTTCCGTAGTTGGGATGAATTTATCCCACAAACAAACTTAACTTTGTAGTTGATAAACATATTTTCCCATACGGAATGTATGGGAAAACATATTTTTGCAACTGCAAAGTTAAGTTGGTCGATTATTACTCGATAACTAGTAAAATCTACTTAGCTGTGATAGTTTTCCTTTTAATTTCGTTATATAAGCTACTGCTGTGATTTTTTTCACACATCCAAAACCAACCATTTAGCTGGCAGGGGGGGGGGGACACTTGACTCTAACAAAAATTAGCACTTTAAAGCTTAATATTTTGCAAACGGATCCCTGAATCCAAAAATGGTTTTCACAAACTCATAATGTTTTTGTAAGACCTTTCCAATGATTCCCCACACTATGGGATAAAAAGATAATTTTGTTTTACCACTTTGTCGGCGTAATTAATGTGTATACCTATGTCAAATTACAGTTTTCTAGTACTAAGGGTCTCGGAGCTAGACCGCAGACAGACAGACAGACAGACGGACATGACGAAACTATAAGGGTTCCTTCAGTTTACTACGGAACCCTAAAAAGAGTTTCAACAGTTTGTGAAAAAATCGGATTGAGGATAAACCTTGTAGGACGATCTACAAGCTACAAGGTTTATCTTCAATCCGATTTTTTATTAAAAAAAAAAACAGTAGCACTCCGGGAGTGCCGATAGTAGTGAAAACTGAAAAAAAAAACTTTTTACAAATAAAACAACCGACGTCCAAAAAAAACACTACAAAGTGAAAAATAACTTTAATTTCAGAAGTCGGTGACAAACAACGGAAATAAACCAAAGACACCAAAGTTTACTTTTTAGTTGTGCTACCTATCCCACACAAATTCGAATACCACTACCTGCTATGTAAATAACAGTGACAGGAACTTGTCATATCATCCACATACTTAGTGGGAAAAATACGTATTATTGAAGCTAACTCAAAAACTATTCAAGCAAAGTTAATAAAATTTATATGGGATTACCTCGACAGCATACTCTCAAACAAAAAAAATAATTTTCAAAATCGGTCCACAATTAACGGAGAAATCGGTGAAAATACACAAAAAAAAACATACATACGCTACGATCCTATAACCTCTTCCTTTTTGGAAGTCGGTAAAAAAATCGGCACCGCGATAATCAACGCGGTGATGTCTTTTACTCCATGCACCGCGGTAATCAACGCGTTGATGTCTTTTTAATGGTCAAAAGCTGGTGTCGTAACATAATAATAATAATAATAACCCCACCGCCGTATCTCTGCATAAAACCACGGTATTTGACCTAAGTATTGTCAGTAAAAGAAAAAATCACGGTCGTATTGCGGTGGTTAGAGTTCGTACCGCATTCGCAAAGCGGCAGTATGTTGCCCAAACTACTTTTCTTTATAACGGCATAAGCAAAAAAAATCCGATTAACCGAAAAACCCATTACGAATGCAAGAAAGCCCTGACTGCATGGCTAAAGACCCTTACTTATGAAGAAACTGAGGCACTTCTGAAACCGGTTATTTAATAATATTATGTAAAAAACTTACCTTACACACGGAAGGAATGATAACGTGGACTAAATAAAATTACTATAGGTACAATTGTCTTCTTCACACTGATAATATGCTTTTGGTTTCCCTTTCTTTTTTACTCGCTCACACAAACACATACACACACACCCTTACATATACAAATACACACACACATTCACCAACATCCCCACACACGCAGAAAGATGCACACACACACTACTCACTCTTCTATACCTGAAGTCGGAATCTGAGAAGGTTATCAAATTTAAAAAACAAGCTTAATGTCATTCACGACTGAGTTCCAATTTCATAGCATTTTTTTTTATAATTTGGTATAATTGTCTCGGTTTACGAATTCATGTACCTAATTATTATTTTTTTTAATTTTCTAATTTTAGTTTTGTTATTGTACCATCTTTGTTAAAATTCTGTTATTAACAGGCTTTGTTTGTCATACACATAGTTATGGAAGAGGGAGGTCTTCTGGCACAGGTATCTCCATACTTAAAAGAAGGCCTCTACAATTTATTTGTTAAACCTGTTGAATATGAAATAAAAATCTATAAAAAAATCTATAATCTTTACGTTGACGTCGTGGTGGGACTTGCGCGCTACGAACTCTAGGCCTGTGCCGGTAGAGTTTACTTTGCCGGAACAGGTCTGGGATGAGGAGCCAGACCAAAAGAGATACAAAAACCCGCAGGGCAGCATGTGGCGAGCTGTTGGGCAGTAGCGACCCCACGGACCCTATCTCCCGGGAGAAGTCTTGTTCCTCACCTCTGGCTTGCCTTTATTGGCCGGCTGGAGTGAAAACTGACGAGGAACGATGCTCCCGCCTCATTCTTGCCTTAATTGGCCGGCTTAAGTGGAGATTCGCAAGAGCAAACGTGCTCGGAGGAAGGAAGTATTCCAGTAAGATGCTGGTAGGGATCTTGACCGTACTTCCGGGATTGTCCTGATAGCCGTGGAATACCTCTCCACTCCTCATAAGCACCTCAGGACGTGTTGCCCCCTTGTCGCTACGACACTATGTGCTAGCGACCGTTTTCGGGGGCCCATTATTGAGTGTGCAAGTCACCCCCTGCCATTTTATCCGTGTGCATATAAAACATAGATCAGGCAGGGGCCATAGTCCTTCCATAGTTCCAGGTGACCAGTCCACCTTAGCAACCCAAACCCATAGTCCGATTTCTTTGTTTCCATATCTTACAAATAGTCCTACACCAACCGGGGGTTGTCCTTGGCTGCACTTGCATAGTGCGAACAGGGATAATCGTCGGTTGGTACCTCATTTCATTAAAAACGTCTAAGGGGCCTCTGCGAGTTGGCTTCGGCCCCTCGTACGCCTTCCAAAGGTCCGGGACCCCTGGGTCCCGAGAAATGTCAAAGACAAATAAATAATAATAATAATATTTATTCAAAAAATTATTACAAGGCATAAAAATTATTACAGATTTGCTTAAATGTAAATTATATTCCTAAGACTTACGTGCCTGAACTAGGTAATCCTGTGTTTCAGGCGAGAAGAGCTAAAATAGACTTATAAATAAATAAATTATCTGCAGGTTGACAATAGATCACTAATTATATGTTGAGTAGCTTAAATCTTAGTTTCTAAATTTGATAAATACTTAACGTAGGTGAAATTTGTACATACTTATTCACTTTAACACAGTTAGTAAATTCTCTGTATCTTCGTAAGATATACTTTGGAGAGCATCCTTGAGAATACTCTTACAATTTATGTAGTTCAGGGAATAAATGTTTGCTTTCGAATTTAGTCTATTATAGAGAAGAGGACCGAGGTACAGGTAGAATTTAGATACAAAAGCATGTTTTGATGTATTTTGTGGACACACTATATCTTTACGCCTTTTATTAGTATACGCAGTGCTGTAAGGTAGAGCTGTGTGTTGTTTTAATACAATACCCATTATAAATAGCTGTCGAACTGTTAATACTTCACAAGATTTGTATAGGAGGTTAGTAGGAAAAAGGAAAGGGCGGAAAGTAGACACTTTGAGAATCGCCCTTTGAGCTCTCTCAATGGTTAGTAACATTGTTTTACCCGCTCCACCCCATGTGGTAATACAGTAAGTTAATATTGATTGACATAGAGCAAAGTAAACTTGTCTAACGATTTTTGGGTCAGCAATATAGCGTAACTTTTTAAAAACAAATATTAACTTGCGAATCCTATTATTTAAAGCTTGTTGTTATGTGTTTGTTGTTTGAACGAAAGTGTTTCATCTATTATAACACCAAGGTATTTTGTTGTTTTTGTCATTTTAATGTTGGGACAAACACATTGGTTATCTGGAGGAATTGTGCAATAATGAGCATGTAATGTCGAGGTAGTGCTTGTTGTTGATGTTTGCTTGCGCATCGAAAACTTAATGTAATTTGTCTTGTCTGTATTTAGTGTTAGTGAATTATGTTGAAGCCATTTATTAACAATATTGAATCCATGTTGCGCATGCTTGTAGACATTTTTTTCTGAGTCAGCCGAAAATAGAAGGGCAGTGTCGTCAGCATAAGAAACAATTTGGCCGTGATCTAGATTTAGGTTACAGAGATCGTTAATATATATCAAAAATAGTGTAGGCCCTAAAATACTTCCTTGGGGAACTCCGAAGGACGTATTTTTTTTAGTATCGCTGAGAATATTATCAATCCTTACACATTGAGTACGATCTTCGAGATAGCTCTTAAATAATTTCAGCTGGGTGCCTCGGATACCTAAGGCTTCAAGCTTGTGCAACAGAATAGGAATAGACACCGTATCAAAAGCTTTGGCGAGGTCCAGGAAGATTCCTACTGTGTGGTTACCATTATCAAGTTCTTGTGCTAGATAGTCAGTCAGATGGTGCACGGCATCGTATGTTGACATTTTAGGCCTAAACCCAAACTGCCGTTTAGATAAAATTGCTTTATCCTCCAAGTATTTGTAGAGCCTTTTATTCATAATTTTTTCTAATATTTTAGATATACTAGGCAGCAAAGAAATAGGTCTATAATTTGTAACTTGATCTTTACTGCCTGATTTGTAAACAGGGACAACAACAGCTTTTTTGAGGCACTCGGGAAAAAGACCTGTAACAGTGCAGTGTAGCGAAATTAATTATTTACTCCCATCTCAAAAATCAAACGCGCCTAAAGAAGTTTTCACTTCAAAAAATTATTGTTCACAAACATATTGAATATTACAAAAAACGTGCAAAAAGCACTGCCGTATTTAAGTAGATACTAATTTAGGAATATCCATAGTGCTTTTGTGTTAAATTATTTTTATTATTTTTTCTTACAAGCCAGCTACATACCTCTGCTCGTTTATCTCGGTCTGGCGCCCGCCAGTCTGTCTGCGTCGACAGTAAACAGGCAGAGTTTGGACGATATAATGCACCGCACAAACATCCGCGCCTCCCTTCCCTCTGTGAAAACTTGGAACCGGCAGAGTGACAGCCATAGCGGAATTAATCGTATGCTATTATGTATGTACACACAAACAGCCTATCTATTATATAAAAACCTTGCCGTGAAAATTTTGGTGAAGCGAGCTGTCAATGATAGTTACCCTACCTCAATGATCTCCAGCACTGACTTAGAATCCCTAGTGTCAAGTGGAATGGCAGCTCACTTCAAACCTTCAGGTTAAAGATATTTATTCTCAAAAAAGACAAAAGTCACCTACTGAGAACAATGCTTAAAATAAATTGTAAATGTAAAGTTCGTCACAGACAATTATGCTTAAGGTACCCATCCAGTGTCCGTATGGATTGAGGAGCCATGTCTCATATTTAAACGCGGGTACTACCAATATTTAGTAGTAAATTAGGTGATTTTGTAGGCCCGATCCTGGAATTTGTAGTAAAACACTTTAAAAGATACACGACTTTTAAGGTGGCTCCTCAATTCAGACGTCTGAATTGAGGTGCCACCTTACAACTCTAAAACTAGCCGACGGATATTTTTGAAAATTTGGTAGGATTTAGTAGTACTTATGCGTAATCTCTACAAAAAAAATGGGTTTTGTACGGCTGAATTTGAGATAGCTACAATGTTTTGATTTTTCATAAAAATCCATAAATTTCACCGCGCTGTTTCTCGGAAAGTCATTAACCAATTACAACATATTTTTAGTATAATTTAGTAGTAAATACGTTCTAATTTGTAGTATAAAAATAAAATGGAAAAACTACATAATTTCGCTAACACAACACATTTTATGTGGCTCCTCAATCCTGACGGTCTATAGAAAATAATATGTACGTAGCTACTAAAGTAGTTGATCAAATCGGATAACAATAGCACCAATATTTAGTAGAAATTTCTACTAAATATTGGCGTAATCCAAAATCCTGTACATTCAGTATTTCAAAAGATATTAACAAAATAAAAATTCCTTAACAATCTAGTGTGGTACGAGAGCCCACGACCAAAACCATATCACATCGTTTTAGGGCCAAAATCGTATAAAACCGTTAGTTTAGATGATTCTTGAACCCAATTCGGTGGGAAGTACCGGTCAGAAACGTCTCAGATTTACGGAAGCCTATTTCTGCTATGTCAAAAAAAATAAGCAGACGGTTTCATCACAATATGCCTGATATTAAAAATGTACATAGTTTTAGTAATTTTATTACAACAAAGTTTGTTTTCTGATATTTTGCGTGTCACATGTGGACTGAGCGCATTTTCAAAACTGACAAAAAAAAATACCTATCTGTCTCATAGCAACCTGGGTCAATCGAAAAGTTGTCTGATTAGTAACGTATTGTTTTCGTAATCAAAAGATTACGGCAGGTCAGTGTCAGGTTGTATCTTGATCAAAAACAACTTTTCCATAAGAGATATGTTCTAATGGAACAAATCTATCTTTTTGAAATAAATAAATAAATAAAATAAAATAAAATCTTAGGATTATTATTAATTACGTATTAATGATTTAACCTAAAAACTGCAAAAAACGTAAGAAAATTTTAATGTGGCTACAACTGCAGAAGATTCTAAATCCAAAAATTTCAGACATTTTCCGCATCACGTCTGACCTAAGCGCATTTGAAATACCTATGTAAAAAAAAATTTTAAACTGTTTCAAAGCAATAGTACCGAAAACACAATTTTCTGAAACCAGTAGCATCAATCACATCTAGAAGGTCATTTGAGAAAATTAAAAATGAGGCAAAAAATAAAAAATTGCAACCCGTCTGAAAATCTTGTTTTCAGGTGAACATTGGTCAGTTGATGCGAATAAATCATTTTTCAGAATAAATCGTTGTTACGTACGATTAACAAAGAGCTTACCCGAAACTATCAAACTGAAAAAGGTTTTTTTTTAAATAAATTGGACAAAAGAAAACTGGGATGACGTTCGAAAATAACTGTTTATTGAAATTAAATTCAATTTTTTTTTATTTCATTGTCGGACTCATCATCGGTGTCGTAAGCGTAACAAGCACCGCGTGTTAGCCCAGCGACTCCAAAACTTTCTTTCTGTTTTTGGAGTTATATAAGACATTTAAAATTTCTAAAAACAGGTATGCAGTAACTATACAAAAGATTTTAAAATAATTGAACCAGGTTGCTATGAGACAGATAGGTTAAATATTTGAAAATACGCTCAGTCCACATGTGACACGTAAAATGTCAGGAAACAAACTTTTTTGTACTAAAATTACGAAAACTATGTACATTTTTAATATCAGACATATTGTGATGAAACCGTCTGCTTATTTTTTTGACATAGCTTAAATAGGCTTTCGTAAAACTGAAAATGTTTTGATTTTTATGAAAAATCAAAACATTGTAGCTATCTCAAATTCAGCCGTACAAAACCCATTTTTTTTGTAGAGATTACGCATAAGTACTACTAAATCCTACCAAATTTTCAAAAATATCCGTCGGCTAGTTTTAGAGTTGTAAGGTGGCACCTCAATTCAGACGTCTGAATTGAGGAGCCACCTTAAAAGTCGTGTAACTTTTAAAGTGTTTTACTACAAATTCCAGGATCGGGCCTACAAAATCACCTAATTTACTACTAAATATTGGTAGTACCCGCGTTTAAATATGAGACATGGCTCCTCAATCCATACGGACACCCCATCCAATGCATTTAGCTTTTAGGAAGGGTGTTATTTGTGATTAAATATTCGGCCAATTCTGTTTTGAATGCATTGAATGAGTGCAATTTTTTTTATACATGTGGGAATTTTGTTATATTATTGTGCTCCTTCAAAAGTTAACATTTCTTTGCCAAGCTTAGTTCTCATCTTCGGTATAATCAGAAAACTAGCACGGCGAGTGCTACGTTGGGTTACTTGTTTTACTTTCGTAAACGATAAATTAGTCTGTATACTTTTGTTGAGGACCTTACGTTACTATCTAATGTTGTGTAATTTTGGTTTCTTCATAAATTTTGCACGTTGATGTTAAATATGGGTTGTTAAAAATCATTTTTAACCGACTTCCAAAAAGGAGGAGGTTATATGTTCGTCGCGTATGTTTGTTTTTTTTTTTATGTATGTCCACAGATTTCTCCGTCAATTGTGGACCGATTTTGGAAATTCTTTTTTTGTTTGAAAGGGTGTGCTCTCGAATTGGTCCCATATAAATTTTATTAACTTTGCTTGGATAGTTTTTGAGTTAGCTACAAAATACGTATTTTTTTCCCACTTAGTATGTAGATGATATGATAAGTTTCTGTCACTGGTAGTAGGTAGTGGTATTCGAACGTGTGTGGGGTAGGTACCACAACTAAAAAGTGAAAAATAAAAACTTTTTACAAAAAAAAAAAAAACAACCGACTTCCAAAAAAAACACTACAAAGTGAAAAATAACTTTAATTTCGGAAGTCGGTGGCAAAAAACGAAAATATAAAACCCAAGACACCGAATTCCGAAATTAAAGTTATTTTTCACTTTGTAGTGTTTTTTTTTGGAGGTCGGTTGTTTTTTTTTTGTAAAAAGTTTTTTATTATTTTGTATTGTGCAACTTGGAGACTTGCTAGCTTCGTCTTCATCTATTTAAATAAGGTTTTCCGATGAGATATTACATGGAGACCGGCAAATAGATGTGTGTACTGCACCCACACAAGCTTACTTTTGATAAGTAAGCACTTAGATATTGTTTATTGCATATTGAAAAGATAAGTACCTACTGAAAAGTAGTGAAAAATTATATGTACAACACGTTAGTTACGGCATAAACGGCGCTCTTATCGATAAAAACAATTACTATTCCAATTAGGTATAACGTATAACACGGTTTTAATTAGTTTAATTGTAATATATGGTTTATATCGGTGATTAAAACAAGGTGGAAAACTCTTCATAAAATTATTCGATTTGATAAGCCAGTGTCCGATGAAGAAAAAATAAACTTAAGACGTTTGAAGCAGAAATAGACCAACGGCGCAGCCGTGTGCGCAGTGTGCGTGGTTCACGAGGTCCTGAATTCGGTTCTCGTTTCTAACCCATTCTAACTATTGAATTCACCACCCTTCTGCCGTTATAATTATTTAAATTAAGACTAAGTGATGCTAAGAAAAAGTGAAGTAAGTGTTTTTATAAAACCCACAATGCTCAAAAACTGAAATGGTTTTACGAAGCTGTGTGGAATGACCGCCATTTTGATTCTATTTTCTTCTATTAATCAGATAATAAGATTTATAAGCATTATGTGACACGTCAGTAAATATTAGACTTCGTTAGATAACCATTAATTTATTTATAACTAGCTTTTGCCCACGGCTTCGCCCGTGTGGATCTCGGAAAATGTCCCACGGGAACGTAGGTACTTACTACCGATTAAAAGTACCTACTCCAGGGTAACAATGTAATGCTCGCGAAGGAGGAGACGGAGCGCGTGAGGGAGAGGCAAATTTCGCGCCCTCGCGCCCCTAACCGCCGCAGGAGGAGACGCCCTGGGCGTCGGGAATCACGAGAAGATTTCCGGCCACCGTAGGCGCGGGCTTGCGGACGGTGAGCAATGGGTAGCTCGCCGTCCGATAAGGACTAAGCCCGGGTCGACGGCGCGTTGTGTTCCACGCGCGCCTCAAAGAGATGTCAGCAGAATTGACGGGGTCCGCTAGGGCCAATGCCTGCCGGGGGTTCGAAGAAAACCGATAGGGACATCGTGGCCCCCTGGCAACACGGCAACTGAAGGAACACGGGTGGGTTTTAGTCAGTAAGAGTCTGACACGGCCTCCCGCTCCGCCCAGATCGGAAGAAGTTATTTGATGATTTCCCACCCAAAAAAAAAAAAAAGGGTAACAATGTATTAATTCCGTAATACATTGTTTTCACATAATTCTATTGGTTTACGTGGCGCAGTAAATCTCCCAGTCGGCATGATTTTTTCCGACATCTTCAACAATCATCGTCATATTTCAGTCAATTTACACAAAACCTTTTATGAATTATACAGATAAACCTTCCTCACGAATCACTCCGTTCATTTGTGGTAAAATCCGTTTGGTAGTTTTTGAGTTTATCGCGTTCAGAAAGACAGACAGACCCGGCGGGGACTTTGTTTTATAATATGTGATCAAACACAGATGTCTTCTGAACGAAAGTTGTTTACTTGAGTAGTACCGAAGTTATTGCTAAAGTCTAGATTTCTAGATCAATACAAGTACCTACGTAACTTATTACTGTTACTCTATTTTATTCATTGAAGATTTCAATTGGCGTGTTATTATTTTATTGTTGGTATATTTTCTATATTTAGATGAAAAAAATCTTTTGTTATATTTCATGAAGGAATCTCTACTTACTCGGTACTGTGCGTGTATTTTGGATCTAGGTCATGTTAAAGGTTCGCAAAAAGACAATGAGAACAATGTTTCTAAGCTAAATTTTAAATATGAAGTTCGTCACAATCGTTACTACATCAATTATGAATTTATGATACACCCATCCAATGCATTTAGTTTTAGGGAAGGTACCTACTTTCTTCCTGGAGATAGGGGACCTCGCCCAATAAGCTCTTCTCATGCTTGTTTTTTTAACACTAATTTGACAATAGCACATTAAAACCGCAGCGTTCGGGAAGCTACGCAATATCTTCTTGTCCCACATACACATACCGTAGTGT
This sequence comes from Agrochola lychnidis, assembly GCA_963680765.1. Taxonomy (NCBI): domain Eukaryota; kingdom Metazoa; phylum Arthropoda; class Insecta; order Lepidoptera; family Noctuidae; genus Agrochola; species Agrochola lychnidis. The sequence goes on along the minus strand of OY796865.1, from coordinate 20,694,310 downwards.
CTCATGACGAAAGTCTTTGACTAGTGCGTGTTGCCAGTGATAACATTAGCACTGAAACGTGGTTGCTCACAATGGGACTTATAAGAAGGCTAAAAAGCACCCAAAAGGCAATGGCTCAGAGGGCTATGCTTGGAGTTTCCCTATGTGATTGAATCAGAAATGAAGAGATCTGCAGAGGAACCAAGGTAACCGACATAGCCCGAAGAATTGCAATATTTTCTGTCTTTCTTTCGTCTTCATGCAAGCATTCTTTAAATAAAGTATTTAGCAACTTGTCAAGACGGAGCAATCCTTCTTCCAAGGTTATTGATGCAGAAAGTACGTCATCCATAAAAACAAGAATTTTACTGTCATTCAAGGGTTTTAGCGCGTTATTTATGGGCCTTTGGAAAACCTGTAGTGCATTCTTTAAGCCAAAAGGCATGGTCAAGTATTCAAATTATGCACATGGAGTAACAAATGCTGTTTTCTCTATCGAGTCTTTATGAACGTTAATCTAGTGGAAACCAGAAGCCATATCGATGCTAGAAAAGAAATTGGCTCTGTACAACTTATCGATTTGATCATTAATCAATGCTAGAGGATAGCTATCTGGACGTGTGTTACTGTTAAGCTCTCTGTAATCGACACACATACGATCGCTGCCGTCTTTTTTTTAAATCAACAGAATGGGACTCGCAAATGGCGAACAACTTTCCCAAATAATATTGGCATCTAAAAGCTCTTTAATTTTTTCATTTACTAGTTTTAGTTCAATCTATAAGGTCGCCTGTGAATAGTCTTATTTGGGTCCATTAGGTCGATTTTAAGTTTACCGGTTGTTATAAGGGTGATTGGAAGCTTTTCAATAAAATTAGACGAATATTTTGCTAGTATGTGGATTAAACTTTCTTTATCCTTTCCCAAAAGATCTGTATCAACCAGTGTGAGATCTGTAAATTCTTTAAATTTTGAGCAAAAACTGATAAGTTTGGTTTTGGTAAGGGTCAAATCATTCTCACTAACTTTGACTGAAATTCTGTGTTCTAAAATATCACGACCTAATAGTATTTCTTCACTAAGGCATTCATCCGGTAATACATGGTAAGTTATTTCAAGTAAGTGATTTTGTATAGACGCCAGAATCCAGATCCAGATCTGTCAAATTTATTTAATAGATTTTCAACTTCATTGCTGAAGTTTAAGGTTCAAAGTTGATTGGGAAAATTTGACAGTTTCGGGTAGCTTGATGTGCTGGCGTCTGTACAATAGTTGGACATTTAATCTGTAATAGGCAAGTTACTTTACACACACCTATGCCTTTTAGAATCAGTGTTCATGAAATTGTTCGCCGTTAACAAGATTACAATTACTTTGCTTCATAAGGTTACATTCAGAACCAGAGTCAAATATAAAAGGAAAATCTGTACCACTCATCTCTAATACTCCGCGAGCTGCTCTGGTGTACAGGTTCACTTGCTTTGTGCTGGTGCTCTGTGTGAAGTTTTCCTTCTTCCAGTGCTTCGGACAGATGTTGGCCGTGTGTCCCTGCTGACTGCACACATAGCACGTAGCGGCTGGTTTCAGTTTTTCAGTTCTTGCTGAAGGCAGGTTTTTTGAGAAGGCTTTCTGTTTGTCCCGGCAATCATGACCGCGATGACCTCTTCTTCCACAGAAATGGCAATTTCCGCGAAAAGCAGTTGACGTACGAGCTCTTTTTGAGTCCACTTCAGTGGTGGCTGGTTCTTCAATTCTTCGCTTCAATGTAAAGCTTCGCAAGGTATGAAATAGTTGGTGTTTGTCGGTAATGACGAATAAATTGAGTTCACGTCGAATCTTGTCATCACATTGATATAAAATTGAAATGGCGAACCACGTTACCACTTTTTCTGGCCAATTTGCTTCTGGACTTGTCTCAATGAGTTCCCATAGACGCATAATCGCTTCAGCTGCAGTTTCCTTGGTATCAATCTGGTATTTGATAACTTGGTCGAAATAGTCTTGCATCATCATGGGTTAACTTGGATAACAGCATTTCCTTGATTGTGGCCCAAGAGATCTTGTCAGGTTGTATCTTGGTAAGATACATAGCGGCACGGCCCTTCAGAGAATGTGTAAGCGCCAAAATCAAGTCTATACCCTCTAATTTCCTTTTCTCAATGATCATTTTACTGAGTGTGCACCAATTAACAATATCGACATCTGGTATGTCAGGATCAAAAGCCACGAGCATAGCTTTGCTAGAAGTAGCTTGACAAGCAGTCATGGCATCCGCAATTTTTTTTAAATATAGCTTCCATGCCAGCAGAAAACAACGAAATTTGATCCTGCATTACATTACTGGCACTATCATTAGTGGAAGGTGGATCCGATCCCACTTCTAATGAAGGCAGAGGGTCCAACATCTTAAATGAAAGTATGAAATATGGCAGTAATCAACTTTTATTCTAACAGCTTGTTAATTCACATAAATTACTATAACAACTCTAAGCGCTACAGCAGATGCACCGGGCCGAGCCTGCGACACGAATGATCCCCTCCTCGTTTTTTATCTTGGGCATCTCGCAGTTGACCTACGAGGTCATGGCTGCTTAACCGAGCTTTCCTGTGGCTGCCTTAAGCTTCTAGACTCAAAGCCTCCAGTTAGGGGCAAAAACTATTCTAAATTAAAACTAGGCAAACGCTCCCTAAGGGCGCAACAACAAACTTAGATTTTCGTCTTGATTATTATACGGGGTATTTAAAGCTACGTGCTCAGCTGCAACAACAGCTGGCACTTCGTTTTCGAGCAAGGGTCGGAGGGAGTATCATTTACTCAGGGACGCGGTCGCGATCGCGAAGGACCTCGGCGGCGGGGTCGGAATGATGGGGGTCATCTGTGTTTGTGTACTGTACTGGTGACCCTATTCTTCTCCTGGAGGAGTGTTATGGGGTCACCTGAATCGGAGAATACATGCCTCGGACGGCGAATCTTACTGATTCTAAAGGGGACATAATTGGCTGCCTCGACAACCAGAGGGTTGCGATGTATGGGAATGGAGTCAAAAGTAACGCTTGGACATGCGTTTTAAGAACTGATGGATTGTGGGAATCTTATAGTCGAGATGGAGGATCTCGTTTCTGACATACCAGGGGATCCCGTGGCCTTACGGAGGAAACGGTTCTGTAGAGTCTGCATCCTATGGATGGAATGGGGTTTAGCGTGGGCAAAGACTGCTCCCGCATAGGTCGTAATGGGACGAATGCACGAATAACTTAAATGACAATTTGCTTCGTGCATTCAAAACGTAGTGGAGTCTACCTAGAGCGAAAGCGGCTCGCGAGTAAACCGACTTTATGTGCTCAGCAAAGGAGATATGATGATCAAGGACAACACCAAGATATTTGTCTCGCTTCTCCCAAGGGATCGGTTTACTGAACATGGTGATTGAACGAAGGAGGGGGCGGAATTTGGAACGCGGTTTAGAGAATAAAATCGCTTGAATTTGTCGGGATTAATCTCATTTCTCCATTTTGTAAACCAGGCGCCGAGCTTGTCGACAGCCTTTTGTAGATTTTAGAGCATTGTGGTGGAACTATTGCCTTTGCAGTAAATCGCCGTATCGTCTGCGATGAGAGCCAACTGCATTTTACTGTGTTTGGGGATATTGCTAGTGAATAGTGTGAATATGAAACCACGGAGCCCTGAGGGACTCCTGCACGAATAGGGCGGAGGGAGGATAAGGTTCCTTCGATGCGATAGCGGAAGGTGCAATTCGACAGGAAGTCTCGTATGATGGGCACGAGACGATCTGGCACACCGAGTTTGTAAAGCTTAAATATAAAGCCGTTGTGCCAGACTTTGTCAAACGCTATCGCTATATCGAAAAAGACCGCGCCTGTCGACAAACCGTGGGTGAAACCACCACTGATTTGTTCGACGATACGGTGGACCTGATGCACGCTAGAGTGCTGAGTTCGAAAGCCAAACTGTTCGTTGAGGATGAGGCCCTTTGTCTCGGCATAATTTCCGAGACGCTTATAAATAAGCGTCTCATTGATTTTGGCGAGAACCTTGAGCAGACTGATCGGTAGCTGGAGGGTTCGGTTTTGGGCTTACCGGGTTTTTCAAGGAACCTTTACAGTTTCGCCATGTCTGTCTGTCTGTCCACGGCTTAGCTCAGAGACTCTTATTACTAGAAAGCTTTAATTTGGCATGGGTATACATATTAATCACGCTGACAAAGTGATAGAAATTTCATGATTTATCCCTCCACACATATACACTCACAAATATATCCCTCTTTACATACGTAAAGAGGGATATATTTGTGAGTGTGTGAAGATCATTTTTGGATTCAGAGTTCCGTTTGCAAAATATTAAGCTTTAAAGTGCTAATTTTTTAGAGTCTAGTATCCTGCCAGCTAAATGGTTGGTTCTGGATATGTGAAAAAATTCACGGCAGTAGTATGTACTCAATACTCAATTTTTTATTGCATTCCATATGTATTACATAGATGGTACAACAAAGTAAAAGATTAATATGGACCCTGTCGGATACAGTAAAATTAGGAGAGAGGAGGAGGGCTAAGTAGCAATTCAATATTATTATAAATTATTAGATGTCTTTAATTAGGTGTATAATTATGTATATATTGTATATTATTAGTTTTGTGTATATAGGTATAGTATATTAGTTATTTTAATTTTATGTATTGCATAAGAATAATGTAGGTAATTAATATTTAAATTCTTAGAAGTATTTTCATTATTATTAAATTATGTTATTATTATAATAGGTATAACAAAATTAAAAGGAAAACTATCACAGCTAAGTAGGCTCTACAAGTTAACCAGTAATAATCGACCAACTTACATTTGCAGTTGCAAAAACATGTTAGCCCATACATACCATTTAATATGTTTTGATTTCATTCATGATATAAACCAATTAATAAAATTAAAATAAAAAAAATCTAATTTTTGTTCAAAAAATAAAGGAGAACATGTTTTTCAACTACAATGTTAAGTTTGTTCTTGGGATAAATTCATCCCATCTACGGAACCCTTATTGTGCGTGATCCGACACGCACTTGGTCGGTTTTTATTTATACAGACCTACACCTAACAAATAAGTCCAAATAACTGTAGAGGGAAGCACCATTCTGCATTTTCCGTTTTATTGGCTAGAGTGACTTAATGAACGAATAATTATCAAAATATTTTTTTCAATACAGATCAAACATCTGTTTATACATTTACGATATATTTTCTTTCCAGGTCCTTTCAAAGTGTGAGAAAAAGGACGATGAAGCTCTAAATAATAATGTAGAAGAGAAAGTCAAGAATTCAAACGATAATATCGATAAGGAAGATGCGAACGTAAACCCTAATAAAAGAACTAAGCCAAAAAAACCATTTACAAATACTTTTTTTCTCGTTTGCATAGTTTCCTCGTTTGTATTGTCGGGAATTCTTATAAAGATTGTTGGTGACAACCGAGGTCAGAAATCATATCGAGAAAGACCAAAATATTGGGTTTATTCCAACACATCAGATGCAAATAACAGAACTGGTATTCTAAAACATGTGCATTTAGTGCTAGAAAGATTAGGATACGAGAAAACTACAAATGAAACTCCATGGAACTTACTATGGTCATATCCCACCCCTTTTACTAATGTGAACCTTAAACAACTCTCTGATCATCAAAAAGTGAACCACTTTCCCGGCTCAGGAATCATATCTTCTAAAGTCGTGTTGTCGACTTTTGATTCAAAGTACATACCAAAGGCCTTTAGATTACCAAGAGATAAAGAAGAGTTCTTGAAGTACGCAGCTGAGAACAACAATTCGTTGTTTGTACAAAAGCATAACACACATAGACACGTGTATGTGAAGAACGTGAGCGACATAGATATGACCAGCGGGACAACTTTCGTACAGGAGTACGTACCAAAGCCATTCTTAGTGGATGGACACAAGTTCGATATTGGCGTGTATGTGGTACTTAAGTCAGTGAACCCCCTACGAGTTTATTGGTACAAAGGCGATGTGCTCTTCAGGTAATTGTTTACTTGATTATTTTAGTTGACAAAGAAACTGATTTTTATTTTCTCACATGCTTTCAGAATATATGAAATTCTGTCATATTCTAAGAACAAATATCATTGTGATGCATTAAGGTCTGCTCTGTACATTATAGATTCTGCTCGGAGAAATACTATCCGTTTGATCCAACTATTTTGAATAAGTATATCGTTGGTTCCAACTACATACCCATTTGGGAGGTACCCTCTCTGAAGCACTCCTACACTAATCTGGGACACACCATGAAGGAATCCTTCGACATATACGTCAGGTCAAAGGTAAGAGCATAAAGTAATGTGGAACCTTCAATGCTACTAACAAGACTATAAATTTCCTAACAGATTTCTAATTAACTAATTATAATTTTTTGTCGTAAGGTGATTCAAGGTCCGTTGATAATTGAATAATGATTAAAATACAATAGACCTGGATATATTTAATAACCTGTTCCGTTTAGCTATTTCTAAAGAGCCATAAAAAACTCCTGAAAGAAATCGACACGTGTTTCACCTCTCAACGAGGCATCCTCAGGATAACGATGGACTTGTTGCGAACCCGAACAACTATCCGAATAATGATTAATCAATAATGATTGAAATGAAATGAAATTGTTTATTCTGTAAATAGGATATCGGAATCACTTTTACACGCGTCATCCTTAATATTATAAATGCGAAAGTAAGTTTGTTTGTTACGCTTTCACGCTAAATCGGCTGAACGGATTTAGATGAAATTTGGCACATATATAGATGATGCCCTGGAAAAGAACATAGGATACTTTTTTTTCCCCACGGGATCGAGACTTATGCGGGTGAAACCGCGGGGCGCAGTTAGTATTAAATAAAATATTAAAAATAAGCTAGATGAGTTCGGCGTTTCCTATCTAACTACTCTGGAAGAAAGGCCGAAACTAACTCAGAGGTCACAGTCTCTTTTAAAGTCCAGACATAATCTTGCTCAGGCTATATGAGGACCATGTAGATTAGTGTCTGAAATGGTCTTTGGAGGAAAGAACCACGCAGATTTGAGTGGACCTGCGCAGGCAGTGCAAGCATTTGTCAGTAATCGTGGAGCTCAACTCAGAACTTAAGGAGCTCAACTGTAAATTGTAACCTTCTGTCTAAGGAAGACCGGGACGGTTATGTTCGACTTCTACCGACTTAAACCACAAGAGGACCATCTTATGCTTTGAAAACTTTTTAATGCAACTTTTGAAGTGCTGAAAAATGAGACCAACCTGCAATGCTACGATGATGGCTCAATACTGAGAAACAAAGTTGTTAACTATTGTTCCTTTGCGTTGCAAAGGAGCACGTGGTCATTACGTGTTACTGTTTTCTCTTGGGTTGCTAAACAGTCCACGTCACCGCGAACTATCATTATTGGTGTCCGCGGCCAGTGGGCCGCTGGTGGGGGTTGCTGGTTTATTTATTTTGACCCTGTATAGTGATACAGGGTCAAAATAAATAAACCAGCAAAACTCCGCGGAAGTGATGTGTATCGATATCTCAACATGATAAAACAAAAACAAATGATTTGATGATAATTTGATTTGGGACTAGCGACTATATGAAGTGTAGAAGGGACCAGAGGACCGTGTGGCTCGACTCTTAATGTCTCAGGGTTATTGGGTAGTGATGACCTCTATGCTAATGTCCACCATTATCGAGTAATTTGACATTTTATATAAGTATTTTAAAATGAATGAAATAATTATATAAAATGTCAATTGTATCGAAAATTGCTGACATTTGCTTATGAGTCAAAAGGGGACATTTGGTTGCAAATAACCTACATCCCGTAAATTAATTGCCGACACATAACCAATAACCCTTCTTTTTTTTTGTGTCGTATATTATCAAATAACTTCTCCCACTCTGGGTGGAGCGAGAGGGCGTGTCAGACTCTTACTGACTAAAACCCACCCGTGTTCCGTCAGTTGCCTATATTGCCAGGGGCCACGTTAACCCTTTCGGACATCTCCACAACCCCGGCAGACATCGGCCCTATCGGACCACGTGAGTTCTGCTGACATCTCTTTGAGGCGCGCGTGGAACACAACGCGCCGTGGACCCGGACCTGGTCCTTATCGGACGGCGAGCTACCCATTGTTCACCGTCCGCAAGCCCGCGCCTGCGGGACCGGGAGTCGGCCTGCGTCTCCCGACGCCCAGGCGTCTCCTGCGGTGGTTAGGGATGTGAGGGCGCGAAATTTGCCTCTCCCTCACGCGTTCATAACCAATAACCCTGTATTTAGAATTAATCGTTGCAACAACTGTTATAGTTACTTAAACGGATACTAATAAATGTATATTATTTAATTGCAGGGCAAAGATCCGACCGACATGTGGAAGAATGTGCAGATGGCTATTGCGGAAATATTCTTTGCAAAAGAGAAAGTCCTCATTGACAATGTGAGTAGCTTCTCGTCACGCATTTACTACTGAACTCTATATGCAACGTGTGTTCGTCCACAATTTATTGTCCTTTATATCAGCGACCGACTGCCTTATAAGCCGAAGTTCGCACGGACGTAATAAAATCGCGGCGGGATTTTATCGCGCACTGGATTTTCAACTCTCGGTGTTAAGCTGAGCGTTGAATTCTTGACTGGAGAATTAAGTTTTAGGGATTTTTAGTACGCATGAGTCGCAGGAGCCCGGTTTTCTGTTTTTTTAAGTTCCAATACTGCTTATATCTCTGGCAAATTTAATTCAAATCCATTTATCCGTTAATAGTGAAGTAGTAACATACACATGATTCACAAACATACTCACTTCCGTATTTGTAGTGTTTTAATGGGTATGATTGAATGAGTACGTCTAATACGTTTTTTACCAAAAATTATCATATTTTACCGTAAAATACCGTAAATTACGTAAAATAACATTTTTACCGTATTGTAACAAGGTATGGGCATGTTGAGAGGATGAATGAAAGGCGACTAACAAAATGTACTTACAAGGCTGATGTAAAGGGAAAGGCCGGGCGGACACGCCCTAGGAGGACATATACTGACCTTATTGGTGATGTTCTTCAGAAACGCCAGGTGCGTTGTACTCACAACCGGCGTGCGTGTATGACCAGATGTATGAAAGTAAACGAAAAAGAAGTATGTAAAGATCGCAGCAGGTGGCGTTCTGTAGTGTCTGCCTACCCCCATGGGAAGAAGGCGTGAGTTTATGTATGTATGTAACAAGGTAATTTTACTGTTTTACATCCCTAATCGTATTATCCAGATAATGGGTTGTGGAGGTCAGATAGGCAGTCGCTCCATGTAAAATACGGTACCTATTCAGTTGCATCTGGTTGGACTGGAAGCCGACCCTAACATAGTTGGGAAAAGGTTAGGGGTAGAGATATCTGCCTGACTCTGTAAATAAATCTTTGACTTTGACTTTGATCCTTTGGGAATTCCAGGGGCCCAAGTCTGCTATTTTTATAAATTCGTCATTCCAACACGATCCCATTATCATTTTGCTAAAAGTTCGTTATTTGCTAAATTCATAATGGTCGATCATTGGTCGGTCAATGGTCGAGACCATTGACCAATGATCGACCATACGACCATCGATAATAGAATTGTGTTATAATGGCATTGTCGTACAATACGACCAATGATACCACCTAAGTCAGTCATTCATTTGTCATTATGTACGAGATTACCAATAAATGCCATTTCTTTCAATGGAGTGTCAGTGGCTGACCATTGAAAAGTCATAATGACGCCATTATATTAGTAGATTACCAAACTTGTCAAAATCAACAATTATGAAATCAATCATAGACCATTCTGACACTATTGTAATAGCAGACTTGAGGCCCAGGTGTGATGTTTTGTTATTGTTAGGTAATTCAATGACAGTCATGTTTACAGGTGAAGCCGTATAAATCGCCGGACAATTTCTTTGAAATGATGCGGTTTGACTTCATCCTCGATGAAGATTTGAATGTTTATATGTTGGAAGCTAATATGGGACCTAACTTAAGTTCCAAACAGTACCCGCCGAACCAGCTGCTGTATGAACAAGTCCTTTACAACTTGTTTTCGCTGGTTGGTGTAGCACAAGCGGGTTTTACAGCTGTCGATGAGGGGTAACTAAGACATAACTTTTTAAGCTATTGCATAGCTTTTATCGCGGGCTTTGAGCGCGGCGACCGAATCAAGAAAGTCCGTAACGAAAAAAATCTAACACCCCCCACTACGCCTACCATGTAATGACGGTTCCCATGACAACGTGATGTTGTCATGGGAACGTAATTTTTGTTTTATGTCATCACGTCATCATCCCAAGTGTAGCGTTGACAAATAGGAAGTATGGAGGTTACAAATGCTATGCAATAGCTTTACCGCGGCAGTCCCCGAGTGCCACATGTTTTTTTCTTTATATCTTTGGTAGCAGCAATTATTGTTTCTTAGACAGCCCTGGATCTAGATTTTTTTGAGGCGGGGCCAAAACTGTGGTCTGCCGCCCCTCGCCAATCTTTTATGGGGAAGCGCTAACTTAGCCCGTGAAATTAAAATTTTCTCAAAATTATAATTTTGCCAGCAACTTCATTAACCAAATTTTATCGATCGATAATGCGCCAATCCAAAAGGGGTGCCAAAACTGTTGTAAAAAAACGTGTGGCACTCGGGGACTGCCGCGGTAAAGCTATTGCATAGCATTTGTAACCTCCATACTTCCTATTTGTCAACGCTACACTTGGGATGATGATGGATGATGACATAAAACAAAAATTACGTTCCCATGACATCACGTTGTCACGTAGTGGGAATGTAGTTCTTATGTCAACGTGATGTTGTCATGGGAACGTAATTTTTGTTTTATGTCATCATCCGTCATTACATGGTAGGCGGAGTGGGGTTGTTAGGTTTTTTTCGTTACGGAATTACTTGATTCGGTCGCCGCGCTCAAAGCCCGCGATAAAAGCTATGCAATAGCTTAAAAGAAAAAGTAGAAAGATTTTACTCATTCTTTTTTTCTGTACCGCATCTCATAGCTGGCCTCTGAGGCCATGACTATTTAACCGGGCAAACCTGTGGGTGCCTTAAGCTGCTACACTGAAAGCCTCCAGCCAGGGTCTTACAAACTAAACTCAAACTTATAAACTGGGTGAACGCTCGCTAAGGGCACCCCCTGTGGGGTAGGATCCATGGGACGGGCTGGTATTATACTTATGTGCTCATTTATTGCAAAGTTGCGGTGTGCTGGGTGGTGCACTTGTCTGCTACGCTTGAATTTGTCGCCCCCTGAAGTTGGCGCCCGGGGCACGTGCCCCGGTTTGCCCCCCCCCCCTAGATCCGGGAGCTGTTCTTAGACCTTCCTTTTATTCAGATATTTGCTGATTCTATCATCAAATAAGCAAGCGTTTGGAATGTGTTACCACTCGAGGTAGTACCTATCCCATATGATTGAATGGTTACCTACCTACTTTCTTAAATCTGCTTGGCTTGTGCCCACTCTTTGAATCTTGTGTAGGCACAGTGTTGTGGCGTCGTAAACTTTTTATTTTACGACTATCTTGGTCAGCAACATGCTACAACAAAACGGATATCAATCAGTTATGTATAACATCCCCATTTTTATTTTTATTTATTGCTTTTACAAGGTAAGGATCCAAATCAAGAAAATTATTAGGAACCAGTTTTTTTTTACAAAGGCCTCCCCTTTTCCTTCCAAACATTATGTTGGCCCTGCAAACATTATCAGGGCACCTACCACCAGCTTATAAAGCAGTATTATTTTAATATTACTTCAGTGTGGGAAAGAGATGAAGCTCTATAGGACATATAGCCCCATCTCTTTCTCCCACTGAAGTAATATTAAAATAATACTGCTTTTGAGCTGGTGGTAGGCCCCCTGGTCGTCACACGTCGTTATCAGTAGGTATATAACATACCTAGCTAAATCTTTCATAAGCTCGAAAGTAGCTCACAAAAGCTCACGCAAAAATTATTTTGACGTTACGTATCGATAATGTCAAGGAATTTAGAATTGAAATAACGAAACTAGGTACCTAGATCTACCTATTGTAGAAATATTTTTCAAAATTCCAATATTTACTTCAGGGGGCCTACCACCAGCTCATAAAGCAATATTATTTCAATATTACTTCAGTGGGAGAAAGAGATGGAGCTATACGTCCTGTAGAGCTTCATCTCTTTCCCACACAGAAGTAAGATTAAAATAATACTTCTCAATATTTCACGTCGCGCGTCGGCTTACGCCACGCTACGGCTACCTATTGCTACGTCGACCTACAAGTATTTCTATTTTCTTATTGTCCATCGGGAATCATCGCATTTCCGAATACAAACGAATGCTAATTTCCATGTCCATCAATTATTAGATTTATCTTGTTTAAGAGTTTCAATTCAGAACTAAGTACTTACTTTATTGTTGTTTTGTTTTGATTTTTGTGTGAACTACATAGAGCAAAAAAACTATTTTCCTATCTGTCGTGCCTGCGACTTTAGCAGCTTTCCTACCACATTTAAAAATAAATTACGTTAAGTTAAAAGAGTATTAACATCTCTATATACCTCCAAGTCGATTGAGAGCGTCCGGTCTGCACCAAGTGCAAAGGGCAACTGACAGAAATCCGACGACTGACGAAACACGAGGTTTGCCGTGGGACATTAAGAACACAGTTGTACTTGTACTTTTCTGGTACAGTATCCAAAGTCACTGAATCAACACTTGAATGAGTTAAAATAGTAAAACTAACTTCTTTCAGAGATGCTCAAGCCGCCAAAAACATGGTGTCCGCCCAGAAGAATATAGCTGTATTTAGCCTTCATTGTAAGATGGCTTGCATAGTAAACTGCGACGCTTCAGATTTGTGCGGCCTGTGCAAGCCGTGCATTAGTGCTAAGCTGGAGAGGGACCTGCTGGCAGCCCACACTGAAACCTTGCATAAGGGAGACTTCAGACGACTCATTCCGCCATCTATGACACCTACTACGGTAACTATGGAATAAACTTATCTTAATATTGTGACTCACTTGAAGTTTGTTATAAATTACATTAAAATAATACTAGCTTTTGCTGACTGCATCTGCGTATATTTGATTGTCTTCATTTTTATGGGTTCCGTAGTCAACAAGGAACCCTTATGGTTTCGCCATGTCCGTCTGTCTGTCTGTCTGTCTGCGGCTTAGCTCAGAGACTGTTAGTACTAGCTGTAATTTGGCAAGAGTATACATATTAATCACGCCGACAAAGTGGTAACATAAAATCATGAAAAAAAAAATTTTAAGGGTACGTCCGCTACACGTAAAGTGGGGATGTTTTTTTTTTCGTCTATCCCATAATGTGGATATCGTTGGAAAGGTCGTTCAAAAATATTGTGAGTTTGTGAAAACTATTTTTAGATTTAGGGATCCGTTTGCGAAATATTAAGTTTTAAAGTGCTAATTTTTGTTAGAGCCAAGTGTGTGTCCCCCCCTGCCAGCTAAATGGTTGGTTCGGGATATGTGGAAAAACTCACAGTAGTAGTATATATAACGGAATTAAAAGGAAAACTATCACAGCTAAGTACGCTCTACAAGTTACCCAAGTAATAATCGACCAACTTACATTTGCAGTTGAAAAAACATGTTTTCTCATACATTCCGAGAACATGTTTTTAAACTACCTTGGTTTTGATAAATTCATCCTATCTACGGAACCTTTCATTGTACGTGGTCCGATACGCACTTGGCCGGTTTTTATACAAACATCTAGGATGAAAAGTATCCATATGTCCTTTTCCAGGCTACCGATCTGTTTAAATTTCGATCGGTCAGTTCAATTCAATTCAATTCAACAATCATTTATTCTCTCTTCACAAAGGTGACTTAAAGTTAATGTGTACAAAAAAAATGTTTCGGCTGTATTCCACCTTTGTGAGAGACTGGTGCCTGATATAGGTTTTTGGAAAAACCTGTGTTACAGGTCACCAGGCCCCCTCCACGGATAGAATTAGCTTTTGCAGGGTTATCGTGCAAGAGTCGAAGTTAAACATACCTAACAAAGAAAAACTAAGTAAAAGTTAAAACAATATGCATAAAACTAATAAAAGAAGAAGTAAAACTTAAAAAAAATACCTACCTATAATTATGCAGAGGTACTGAGTCATGTTGTGAGTGAGTGACTGTTTATCTTGTATGAAATGTTAGACTAATAAGAGATGTAGTAGGTATGTGAGTAATTCAGATGAGCAGTGTGTGAGTGAAAGTGACTTTTGTGGAGTGAGTGAAGCGAGAGTTGTTTTTCAAGGAGGTGAGGAACAGCTATATATGTGTAGGGTTGGTCAAAATAAGGATTATTTTAGAACGGTCAAAAGATTCTCAGTTTTATGATAGTCTAGGGTTTTTAAGTATTTTTTTATTACTTTAATACAGCTTGATCGAGTTTTTGGATATAAGTTTAGGAATTTATTCAATTTATTGTAAAGATAATGCCCAAGGAAGCAATAGAATCTTTTAGGGAGCGTGGATTTGAATTGAGCCGTCGGACATACCCTACCCTTTCGTCGATTGTCTTTGAATAGCTTAGCATCAAACTGCATTTGAGAATGTTTTTCCAGTAATGTACGTAGTATGAACGTTTGTCTGACAGTGAGAATATCCCATTCTTTGTATAGGTCAGTAGTCGGAAAACGAAAGGGGAGACCAGCTCCAACCTTGAGTAAGGCACGCTGTGCCCTTTCAACTTCGATGAGGTGTCAGTGGTTTAGGCGTGAAAAGGTTACAGACAGACAGACAGACCGACATACAAAAGTACTTTCGCATTTATCATACTGAACTTTACTAATGTTTTTTACTAAAGTTGGTATTTAACACATATAAAATATGTTTTATTTTGTTGCAGGACATATCATCATTATCAGAGGAAGTTAAGGATTTAACAACAAATAACCAACTTCTACATTTCTGGTACCAGGGGAAATGTAACCAAGACATAACATGGTGCACTTAACAAAAACGAATAGTAAAATATAGCTAATTTATTAAAAAATATGCATTACAACAACCTGGATCTTAATTTTATTGAACCATTGATTGAAGTAAACCTAATGAGACAGATGTTTTTGTGCTATCCTCATCACCCTCAACTTTGATAAGTACAGATTCAACAGATATGTTAGCCTCCGAAATTGTGATCGTCCACCCTTCCAACTTCTCAGATAGTAAAGTTTTCAACTTCTCTGCAGTTTTGACGGCTGGACCAGGATCTTCAAAGCTGACTGTGCTTGTGAACCTTATTATGTGTCTGTTGATACCAATTTCGTCACACATTTCGTCGATATCAAGAAGAGATAGCCTGTTGTCCCGAACACATAAGATTCCGTTAAGAGGCCGGCAACACGGCTCGCAACTACAAATCGAGATGTTTGCAAAATTCAATTCCAAGCACGTTGCGCTAGTGTGAGTACCTGTCGGAGCGATATACACCTACAGTGAGCAATACTACCACGCACACATTGACAATTATTGCTTGATGCGATAGTACTACTAGTTTTCGAAAATTTATGATAAATTTGGATGTGTTCCGTATTACAAAAAATTATGAATTAGTAGTTAATGTATTTCCATATTTTTTCGATAATTTGTAACTTGACAACATAAACTATGCTTCTGCGGAAACAATATTACAAATATTGTTGTTTATAATACAGAAAAAACAATATGAAAACATGTCATTTACGCTGTAAAAATGTATGAAATGCAATTCGCTTACACTTCATTTAAAGGTAAGTTTTTGGAAATAAAAAGACGTAGGAGCCTAGATAAATACTGTCTCAATCCGAATATCAACATAATATGGTGGAAATATGCTCAAATTGCAAATGATTTATGTACTACGTCTGTATGGAAATTCATGCGTCGCCGCAATCTTAACAACCCGCCGCTGTTTGGGATCAGGAGGCTGCGCATTGTACCTCACAGCCTCGGCCTTCAATAACCTTAAGGACACATCAATAGGAAAAAATCAGAAAGTCCTGTACGATGCCAAAAGCCTCCTCTCAGCATGAGAAAAATTGGTCTCTTCCATCTAGAGACAATAGGCCTGTATCCAAATTTTTTTTTTAGTCCGTCTTTCAGATAATAAAAAAATATTGGACACGTATTTTTTCTTTTTTGACGTAATCAAAAGATTACGGCGATACATTGAGTTAAAATGTGGCATGACGTCACGACTTGCTAGATTTTATACGACGTTGGACGTAGCGAGCCCCCACTCCCCAACTTTAATGCGTGTTTTCTCAGTTATTTTTGATTAATATGATAAAGCAAAAAATACGTGTCAAATATTTTATTATTATTTGAAAGACGGACTCAATAGAATTTCTTTTTTTTTACCTAGGAAACTACCTTATTGATTATGTTACTTGATGTTCGTAAATGTGTGGTGTTTGTACCTACTAGGGGCAGGCACAGTTTGTAGATAACCCAGAAACATGACAATACATGTTCCGCGTAGCTTTAGCGGTGTGCGGTCGAGTATGTAGCATGCATGGCATTCCCATGAGCCACCGTTGACATACTCGAATACCTCTGCCTACCCCGGCCTACGCATACCCCTTGAAGCTAATATACGCACAGACAACATAAGAGATAACTATGCTGGCATGCAGCCAGCTAGCAACAAGTTTTAAATCATAAAAAGATCATTAAATTGTTTATTTTTTTGCAAACATAGGTTACATTATTGTTGCGGTGTTGCGTTTGTTGTTGTTGTTGGTGGTGTGTTTTACGATTTGAACACATCAAAAACACCACTGATTACCTACTAACAAACAGCAGACCCATATAAAAAATCATGTGAATAATAGGCACCCACCTACCTTAAAAGCTCTTTTAATTTGTTCGTTCTAAACTACTGATATTATGTTCAAATTATAGGTGAGGACGCTGGCACCCTAAACACAAGTTAAATCTTACTTTGGGTGTCGCTGCATAGTTTTTACCCGACTACGGCAAAGCCAAAAGGAAGGGCAAAGCCAAAAGGAAGGGTTATGATTTTAGCAGTCTATGTATGTATGTTTGTATGTATGTATGTTTGTATGTATGTATGTATGTTTGTTTTTACGTGTGTTCCACCGTAGCGCCTAAACTACTAAACCGATTTTGATGAATGAGGTATCAATAGATTCGTAATAATGGTCCGGGTGACATAGGCTATATAATTTTTCCCTAAATTTAATTTGGTGGACTTTACACGTAAATTTCTAACCTAGAAAAAAATTTAAATGGGATGATCATAACATGTTTGGTATCAAAAGAAAGGTCTTGACGAGCACATTACAAATATGTATTTATAATTATATTTTCAAAGTAAACAAATATGTTTAAATCGTTAAAAACAAGCAAAAGTGAGACTGCGCTACGTAGTATCGCAAGATGTTACCAACGTGCAGTTAATCAAATCTTTATAAGTAGTACCGATTTGTAATTCCACTCTTATGAAGAAAAACAAGTACAACGAAATATTTATACTCGTATTTTGGATTTCTTCGAAGCTCGATATCGATATATGGTGTTGGCGTCGAAATAAATCGCTCTATGGTTTCGTCCAAAGCACTATGCACTGCTATTGGAATTTAAAATAGGTTAATTACTGAACCATTGTATTACTCTACTCTTATTTACGTTTATCAAGTGTAAAAACGGAAAAGTATAAAATAAAAAAATTAAGTTTAATAAAAACTGTAACCCGTATACGGGAAAATAAAAATTATCTAAAAAGTATGAAACAAGCAAATATTTCAGACAGAAATCAAGACATAGGTACAAAAATGGTCAAGGTAAAGCCGTCGTCGCATGCCATTATAATTTTGTAGGTGTTCTTGGCACCAACATGGTATACAGGCATGCGACCACGGCTTTACCTTGACCATTTTTGTACCTATGTCTTGATTTCTGTCTGAAATATTTGCTTGTTTCATACTTTTTAGATAATTTTTATTTTCCCGTATACGGGTTACAGTTTTTATTAAACTTAATTTTTTTTATTAGTTTGTGTTTTTGTACAATTGAATGATAATATTTTATTTTTATAACAAGATGTTCTTTCTGTTATTAATAATTAAGGGTCCCGCAGTCAGGCGCGACGCGACGGTGTGACGCGATTCAGGTAGAACAATTTCCATTAAGTTTCCATAGAAATTATTCTACTAGAGTCGCGCCAGCATCTATTAGGTACCTATCATAAAGGTCCCGAGTCTTTATGATAGGTAGCTAATCCTATACAAATAGCTTCAATACATTATAATAATAATTATAATGCATGAAATGCAGGCCAAAAAGTACAATGTACCTACCTACATCTACTAAATACTTAAGACTCATCAACAATTTAACATCTTACCTCCTACGTACATTATGTGCAGATAAATACATACTATAAGTAGGTATACCTACCTAACGAACGCAGAATGCATAAATGGTACCCCATTTATGCATTCTGCGTTCGTTGCCATCTCTAAAAACCAGAAAACCGGACTTACCTACGCGCTAAAAAAGCCGAACTTTTGGGTCCCACGGCCGGACGGACGCCAAAAAAAAAAAGATTTTTGACTAAAAGTTTAAATAAAATACACATTTTTATAAGAAAGTTTTAATCGGTATTATCATTTTTATTTTCATATTTTTCTTTGATAGAAACTACGAATAATAAAAGGGTAGAAATGTGGTTTAAAAGCGCAACCTCCTTAATAATTTTATCATAAAACATTCTGCAAGTTACATGTCTTAAATTAAATTCCACAATTAACATTTTTTCAATAGTTTCCGATTTTAACCTGTTTCTTTGTTTTGTCCATTGCTGGCCTATTAAAAAAAGCCTAACAAAAGCTGGACGGGCCGGACGCAGTCAAATTGGCCCGGACAAGAAGTCTAAAAAACCTAACACTGTCCGGCTTTATCCGGACGGATGGCAACTCTAGCTGGGACACATGCCTCTTTTCTTTGATCCACCACACGGACCCAGTGAGGGTTATATTTGATGTCAGCATAAAACCATCACTTTCTTATTATCACATAACTACGTCATTTTGACACAAGTACCGGTAGATGCATACAGTATGCTGATGTGACCTTAAAAGGACGCCATAGTACTGGTTTGCCATGTTTTTAGAAAGTTGTGTCTATCTCGCTCGCACGCCACCATAAGATCATCTCCCGTCTCGCTCTACACATATGAGAACAGCTTCATTCACTTATTCTAGGCTTAGATGTCGTACGCAAGGTGCGTCTGTGCAATAAATAAGAAAAACAAACAAAATAAATACGTGAAACAGTGCTAAAAATACAACATGGAAAACGATACTGTAAGTTGTATATATTCTTTACTACTTTAAACAACTCTAAGTTAAATGGACAATTGTATATACTTACATCTCATAGAGCTTAATCTGACATAGATAACTTGGTAAACAATAAGTAGGGTGGATACCTACCTAGGTACGATAAGTTAGAAAAACTTAGACACACGGAATAGGCACCTTTTTATCATAATATATTGAATTTGTTGTTTTACTTCAATTGAAAGCTCTGTCAATATAATTTATATCCAGCCACGGATCTAGAATTTTTTTGAGGCGGGGCAAAAACTACTGTGTGCCGCCCGCCGCCAATGTTTTATGGGGATGCCCTTAGTTAGCCCTCGAAAACCAAATTTTATCAAAATGATAATTTTGGCAGCAACATATTAATCAAATTTTATCGATCGATAATAATAATGCGCCAATCCAACAGGGGCGCCAAAACTGTTGTTAAAATAAAAAAATAGAAAGATTATAAATTATGTGCTGCGCGTCTCATTTATTGCAAAGTTGCTGTGTGCTGGGTGGTGCACTTGTCTGCTACGCTTGAATTTAACGCCTCCTGAAGTTGGCGCCCGGGGCACGTACCCCGGTTTGTTGTGAGACTACCCTGAATTCATGATTTTGGGCAGGAGTTTTCAGGGACAGGTACAGTTATTTGAACTTATTTTTTTATTTGTACCTACACCTAACAAATAAGTTTAAATAACTGTAGAGGGAAGCACCATTCACTTTCAGTTTTGTTAGCTAGAGTCACTTAGTTAACGAATAATTATCAGAATATTTTTTTTAAATTACCTAAAGATTAATGATCTGTTTATACATTTACGATATATTTTCTTTCCAGGTCCTTCCAAAGTGTGAGGAAAAGGACGATGAAGCTCTGAATAATAATGTAGTAGAGAAAGTCAAGAATTCAAACGATAAAATCGTTAAGGAAGATGCGAACGTAGACCCTAATAAAAGTACTAAGCCAAAAAAAATATATACAAATATTTTTTTCCTCGTTTGCATAGTTGGGATATTGTCGGGAAATCTTATAAAGATTGTTGGTGACAACCGAGGTCAGAAGTCATATCGAGAAAGACCAAAATATTGGGTTTATTCCTACACATCAGATGCAAATAACAGAACTGGTATTCTAAAACATGTGCATTTAGTGCTAGAAAGATTAGGATACGAGAAAACTACAAATGAAACTCCATGGAACTTGCTATGGTCATATCCCACCCCTTTTAGTAATGTGGACCTTAAACAACTCTCTGATCATCAAAAAGTGAACCATTTTCCCGGCTCAGGAATCATATCTTCTAAAGTCGATTTGGCGACTTTTAATTCAAAGTACATACCAAAGGCCTTTAGATTACCAAGAGATAAAGAAGAGTTCTTGAAGTACGCAGCTGAGAACAACAATTCGTTGTTTGTACAAAAGCATAACACACATAGACACGTGTATGTGAAGAACGTGAGCGACATAGATATGAGCAGCGGGAAAACTTTTGTACAAGAGTACGTACCAAAGCCATTCTTAGTGGATGGACACAAGTTCGATATTGGCGTGTATGTGGTACTTAAGTCAGTGAACCCCCTACGAGTTTATTGGTACAAAGGCGATGTGCTCTTCAGGTAATTGTTTACTTGATTATTTTAATTGACAAAGAAACTGATTTTTATTTCTTCACATGCGTTCAGAATATATGAAATTCTGTCATATTCTAAGAACAAATATCATTGTGATACATTAAGATCTGATCTTTACATTATAGATTCTGCTCGGAGAAATACTATCCGTTTGATCCAACTATTTTGAATAAGTATATCGTTGGTGACGACTACATACCTATTTGGAAGGTACCCTCTTTGAAGCACTCCTACACTAATCTGGGACACACCATGAAGGAATCCTTCGACATCTACGTCAGATCTAAGGTAAGAGCATAAAGTAATGTGGAACCTTCAATGCCATTGACAAGACTGAATTTCCTTACAGATTTCTAATTAACTAATTAAAAATCTTTTTGTCGCAAGTTGATTCAATGCCCGTTGATAATTAAATAATGATCAATCAATAATGATTGAAACCCTCGCTCTAAGGAAGACCGGGACGGTAGTGTTTGATTTCTACCGACATAAACCACAAGAGGACCATCTTGTGCTTTGAAAACTTTTTAATGCAACATTTGAAGTGCTGAAAGATTTGGTTGCTAAACAGTCCACGTCACCGCGAATTATCATTATTGGTGTCCGCGCCCAGTATACAGGGTCAAAATAAATAAGCCAGCAAAATTCCGCGGAAGTGAAGGGTATCGATATCTCAACATGATAAAACAAAAGTTTGATGATAATTTGATTTGGGTTAGCGACTATATGAAGTGTAGAAGAGTTGTATTGGGATGCTCTTAGGACAGCACGGCTGGATGCTGTCCTAAGAGCATTTCAAAACAGCTCTCGCATTCCAGTGGACCGTATGGCTCGACTCTTAATGTCGCAGGCTTATTGGGTAGTGATGACCCCTATGCCAATGTCAACCACTATCGAGTATTTTGATATTTTATATAAGTATTTTAAAATGAATAAAATAATAATATAAAATGTCAAATGAATCGAAAATTGTTTACATTTGCATATTAGTCAAAAGGGATCATTTGGTTGTACCACGGAGTATAGAAAGAAGAGAGAGAGAAAGAAGAACTCCATGCGTGAGCAGAGGCGGCGTAAGGCGTGGGCGACGTGGGCCACTGCCTACGGCCTCGCGGTCCGAGGGGCCTCGCACCACAAAGGTTTATGCATTACAAAAAAGGCGTGAACGCGTCGAAAAAATTACTCGTTTTAAAACGATAAATACATTGACACGAGCCCTCCAGGAGGGTTTTCGGCACTGAACGTATTAAAGCCTAATTTTACGTAAACGGATCCCTGAATAGAAAAAATACAGTATCTCATCATCAGTCGCTAAGTTTTTTTTATTCGATCGTTTTATAATTCCCCATTATTAAATTGCAGGGCAAAGATCCGACCGACATGTGGAAGAATGTGCAGATGGCTATTGCGGAAATATTCTTTGCAAAAGAGAAAGTCCTCATTGACAAAGTGAGTACCTTCTCGTCACGCATTTACTATTGAATACGCAACGTGTGTTCGCCCACAATTTATTGTCCTTTATATCGGCGGCTCGACTGCCTTGTTAGTCTAGTGCAGGGTTTCTCAAACTTATGGCTCCACGTACCCCCATTAATGTTTCCAGATGATAGCGAACCCCTAACCCCAAGATAAAAAATAATAATAAAATAGTATATTAAAGAAAATAAGGTTTTTATTTCAATAAAAGTTAACAAATACAGAGCAAAAAGAAATATCTTTTAAATATTAATGTGATGAGTAATGATTTGGATGGCTTGTCGCAAATTGAATCAATTTTTGGAATAATTTTGGAAAATTTTAGCCTTATTTCTGACTCAGCATCAAGTCGATTTCTGTTCATTTTTATTATCACATTATCATCTATTTTTTTTTTTATCACTCTCACATTAGTATATTGTACCAAAGAGTATAAGGAAATTCACCGCTTTGCGTGAGAGTTCGGGATATTCTTCCTGTCTAGCTGCCCAAAAATCAATTAAGGACATCCTTTTGAAATCAGCTTGAAGAGTGTCATCAACAGACATTTCTAGTAATGACTCCTGTTGCTTAATATTCAAACTAGAATTTACCTACTCTCTCTGTCGTGACTATAAATGATGCCAGTCATCCAGCCACCCACAGAGTACTTTATAATGCAGCCACCATTACGTAAATCTTGTCGCGAACCCCCTGCCGCCGGATAGCGAACCCCTAGATGTTCGTGTACCCCACTTTGTGAAACCCTGGTCTAGTGGTCACGCGACTGCTGAGCATCTTATAGTTACTTGGTTCGATTCCCAGGTCGGGCATAGTGTTATTGGGTTTTTACAATACTTAGAAAATTCTCAGTAGCACCTTGGAGTCTAGATTTTTGCCGCTCGCTCCCTGTAACAAATGGTAACTGACGAAATGTGGATGTAGGTCCAAACCAGAAACCGCAAATAGAAATCAGCTGTTCCCACTGGCTGTTTTCTACATTTTGACGAGTTATTGAGAACATAACCGTGTGGAACAAAAGATTTTTGAAGTGAAATCTTCTTTAGGCGCGTTGAACATTTTTAGATGGGAAAAAACAATTGAAGTCGCGACAACGTTACCGACACCTCATTTTTGTAAACGCGATTGTGCTCTACGGATCAATGTTCTATGCAAGTATTTTTACTTTAAAGGTTTTGGATGTTTATTTTTTTTAATTTTCACTTCTTTCGGCACTCCCAAAGTGCCACTGTTTTTTTTTCTTGATTTCAGGTGTGGCCATAGTAAAAGTTGTTCGTAATGATAAGTAGGTACAATGACCCCTTTGAGGATGTCCGTTATTTAAATTACACCTTGTATATCTGCACGCGTAGCATGACCACCATAGAAACGAGTTTTGTCGACGGAAGAGTAGACAAAATGACTGATAAACAATCACAATCTCTAATTTTGTCTATTCTTCCGTCGACAAAACTGTTTGACTAATTTGTTTTTATCGAATTTGTTTTATCGAATTTTTATCGACTTTAAAAACAACGTCGATAAAAACAAAGTCGATAAAAACAAAGTCGATAAAAACATAGTCGATAAAAACAAAGTCGATAAAAACAAAGTCGATAAAAACAAATTCGACAAATACAATTTTTTTTTATCGACTTTGTTTTTATCGACTTTAAAAGTCGATAAAAACAAAGTCGATATAAACAAAGTCGATAAAAACAAAGTCGATAAAAACAAAGTCAATAAAAACAATGTCGATAAAAACAAAGTCGATAAAAACAAAGTCGATAAAAACAAAGTCGATAAAAACAAATTCGATAAAAACAAATTCGATAAAAACAAATTCGTCAAACAGTTTTGTCGACGGAAGAATAGACAAAATTAGAGATTTTGATTGTTTATCAGTCATTTTGTCTACTCTTCCGTCGACAAAACTCGTTTCTACAGTGGTCATGCTACGCGTGCTGCTGTATAGGACTAAGCAATAACAAGCTAAGCTAGGCTTAGCAGTGGCTAAGTAATAACAGCCGCATAAGTCGATCCTTCAGGTTAAGCTACGCTTGCCGGGGTTGGTCTATGGATGGGTGACCATCTTAACATACCGGGACTCCTCCGTGCCTCGGAAAGCACGTCCCGGCTGTCATTCGTGGATTTTTGACAGTCGTTACGGGTCGTCAGAAGCCCGAAAGTCTGACAACCAGTCTTACCAAGGGGTATCGTATTATCCAGATAATGGGTTGTGGAGGTCAGATAGGCAGTCGCTCTATGTAAAATACGGTATTCAGCTGCATCCGGTTGGACTGGAAGCCGACCCTAACATAGTTAGGAAAAGGTTAGGGGTAGAGATATCTGTCTGAATCTGCAAATAAATCTTTGTTTCTTCGGATTCCAGGTGTGATGTTTTGTTATTGTTGTGTGGTCAATGACGGTCATGTTTACAGGTGAAGCCGTATAAATCGCCGGACAATTTCTTTGAAATGATGCGGTTTGACTTCATCCTCGATGAAGATTTGAATGTATACTTGTTGGAAGCTAATATGGGACCTAACTTAAGTGCCAAACACTACCCGCCGAACCAGCTGCTGTATGAACAAGTCCTTTACAACTTGTTTTCGCTGGTTGGTGTAGCACAAGCGGGTTTTACAGCTGTCGATGAGGGGTAACTAAGACTGATAACTTTTTCTTTATTTCTTTGGTAGCAGCAATTATTGTTTCTTAGACAGCCCCAGGGCTGATCTAGAATCTTTTTGAGGCGGGGCAAAAACTGCTGTCTGCGGCCCCCCGCCAATCTTTTATGGGGATGCCAAATGACAATTTTGCCAGCAACTTATTAATCAAATTTTATCGATCGATAATGCGTCAATCCAATTGGGGCGCCAAAAGTGATGTAAAAAAGAAAAACGTGTGGCACTCGGGGACTGCCGCGGTAAAGCTATTGCATAGCACTTGTAACCTCCATACTTCCTATTTGTCAACGCTACACTTAGGATGATGACGGATGATGACATAAAACAAAAATTACGTTCCCATGACAACGTGATGTTGTCATAGTGATGTTGTCATGGGAACGTAATTTTTGTTTTATGTCATCATTCGTCATTACATGGTAGGCGGAATGGGGGGTGTTAAGTTTTTTTCGTTACGGAATTTCTTGATTCGGTCGCCGCGCTCAAAGCCCGCGATAAAAGCTATGCAATAGCTTAAAAGGATTTATATATGCTTCGTCTCATTTATTGCAAAGTTGCGATGTGCTGGGTGGTGCATTTGTCTGCTACGCTTGAATTTGTCGCCCCCTGAAGTTGGCGTCCGGGGCACATGCCTCGGTTTGTTCCCCCCCCCCTTAGATCCGGGGCTAATAACAAAAAATAATAATAAAAACTTTATTCATATAAAAAGGTAAAACACTAAATACTAATTTGCTTAAATCAACGAAAAATTCAATTATGTTATGTGCCTGAACTAGGTCATCCTGTGTTTCAGGCGAGGCAAGGTATAATAATATTTCTAAATAATCACATTAATTATTAAAATCTAGTCATCTAACAGGTATGTAAAAAGGTGTAAATAGTACAATAAATCCTACTTGCTAAAATCTTAGTAACTATCCTTACTTAGCTAAACTTAATTAGTACAATTTTTAATTTATTTAAGTACAATTAATGGTTTCTCTGTATCTTCATAGGACATACTTTGAAGAGCTTCCTTAAGATAAGATAAGATAAGTCTTTATTTGCCTTAAACATGTTAAAGTTGTTACATGGTTTGATATAATGTCCACATGTTTAGCTATACAGAATAATTGTATCAATTGCATGCAAAATAATTAATAACTGATAATAGGTACAATAATAGTCATTCAGATAAATTAATTGGTAATAAAATAATAATACAATAATAGTCATCACAAACATTTTCATTAATACCTGTACATACACATTTTATATTTTCAAGCTATAGAAATCATTAATGTCATAAAAATTATTTCCATTAAGCCATTTATATAGTTTGTTTTTAAATGATGATGTGATGTTTGTTCTTTTACAATTATTATAATTTAGAGAATCAATTTTAGCTCTCGCATTTAGTCTGTTATAACTTATAAAGTAATGGTCCTAGGTAGACAAAAAATTTGGCTGCTAAGGCATGTTTTGTACTTTTTGTAGGGCAAACTATGTCTTTCCGTCTCTTTTTAGTAAATTCAGTGCTATATGGGAGGGCTGCGTGTCGAGCTGTTAGTGCTTCACAGGATTTATAGAGTAGATTAGTGGGAAAAAGGAAAGGGCGGCAAGTAGACAACTTAAGAATTGCTCTTTGAGCTCTTTCAATAGCTAGTAGCAAACTTTTACCTGCTCCACCCCAAGAGGTAATGCAGTAAGTCAAAATTGACTGACAGAGAGCAAAGTTAACTCGCCTAGTTAATTTTGGGTCTGCAATAGGTATAACGTAGTTTTTTGAAAACAAATATTAGTTTACGCATTCTATTATTTAAAGCTTCTATGTGTTGTTTAAAAGATAGGGTTTCATCTATTAGAATTCCTAGATATTTTATTTTATTAGTTACATTAATATTAGGACACGTAAGCAGGCAATCAGCAGGGACCATACAACAGTGAGCATACATCGTTGAGGGCAAAACAGATGTTTGTTTGCACATTGAAAACTTAATATAATTTGTCTTTACTGCATTTAGGGTTAGTGAGTTATGTTGAAGCCACTTATTTACAATATTAAAACCGTGTTGCGCAAACTTGTAGACTTCATGTTCCGATTCAGCAGAAAAAAGGAGGGCAGTGTCATCAGCGTAGGATATTATAGTGCCGTGCTGTAGGTTTGGATTACAAAGGTCATTTATGTATATCAAAAACAGAGTAGGCCCTAAAATACTTCCTTGGGGCACACCAAAGAACGTGTTTTTTCGTCTGCGCATTAGTACATTGCCAATCTTAACGCACTGGCTTCGGTCTTCTAAGTAACTTTTGAGAAGTATCAGTTGAATGCCTCTTACGCCCACCGTCTCAAGCTTGCGCAAAAGAATAGGAATGGAGACTGTGTCAAAAGCTTTGGTTTATATCAACAACAATACTTACCTACATCCTACATACATACAAAAACAAATATTCTTATGCATTAATAGCGCTCATGTAAATCAAAATCCTTAACTGAACGCTTAAATAGTAAAACTAACTTTTTTCAGAGATGCTCAAGCCGCCAAAAACATGGTGTCCGCCCAGAAGAATATAGCTGTATTTAGCCTCTATTGCAAGATGGCTTGCATAGTAAACTGCGATGCTTCAGATTTATGCGGCCTGTGCAAGCCGTGCATTAGTGCTAAGCTGGAGAGGGACCTGCTGGCAGCCCACACTGAAACCTTGCATAAGGGAGACTTCAGACGACTCATTCCGCCATCTATGACACCTACTACGGTAACTATGGAATAAACTTATCTATTGTGACTCATTAGAAGTTCGTTATAAATTACATTAAAATAATACTAGCTTTCGCCGACTTCATCTGCGTGTATTTGGATGTCATCATTTTTTATACAAATATCCAGGATGAAAAGTAGCCATATGTCCTTCTCCAGGCTACCAATCTGTTTAAATTTCGATCGGTCAGTGGTTTAGGCGTGAAAACGTAACAGACAGACAGACAGACCAACATACAAAGGTACTTTCGCATTTATAATATTGAACTTTACTAATATTTTTTACTAGAGTTGGTATATAACACATATAAAATAGGTTTTATTTTGTTGCAGGACATGTCATCATTAATAAAGGAAGTTAAGGATTTATCAACAAATAACCAACTTCTACATTTCTGGTACCAGGGGAAATGTAACCAAGACATAACATGGTGCACTTAACAAAAACGAATAGTAAAATATAACTAATTTATTAAAAAATATACATAATAACAACCTGGATCTTAATCTCATTGGACCATTGATTGAAGTAAACCTAATACGTAACTACCTAAGTCCTCATCCTGGTTAGTCCAGGAAACATAGATGTTTTTAGTGCTATCCTCATCACCCTCAACTTTGATAAGTACAGATTCAACAGATATGTTAGCCTCCGAAATTGTGATCGTCCACCCTTCCAACATCTCAGATAGTAAAGTTTTCAACTTCTCTGCAGTTTTGACAGCTGGACCAGGATCTTCAAAGCTGACTGTGCTTGTGAACCTTATTATGTGTCTATTGATACCAATTTCGTCACACATCTCGTCGATATCAAGAAGAGATAGCTTGTTGTCCCGCACACATAAGATTACTTTAACAACCCGCCGCCGTTTGGCATCACGAGGCTGCGCATTATACCGTACAGCCTCGGCCTTCAATAACCTTAAGGACACATCAATAGGAAAAAAAACATGTGTACAATTCACACGTGGTAGAAATGAAAACCTTCAAAAATTAAAAAAAAAAATGTTTTTGTACGCGCACGAACACGTATTAACACACGTACACACGGCTACACATCAAGCTATACATTTCCAGTATTAGCGGACCTCGCATTGTACGGAAATCCTATACAATGCGAGATCAGCATAAACTGGAAATGTATAGCTTGATGTGTAGCCGTGTGTACAACGCTGAGGCCCAAGCAAACTCCCACTATGCTTGGTAAACACGAGTGGAGGGGATACGAAGCAGAGCATAAAGAGAACCACGAACATAAGAACACACATAGACACACCCCCACACACACAGACACCCCCACAAACACACAGACACACCCCCACATACACACACAGACACACCCCCCACATACACACACAGACACACCCCCCACACACCCTCATACACACCCCCCCACACACCCTCAGACACACCCCACACGCACCCTCAGACACACCCTCAGACACACCCCCACACACACCCTCAGACACACACCCTCAGACATACCCCCACACACACCCTCAGATACACCCCACACACACCCTCAGACACACCCCCACACACACCCTCAGACACACCCCCCCCCACACACTATAATGCTTCCTATCTCATTTTCTCCCACGTTAAATCTTATGAATTTATGTGTCTGTCTCTTTTTAACCGACTTCCAAAAAGGAGGAGGTTATATGTTCGTCGCGTATGTTTGGTTTTTTTTTTTTTTTTTTATTTATATCCACCGTTTTCTCCGTCAATTGTGGACCGATTTCAAAAATTCTTTTTTTGTTTGAAAGGGTGTGCTCTGAAATTGGTCCCATATAAATTTTATTAACTTTGCTTGGATAGTTTTTGAGTTAGCTACAAAATACGTTTTTTTTTCCCACTTAGTATGTAGATGATATGATAAGTTTCTGTCACTGGTAGCAGGTAGTGGTATTCGAATGTGTGTGGGGTAGGTACCACAACTAAAAAGTGAAAAATAAAAACTTTTTACAAAAAAAAAACAACCGACCTCCAAAAAAAAACACTACAAAGTGAAAAATAACTTTAATTTCGGAAGTCGGTGGCAAAAAACGAAAATACAAAACCCAAGACACCGACTTCCGAAATTAAAGTTATTTTTCACTTTGTAGTGTTTTTTTTTGGAGGTCGGTTGTTTTTTTTTTTACTGTCGCTTTTTCGTTTCATCGAGTTTCAAATCACAACGATGCTAAAGAAGTTTTCACTTCAAAAATCAGAAAGTCCTGTACGATGCCAAAAACCTCCTCTCAGCATGAGAAAAATTGGCCTCTTCCATCTAGAGACAATTGATTATGTTACTTGATGTTCGTAAATGTGTGGTGTTTGTACCTACTAGGGTAGGCACAGTTTGTAGATAACCTAGAAACATGACAATACATGTTCCGCGTAGCTTTAGCGGTGTGCAGTCGAGTATGTAGCATGCATGGCATTCCCATGAGCCACCGTTGACATACTCGAATACCTCTGCCTACCCCGGCCTACGCATACCCCTTGAAGCTAATATACGCACAGACAACATGAGAGATAACTTTGCTGGTATGCAGCCAGCTAGCAACAAGTTTTAAATCATAAAAAAATCATTATATCATTTATTTCTTTGCAAACATAGGTTACATTATTGTTTGTTGCGGTATTGTATTTGTTGTTGTTGGTGGTGTGTTTTACGATTTGAACACATCAAAACACCACTGATTACCTACTAACAAACAGCAGACCCATATAAAAAATCATATGAATAATAGGTACCTACCTACCTTAGAGGACCGCTGTTACCAATCGGTGACAAAATGCGCCCATACCGTAAAGAACCGTGGTCACCGATCGGTGACAAGTCATCCACACGGCTTACAACTCGATTTGTACTGTACTGTAAAGGCTAATATTCACTATGGCTTTTTTATTCTATGGTCGGATAGAGAAGCTAGTCAACAAAACCATTTAATTTCAAAATACATAGAACGCAATATTTAAAAAAAAAAATTGAAATTGATGGTCCGGCGCGAGAAAACGTCAATCTACGAAGCGCTCTGTGCTTGACGGTTGTTGCTGTAATATTTCATTTTTTTTTGTGGTTTTTGTGTGTAAATTGACGGGAAGTAGTGATATTTTAATTTTTAAGTATATATTACGTCATTTTAGATAATATTTGCACTAAATAACATCATATTATACCTATTTTGACCCAACCAAAAAGTGTAAACAAACACGTGAGTGAAAAAAGTAAACGTGTTGTGATTTTGTTGATTATTTGATAGGTAAGTCCTTTTTTAAATTTTTAATAAGTTTTGTCATCGTTTTAGACAGTATTTTCACCTAAATACTACAAAAAAGAATTTATTTTCACTGTTTGTCTCTAAAAACTCTCTTTTGTTAGATAACTTATCTGTCCATAATGTACCCTGCAAAATTTCGTGTGAATTGGTACGATAGTTTTGTCAGAAATCGTTAAAACAGTGAACCAAAGAATTCCTAAGAAAAACCCGTAATTAAACACCGCTAAGCTTGCTTACGGAGATCGCCGAACGTAAACATTTAAAATGTAATCCTTATCTATTCGAGAACCCAATTCCTCTTACAATAACAGTTTACAAGTTGTGAGAAACCCGAGCCTTTTGTTTATCTTAAGTGCGGATCATAAATCACAACACCGCGGCAGGTCTCGGTGCTTGACAGTTATGACTCATTCGGCGGTTCCGGCACTTCGGTCCTTTTAATGTGTTCGTTCTAAACTACTGATATTATGTTCAAACTATAGGTGAGGACGCTGGCACCCTAAACACAAGTTAAATCTTACTTCGGGTGCCAGAGTTCATCCAAACACTCTTTCCTTTAGTTTAGTTTTAACGCTGCATAGTTTTTATTAATTTGTGTTTTTGTACAACTCTGCCCCCGATATAAAAAACGACGCATCTAAGATTTTTCCAGATTTGAGTTACATAAACATCAACCTTCCCCATCAGTACTACTCCCTAATGAAATCCTATTTGTCGGAAAGAATGTTTCAAGTAAAAGAAGTAGATGTGACGTCTGGATTCTATAATATATCTGCTGGAGTACCGCAAGGGTCGGTACTGGGACCGGTGTTGTACACAGTATGCACAGCAGATCTCCTACAGGCTGATGAGGTTACTACAGCAACATTTGCTGTTGACACCACAATACTTGCCAGCCACACAGATCCTGCTGTGGCCTCACACATGCTACAGGGGGGTCTCGACAAAATAACCACATGGCTACGAAGGTGGCGCATAAAGACGAACGCAAGCAAATCGGTCCACGTCACATTTACGCTACGAAAAGGTGACTGTCCACCTGTACACCTCGAGAATGTCACACTATCTCACCACGACAGCGTAAGATACCTAGGGTTACATCTCGACCGACGTCTAACGTGGAAGAAACATCTTAAGACTAAGAGACACAAACTTAATATCCGTTACAAAAACTTACACTGGATCATGGGACGAAATAGTAAACTGAGTACCGACAACAAACTCTTAATATATAAAATGATCTTGAAGCCGGTGTGGCTTTATGGAATTCAACTCTGGGGCAGCGCCTGTAACTCAAGCATTAGCATCATACAGAGAATACAGAATGCTATTTTGAGGTCAATCAGTGGCGTTCCTTGGCTTGTCACGAACGCTGAAATACACAAGGAGTTATCAATGAATACCGTCATGGACGAGATCAAAAACATCACAAAAAGATACCAGGAAAGACTGGAAAGCCATCCCAACAATCTGGCTGCCGCACTGAAAACAAGAAGTTACAGGAAGACTTAAAAGGAAAGACATTGTGTAGTCCACCCACACCTGTGTGGACCTAAGCACAAATACGGAGTAGATGGCTCGCTGGAGTCACGCTCTTCCCGCCAATAATTACCTCCACCTCATCCGATAAAAGTAAAAAACCGGCCAAGTGCGTGTCGGACCACGCACAATGAAGGGTTCCGTAGTTGGGATGAATTTATCCCAAAAACAAACTTAACTTTGTAGTTGATAAACATGTTCTCCCATACGGAATGTATGGGAAAACATGTTTTTGCAACAGCAAAGTTAAGTTTGTCGATTATTACTCGATAACTAGTAAAGCCTACTTAGCTGTGATAGTTTTCCTTTTAATTTCGTTATATAACCTACTGCTGTGATTTTTTTCACACATCCAAAACCAACCATTTAGCTGGCATGGGGGGGGGGACACTTGACTCTAACAAAAATTAGCACTTTAAAGCTTAATATTTTGCAAACGGATCCCTGAATCCAAAAATGGTGTTCACAAACTCATTCATTTTGTAAGACCTTTCCAATGATACCCCACATTATGGGATAAAAAAATAAAAAATAAATCATCACCACTTTACGTGTATGGGAGGTACCCTAAAAAAATATGTTTTTCATAATTTTATTTTACCACTTTATAGGCGTAATTAATATGTATACCTATGTCAAATTACAGTTTTCTAGTACTAAGGGTCTCGGAGCTAGACCGCGAATAGACAGACAGACAGACAGACGGACATGACGAAACTATAAGGGTTCCTTGTTTAATACGGAACCCTAAAAACTGATCCCGGATTGAAACAGAAAAAAAAATAATATATATATATATATATATTGCCGGAATCAGAAAAAAAGGCGCGTCTGCCTGATATATAACTCAAATCTGGAAAAAATATTAGATGCGTCTTTTTTCCATCGGAGGCAGAACTGAATGGTATTTTTTTTTTTATAAATGTTTTTTCTGTTCTTAATTAAGGGTCCCGCAGTCAGGCGCGACGCGACGGTGTGACGCGACTCTGGTAGAACAATTTCCATGAAGTTTTCAAATAGGTAAATTATTCTACTAGAGTCGCGCCAGCATCTATTAGGTACCTATCATAAAGGTCCCGAGTCTTTACGATAGGTAGGTAATCCTATACAAATAGCTTCAGTATATTATAATAATAATTATAATGCATGAAATGCAGGCCAAAAAGTACAATGTACAGACGCCAGCACATCAAGCTACCCGAAACTGTCAAATTTTCCCTGATTGGGAAAATTTGACTTTGAACCTTAGACATCAGCGATAAAGTTGAAAATCTATTAAATAAGTTTGTCAGATTATAGTAGCTTGATGTGCTGGCGTCTGTACCTACCTACACCTACTAAATACTTAAGACTCATCAACAATTTACCATCTTGTGCAATAAATACACAGTACTTACTGCTATACTATAAGTAGGTAGGTACCGTTTATGCATTCTGCCAATATTGTTCCCAGTGCTGGGACACATGCTTCTTCTCTTTGATCCACCTCGCGGACCCAGTGACCCCGCGGACTTTCATATTATCACATAACTACGTCATTTTGTCACAAGTACCGGTAGATGCACACAATATGCTGATGTGACCTTAAAAGGACGCCATAGTACTGGTTCACCATGTTTTTAGAAAGTTCCCAACTAGCAAAATACCCTTACAAACAAAAGCTTGTAAGAGCTATAGTTTCATATAAGGTTTATATGTGTTCTGATTAAGCCAGAAACTCTTATAGTAATATTTTATAAGTCTATTTAAGTATTAAGAGCATTCATACTTGTAACATTATTCTTATAGACATATATAAGAAAACGTTGTAAAATATTAATGAGAGCAGTGGCATTATAAGCGCCTTTTACAAGTCTAATTGCCTTTGATTCTTAATTAAAACTTATAAATACATTTTATAAGTACATTAATCTTAAAAGTGACTATACTAAGTGTTTTATTAGACAGGAGTCTAATAAAACACTTAGTATAGTCACTTATAAATACTAGTGTTTTATTAGTGTGATTTATCTCACCTAAGACATATTAAAGAATAGTAGCCCTACAAGATCTTAAACTTGTACCTATAATGACTTCATTGTCTGGATTGCTTTTACTTATTAAGGAACCCTAAAATTTGGTGAAGTACGTCCAAAATGACATATACGGACAAAATTACACACCGGCCTTTTTTCGAAATTGGCTGGCTACAATACTGAAGTTATCATATATCATGTGATGTTGCCCATGTTGGCATACCTGTCAAGTTTTTAGCGCCATTGGCTCAGTCATGCTGGTGTACCTAGTACGAGCAGTAAGGCCGTGTAGACAATGGTTTTTGGTTTAATTTGACTTTTACGAGTGCGATAACCTTACATAAATATATAAGGAAATACTAATATAAGGAACTCGTGGCTAAGTAATAACAGCCGCACGGGTCGATCTACCAGGTTAAGCTACGCTTGCCGGAGTTGGCCTGTGGATCTTTACATACCGAGACTCCTCCGTGCCTCGGAAAGCACGTTAAGCCGTTGGTTCCGGCTGTCATTTGTGGATCTATGACAGTCGATACGAGTCGTCAGAAGCCCGAAAGTCTGACACCAGTCTTACCCAGGGGTATCGTATTACCCAGTTATTGGGTTGTGGAGGTCAGATAGGCAGTCGCTCCATGTAAAATGCTGGTATTCAGCTGCATCCGGTAAGACTGGAAGCCGACCCCAACGTAGTTGGGAAAAGGCTAGGCAGATTTAATTAAAATAATAATATAATGAAAGACATATTTTTGAAAAGGCCCGTGAAAATAATGTTATTCAAATTTCAAAAATAATCGAGAAAAAGAACTTCGTAACCTAATAATCGCATAAAGTGCGTGACAAACTAGCTTTACACACTAGCGTTTTGTATGAAAATGAAATAAAATATAATACTTTCGTTTTTACGCGACTTTTTACTATCTTCGCAAAGTTTCTCTTAAGCTCATGGCTCCGGCGGTTTGTGATTACACTCTTATTAGGAGATTACAAAGAGGACTGCAAGCGATATTACACTTAAAATAGTATTAGTAAGAGGACTTTAAGATTATTTGCTCTTAAAGCATACCCTTGGAAGTCACTTGTAAGTTTGTTTTCATTACAAAAGTATCAGCAAGAGTTTTATAAGTGTGAAAATACACTTCGCGAGACCATTACAAGGCAATTGTAAGGGGAATACACTTATAAAGTGCGCCCAAATCCACACTTATGTGTCTATAATTGTAATATAAGACTGAAAAAATATGGTCTTGGGATATTTGTAAGATTATTTTCTGCTAGTTGGGTTGACTTATCTCGCTCGCACGACACCATAAGATAATTTCCCGTCTTGCTCTACACATATGAGAACAGCTTCATTCACTTATTCTAGGCTTAGATGTCGTACGCAAGGTGCGTCTGCGCAAAAAATAAGAAAAACAAACAAAATAAATACGTGAAACAGTGCTACAAATACAACATGGAAAACGATACTGTAAGTTGTATTTATTCTTTACTACTTTAAACAATTCTAAATCAAATAGACAATTGTATATACTTACATCTCATAGAGCTTAAGGGGGAAGTGTCAGGGTAGCCCGCGAAATTAAAATTTTCTTACGTTTTTTGCATTTCGCTGGTCAGTGTCAGGTTTTATGTTGATTAAAATATGATTCGCGGCCGTAACAAATATGGCTTTACTCAATTATAATCATTACAGTCAGTAATAGTGATTAAGAAGAAGATAAAGGTGTTAAATGTCATAATTTCATGAAATCAACACATTTGACACCTTTGCTAATTTATGGAGTTGTATTGCTGAGCAGTGGTGGCCCAGTGAGAGCAGTGGTGGCCCAATGGTAACGGCCGTGACTTACGAGTTGTAGGTCGTAGGTTCGAACCCAGACAGGCGCTTTACTTTGTGTAAATTATTTCATCACCACTGCTCTCAAAACGGTGAAGGAAAACATCGTGATGAAACCGGCATGTCCTAGAACCAAAAATTCGAAGACATGTGACATCTACCAACCCGCACTGGGCCCGCGTGGTGGATTACTGCCCACTCCCTCTCACAGAGAGGAGGCCTGTGTCCCTGCAGTAGGAACATTTATAGGCTGATGATGATGATATTTGTTACGTCCGCGAATCATATTTTAATCAACATAAATTCAAATTCAAAATTCAAATTCAAAATAATTTATTTCAGGAATACACCCATATGAAATTCACGACAGATTACAAATTCAATTAATTAATACAATTTATACATTATTATAAAACAATAAAAAAATACAAAAAATTAATAGTAAAGTATTATTTTAGCTGGAATATTAATTGCCATATACGCAGAAATAATTAACCTCGTATATGGCCCTCAATAAAACCTGACACTGACCTGCGAAATGCAAAAAACGTAAGAAAATTTTAATTTCGCGGGCTACCCTGACGCTTCCTCCTTAATCTGACATAGATAACTTGGTAAACATTAAGTAGGGTGGGTACCTACCTAGGTACCATAAGTTAGAAAAAACTTAGACTCGTGGAATAGGCATCTTTTTAGGGTTCCTTACCTTAAAAGAAAAAAACGGAACTCTTATAGGATCACTCGTGTGTCTGCCTCTGTCTGTCCGTCTGTCACAGCCAATTTGCTCCGAATCTAATGGACCGATTAAGTTTAAATTTGGTACATATATGCATTTCTATGACCCAAACACAAACGTGTAACGTAAATATATGAATTTTGGATATAGGGGTCACTTATGCGGGCAAACAAGAAAATTTTGCTAACAGTAACGTGTGACATATCAAATAAAAGGGCTTGTTGCGAGGATCTTAAATTTATTTTTATATCATTTTAAAATAAATAATTTTAAAGATATTTAAGAAATTCGATGAAAATTTACCACACCCCTTATCTCCGAAAATACCGGACCTAAAATTTTGAAAAAAATACATAGTATGGCTCTTTACTCATAGTTTACTGGAAAACCTATAAAAAGTCTATGGTCTTAAAATAACATCGTAAATCTCTCAATATTGTGCGTACAAACTTATATTTGCAGTTGGAATGTATGGGAGACCATATATTTCAACTACAATGTTAAATTTGTATTTGGGATAAATTCATCCCAATTACGGAACCCTTCATTGTGCGTAGTCCGACACGCACTTGGCCGGTTTTTATCTTGATATGTTGAATTTGTTGTTTTACTTCAATTGAAAGCTCTGTCAATATAATTATATCCAGCCACGGATCTAGAATATTTTTGAGGCGGGGCAAAAATTACCGTTCGCCGCTAATGTTTTATGGAGATGCGCTATGTTAGCCCTCGAAATTCAAATTTTCTCACAATGACAATTTTGGCAGCAACATATTAATCAAATTTTATCGATCGATAATAATACGCCAATCCAACAGGGGCGCCAAAACTGTTGTAAAAAGAAAAAATAAAAAGAATATACCTAAATATGTGCTGCGCATCTCATTTATTGCAAAGTTGCGGTGTGCTAGGTGGTGCACTTGTCTGCTACTTACCTACATCCTACATATTCGTACATACAAAAACAAATATTCGAATGCATTAAAAGCGCTCATGTAAATCAAAAAGCTCAAAATTACCCTATCCTTAACTGAACGCTATCCTTAAAACTTCAACACGAAATAAGTTAGCCTAAATCACAGGATACAATAAGGCTATCCTATAGTTTTCCTATTTCTAATGAAACCTCCATGAAGAGAATTCGAGCTTAACACTTTCCGGGACATAAACGCCCGTAGACGTCATAACAAAACTTCTATTGTGTCTCGTTCAGTGTCTCGGAACGTGTTAACCTTGGTTACTCGTGTCAGACTACCCCGAATTCATGATTTTGGGCAGGAGTTTTCAGGGACAGGTACAGTTATTTGAACTTATTTTTTTAGGGTTCCGTACCTCAAAAGGAAAAAACGGAACCCTTATAGGATCACTCGTGTGTCTGTCTGTCTGTCTGTCCGTCTGTCTGTCTGTCTGTCTGTCCGTCTGTCACAGCCAATTTACTCCGAATCTAAAGAACCGATTAAGTTGAAATTTGGTACACATATGTATTTTTGTGACCCAAACACGAATGTGTAACGTAAATAAAAAAAAATTGAATATAGGGGTCACTTTTGGGGGAAAACAAGAAAATTAAAAAAAAAAAGTTATGCTAACAGTACCGTGTGACATATCAAATGAAAGGACTTATTGTGAGGATCTTAAATATATTTCTAAATAATTTTAAAATAAACATTTTTAAAGATATTTAACAAATTCAATGAAAATTGACCATTCCCCCCCCCTTATCTCCGAAACTACTGGACCAAAAAATTTCAAAAAAATACATAGTATGGCTCTTTACTCATAGATTACAGGAAAACCTATAAGAAGTCTATGGTTTTAAAATAACACGGTAAATCTCTCAATATTGTGCGTACAAACTTACATTTCGTCGCTCGGCATCCAATAGGCCCATCTCTCTAGCTACTATAATATCAATATCAAAAGTGTTTGACAGTCTGCATATTACACAAATAAATAAAACTGTAAATGTTCATGACAACTAATTCGGGTTTTGGCGTGGTTTCTCAACAGAAAGTGCAGTGTTGTGTCTTAAGCATACTGTCACATACTATACTTATACACAGCGTGGGACGCCGATTTATGCTAGCTTCCTCGACTTATTCAAGACTTGATTTGGTTGCTTATGACGTATTGTGGAGAAAGATGGAGAAGGATAGGTTGCCAATGGAGCTTAAAAACATTTTTAAATATTGGTACCTATGGTAAGCAGATCAATAGTGTACGATGGGCTGGAACTTTTTCCAGGCCATACAGGTTGGAATGCGGGGTGAGGCAGGATTGGCGAGCTCAGCAGCACCAGAATGGGTTGCTATACAGTGTGATTCTTCATAATGTGCCCATAACGAAATGAGGGAATCTATGCTTAATTTTAACGACAGAAAAATATTTTAAAAATCTAAATATATTTTTTTTACTTTTATGGAATAATAAAAAATTGTAATAAAACTGTGTTACTTTTAAACTGAATCAGCTATCGTGATGAAACAAACTCCATAATGATTGAAAGTAAGTAGGCGTCCACATAAAATTAAAATTGAGAAAAAAAACTACCCTCAATTGAAAATAAACATGTTTTTTTAGTTAAAATCTGTATTTTTTTCATAAATTTTTACAGTAATTGTAAAATTTATGAATAAGATGCCCAAGAGAATAAAAAAAAAACAAAAAAAAATTTTGACCATTTTTCCGTCGGTAAAATTAAGCATAGATTCCCTCATTTCGATATGTGCACATTATGAAGACACACTGTATAGGTGGTATTTGTGTAAATAATATTAGCTTTGCAGACGATATGGTGCTTCTGAGTGCCAGCTAGTATCCCATAGACAAAAACTGTTAGTCGCAAAACTTTCTGAGTGACCTGGTAAAATAAGCTAAAGTACATAAGTTTACTAACGCAATGAGTCCTTGTTACTTGAATAAAGAAAAATATATGGATGACTATTTTTTTTGAACGACGTTTTCTAAAAATGAAACCTAGCTAGATCGATTTATCGCTCCCGAAACCCCCTGCATACTAAATTTCATAAAAATTCTTTGAGCCGTTTCAGAGATTCAGGTTATATAATATATACATATATACAAGAATTGCTCGTTTAAAGGTGTTAGATTTTTATTTTTTCTACACGTTCAAATAAGTGATCCTGCAATTAAAAAAAACGTGAAAAATTACACATTCGCGGTATTGGATGCCGAGCGACGATTTGCAGTTGGAATAATTGGGATAAATAAATTCATCTCAACTACGGAACCCTTCATTGTGCGTAGTCCGACACGCACTTGGCCGGTTTTTTTTAATTTGTACTTACACCTAACAAATAAATTTAAAAATAACTGTAAAGTGAAGCACCATTCACTTTCAGTTTTGTTAGCTAGAGTGACTTAGTGAACGAAAAAGTATCAATTTTTTATTTTTTATTATAGGTCGATCATCTGTTTATACATTTACGATATATTTTCTTTCCAGGTCCTTTCAAAGTGTGAGGAAAAGGACGATGAAGCTCTGAATAATAATGTAGAAGTGAAAGTCAAGAATTCAAACGATAAAATTATTAAAGAAGATGCAAACGTAGACCCTAATAAAAGCACTAAGCCAAAAAAGTCATATACAAAATTTTTTTTCCTCATTTGCATAGTTGGGATATTGTCGGGAATTCTTATAAAGATTGTTGGTGTCAACCGAGGTCTAGAAAGACCAAAATATTGGGTTTATTCCAACACTTTAGATGCAAATAACAGAAATGGTATTCTAAAACATGTGCATTTAGTGCTAGAAAGATTAGGATACGAGAAAACTACAAATGAAACTCCATGGAACTTGCTATGGTCATATACCACCCCTTTTAGTGATGTGGACCTCACAAAACTCTTTGATCATCAAAAAGTGAACCACTTTCCCGGCTCAGGAATCATATCTTCTAAAGTCGAGTTGGCGACTTTTAATTCAAAGTACATACCAAAGGCCTTTAGATTACCAACACATAAAGAAGAGTTCTTGAAGTACGCAGCTGAGAACAACAATTCGTTGTTTGTACAAAAGCAAAACACACATAGACACGTGTATGTGAAGAACGTGAGCGACATAGATATGAGCAGCGGGAAAACTTTTGTACAAGAGTACGTACCAAAGCCATTCTTAGTGGATGGACACAAGTTCGATATTGGCGTGTATGTGGTACTTAAGTCAGTGAACCCCCTACGAGTTTATTGGTACAAAGGCGATGTGCTCTTCAGGTAATTGTTTACTTGATTATTTTAATTGACAAAGAAACTGATTTTCATTTTCTCACATGCTTTCAGAATACATGAAATTCTATCATATTCTAAAAACAAATATCATTGTGTTGCATTAAGGTCTGCTCTTTACATTATAGATTCTGCTTGGAGAAATACTATCCGTTTGATCCAACTATTTTGAATAAGTATATCGTTGGTGACGACTACATGCCTATTTGGGAGGTACCCTCTCTGAAGCACTCCTACACTAATCTGGGACACACCATGAAGGAATCCTTCGACATCTACGTCAGGTCTACGGTAAGAGCAGGGGCGTATTTACCCTAGGGCCAAAAGGGCCATGACCCGGGGTGGCAGGCTGCGAGGGGCGGCGCAAGCCGCACCTCGCGCTACAATATTTGAAGCAGAATTTTTTTTAAAATTAAGTGAATGCCATAAAATTCCAAAAAGTATACTTGATTGATCTCCGCCCTGGGGGCGGGCGAAGGAATCTGTCTGACTCCTACTGACAAAAAACCACCCCTGTGTTACCTTCCCATACTTGGACCGGGGATCATGAGATCTTGTGCGCCTTTCATGATCCCCGACTGGCGGCACCAGTCGAGGATTATCAACCTCTCGATCTCTCTCAATAGTTCAGGTTTGGCGGATACGATTCTGCCATCATCGGCCTTCATTGTCGCAAGCTGCCTATGCCCAATAGACAAATCTCTTGCAAAGACCTTGGAGCCCTTGTTCCGCTCTATCACGTCCTTAATACGGTCCGTATTAAGTTATTTAAGTGAGCGCTTTTCAAGGACTAAGAGATCCGTCTATTGAGCCGCCGGTATTCGAGCGCATCGTCTGAAAACTGCAAGATCATCTCGTACCTCTCCTTCATGAGCTGTAAAGAAGCACCAGAGTTTCTTGTTTCAATTTGTACGACGGATCTTGAAGATCTTTTCCTTCACCGTTTTTGAAACAAGTTTATCACTTGTTTACAATTACAATACGCACATGAATCCGAAAAGTCAGAGGTGCATGCCTTGAGTTCGAACTCGAGACCTGTGACTTGGCAGCCCGCCGGTCACACTACTAGGCAATCACTGCTGTTGAATAAATGGTGTTTATTTCTTTATATGGGCTTTTTACTTTTTCCATTCACTATCGGACACAGCTGGATTTTATTTTATAATTAAAAGTATTTGCTTTTTCCGTTAATTTTTGGGGCGGCTAACCTTACAGGCCCAGGGCGCTGAATCTTAAAATACGCCACTGGGTAAGAGCATAAAGTAATGTGGAACCTTCAATGCCACTGACAAGACTTTGAATTTCCTTTCAGATTTCTAGTTAAATAATTAATAATCTTTGTGTCGCAAGGTGATTCAATGCCCGTTGATAATAATTGAATAATGATCAATTAATAATGATTGAGACCCTCGCTCTAAGGAAGACCGGGACGGTAGTGTTGGATTTCTACCGACATAAACCACAAAAGGACCATCTTGTGCTTTGAAAACTTTTTAATGCAACATTTGAAGTGCTGAAAGATTTGGTTGCTAAACAGTCCACGTCACCGCGAACTATCATTATTGGTGTCCGCGCCCCAGTATGCAGGGTCAAAATAAATTAGCCAGCAAAACTCCGCGGAAGTGAAGGGTATCGATATCTCAACATGATAAAACAAAAAAAAATAAAAGTTTGATGATAATTTGATTTGGGTTAGCGACTATATGAAGTGTAGAAGAGTTGTATTGGGATGCTCTTAGGACAGCACGGCTGGATGCTGTCCTAAGAGCATTTCAAAATCAAATATCAAATATTTTACTGGAACAAAAACAGTACCCTAATTGCGTAACTCATTTTCGTAAACAATTTCGCGAAATTTGTTTCATTTTGGCATTTCAACAACATTAATTGCGTTATTTACGTTGTTGAACAGATTTTTT
The DNA here is from genome assembly GCA_963680765.1 of Agrochola lychnidis. Taxonomy (NCBI): domain Eukaryota; kingdom Metazoa; phylum Arthropoda; class Insecta; order Lepidoptera; family Noctuidae; genus Agrochola; species Agrochola lychnidis. The sequence goes on along the minus strand of OY796865.1, from coordinate 20,650,867 downwards.
TTCCAACTTATGAAGCAATGGATTAGAAATCTGTTTCAAATCGAAACAAATTGTGATTGTGTTGTATTACGCAATTAGGGTGCCGGTTTACAATTTTTTGTGTTTGTTAACAGGTACATTAGTTTAAAAAAAAATTGTGTTGCAGCCATTAGCGCCAACCTCCGAGAGCCGAGACTTCGGCGTTCCAACATTAATAACATTTATAATACAAAAACAATAAATTAAAAATAAATTTGATACAAAAGAACCTAAAGTAAGTAGGTATATCAACTATTTAACCAAACTAAAATATAATTAATTATGATTTCAAAACAACTCTTCTAGACCAGTGGACCGTATGGCTGGACTCTTAATCTCGCAGGGTTATTGGGTAGTGATGACCCCTATGCCAATGGTGCCGATTCCCTTGTTCACAAACTAAACTAAATTTAAGTTCAGTGCATCTTTTTCTTTCTATTTCATTAAGAAAAGGACAGAAGATAAATTTTAGTTAAGTCCTGTCAAATTAATCAACGCCTCCTTTTCTTAATGAAATAGAATGAAAAAGATGCACTGAACTTAAATTTAGTTTAGTTTGTGAACAAGGGAATCGGCACCAATGTCAATCATTATCGAGTAATTTGACATATTATTTAAGTATTTTAAAATGAATAAAATAATAACATAAAATGTCAAATGAATCGAAAATTGTTGACATTTGCATATAAGGGGTAATTTGGTTGTAAATAACCTCTCCTACATCCCCTTAATAAATTGTCGACATAATTATAATCAATAACCCTGTACCTATTTTGAATTAATCGTTTCAACACCGGTGTACTTACCTATATAATATAATTGGATAATTCAAAGCATTTATTTTCGAAAAATAACATTTCATAACATAACATATAGGCTCATTTATCTATCGCGATTTATTGCAATCGACGTCTTCTCAGTTCATCGGCCAGATGTATATTAGTTTTGTCTTGGTAGGGCTGCTCCATCGTCGAAGCCGAATAACCTGGCTATTGGTTTAAATTTATGCCTTGTGCCGCGAATGCACATGCTGGTGGCACGGATTATTGAGATGATGATTCTTGATCTTAGCCAACTCATCTCTACACTCATGGGCCTGTTCCAGTGGTCGGCGATTGCAGCTCCAAGATGTTTTATGAAGGTTGACATTTTTGGGGCGAAGATTCCGTCAACAGATGCAACAAGGAGGGTGAATGTCGCATGTCGCATTTCGCAAGCGTTTGTATATTTCCTTATTTTTTCTTCTTCGGCGGATTTTCGTACGGAGCCAACAGGGCGTGAAATATAAGAAGGAGCGTCTACGACACGGATTTCAAATAACGCCTCCCTCTGAGCATCCCAAACGCCTCGGCAGGAAAGGTCTCCACGAAGTCCGCAATCTGCTTCGGAGATTATGGGTTCTTTGACTACTTTTCCCCATGCGTATTGACATAAGTCGCAGAATAGGTCCCTAATTTCATTGTGACGACATGTTATTGGTCTAATTCCTTTTTACAACATAGAGCATGATCAACGTTGAAATCATCGCAGCCACAGCCATCACATGATTTTGGCATAGAGACTGGTAATCTGTGGTAACGTAATGCAAGTGCGTCTCTGAACTCTAATGGGGATAGATCGAAATGATCTTTCTTAGTAGGTATGACAGATAGCCAGTTGGAGGATTTTGTTTTCATTTTTGTCGAAATTGATCGTTCAATCGCTCTTCTCTTGATAGGGGAGAGTTTGACCAAGATGGTGTCCAAGAGTTCGTCATCAAGAGTGTCTTTCTCTTTGCGGCTTTCTTTTTGTGCATCTGTTGCCAATTGGCAACAACGGTCCCCTAACGGTTAAGGGATTTATGATGTTGAGAGAGGTCTATATGTGTGTTTTCTATCAAAGCTCTTGAGAGGATTGTGCAACCTTTTTTTGAATATACATAATTTATATTTGTCATTTTTGATAGAGCGGAAATTGCTAGATCACCTTTGTGAACGGGTAGAGAGAATAAGTCAGCTTCCAAGGGTGTGATATCGCTTCTTAGTAGAGTGGGTAAAAAATTAGTACGCAGTGTGTTTGTTAGCGGTTCGAAGTTTAGTGACCTATATTATTTAAGGGTAGTATTTAAACGAGTGACTGTAAATTAAAGTTTTAAGTGACAAATATAATTAATTTACGTTATAGTATTACTAAGTGAGCGACTGACTACGAGTGACGAGAATTCAACAGAACAGCAACTCACAAACACTAATTTGAGTTACATAAACCACAAAATGAGAAGCTTCATAATATTTAAAAAAACGAATGACAAATGCCTTTTCCTACTCATAACTGCATAGTTAAGTGATTGTTTACAGTTATTATCCTTGTGGTAAATAACGCTACCTAATTCGCTGGTCACAGTTAAATGATAAATGATAGGTGAAGGATGTCCCTTTTCGAGATATGATTTTTTTAATATTCTAACCTAACTTTCGAATTTTCGGAAGGACTTTTATATAAGGGTACATATGCATGTATATTTGTGAAGGGGGAGGGGGTAGGAGTTCCCCCTACATTTTTTTTAACCTATCCTGTTCTAATCTAACCTGTCCGAGTCGGATTGCCCCAAATCCCGAGCTCGCTTCGCTTCGCTCGCTCTTGCTTCCTTTACCCAACCAACTGACAGACTATGTGAAGTGTCATATGACAACAGAAAATAGGGTCAGTTTTACGTTTGGTTTCACTTATCGGCAATATTCGGTAAATTATTATAACTGTTAATTTAATAGCGCTAATTTTAATTGGCGAAATATATGTCATAAAATGAATAATGCATGAAAAGTATCTAAATTATCAAATATACGTATATATTTCATAATTAATATGAAGTAAAACATTTTAGTGCGTTGATCTTACGTAAAACTAAACGTCCAGTGTCAAGGCAAATTAGGGATGGGAAGTGAAAAAAATATATCGACATTTATCGTATCGATATTTTTAAACAGTATAATTATCGAGTGAAAAATGTCGATATATCGTCAGTTTTTGCATGATTATTCATACATAAATCCTCAAAGCATATTCAAGCTTTGTAAAAAAGAATATACGAAAATAGAAGAAAATAGTATTTTTATTAATGCTCGAGCCTAAACAATTATACAGTAGTCATCAGATATGGACATTAGGAGTAGAAGCCGTTTGACAGGCGAGCACATCAAACAGAGGTGTTTGATGTGCTCGCCTGTCAAACGGCTTCTATTGCCGGGTACTGTTAGATTCACGGCTGAAGCAACTCTTTCCGATGACACCGAAGAAGCCTGACAAATTAGGTATTTAAGGGCAACTTCTGAAAGAACCGGCGTGAAATGCTGGCAATTTATCCAAATTTTTAAAGGATCAGCTTTTCTCTCAAGGAGAGGTTGATCGAGGACTCACACTGATGGTTTAATAGAATTAGTATTTTCGTGCACGCAGTCTTACTGTTGTATTGCATTTCATAAAGATTGTGGCGGAATTTTTTAAAGTTAACGATACGCGAAGAGCATGCAAGGAGTATTTAATAACATTAAACACGAAACCAAAGTTGAGTTAAAAAAAAAATCTAAATTGATACGAATTCGATACTCTAAAATAAATATCGATATATCGCGATTAAAAATATCGACGATATATATCGATAATTGTATGGAAAAATATCGATATTTTATATATCGATATTTTTTGCCCATGCCTAGGCAAAATGTCAAAGTGACAAAATATTGCTAAATTACGATTTTGTTTATTTTTTTTCTCGTAAACTATTTATCAGCACAGCTAAAAATTTTACGTGGAGGCTTCTAATAATATGATCTTTCTGTAAAATAAATATGGACTTCTAACCCGTGGGATGGTAAACTAAAACTCAGCCTTCGATCGTTTTATAATTCCTCATTATTTAATTGCAGGGCAAAGATCCGACCGACATGTGGAAGAATGTGCAGATGGCTATTGCGGAAATATTCTTTGCAAAAGAGGAAGTCCTCATTGACAATGTGAGTACCTTCTCGTCACGCGCGTTTACTATTGAACTCTATATGCAACGTGTGTTCGTCCACAATTTATTGTCCTTTATATCAGCGGCCCGACTGCCTTGTAACCCGACGTTCGCACGGACGTAATAAAATCGCGGCGGGATTTTATTGCGCACTGGATTTTCAATTCTCAGTGTTAAGGCGCCTCCCCGACCAAAACGCCGCGCTAGCCGTTTTTTGTGCAGTTTTTAGGAGCTATCTACCTGTTATTCAAAAAGTAATATCAACTTAATAAAAATACATTAAATTTCTACATATTCTTGATTCCAAAACTGTACAATTTTTTTTTTTTTAATTGCGTGTATATTTCATTAAATCTCCTTCCAACGAAACCATAAAAATGAGAAATAACGATTGATAACATGCGTCTCCTCGTAAAGTAAACATTATTTAATTTTGCTACTAACACTAATGGATAGACAATTTAATAACGAACATTTTGTAACAAATTTTTTTTTGAAAAGGCCAAATTCTGATTTTATTCAGATTTTATCCTAAAATATGGGCATATTTACCAGTGTAACTCATACATCCCGAACCGAGATTCAGTATGCCGCAAGGTCTCGAGGGGGAAACACGTATCGTTCGTTACCGCGTCGGTCACGTGATCGAACAAGTGCACACAGTCACATTATCAGATGTGAAACATCTATCTATAGCGGCGGGTCAGACCAAATGTTGGCTGTTGGCGCCCCATATTTATTGCCTGTCGTAAACTATCCTTTTTTTTGTTAGTTTATTTACTGCGAAAGGAAATGTTTGTATTTAGAACTACAGAGTTTTGCGAAAAGATGCTACTGTTTTGTAAACACACAAATGCAAGAAAATTGAATAAATTTGGTCAAAATCAAAATCCAAGATGGCGGCTGCATTTTTTTTATTTTTGACATTTTTTTTTCATGTCATAGTCAAATGGTCGTCTACGCGAACTAGTGCGCTTTCGACTCTAGACATGGGTCGTACTTGCAAAATCGAACACCAGGGCTTCCAAGTACGTCCACCTTTAAAACCAGCGCCAAAACCCAGAGCTCGAAATACTTTTAAGTATTTTCTTTCTGAATCGAAAATAGATTCGTAAATTCATACAAATAAGGAGTAAAATCGCGTATGCAAAAAAGGATACTTCCAACTTCCAAGCCTTGGTAGAAGAAAAATACTTGCATAGAATATTGGTCTCTAATGTATAAATAAAGATATAGATTATATAAATAAAGAGCACAATCGCGTTTACAAAAAAAACTTCCAAAACCTATAAAGTAAAAATACTTGCATAGAACATTGATCCGTAACGTAATATAAATAAGGAGCACAACCGCGTTTACAAAAAAATACGCATGTTCCCTTTCAAAATATATCCGATCGTGATAACATTTGTGAATGCCGTGTTGTGCAGTGGTTTCTTATCTCATTATCTGTTACGATGCCTCATTGAAGTGGATAACAATTAAAATTCTATTGTGTCTCGTTAATGACAGTTGAAAGGTAATAAAAATCGAAGCCAAACTAGAAATTTTATAAACAGAACCGCTTATCATGTATCAGCACAAGTAGTTACTATATTTGTGTTGAAAACCAAAAACAAAAAATCGTATAATATTTCTTGCCTTTACTACGTTATTTTTGTTTTCTATATCACAGCGACTATATTATTTTTGCAGAAAATAGGTACAGACGCCAGCACATCAAGCTACTACAATCTGTCAAATTTATTTAATCGATTTTCAACTTTATCGCTGATATCTAAGGTTCAAAGTTGATTAGGAAAATTTGACAGTTTCGGGTAGCTTGATGTGCTGGCGTCTGTACATTGCTTCTTAACCACTACCTATACTCCATTTGAAATAAGATTAGACATTTAACTAAACCTTTTTTACAGTTCGTTCAACCAATTTTGACTTCTATTGCGTTGGTAGCATGACAAATGGCAGCTGCAGTATAGAATAGAATAGAATAGAATAGAATATATTTATTTGCTTTGAAACATGGTACATTAAGGTCTTATAATATAGTTACGATCTTACATGTTTCGCCATGGACTGGCATACAAATATTTAAATATGTTATATGTATAAATTTTATATACTTAACACATTTTTTTTTTTAATTATTATCATAACATGTTTAATAACATTGGTTATTACACTTATTACGGTTTCGTATCTATTTAAACACTTAACAATAATAGATTTAAAGTAATATAATTAAAACTCATTGTTTTATCTTATATTTATCTGTTACTTTTTTATCAAAAAATTCTTTTACACTATAAAAACAATTACCAATAAGCCATTTGTGTAGTTTGGATTTAAAGTGTTTTAGAGGGAGTTCTCTTATTTCTTTTGGAATATTGTTGAAAATTTTTATTGCTGTGATAAAGCTATTTTTATGACATAATGTGCTTTGATGTGAAGGAATTCTTAGGCGTGTTGGGTCTCGACGGGTATATTTTGAATGCAAGTCGCATGTTATAAAAAAATTTGAGTGTTCTTTCACAAATACACCAGCTTGCATTATGAGAAGACCTGTTAAGGTTAAAAGTTTTAATTTTTTATAGAGAGGTCTGCAGGATGTTAAAGGACTGATACCGCAGATTGCTCTTAGGCATTTTTTCTGCACTAGGAAGGCATCATTTATATTCGTCGAGTTCCCCCAGAGTAGGAGCCCATACCTGAGTAAAGAGGAAACATACCCGTGGTAAGCTGTAAGTGCAACAGCTTCACTCGCGGTACGTCTTAAACGTTTAAGAGCAAAAACAAATTGGTTTAGTTTCTTGCAGACGTGCTCTATGTGTAATTTCCAGTTACAATACTTGTCTAGAATAAGTCCAAGAAATTTAAATTCAGTAACTTCGTTAATTTGTTGTCCTTGACAATTAACTATAAATGCTTTTTGTTTAGAATTGTAGTTTTGAAAATTTATATATTTGGTTTTATTTAGATTTGCATAAAGATAATTATTTTCGAGCCATTTTAAAACTTGGTTTACTGTTTCATTAAGGTTTTTTTCATGATTTGTTTCTGATTTACTATCATTCGTCACAATTACCGATATGTCGTCAGCAAAAAGTATGCATTGTTGTTGTAAAGCTGTAGGTAAATCGTTGATGTAAATGAGGAAAAGCAAAGGGCCAAGTATGCTTCCTTGGGGTACTCCTGATACGGTTTGACTATATTCAGAACTATATGATGTGGTCTCGTTATTTGCGTTTAGTTTACTTATTTCTACTTTTTGTTGACGGTTAAATAAATAGCTAGTAATCCAATCAACAACTATTCCTCTAATTCCGTAGTTATTGCATTTTTGTATGAGTAAATCGTGGTTAACAAAGTCAAAGGCTTTGCTCATGTCAAAGAAGATGACAGATACTGGAACGCGTTTATCTAAATTTTCAATTACAGATTTTATCAGTTTAAATGCTGCTAAAGTAGTCGATTTTCCCCTTTGAAACCCGTTTTGTTCCTCTTTTATAATCTGAAATTTTTCTAAATAATTTATGAGTCTACGATGCATGACTTTCTCAAAGATTTTTGATAAGTTAGATATAAGTAAACATTGGTATTGTAACCACTTTTTTGCTTTTAATGCCATCCTTATGCCTACGGTATAGAAGTCAAAATCGGTTGAACGGACTGTAAAAAAGGTTTGTTTAAATGTCTAATCATCATCGCGTAGTACGGCCGCTGTATCTTGTGACGAGATAGTGATGTGGTTGTGCAGATCCACTAACGTAGGCTATCGACAAGAATGTCGATTGTCGTATGAATATAAATTGCTGTTAAAGTTTATTGTTCAATTTGTCAACCGTAGCCCGGTTGGAAGACTAATGTGAAATCTTGTTTTAGTAATTTTGATTTCCTCATTTTGTTTAAATTTTTAACTTACTTATTATTATTTTTTTGTTACGTATATTGTTTATTTATATCACGTTATTATAATGTTTATCGTTTTTATATATTGTATTTTCAGGAACTCCCAAAATTTTTAATACTATAATTATTGGGAGAATCGATAACTTTCCGATTTAGTCAATCACTAGCGTAGTAAAATAAATCGTTTCTGCAAAGCTAAACAATAGTGAATGATGTTTTAGTGTGAGTAAGTTGTGCGGTGCATGGTAAATGTACGCTGTGATTCATGGAATAAGGTTTATAATTGACTAAACTGAGTGAAGTGATTCGTAAGTTGTTCGCCAGATGGCGCTAGTAATATTTTACGAAGTATTGTAGAGGTGAGGTGCGGCAAAGAGGGACCGATTGCTCAAGGTCTCTTGGTCAGGGCCCAGCCTTAAGCCGAGCGTTGAGAATCCAACGCGCTGGGACGCATTTCGTCCCAGCGCGTTGAAAAATACACTGTTGGATTTTTAACTCTCGGTGTCAATTTTTTTCGTCCACTGGATTTTCAACGCTCTGTGCGTTGAAAATCCAGTGGACGAAAAAAAATCGCCGCGGAGCGAGCATGATGTCCTATAGTTACTGAGTTCGATCCCCAGGTCGGGCAAAGTGTTATTGGGTTTTTACAATACTTGGGTAATTCTCAGTAGCACCTTGGGGTCTAGATTTTTGCCGCTCGCTCCCGGTTACAAAAGGTAACTGACGAAATGTGGATGTGGGTCCAAACCAGAAACCGCAAATATAAATCAGCTGTTCCCTACATTTTGACGAGTTATAGAGAACATAACCGTATGGAACAAAAGATTTTTGAAGTGAAAACTTCTTTAGGCACGTTGGGCATTTATTTAGATGGGAAAAACAATTGAACTCGAGACAACGTTACCGAATACCAACACCTCATTTTTGAAAACGCAATTGTGCTCTTTATTTTTATTTCGTTACGGATCAATGTTCTATGCAAGTATTTTTACTTTAAAGGTTTTGGAAGTTTTTTTATTTTTATTTTCACTTCTGTTGGCCACTGTTTTTTTTTCCTATAGTAAAAGTTGTTCGTAATGATGAGTGCAATAACCCCTTAAAAGGATGTGCGTTTTTAAATTACACCTTGTATATCTGCTAAGTAATAACAGCCGCACGGGTCGATCCATCAGGTTAAGGCTACGCTTGCCGGGATTGGTCTGGGTATGGGTGACCGTCTTAACATACCGGGACTCCTCCGTGCCTCGGAAAGCACGTCCCGGCTGTCATTCGTGGATCTTTGACAGTGGTTACGGGTCGTCAGAAGCCCGAAAGTCTGACAACCAATCTTACCAAGGGGTATCGTATTATCCAGATAATGGTGCCGATTCCCTTGTTCACAAACTAAACTAAATTTAAGTTCAGTGCATCTTTTTCTTTCTATTTCATTAAGAAAAGGACAGAAGATAAATTTTAGTTTAGTCCTGTCAAATTTATCAGCGCTTGACGTAAATTGACGAAATTTTAGTTGGCAAGTTTTTAATCACGTCTAAACTTGTATGGAGACTGACTTCTGTCCTTTTCTTAATGAAATTGAAAGAAAAAGATGCACTGAACTTAAATTTAGTTTAGTTTGTGAACAAGGGAATCGACACCAATGGGTTGTGGAGGTCAGATAGGCAGTCGCTCCATGTAAAATACGGTATTCAGCTGCATCCGGTTAGATTGGAAGCCGACCCTAACATACCTAATTGGGAAAAGGGGTAGAGATCTTTGACTTTGATTCTTCGGGGATTCCAGGTGTGATGTTTTGTTATTGTTAGGTATTTCAATGGCAGTCATGTTTACAGGTGAAGCCGTATAAATCGCCGGACAATTTCTTTGAAATGATGCGGTTTGACTTCATCCTCGATGAAGATCTAAATGTTTATATGTTGGAAGCTAATATGGGACCTAACTTAAGCGCCAAACAGTACCCGCAGAACCAGCTGCTGTATGAACAAGTCCTTTACAACTTGTTTTCGCTGGTTGGTGTAGCACAAGCGGGTGTTACAGCTGTTGATGATGGGTAACTAAGACTGATAACTTTTTCTTTATTTCTTTGGTAGCAGCAATTATTGATTCTTAGACAGCCCTGGATCTAGAATTTGAGGCGGAGTACGGGTACCTATGCGCTAAGTTAGCCCGCGAAATTATTATTTTTTCAAAATGATAATTTTGCCAAAATTAATCAAATTTTATCGATCGATAATGCGCCAATCCAATAGGGGTGCCAAGTGTTGTAAAAAAGAAAAAAATGGAAAGATTTCAGCTGCGCGTCTCATTTATTGCAAAGTTGCTGTGTGCTGAGTGGTGCACTTGTCTGCTACGCTTGAATTTGTCGCCACCTGAAGTTGGCGCCCGGGGCACGGGCCCCGGTTTGCCCCCCCCCCCCTAGATTTGGGGCTGTTTATTTCAACAAAAATACTTACCTACATCCTACATACATAGGTACAAAAACAAATATTCGTATGCATTAATAGCGCTCATGTAAATCAAAATCCGCTAAAATAGTAAAACTAACTTCTTTCAGAGATGCTCAAGCCGCCAAAAACATGGTGTCCGCCCAGAAGAATATAGCTGTATATAGCCTCCATTGCAAGATGGCTTGCATAGTAAACTGCGACGCTTCAGATTTGTGCGGCCTGTGCAAGCCGTGCATTAGTGCTAAGCTGGAGAGGGACCTGCTGGCAGCCCACACTGAAACCTTGCATAAGGGAGACTTCAGACGACTCATTCCGCCAGCTATGACACCTACTACGGTAACTATGAAATAAACTTATCTATTGTGACTCACTTGAAGTTCGTTATAAATTACATTAATAGTTATTTATGCAACTTTTGTATAATAAGGGGTATTAAAACACGAATGTGGGTTTATAATAGTATCAAATGAGTGTTTTAATACCTAATTATAACAGTTGCATACAAGATTTTTTCTAAACCCATGATATGAATCCTCTATTAAAGTTTCTGAAACCATTGGGTGTTAGTAATTCAAGATCAAGAATAAATTCCCACGAAATTCAGTATAAGTCCACGTATATATATCGCCTGCAGCAGCACATCACACACACATGCGTACAGCGGGTGCTGCTATCCCCCGTTTGAACATTAAAACGAGTTGCTTAGTGAAATTTAGTACAATATTATAACACTCGTTTGGATGATATAATGGTTACTATGACTCTGGCTGTTTTAATGTTGCCAATAAGGCTGTTTCAGAAACTTTTATAGAGGTTTTGTAGCATGGGTGTAGATAAAATAATATTAGCTTTAGCAGACTTCATCTGCGTGTATTTGGATGTCATCATTTTTTTATACAAATATCCAGGATGAAAAGTAGCTCCAGGCTACCAATCTGTTTAAATTTCGATCGGTCAGTGGTAAACCACTGACCGATCGAAATTTAAACAGATCGTGTAAAAGATAACAGACAGACAGACAGACCGATATACAAAGGTACTTTCGCATTTATAATACTGAACTTTACTAGTTATTTTATTTTGTTGCAGGACATGTCATCATTATTAGAGGAAGTTAAGGATTTATCAACAAATAACCAACTTCTACATTTCTGGTACCAGGGGAAATGTAACCAAGACATAACATGGTGCACTTAACAAACAAAAACGATTAGTAAAATATAACTAATTTATTAAAAAATATACATAATAACAACCTGGATCTTAATCTCATTGGACCATTGATTGAAGTAAACCTAATATGTAACTACCTAAGTCCTCATCCTGGTTAGTCCAGGAGACATAGATGTTTTTAGTGCTATCCTCATCACCCTCAACTTTGATAAGTACAGATTCAACAGATATGTTAGCCTCCGAAATTGTGATCGTCCACCCTTCCAACTTCTCAGATAGTAAAGTTTTCAACTTCTCTGCAGTTTTGACAGCTGGACCAGGATCTTCAAAGCGGACTGTGCTTGTGAACCTTATTATGTGTCTGTTGATACCAATTTCGTCACACATCTCGTCGATATCAAGAAGAGATAGTCTGTTGTCCCGCACACATAAGATCCCATTAACAACCCGCCGCCGTTTGGGATCAGGGGGCTGCGCATTGTACCGCACAGCCTCGGCCTTCAATAACCTTAAGGACACATCAATAGGAATCTTTGTAGGTGTGTTTATAGTACAAGTTTCCCCATTTGCAGGCATGTAACAATTAATCTTGAACTCTTTTTCAATTTTATCTTTCAAGAACTCCATTTTCTGTGCCTCACCGTGCACCAATAACACATTCTTAGGCTCACAGTACTGGATCAACTGCATGATTCCCTTAGCATCCGCGTGGGCTGAAAATGACATGTATTCTACAGCCATTTTGACTTCAACAACCTGGCGGTTCTCGAATTCAACCTTTTTAGCGCCATTTAGGATTTTATGTCCAACTGTACCTTGGACACAGAAGCCTGGCATGATCACCATATTCTGTTCATAAGGTGCCCATTTCTTAAATATATTTAGTGACAAGCCTGCATGCAACATTCCTGGAGTAGCAAACACAACCATAGCTCCAGGGTTATCAATGTAGGACTTGTCAAAAGGTTTAATGTGTTTAAAATCAAACATGTTCCTTTGCACAAAAGTCTTTCTTATCTTCTGATTAGTCCATGTTATGAACATCTTGTAGTAGTTGTTTGCTTTCTCTGTCAGCCCTAATGCAAAATAAACTGGATATTTCAAGTTCATCCTTTCCCAGTAAGTTTCCAATAAAATACAAAGTTCTTGAGCTCTTCCCAATGCAAATACAGGTATAAGGACTTTGCCACCTTTTTCCACACATTCATGGACTTTTTTGAGGAAGTCTCTTTCACGGCAACGCTTGGAATCTCGTATTGTGGTAGCATAAGTAGATTCAGTTATAAGCAGGTCTGGTCTACACTTATCTATCCAGGCAGCACCTAGATGCCTGTCAGGAGTCATATTGTAGTCACCAGTATAGACAACAGACTGGGAACCAACTCTGATCCAAAACATGGCAGCTCCTAGCACATGACCTGCATAATATGCCTTAATCTCTAACTCATTATCTACCATCACAGATTGATGCAGTGTCACAGCCGTTACCTTTTTTATACAATCTTTGATCATTTGTGAAGTGAAGAAGTTGGATTCCCCTTTTCTTTCTACTGCTACTTTTCTCATGTCCTCAAGCAGGATGGGTGCAATAGCTTTGGTGGGATGTGTCATGTAGATAGGTCCTGTGTAACCAACCATCTCGGACATGTATGGCAGGGCTCCGCAGTGGTCGAGATGGAAATGCGAGATAATGACACAGTCTATCTGACTAGTAATAGGCCCTTCGGGTACAATGTACGAGAAGTCAGGAAAGCGTCTCTCGTCGTTGTAGCCCATATGCATGCCACAGTCCAACATAATGTTTTTACCTCCCATCGACAGCAAAATACAACTGCGACCGACATCTTGGCCTGCTCCAAGCGGAGTTATCTTTATATCAGGCATGATGAAATTTTACTTCACTGTTTTACATCAACAAGACGTAAATTGTTAATTGGAATGTTTGGAACTCAGCAAGCTAGAAGTAATACTTTGTAACTATTTTACGTTCATTATACACTTTTTCTTAGGATAGTCGCACATTTATTTTACAAAATATAACAAATTATCAAGATAAATAACCTCCGTGACCGTCGTAATACAAATACAGATAATAAATCATTTTTAAATGTCATTATTGTCAAAATAAATGTCAGTCTGTATCAGGGTCAGTATCATAGACATAAAACTTTTCAGTTTTCTATGGTCTAAAGTCTTTCTAGGCCGCATTCCGAGTTACGTTAAAAGTGATAATAACGCGAATCCAACCAAATTTAATAGTCACAAAATATAAGGGTTATTGAGTATTAATTGTGACTTTGGACTTTGGTCGGATTCGCGATATTATCACTTTTGGCGTAAGTCGGAATGCGGCCCTAGTCTTTCTGTAATTGGGGGTTCCCCGGACCTCAGCGCGTTACAATACAATACCGTGCCTAGAAGGCCTTATCTATAGATGTGAGGCCGGTTTAAAACCAAATGGTTTATTTGGTTTTAGCTTCGGTTCTTTTTTAATTTTTGTAATAATTTGTAAAAGTACAGATTGTAAATCTATAAATAAATTATTTAAAACTAATGTAAAAGCTGAATATATTTATACGTAACTTGTTTTACTTGTAGTTGGTAAAATATTTTCTACCAACTTGTAAGATTTTTACCTTTTGGGAATTGAGAAAAAGGGACAAATAGCCTCCGCTCGGCAATCTCTCTCGTCTCGTTTTGCCTTGGCTAAGATTGCCTAACAAATGTAAACTTAAGCTGCAATACATATGGTTCATTTTTGTATAATACGATTTTTGGAGAGGCAGTCCAGTTTGTATAATAAGTCCATGGGCAAAGTAGTGTGACCTCTTGACAATGTCAACTAAGGCCGCATTCCGAGTTAAGCTAAATGTGATAAAATCGCGAATCCGACCAAAGTCCAAAGACACAATTATTGCTCAATAATCCTTATATTTTGTGACTATTAAATTTGGTCGGATTCGCGATATTTTCACTTTTAGCGTAACTCGGAATGTGGCCTTCAACTGTCACTGTCTTCGTCTGTCAAGCTGAAATCGGCTGTCAATTCTGTCATTTAAATTATGCTACCTGATCATTGTTAGATTGTTGTTTTTATTAGTTTATCGGCTCGAAAAGGATTGTTTTACTATATATTATATTTAGGTAGTTATTGAATTTTATTAAAATGTTTGTTCGTAACCCAGTCTTCATCCTTATCAAATATTTCGTTCGTCAAGTGGAAATAAACGGTGTCACAAACTTTGCGTACGAACGTTAATTTGTATTTCTTGTTTTCTTGTTATGATAAGCTTATCACACTCTTCCACAGCATTGCGCGCCGGCTCGTGGAGTGTAGACGTGTTCTTCGTCTAAATAAAAATACGGAAAATCTATTAAAAAAGCAATTGCCGAAATGTCAGGCGAAGGTTCCAGTTTAGTAAATGCAAATAAAAAAGTGGCGTTGATAACCGGCATAACAGGCCAGGTACGTATTTGTTTACTTTGTTTATAGTTAATTCACCGCTTATTATGTTTCGTGGACTCGCGGAAACGAGTAGGCCACGTTGTTCATACATGAGTTATTTTATGGTTCATTTCATGTTTCACGACCTGAATTGGCGGGTTTGATCATTATTTTTTATGTGTTAGGGATTTTATTGTTAAGAAATGTAGTTTTGCAATGAGATTATTTATTGCAGTGTTTAAGTAAGCGAAAACAAGTTTTTTCTCTGTTTTTAACATTTATTGCTTATACTTACTTAATGTTTAAATAGCCATTTACAGACCATTAAATTAATATGTGACACTAAAAACGCACAGTAAAAATCTATACTTAAAAAGATTCAAGAAAAAAAAGATTCAAGATTTATTTCAAATATTTTCAAGTGAAGAGAAGATGATGATGTTATGATAATAGAGAATGATATTTTAAACTAAACAAAACAAAATAATTAAACTCTATTCGGCATTCTTAGTAGCTGGAAAATATTTATAAAAGCTACATATTTGTCTCTAGCCCAGAAGTCATCTGAATAACTGGTAAATAAGGGTCTTAATAATGGTCATAAAGTTCACATGAACGGTCTATGTCGTCATGTCAGTTTATGAACTGTTCGGCTCAACAAATTAATAAAATATGAATATTAGCATGTTTCATAATAAATAAAGTAAATAGAAATGAAAGTATTGGTATCATGAAAAAATCTTATCAAATTACAATAAATAATATCACCTGTGTTCACCCACTAACAGGATAATATCACCAGAATTTCATCACTATCAAAATTTCAATTGTTTTTTCGTTTAAGAGTCTGTGCACGAAATTTACTTATTTTGATCAATTTTGTTCATTAGTTGTGAGAAAGGAAAACAGAATTTACACAAAATTATTTGTGATTTGAAAAGTCAAATTCTTTGTCTTGTACATAGCGGAAAGGGATTTTTCAAATAAATTAAGGATTTGTGGAAAATCACTAAAATTCGCAACAAGTTTTCCAAAAAATGACGCAAGACTGATGTTTGATCATTTTGTTAGAAGAAACTACTTTTGATTTTGAAAATTAAAAAATATCATCAACATCATTATTATGGTCTACTTGTACATGGCGGAACCACTTTTTTCAACTTCCATACAAAATATAGCAGAAAAAAATATTGAAATAACCATTTTTTTAAAACCCTGTCAGTAATGTATTTTTTCTTATTATTTAGCAAACCATATCAAGAAATTTAAAAATCACACATAAGTCTTCAGCTAAGTATTCTTGAAACAAAATCAAAATTTATTTTATGATTATCCTATAATTTCATTAAGTAAATCAAAGGCGAAATAAACTATATTTTCGAGAGTACAAAAGTGATGCAGCTATTAACAGGTGCTGTGACTGACACAAATGGTTTAGCACCTGGGTTCCGAACCAGGGTAATTACCCCCGCGGGGTTAAATCAGCTATTCTGTGGGGGTAACAAAAAACCTAATAATCAAGACCTAATCTGGTGGGAACAAAGCTGGTGCCGAATATCCTGTTAATAGCTAACAGAGCTTTAAAAATGCTTATAAATACCTTTTGCCACCACCTATAGATGTGAGAATTGTTTTTCAACTTTGGTTACACTGAAAACAAAGGCCAGAAACCGTTTCAATGTGGAACATGAGTTAAGTTGCGCTTTAAGTGAAACTAAACGTAACATAAAAAAACTTGTGAATGCAAAACAATACCAACCATTAATTACACTATTTTTACTTAATTCATTGTATATATATATAAAATACATAAGAATTGTAAGCTTGTATTTATAACGTTTTAAGATCAGGGTAAAATCAGTTTTCCTAATAGGTCACCGGGGTAACAATATTGAAAAGGTTAGGAACCACTGGTTTAGCACCATGAAAACTGTATTTTTATGCTTACTCAGGCTTGTTTCAATTATTTCAAGCTTTCTTACAATTAGAAAAGTTATTGACGAAAAAAAACCATTTTAATCATTAATGACCTTTTAATGATTAATCATGAATGACATAAAATGAAAAAAAAAGCAGAGACAAGATTGTTTATCATGTTACAAAGGTAAATAGTTTTTTAACTGACTTCATTTTTACTGTGACAATGGATGACTGATGACACCTTGACTTGTAAAGGCCATCTATTGTATTAAATTTAATAGAGTTCTTACTTGTTTTACAATTTTTTGTGTAAGTACAATTAATAAGTGTAGATAATTATTAATACTGCAAAGTATATTTTAATAAACAAAGAAAATTTATTGAGCACACAATAATTTATAAATATTAGGAAGAAAATACGTTTATTTGCGGTAAAACATGACGCAAAGAAAAGAACAAAATACAATTAATACATAAATGTAAAAAAATTGAACCCTTTCAGCTGAAATTACTAAAAAAAGTATGACTATCTGTATAGCATAAGGAGAGGTAGTAAGCTATCTTCATACAAACGCACCGCACGCGGCTTGTTTGTGTGGGGCCATATTATCTATGCGTCTCTCGTGAGTAACCGGTCGTAGGTATGGGCGTTATTTAACGTCACTAGTTACAATAACTGGCTACGGGGCATGTAACCAAATAACTAGTTTCGAGTCACACATAAAGACGTGATTTTTGTAACTAGTTCCATCACAATGCAGTGATCGAATGAAAAGAGTGAAACGAAACAAAAGTATTCGTTCCAAAAATAACGTATTACGTAGGTAACCATTTATACTTTCGTTTCGCAAATAACTGTAACACTTCGATAAAATCACCATGTTGAATCACCGAATAGAATTTGAAAAATAACTAGTTACTAAAATCACTAGTTTTCAAAACCGGTGACGTCCTTGTAGTCACTAGTTACGTTACGTTTCGCAAAAATCAAGTAACGACCCACCCCTAACCGGTCGAGATTTTGTTAAGTGTGCGTGCGGCGACGCATAGATATTATGGTCCCACACATACAAGCCGCGCGCGATGCGTTTGTATGAAGATAGCTTACTACCTCTCCTTATACTATGCTATCTGTGACAGGTCTGTAGACAAAACATTGGAATGAAACAGTTGGGTTTGACAAAAAATTATACTCTGCTACTACTTATAATACTTAAGAGGGTTTAATTGTTAATAATTTGGCAATATTACTGTATGGAATTAAGACATGTGGCTAACTAGGGAACTAAAATATTGATTATGAAATGCAATAATTAATATCGTAACACCGAATATTTAGTTTTAGAAGTAAAAAAGTATTTGGAAACTTTCCAAATGCCTTTTTTACACCTAAAACGGTTACACATCAAATTCAGTGTTTTAATTGCAATTCATTACTAAAATATTCTAGTTAGCCACATTTCTTATTTCCATACAGTAATATTGACAAATTGATCAAAACAACGAAATAGTTTACATCTATTTGCGACGTTTCCCACTTTCAGAATAAACGTTCTTAAATAAGTTTACTATTTTCATTTCTTGTAATAATTAATAAATTAAGGTATTCAAATAGTGCACTTTTCTGACTGCTGGTAGGGTTGGTCACACTCAGAGTGCTATGGAATAAGGTATGTGCAGGGTTCCTTTGAAGGATAAGATCATGAATGATGTTTTGCTGAACTATCATAACTTGTAGCTTGAAAGTTAGAAATTTGAAGGTTAAAGCCTGATAGGTAATTAGGTACCTCCAAAACATAAAAAACTACATTTTTTGTGTTCCGTACCCAAAGGGTAAAACGGGACCCTATTAGACTCCGCTGTCCGTCCGTCTGTCAGTCTGTCCGTCTGTCACCAGGCTGTATCTCATGAACCGTGATAGTAATATAGTTGAAATTTTCACAGATGATGTATTTCTGTTGCCGCTATAACAACAAATACAAAAAACAGAATAAAATAAATATTTAAGGGGATTCCATACAACAGACATGTTTTTTTTGCCGTTTTTATAGATAATGGTACGGAACCCTTCGTGCGCGAGTCCGATTCGCACTTAGCCGGTTTTTTATTATAGTTAAATGCTCTATAATGTATAGGTTTAGTCCCATCTCGGCACCCATAAATTTATTTATCGTGCCGATTCGTGATCACGAAAAATTCCCATCTCGGCATCCTGTCATAAACCATTGTTAGATACATCGAAAAATGGAAACACAGTATCTTTGTAGTGAGTAAATCAATCTGATTAAATAATCAAGTTGATTTACTTATTCAATGTGTACCTTACAATGTTGTCAATAGTTGGTCGCTGTGATTAACTCAAGACAATGTTTATGTTCTTTCTCCAGAATTAGCTTACCTACTGTCAGTTTATATGAGTTTTAATTTTTAATTTAATTTTATTGTTGACATAATCTACTCATTACAATGTTTTTGTTATGAGTTGTATTGCAATTTGTGGTAAGCTAGCCAGGGCCGGATTTAAACGAGTCGAGGCCCTGGGGCAACCAAGAAGTGGAGGCCCCAATTTTTTTTTTGGAAAATACAATTTTTTGGTCACAGCTATCAATAATTTATAAGCAGGGTGGATTTTTGAGACGGATAGTAAATCGGTACCTTAACCGTTGAACCTACAGAAAAACCATCTAGGAGACTGCATAACTTTTTGAGAAACTTTGATCTGCATTCACAGATTTTAGAAAAAAAAATACAGTCGGCAAGGAAATGAGCAATATTCACAAAATCTTTTTTTCATATTAATCGATCCTGTTTCTTATAAGGATCAAAAAATTATCAGACCAACTAAAGTTTGTGTAGGTATTAGAAAAGTCAGAAAACGCAAAAAAAAAAATTCCCATACATTTTGTGGGAAATGAGACTCAATGTTACTTTTTCATGATGGATAGACTGACGCTGGGCGCTGACATCGAGAAATCTATTTAATTCGGTTTTTGGGTCCACAGTAATTCAACGTATTTCATCAACTAACAACGTAGGACATAAAAGAAAATGAAAAAGGTGAAACTTTGTGAATGTAAACTTTTTTCTCTTTGATTGACTCAAAGGATGTATTTTTTTGTTTCTTATCTTAAAATACAAATTGTGGAGGCCCCTTCCTTGTAGAGGCCCGGGGCCAGAGCCCCTGTTGCCCTGCCCTAAATCCGGCCCTGAAGCTAGCGACCTCGACAATTGATCATATTATTTTTTGCCTGAGCAACCAGCAGCAAGTTCGTCATGCTCCCTTAGATGTCACTGCTTGCGGTAGCGTCGGGGGTCGGGTTGCCTCCTTCCCTCAAATATAGCGAGGGGGGTAATGGCTGATCTTTGAGTTATGCTCATGGACGGGTGCTGCTTGGTCGTCTTGCTGATCATGGTTTTGTTATTGTTACTAGTAATTAACTGTTCATTTACCCCGATGGTCCTAGTTTATCATTTATAACTGTCAATTACAGCTTTATGTAAGCGGGCACGCCCTTTATGTCTGGAGGCTGTTATATAGATATTTAGTTCTTTTTACGTTTAGTTTTTTTTTTTTTAATATTGCTTGAGTATAGTTCTCGATGTTTTTGGCTGGTATATTGGCGTGTGCTAGCTGGCATATGGCCTATAATTTATCATTTGAATTATGTTGCATAATGTAAGTTATTTTGAATACTATTGTATAGAATCATTTTTCTAACTTGAACAGACAGCTGTGCTGCTGGGGAGTTTGTTGCGCCACTTCTTCTTCCCAGCTAAAGGCACTAGGAAGTGGTGAAGGGTGGGCGTTTTTGGGGGACTGTCTTATGTAATTTTGACGTTCGAAAAGTGCTGATTCTCAGCCTAGTTTGAATAAATGACTTTTGAATTTTGAATGGTTTAAGACAGGATGTCGAGATGGGAATTTTTTGTAGTGCCGAGATGGGACAAACCAATATTTTTTGCTATTTTCCTTCTCACTCTGTTTTTTCACACTTTCCTCATGAATTAATTTGTGCATAGTATCAAGTTATCCGACTTGTCCCATAAATTGCTACATTTAATATACATTGTAACAGCGAATCAATTTTCACGTCTCCCCCTTAAGACCTGGGGGCCTACCACAAGCTCATAAAGCAGTATTATTTTAATATTACTTCAGTGTGGGAAAGAGATGAAGCTCTACAGGACGTATAGCTCCATCTCTTTCTCCCACTGAAGTAATATTAAAATAATACTGCTTTTGAGCTGGTGGTCGGCCCCCTGGGCCAAATATTTTTTGATATTCGGATAGCTCATGACTAGAGATCGGATATTCGGATGCATATTTACCTAAAGTTAATATTTGGCTAAGAAATTATGGAAGTGGCTTCTTAATAAATAAAAAATTAACATAAATCCCGGAATTACATAATATCCGGGAATGCACAACTAATCAAATACATGGTATGGAAATGACTTATCAGCCCTCTTATGAAGGTTACTTTTGCGGTGTTAACATAAAAATTTATATACCCACTAAAAATTTTTTTACGAAACTCAAGACACCGATTTGTTTGTCGCTATGTGCTATGCCAATTTGGCAACCTACTTTACAACATTAGCTAGCATTTCTATAGATAAAAAGTACTTTTATCAATTCCAGAGTCGCGAGATTTTGTGATCGATACAAAAGTGCATTCCATATTAGCCAACACCTACACTTTAGGTAAATATGCATTCGATTATCCGATCACTGCTCATGACCTATTAGAAGTGCCATAAAGAATAAGAATTAAAAAATCAAAATAAATTCCGCGAAATGTCGCGGGTTAAAGCTAGTAGTGATATAATCAATTAGATTTAATCTAGTCATAAAAGTATTTTTACAATATTGCAAGTTGTATCTTTTAATAAGATAATGGAAATCAATTAACAACTTAAACATGTAAATTGTATTATCTGATTGTGATAGTAAGTATTTACATTAATTGAATTCTATCAAAGTTGATGATCAGTATTTTATAAATAAATAATACTGATCATCAATTTTGATAGAATAAAAATTAGTTAACCACATCACTTACATTAATTGAATTCTATCAAATATGATCAGTATTTTATAAATAGTACTGATCATCAATTTTGATAGAAGAAAAATTAGTCAACCACATTAACAAATCCCACTAAGTATTTTTAAAAGGCATATATTTTGCCTCCTCGCCTCGTTGGTGTAATCAAGCGCCACAGCTGATCATGAGGTCCTTGGTTCGATCGGTTTTTCTATCTGGAATTTCTCAGTAGCAGCCCGGAGTCAGGATTTGTGCCCGGTTGATGGCAATAGGCTCGCCCCCTATTACATGGGCTGGCGAAATGTGGGTGTACTATAATACTCTTCTGCCAACACTTACAAGTGTGGGGTACAAGGTGTGATGTTATGTATTTAACCAACTTAAAAAAATAGCCGGAAAGTTAAAAAGAGGCTTATTTATTTTAAAAAGCATGTATCATTAAAAGACCAAAAAGTTATTAGATACACATTTATTAAAACATCCTTAGAAGGTCCATCCATATGTTTTTAGTGCATCAATGAAATATTTTCCGTTTTAAAACCTTTACAAATTAATATTTAAAGACACGAGAGACATTAGGCGATATCAGGTATTACCATCTTTAACCGACTTCAAAAGAGGAGGAGGTTATAAGTTCGTCTGTATGTATTTTTTTTTAAAGATAAGATAATATTTATTTGCTTAAACATGTGTCATACATACAAGAAAATGCATGCATGCAAGATAATTAGGTACAGGCAGGCATGTTTGCCACATGATGTGACGTGAAAATGTCAAGGAATATTATTAATTAATTAAAACATTATCTTCGAATAACACTAAATTAAGCAGTTAAAGAGCAAAATAACAAAAATCAAACAGAACTTTAAAACAAAAATAAGTTAATAAGACAGTTATACAATAATCATGTCAACAATAAGAAATAATATTATAAAGATTCAAAAATTAAAAAACACAAAAAAAAAAATCAAATAGCTACTATGTCAATACAAATCTTTCCTCAAGACACTCGTTAATGTTATTAATCGATATTTTCGTTAAGGGGACGATAGCTGACTTTTAATGATTTTATACTGAAGATGACGTCTGAACGAGTAGTGTTAGTGATTTGGAAAAAATATAATTATGTTAAATTAGAGCACTTTTTTAATATTTTAATATGGGCATATGTTTGATTATGTTTATATTACATAGTGAAATTAATTTGTAAAGTTATGTCTAACGCGGATAAAAAACTGAGAATGACGCAAAATCCATCAAGCATATTTTTCTGAAAACTTCACCATATTATAGATAATTAAATTACTAATCTTTTAGTATACGTGTTTTATTAAAATACCTTTTGTTTTACGTGTCATAAATTAATAATGCGTCTAATTTGGGACAGCGCTCCTTGATGGGCGAGTCCTATTACTGGCTGGACGTACGACGCGTTGCGTGAGCTCAGTACAGAACACGCAAGCTAACCATTCAAGGTCACTGTCATATATCTGCGTCTTAACTGTGGACCGAATTTGAAAATTCTTCATTTGGTAGTGGAAGCTTGCGCGGTAGTCCCATATAAATTTTATAAACTTAGCTTGGCTAGTTTTTGAGTTAGCTTCGATATTACGTATTTCATCCACTTTGTGTATCTTGATGATGTTATAATACTTCCTGTCACTGTTGTTTACATAGCAAGTAACATTGCAAAAAAGTTCAAAAATTAAAACAGTTTTTACCAAAAAAAAAAAACAATCGATACAAAGTGAAAAAAAAACTTTTACAAAAAAAAACAACCGACTTCCAAAAAACACTACAAAGTGAAAAATAACTTTAATTTCGGAAGTCGGTGTCTTTGGTTAAGAATTTTTATTTTAGTCACCGACTTCCGAAATTAAAGTTATTTTTCACTTTGTAGTGTTTTTTGGAAGTCAGTTGTTTTTTTTTGTAAAAAGTTTTTATTTTTCACTTTTTAGTTGTGGTACCTACCCCACACAAATTCGAAAACCACTACCTGCTATATAAATAACAGTGACAGGAACTTATCATATCATCCACATACTAAGTTAGAAAAAAGTACTTACGTATTATTGAAGCTAACTCAAAAACTATCGAAACCAAGTTATAAAATTTAAATGGGACCACCACCTCGAGAGCATACCCTTTCAAAAAAAAAAGTTAAAAATAACTTTAATTTCAGCAGTCGCTGTTTGGACTCTGTCTGAAATAAAAATATTCTATTCTATTACGTCCGTGCGAACGTGGGCTTAGCGCGTAGAGCGATAGTTTGCACATAAACATTCTCGTCTATTATCATCTACATGTACGAGTATTATTCTCTGACCAAATTCCTATCTGCTACTCCATTTAAAAATTGTCAGTTTAAAAAATGTGGATGTTTAACATTCTGTACCTAAATTGTTATGTTCCAGAATGCTATCACATTGTTAAAATTTGTAAATATTCCGGTTAAGAATGCGGCGACGCCTGAATTGTCCATACAAACGTAGTACATAAATCATTTGCAATTTGAGCATATTTCCACCATAATTATGTTGATATTCGGATTGAGACAGTATTTATCTAGGCTCCTACGTTTTGTTATTTCCAAAAACTTACCTTTAAATGAAGTGTAAGCGAATTGCATTTCGTCCATTCTTACAGCGTAAATGACATGTTTTCATATTGTTTTTTCTGTATTATAAACGACAATATTTGTAATATTGTTTCGGCAGAAGCATAGTTTATGTTATCAAGTTACAAATTATCGAAAAAAAAATGGAAATACATTAAGTTTTCATTCATAATTTTTTGTATTACGGAACACATCCAAATTTATCATAAATTTTCGAAAGCTGGTAGGTACTATCGCGTCAAGCAATAATTGTCAATGTGTGCGTGGTAGTATTGCTCACTGTAGGTGTATATCGCTCCGACAGGCACTCAGACTAGTGCAACGTGCTTGGAATTGAATTTTGCAAACATCTCGATTTGTAGTTGCGAGCCGTGTCGCCGGCCTCTTAAGAACAATTGCTAAGTTGATAAGTAACATTTGAATATTAACCTTATCAAGTTAAACATGTATAAGGAAATCCGGTTTTCGTAAAAAATAATTAAATGTATAAATGTAATTAGTGATAGTGAAGTAGTTTGTAGTAGTTGTTTTTGTGTAGTAACAGTTTGACTGACAGCGCTTGTTTCGATGCAGTAAGGTTTTCGTAGTTCAACTGTGCACACTGTACACGATGCGATGACGGAGGCGCGGCGCCGGATCGGTGTCGCTACGGCGTCCTACATACCTACAAAATTCATGGTATGCCACACGGTGCGTTCCGGCATCCCACCGCACATACACCGGACTTGCAGCCCGCGAGACGAGGCGGGGAGGGGTGTACGCGTTGCGACACCAGAGTGGCACCGCTCAGTTATTTGTGCGTTGACAAAAACAGATGTTTGACAGATGACAATTTGCGCGCTTTGTGGCACCGCACAGTGGAAAAAAAATGACTTTTTTTGTTCGAAAATCTGCCTACACCACAATTTTTG
This sequence comes from Agrochola lychnidis, assembly GCA_963680765.1. NCBI lineage: Eukaryota > Metazoa > Arthropoda > Insecta > Lepidoptera > Noctuidae > Agrochola > Agrochola lychnidis. The sequence goes on along the minus strand of OY796865.1, from coordinate 20,625,391 downwards.
ACATATCGAAGCCATTTTATTTATACACTCCGGAGATAACACACTTTGGTGTGTCACTGCCTTTAAAGTAAAAATACTTCCATAGAACATTGATCCGTAACGTAATATAAATATAGAGCACATTAAAGTAAAAATACTCCATAGAACATTGATCCGTAACGTAATATAAATAAAGAGCACAATCGCGTTTACAAAAATGAGGTGTCGTCATGGTGTCGCGAAATCAATGGTTTAGTCCCATCTCAGAAATGCCCAACGCGCCTAAAGAAGTTTTCACTCCAAAAACAAACAAGAAAAACGAGCTGGGGGAAATTATACTTCGTTGCTTCGTCCGAAGAGATTAGATAACATTGTAGTAATACGTCTAAGATATCGCGTTTCACCCACTAAGTTAAGAGTTTTTTTTTTTTTTTTTTTGTGGGTAGGTACTTCGTCTTCCTTCTCGTTATGCCTGTAGTGTGAATCATTCGCGTTTTAGTGCGTCGCCGATCACCACTTACTTTCTCCTTTTCGTTGAAAATTGAAAATAAGATACCGAAACGTAGTCACAAAAACGACGACAGTGATTATTTGAGAAGAAAGATTCGAAAACTTGAAAAGAAAATCGATAAACGTACCAATCGGTCGCGAGTTCGAATCTGCTCCGAAAGCAGTAGCTCATCAGCGAATATTATTCTGTCGCCTGAGCTATCGGATCATGAAGGTAAGCTGATGTGTTTTCTTATTACTGTTATAACAAAAGACAGATATTGTGAATAGTTTTTTGGACTATATCCGTATCATAATTTGATAGAAAGTCATATTCCAAATAGTGTTGTGTACATCTTGGGGGGATGTTACCTTCACGTAATTTTGGATTCCCAATTAATTGGGTAACTTATATACCTACCTACATATTAGTGATTGTGTACATTTGAAAGGAATGTTACCTTCACACTAGTTAATGACCTACTTAAATCTTATGTAGGTACGTAGGTATGGATTTAATATATTTAATAGTGTTGTGGATAGTTTTAAGGACTATCGCCGCTCTAAAACCTATTAGGTTACCTGTACTATACCTACACAGGAGTAGTGATTACATTCACATTCCAAAAATTGTTTAATTTTCATTAATTTCTGAATATTGGTATGGATGATGAACTCAGTGTTGTGGATAGTTTTTAAGGACTATCGCCGCGCTATTTTCTCTAATTCCTACGTCTGGTACTTATTATATTCCAGATGGAATGGAAGTTCAACCCGAAGTCGAGTCAGTTCCGATTTTGGATGTGGAAGAGCCCCAACCGGGTACGTCCACCTCAACTACACATGTCCCTGCTACAGATGTGGTACAAACAGGGCTGCCGGAACTGCCCGTTGAATCAGCGCTCGATCCTCCTGACCTGGATGATGAGATTCTGAATCTCTTGGGCGAAACACCTTCAAAGGACAAAAAATATGGACCGGATATTAGAGGTGAATTATCTGTTCGCTGGGAACACATCGCAACGACAGGCTTGACAAAGGATGCCAGAAAGGAGCTGCTAGAAAAGCATCTTGTTCCAAAAAACTGCACAAAGATTGATGCGCCGAAGTTAAATCCAGAAATAAAGGCTGCTTTATCAGATGTGCTCATTAAAAAAGACAAAGCACTGGAGAATAAACAGGTGCAGGTCGCAGCAAGTATATCTTGTATTAGTAAAGCTCTCAATACATTGTTTTCTTCGGATCATAAAGACCAGACAGTAATAAAACTGCTGATCGAAGCGGGTCGACTGATGTGTGACTCACAACACAACGAGTCCATGACAAGACGTAATTTTATATGTTCTACAATAAAAAAAGATATTAAAGATCATTTGTTTAACACAGAAATCGATCATTTCTTATTTGGCGAACAGCTGACCGATACTATTAGAACTGCAAAAGCTATATCCAAATCAGGCGCTGAAATTAAAATAAACACACCAGTCACAAGACCTGCACCAGCGCAGAGACCGAGACAGGCCCCGACTCAGACTTTAAACCAGAGGCCTCCGTTCCTGCCGGCGCGGCAAGCGGGAGCAGCGAGGAGGACCGAGCAGGCGGCGGCGGTGCCGCGCCCGCGGCCGCAGCTGCAACCTCGACAGCCGCCGCGCTTGCAGCAGCGCCCAGCCCTCCGACGCTAGACCTGGTACGTTCCGCAGGACGATTATTATATTTTTATGATCAATGGCAATTGATAACTGATGATCCTGTTATATTATCGTGGATAAGAGGTTACGAGATACCGTTTATAAAACCGGTTTATCAGTCATACGAACCTAGTTTACCTACATTATCTTCATCAGAATCCCTTCAATACAGGTTGGCCATCACTGATCTTATAAACAGTGGAGCTATTTCACATTGCGAACCATGTGAAGGACAGTTTCTGTCTAGTTATTTCCTGATTAAAAACCCTAATGGTAAAAACAGATTTATATTAAATTTAAAGTCTCTAAACAAGCACATCATAACAGAACATTTTAAAATTGAAGATCTGAGAACAACTTTAAAACTGATATCAAAGAACAGTTTCATGGCCACCCTTGATTTGAAGGATGCGTATTTTCTCGTATCTATACATCCAAACTGCAGAAAGTACTTACGATTTAAGTACGAGGGTAATATTTACCAATTCAATGTTTTACCGTTTGGCCTAAACACGGCCCCATTTGTTTTTACAAAATTATAAAAACCGGTAATTTGTTTAATGAGATCATTAGGTTATTTGTCATCTATTTATTTAGATGACATTTGTATTATTTCTAACAATTATCAAAATTGCCTAGATAATATATTACAAACAAGAATTATTTTAGAGTCCTTAGGATTTATTATTAATATAGAAAAGAGCTGTATGATTCCGAGTAACGTTTGCAAATACCTTGGTTTTGTGATAGATACGAAAAACTTTCATGTTAGCCTACCTAAAGATAAACGAAATTTAATTAAACAAGAATTACAATCGTCCCAATTCAAACCTCGTTGTAAAATAAGAAATTTTGCACGCTTGGTAGGCCTCCTCACTTCATCTTGCCCCGCGATTCAGTACGGTTGGCTTTATACTAAGCAAATGGAAAGATGCAAATACCTTGCATTATGTCAAACTAGTAGTTATGATAGCCACATGTCTTTACCACAGTACCTGCAGGACGATTTCTCCTGGTGGTTAAAATCAATTGATGACGCAGTCAATCCCATTAGACAAGACAGCTACTCACTAGAAATATTTTCAGATGCTAGCAAAAAAGGGTGGGGGGCAGCATGCCGTGAGGAGACTGCCAGTGGCCAGTGGAGTAATTTAGAATGTGTCAAACATATAAATTATCTAGAACTCCTGGCAGCGTTCTTGGGTTTACAAACATTCGCAAAGGGATTAAAAAATTGTCAAGTTTTACTACGTATTGACAACACAACTGCTATTTCGTACATCAATCGTATGGGTGGAGTAAGATTCCCACATCTAACCGAAATCACAAAATGTTTGTGGCAATGGTGTGAAGCTCGCGGTATATTTGTGTTCGCTTCATACATAAGTTCAGAAGATAACGAAATAGCAGATGCGGAGTCTCGAAAATCTCACCCCGATACCGAATGGGAGATCAAAGATCATGCTTTTGAAAAAATTGTACAGGCCTTTGGCCAACCTAAAATTGATCTTTTCGCATCAAGATTAAATAATAAATGTGTTAAGTACATTTCATGGAATAGAGACCCTGGAGCATTCGCTGTGAACGCTTTTACTTTAAGCTGGAAAAATCTTTCTTTCCACGCATTCCCTCCTTTTGTGGTAATACTAAAACTTTTAAGAAAAATAATAACCGATCAGGCTGAGGGCATTGTTGTAGTCCCATTTTGGCCCACGCAACCGTGGTTTCCAATGTTTCAAAAACTTCTCTGTTCCGAATTGATTCAGTTTACACCTTCTGATAATGTGTTATTGTTTATTTCCAACAGTCTCCCGAAACTCACGTTGATTGCAGGGAAGTTATCAGGACGGCACTACGGAACAGAAGAGTACCACCGTCAGCTTTAGATATTATGATAGCTTCCCTGTCTGAAAATTCAATAAAACAATATGACGTTGCAATTCGACGTTGGGTGAGCTTTTGTAAAAATCAAAATATTGAAATACATGAGGTGTCAATTCCGATGGTAATTTATTTTCTCACAGAATTATTTAATTCTGGTTTACAATACGGATCTTTAAACAGTCATCGCTCCGCTCTGTCTTTGATCTTAGGATCGAGAGTTGGGTCTGATGACCGTGTCACTAGGCATTAAAAGGTTTTTACAGAATTCGTCCTCCAGCACCCAAATATAATATCACTTGGGACCCCTCAATCGTTTTAAATTCGTTATCGAAATGGTACCCAAACCGTAATTTGAGTTTAGAACAATTGACCAAAAAGACCGTAACTTTGCTCATGCTAATAACTGCACACAGAGTGCAGACGATTGGCAAAATATCACTAGAAAATATAACTATGCAGGGTCAGCATATATTAATCAAGATAAACGATTTTATAAAAACATCTCGCCCAGGTTCAGTTCAACCTTGTCTTAATATTCCATTTTATAAAGATCGTCCGGAAGTATGTCCGGCTGAAGCGTTAGTAGCTTATATAGATAGAACAAAGTCTTTGAGAAACAAAGTCAATAGCCTATTCCTAAGTATTAAAAAACCACATAAACCGGTATCCACAAATACCATCAGCCGGTGGATAATTGATAGAATTTCTTCTATCAATTAGCGGAATTGACACCTCAATATTTTCTGCTCACTCCACCAGACACGCAGCTACCTCAGCCGCTCATAGAGCTGGTGTCAATATTGACACGATACGAAAGACCGCTGGGTGGAGTGGTACCTCCAATGTCTTCGCTAGATATTATCATAGAGATATTCATTATGAACAATCAGATCAATTTGCTTTATCAATCCTAACCTCTGATTGACGCATTATGTTAGAATGTTATAAAATAAATAAAAATTTAATTATACTAATTACTTATAAGTTACCCCTAATTAATGAGAAACTACATTTTAGTTTTAGAAAACAATACTTAATAATAAATATTGTTTGTTCATTATACGTTTAATAGTAAAATATGAGTGTTTTAATATTTCACCATCTTTCAAAATCTACAATGTTATCTAATCTCGAAGGACGAAGCAACGAAGTATAATTGGAGATTAAACGAACTTACCTGAAGTGAAGTTCTATCCAAATTATACGAGTTGCTTCGTCCGAAGAGATTAGTTCCCTCCCAACCCTATAACTCCCAATATCTAAATGAAATATTAAAAGGTTCCAGGCTTTCAACTAAATGATTCACACTACAGGCATAACGAGAAGGAAGACGAAGTACCTACCCACAAAAAAAAAAAAAAAAACTCTTAACTTAGTGGGTGAAAGGCGATATCTTAGACGTATTACTACAATGTTATCTAATCTCTTCGGACGAAGCAACTCGTATAATTTGGATAGAACTTCACTTCAGGTAAGTTCGTTTAATCTCCAAATATGCGTCACATCTACGCCCACGCAAAACGGCAACCGCTCAGCATAATGCTGTGACACTATGCGAGACAGAACCACAGCGCTGGTTTTCAGCGACAGCTGGCGTTGACATGATTGATAACGTCAACCCACCGGTTGATGTTCATCATCGTATTTCACATTTAGTGGTATGAGGAACAGGATGTAAAGTTCACTCATCCACCATAGAAAAGGGAGGATTCTCCGACCAGACCGGTGTCGTGTCTGGCGGGCAACTGCCCCTTGGTTTTAAGTCCGAATCTTGTTATGTCGATCGCTCGGTAAACTCTAATTGCGTGATGCAGGATTTGTGTGACGTCATGTCTATGATGCGTAGTTCGTATGTGGCGGTGTAACTGCTACACACATTTCTTTAAAAAAACATAATATATGGTCTAAATAGTACCATTTTGTTACAGGACGGTTCATACCTCGCAGAGTTCCTCATCGACAAAGGGTATGAAGTGCACGGTGTGCTGCGGCGCTCGTCTTCCTTCAACACAGGCCGCATCCAGCACCTTTACGGCCGGCCAGCCTGCCACACCGGCGGCCGCATGCACCTGCATTACGGAGACCTCACTGACACGACGTGTCTCATCGGCATAATCACGAAGGTTAGCTATCATCATCTGCCAAGCCCTTACAACGCAATTACTGGGTAACACGATACTCCTTGGTAAGACTGGTTGTCAGACTTTCGGGCTTCTGACGACTCGGTAACGACTGTCAAAGATCCACGAATGACAGCCGGGACCTACGGCTTAACGCGCTTTATGGCAAGGAGGGGTCTCGATATGTAAAGATGGTCACCCATCCACGGATCGATCTCAGCGAGCGTAGCTTAACCTGATCGATCGACCCTTGCGGTTGTTATTGCTTTGCCTCGAGCCCCTTACTAAGGATAGCTATATGACTGACCTACCTTGTTATTTGGTAGCCGTCAAGCAGACGGCCCATGTGGGCTCGTATCACTGTCATTTACAGGGCAATCGAGTCCCTTGACTCTTTAGTTTTCGTCAAATATTGACCTCCTATAAGAGTGTATGGTAACTCCCCTGATGGTAAGTATTTACCACCGCATATGAAGTCCTACTTTCGTTAGAAATCTCCTTCAGTCATACAGTGTGATTCTTCATAATGTGCACATATCGAAATGAGGGAATCTATACTTAATTGTAATTAACGACAGAAAAAATATTTTAGAAAATCTTTTTTTATTACTTTTTATGGAATTTTATTATTTAATTGTATTCCGTGGAAAATGTTGTTGGTTGCACATTTGGCCGTATTTTTTATTTATTCGTATAAAATGTAATGTGTCACTGTTTGTTTTCCCAAATAAATAAAATAAAATAAAAATAAAATTAAAAGTTAACAAAATTGTGTAACTTTTAAACTAAATCATCTATCGCGATAAAACAAACTCCATAATGATTGGAAGTAATTAGGCGTCCACATAAAATGAAAATTGAGAAAAAACCCAGCAAACATTTACGACGTTGTGTAGACGTTTTGGTGGTAACTTAATGTTATTTAGTATAATCGTATAAATGTCATAAGGACGTTTACTCAACGGCATTAGGGCCCATTTTATTCAACTAAAAGTGCTAAGAGTTTCGTGTAACAGTCATATAAATACCTACTTAGTCGCATAGTAGTCATATACACGTCGGCGATTTGACTATAAGTCATGTAATGATAACTGTCGCTGCATGTATTCGACGTCGTGTCGAGTAATGCCACACAATATTACTTTTATATAATGTAATCGTTGTGTTATTGTTATTTAAAGATGATGCTTATCTTGAAAGAATTATAACAGATTATTACTTTTAATTTGGTGGTGTTTTTGACAGCTGAGTTAATGTTGCATTTTTTTTCTTTATTATTTGACGTGATAAAACCATTTCATCAGTTGTAAATCATTGTGCAATCAAGTTTACTGATTAATGTGATATAAGTTCAGAACAAAATTTTTAAGCGCTTTTAAAATTTTAATGTTTTCACATATTTTTATTAATAATTTATTAAGTGACTGCGTCATATGACAATTATATAACTTCCCGACCTATAAACTGCTTGTTCATTGTAAATGTGTACGCCATGACAGTTGATTTAGGGATCATACATACATACATACATAAACTCACGCCTTCTTCCCATGGGGGTAGGATTTAGGGATCAATAATAAAATAATAAACGCCTTGCTAACTTAGTTCAAAGAGTTTATATTTTATATATATAATACTTTTGTTTTAGGTAAACCAAAAATCCACCTACAATCCCACAATGATCTACAATTATGCGTAGATAATCTACAAATAATGATCTACAATTAGATCCATGTTGTACTAAACAGTAAATAAATATGATAAATTTGATTTCAAAATGGTGGAAGTTGTATACAAGGTTATTATAAACCTTTAATATGAGTATTAATTAAATAGCGGTCGTATATCATGTTTGTGATACTTTAGGATGTATACAGGTTGCACTCATAATACTTATTCGACTTATATATAATGGCTACAAATACTACGTGTAAACAATTATTATCCGTTTAGCAGATGTTTAAAAGGTAATTATATGACAAAATTGACAGTATTATGACGTTTATACTACGAAAACGTTTACACGACGAAAAGTTGTATAAGTAAGTTTTATAGATGTCGTCGCAGACGCTATTATATAACGATAGTAAAAAAATGTCGAAATAACGTCTATATGACATTATTATACGACAAAAAATGTATATGACTATTCGGACACATAATGCACCGGTACATGACAAAGAGTTAAAAAAATTACTGTAAAATAACTTTAATAAGACTCAAGGTCATATAAATGTTTGATAATATGACAAAAATGTTTGCTGGGAAACTACCCTCAATTGAAAATAAACATTTTTTTGTAGCAAAAATCTGTATTTTTTCATAATTTTTTACGAAAATTGTAAAATTTATAAATAAAATGCCAAAGATGAGTTTTTTTTTACAAAATTTAAAAAAAAAGACAAAAAAAATTGTTTTAATATTTTTTCCGTCGATAAAATTAAGCATAGATTCCCTAATTTCGATATGTGCACATTATGAAGAATCACACTGTATACCAGGGTATTAGGCAGACGGTTGAACGTACGAAAATGACGGATCCGTGTGGCCATCTGATACGGGTTTAGGCCCAATAACAAGACCCAGGCCATACGGATTTTTTTAATGACTTTTTAAAAAAAAATCAAAATTCGTTGTTGATCAAACTTCAAACGTCAATAATTTTATTTAAAAATAACAAAAAGGGCAACATTTTTTTTTTCTTCTATTATTCTATTATTATTGAAGATTCTAAAATGTTAAAAAGAGTTTTGCTTGTAAGTAATTAATTTCAGTTTTCGCAAATGTAGAGTTCGTGAAAAAAGGCCCAGGCCAGCCCCGGATCTAGAATTTTTTTTTTTTGAAGCGGGGTAAAAACTGCCGTCTGCCGCCCCCCGCCAATCTTTTATGGGGATGCGCTAAGTTACCCCCCGCGAAATTAAAAATTTTCTCAATATGAAAATTTTGGCCTCAACATATTAATCAAATTGTATCGATCGATAATGCGCCAATTCAACAAGGGCGCCAAAACTGTAGTAAAAAAGAAAAAAATTATAAAGTTTTTTTTTTTTACTCTGCCATCTCGTAGTTGACCTATGAGGTCATGACTGCTTAACCGGGCTTTTCTGTGGCTGCCTTAAGCTTCTACACTCAAAGCCTCCAGCCAGGGGCAAAAACTATTCTAAATTAAAACTAGGCGAGCGCTCGCTAAGGGCACCCTCTGTGGGGTACGAGCCTCGGCTTAGGGCGTTTACCGGAGGGAGGACATCAAAGATGGGACGGGCTGGATCAAAGTTTTCATCATGATTATTAATCGGGGAATTTAAAGCTACGTGCTCAGCTGCAACAACTGCTGGCACCTCGTTTTCGAGCAAGGGTCGGGGGAGTATCATTTACTCGGGGACGCGGTCGCGATCGCGAAGGATCTCGACGGCGGGGTCGGAATGACGGGTGTCGTCTGTATTTGTGTACTGTATTGGTGGCCCTATTCTTCTCCTGGAGGAGTGTTATGGGGTCATTTGGGTCGTTGAGTCGTCTCATTTATTGCAAAGTTGATGTGTGCTGAGTGGTGCACTTGTCTGCTACGCTTGAATTTGTCGCCCCCTGAAGTTGGCGCTTGGGGCACGGGCCCCGGCTTGCCCCCCCCCCCCCTAGATCCGGGGCTGGCTCAGGCAGTTAAAATTGGCGAATAATTCTAGTTGTTATAAAAGCAATTGTGCATATTGCAAACCGGTAGAACGGGCATGAACTAAAGATGATTTCCTAGAATTAGAACTGGTCTATCATTCTTAGTTTCTTTTTTAACGCAGTTGAAAGTCTGTCTATAAGTATGTATTTTTAATTTTTTTGTAGTTTAAGGGCTCGTATTTAATTTTCCAGCAATCATCTGCGTCAAATACGATTTTGATTTCATAGTATTCTACAGTTACACTAGATGAAAATAAAATGTTAATTAATGAATAAATGTTATCACAGGAATCAGGATACAACACAACATAAACATAACATCACGCCTTGTTTCCCCGAAGGGTTGGGCAGATGTGTCCCTGTAGCAGGTACACCCACATTTCGCCAGTTATGTTTAAGTTCCATGTAATAGGGGGCGAGCCTTTTGCCATCAACCAGGCACAAATCCAGACTCCGGGCTGCTACTGAGAAATTCCAGATAGAAAAAAAAAATAACACTTTGCCCGACCCTTTTTTTTTTTTTTTTTTTTTTTGGGTGGGAAATCATCAAATGACTTCTCCCGCTCTGGGCGGAGCGGGAGGGCGTGTCAGACTCTTACTGACTAAAACCCACCCGTGTTCCTTCAGTTGCCGTGTTGCCAGGGGGCCACGATTTCCCTATCGGTTTTCTTCGAACCCCCGGCAGGCATTGGCCCTAGCGGACCCCGTCAATTCTGCTGACATCTCTTTGAGGCGCGCGTGGAACACAACGCGCCGTCGACCCGGGCTTGGTCCTTATCGGACGGCGAGCTACCCATTGCTCACCGTCCGCAAGCCCGCGCCTACGGTGGCCGGAAATCCTACTTTGCCCGACCCGGGAATCGAACCCAGGACCTCATGCTCAGCAGTAGCGCTTGCGACCACTAGACCAACGAGGCAGTCAACGAGGAATCAGGATAATAGAGGTATTATCCTGATTCCTGTGATAATATTGCGTAATAAACAATTTTGACATTTCAAACATTATGTGCCTACTACAACATGTTAACCAAGGCCGCAACATAATGACGATTGTTACTATATTTATTATATACTATGTACGATTATATCGTGCATGCACAAATGCCACGATTTGATGACATCAGTTCCAGTAACGAGGCGTATTTTTACCCGACTACAGCGAAGCAAAAAGGAGGGTTATGATTTTGACCGGTATGTTTTTATGTATGTATGTATGTTCGTCTGTTACCTCTATAACTTCTAAACTACAGATCATAATTTGACAAATGAGGTATCATTGGAAGCGTCTTGACCATTACGGCTTTACCTTGACCATTTTTGTACCTATGTCTTGATTTCTGTCTGAAATATTTTCTTATTTCATACTTTTTATTTAGAGCGTGATTTTTCAGTAGTCGGGTTTTAGTTTTTGAACTTACTTTTCTACTAGAAAAAATTTAATAGGAAAGAGAGCTTCTCGTGCATCAAGCATTTTTGCCATGCATATGTCACCGTAAGATTGTGAGCACCGTTAGTTTATAATCTATCGGTATTATTTCCGTTAGATCATAATCTGTCGAAAAATTGTGAACTGGGTGAAATGGGTTAGGTTAGGTTAGAACTGTGACCAACCTCGTGAGTCGAGCGAGCGTAGTAAGCGCTGCCGCTACTGCGGCAGCGCTTACTACGCTCGTTTCTCATGGATATAATATAAACTATCGAAAAATAATACGTTAAATCGTAAATGATTTGTCGCAGTTCACAATCTTTCGACAGTTTGTAATCTAACGGAAATAATACCGATAGATTACAAACTAACGAAGTTTATAATTTTACGGTGACACATACATAAACTCACGCCTTCTTCCCATGGGGGTAGGCAGAAACTACAGAACGCTACCTGTTACGATCCTTACATACTCCTTTTGCCTCGTTTACGTTCATACGCCAGTTGAATTAAAAAAAATATGAAAATAATGAATGAAAATAATTACAATAAATAGGTACTAAATAAGTAACAAAATTAAAAGCCCTCTTCCTCTCTCCTACTTTTACTGTGCCCGACAGGGTCCACAATGATCATATTATTTTGTTAAACCTTCCACCTAAGTTCACATGTGAAAGCAATAAATATATTGAGTACTGAGTATTGAATTAGGCGCGGTTTATACAGAAGAGACGTAGCGAGGCCGTGTCGCGGTGGCGGATAATCAAAGAAACTTGAAATCAACCTAATAGGCATGTCATACGCTTTGTATAAACCGCGCCTTAGAATACTACAACTCGTGTAATAAGAATAAAATGTACTAGCACTTAATTATTTGAGCTGGATGTCCATCCAGCTCAAATAATGAAGTGCTAGAACATTTTTCATTCACGGCCGGCGGCGTTTTTTTTTTTACGTTGATTATTAATTTTAATCACAGATCTAAACGTCTCTTTGCATATCTTAAATATCAGTCGCTAACTTGCCACCCCTACAACGCTTCAAGGTCCTTTAGGCGCGTGGAAAATCGGAACGAACGCGGCCATCTTGTTTTGCCAATACAATTTCACCAATTTCTATGACAAATGTTTACCAACAACGCCTTCTGTCAATGTCATTCAGACGCCAAAAGATTTTTGTGATCCTTGACCTGTTTGATCACTCATATACACTGTAACTAATTTATTGCTGTTAATGGTGCCGATTCTCTTGTACACCGAACTAAACTAACTAAACTATCACTAAAATTCCTTACTTTTGACTATGAGAATCTCAAAGCTATACTGCAAAACTTATATACTTATAGCTATTCTCAAAGCTATTTTGACGTTCAAAAGTGCCATACATAGGCCTATTTGAAATAAATGATTTGACTTTGACTTTGCAAAATAAATTCTCTAAATTTAAAAATAATTTTGACACATCTAAATCGAATTTGACAATCGCGACTCCACACGTGATACCTAACCACGTGAATCTTTTTAGAGCCGGAGGCGCGCAGGGGGGGCAGCGTCGACGTGTTTTATATGGATTTTTCACTTTTTGTGTGGAAAATAAGAAAAAATTAAGGGTTTTATAAAGGGTGTCGAAATTTTCATTATTTTTGCGATTGGACACACCGTTTTCGAGATATAAGCAAAAGAAAAAAAAAATCAGTACTGTTTTTTCATCTGAAGTCGAGGTGTTGGTGTGAATTTTAGTTCATGACAACCAATTTTAATCCACATGTTTTTAGTCGCGATTAAAAATAGTCATATTTAGTTAGAAAATCTAAATTTTAGGTTAAAAACGTCAAATTCAGAATAGCAAAATTGCCATTTTCACTAAACTAATATCTCAGTGCCATCTTAGTGCTGTCAAACTAAAATATAGTTAAGTTGTGTCACTTTAGTCTATTTCAGAATGGGAAATCGTCGTTTGACAGGAATAAACTAAATTTTGGTGATTTTTAGTTTAGTTTAGAGGCATTTGTGACAAGAGAATCGGCACCATTTCCTTCTTCCACATTTTTTCCCTTTTTTTTTCCAAGCTGGTTTCAAGGCGCGCATCTTCATTGTTCCGAATTTTTTCTGATTGATCGCGATGGTTGCCGCTGTTGATTCTGGCTTGTAGAAGTTGAAGTGGTGAGAAATACCTAAAAGTCAAAGAATTTCCTAAAATTTCCTACTAACAGTCACTGTATTACTCATAATAACAACAATATTTAAATATGGCTATCGCCCCCACTGGCTGAAATGTCTGCCTCCTCCTTCGAGCATTAAGGGCGCGATGTTATATTGCTAAATGTGGTTTCCTGGTAACTTACACAATGCCAATGGCTCAAAAGACAGAATCAACATTCAACAATAAATGTTTACACGTTGGATTAGCAATCTTTCTTTAATTATGCATTGTTGAGGCTTCGCGCGTCAAGGTTGCATAAGATTACTACGATCTAACTAACGATTCTGTCCAGCTCATTTGACATAGATTGCTTTAATCGCAGTTTGAATTATGATTTCACTTTTCCCGATGATCTTCCCTCGTACCGTCGTCGCCGTGAAACGTCAACTGCTGGACCTAGGCCGCGACCAAGCGTCGCCACATCAACCGGTCCTGTGCTTCTCACATCCAGCTGATTCCTGCTACCTTTACCAGGATAAAGTAAATGAATTGGCCAGTCGGCAAGGTGGCAGCGAACTGACTTTCACACTTACAATGTGAAAACTATTTTATTAATCGACTTTCAAAAAGGCGGAGGTTCTTTGTTCGTAGAGTATGTTATTTTTTAATGTACATGTCCACAAGAGCAGTGGTGGCCCAGTGGTAACGGCCGCGACTTATGAATTGTAGGTCGTATGTTCGAACCCAGACAGGCGCTTTACTTTGTGTAAATTATTTCATCACCACTGCTCTCAAAACGGTGAAGGAAAACATCGTAAGGAAACCGGCATGTCCTAGAACCGATAATTCGAAGACATGTGACATCTAATCATCATCAACCCGCACTGGGCCCGCGTGGTGGATTACGGCCCACTCCCTCTCACAGAGAGGAGGCCTGTGTCCCAGCAGTGGGAACATTTATAGGCTGATGATGATGATGATGATGACATGTCCACCGATCTCTCCGTCAATTGTGGATCGATTTTGAAAATTCTCTTTTTGTTTTGAAAGGGTATGCTCTCGTGGTGGTCCCATATAAATTGCTTGGATAGTTTTTTAGTTAAAATAATACGTATGTTTTCCCACTTAGTATGTGGAAATGATAAGTTCCTGTCACTGTTATTTACATAGCAGGTAGTGATATTTGAATTTGTGTGGGGTAGATGCACAACTAAAAAGTGAAAAATAAAAAAGTTTTACCAAAAAAAGAACTGACTTCCAAAAAAAAAAACACTACAAAGTAAAAAATTATGGAAAGTTATTTATCGTAGTGAACTTTGTAGTGTTTTTTCTGGAAGTCAGTTGTTTTTTAAACTATTGCATACCTTTTATCGCGGGCTTTGAGCGCGGCGACCGAATCAAGAAATTCCGTAACGAAAATAAAACCTAACACCCCCCACTCCGCCTACCATGTAATGACGTCATGGGGACGTAATTTTTGTTTTATGTCATCATCTCAAGTGTAGCGTTGACAAATAGGAAGTATGGAGGTTACAAATGCTATGCAATAGCTTTACCGTGGCAGTCCCCAAGTGCCACACGTTTTTTTTTTTTGGTAAAAAGGTTTTTAGTTGTTAATTGTATCGTCGAAAGTATACTATCAAACTATCTGTAAATGCTGTTCCATAATTCACACCCACTCATACCGTACCAAATAAATCGACTCTACCATTCTAAACTCCGTTACAGATTCGTCCAAAAGAGATCTACAACTTAGGAGCCCAGTCGCACGTCAAAGTTTCGTTCGAGCTCAGTGAGTACACGGCCCAAGTGGATGCCCTCGGGACCCTGAGGCTTCTGGAGGCAGTGAGAGCAGCAGGTCTTGAGAAGGAGGCCAAGATATACCAGGCGTCTACCTCAGAACTGTACGGAAAGGTTGTGGAAGTGCCACAGACTGAGAAGACACCATTCTACCCCAGGTCGCCCTATGGTAAGTGTTTGTCTTGTTTAAAGATTTATCGTCATCTTATCCTGATCTATCAAATATGTTAATAAAGTATGGATTTTAAGTACATGTTAATTAATTTCCGTGAAATTAGTACTTACTCGTAATACGTACTAATGCACTAAAACAAACCCCAGATTTAGGCTGCGCTTCCACCAGAGATGTGCGAGGATGCGTAGTGAGGGATGTTACCTAGCCTCGCTCAGCGCAGCTCCGGTGGAAACGGTTAGCGGTGCGAGGTTTTTGTACGTACAAAACAAGCGATGGATGGGTGCGAGGGATGTGTGCGAGAGATGTGTGCGAGGGATGTGTGCGAGGGATGTGTGCGAGAGATGTGTGCAAGAGATGTGTGCGAAAGATGTGTGTTAGGGATGGACGCGAGTGAGAAATCGTATCTGAAAAGAGTCCGCTACACATCCTCTCAACGCTCATCTGCGCACCGTTTCACAGCTTCGTTACGCATCCTCGCACCGCTCAGCTACCTCGCACATCTCTGGTGGAAACGCAGCCTTAATTAAAAAGACACGAGACTGAACGATAGCGGCAAACATGCAAAGCAATTAAAAAATAATTAGTTATCGATGTTGTTTATGTTTTATATGTTTCTGATAATGTACAAAAAAGAGTATTATTATCTTACCACTTAATCAAATGTTATGTTGTTAAGAGGCCTGCGAACACGGCTCGCAACTACAATCGAGATGTTTGAAAAATTCAATTCAAAGCACGTTGCGCTAGTGTGAGTGCCTGTCGGAGCGATATACACCTACTTACAGTGAGCAATACTACGCACACATTGACAATTATTGCTTGACGCGATAGCACTACTAGCTTTCGAAAATGTATGATAAATTTGGATGTGTTCCGTAATACCAAAAATGATGAATGAAAACTTAATATTTGTAATTTTTTTTTTCTATAATTTGTAACTTGATAATATAAGCTATGCTTCTGCAGAAACGATATTACAAATATTGTTGTTTATAATACAGAAAAAACAACATGAAGACGTATCATTTACGCTGTAAAAATGTGCGAAATTAAATTCATTTAAACTTCATTTTAGAAGTTTTTTTGAAAAAAAAAAAAAAAAAAGATGTAGGAGCCTAGATAAACACTGTCTAAATCCGAATAACAACATAATATGGTGGAAATATGCCCAAATTGCAAATGATTTAGGTATTACGTTTGTATGGACAATTCATGCGTCGCCGCGTCCTTAATGCACTTTTATATCTATTTAGTATGTGTATGGCAGAATATTAGGTGTACACATGTTTTATTTTAAGTTACTCAGAAACAATTTTGCATAACATCACGCTTTGTATTTCCGGAAGTGATAGGCAGTTGCCTACAGAAGGTACATTAACATTTTGCCAGTTCCGACCATGTTATAGGGGGCAAATCAACAGTAATCGCCTGGCGATTCTCGCCTACGAGTCTCCAATGATAACTTATTTTATTTCTGTTAGTAGGTTTGTACAAACACTTTTCACTAAATGAGGTGGGCGTTTCCTATCTGACTACTCTGAAAAGAAACACCGAAACAAACTCAGAGGTCACAGTCTCTTTTAAAGTCCAGACATAATCTTCATCAGATCATGTGAGGACCATGTAGATTAGTGTCTGAAGTGGTATTTTGAGTAAAGAACCACACAAATTTGAGTGTACCCAGAACAGTGTCCAGTCAGTGCAAGCATTTGCTCAGTAGTCGTGTAGCTCAACGACCATGGATGCTCTCGCCTGTTGAAAGCCGAGAAACTTTGGTCGTATAAGAGCGCCTTTATTGCTAGGAATGCTGCTTTTCTTTTTTTTTCTTGGTATGACCAATATGCAACACGCCTACAATGCCTTTTTTTTTTTGGGTGGGAAATTATCAAATGACTTCTCCCGCTCTGGGTGGAGCGGGAGGGCGTGTCAGACTCTTACTGACTAAAACCCACCCGTGTTCCTTCGGTTGCCCTGTTGCCGGGGGCCACGATGTCTCTATCGGTTTTCTTCGAACCCCCGGCAGGCATTGGCCCTAGCGGACGCCGTCAATTCTGCTGACATCTCTTTGAAGCGCGCGTGGAACACAACGCGCCGTCAACCCAGGCTTGGTCTTTGCTCACCCATTGCTCACCGTCCGCAAGCCCGCGCCTACGGTGGCCGGAAATCGGCTCGCGATTCCCGCCCCGGGCGTCTCCTCCTGCGGCGGTTAGGGGCGTGAGGGCGCGAAGTTTGCCTCTCCCTCACGCGTTCCGCCACTTCCTTCGCGAGCATTACCGCTTCGCAGAAGGAGGTGACACGCCTACAATGCCTCTGGTATGCTAGATGTCAAAAGGCAGCGCCGACCAATAGCCTCCTTTAATACACCCAAAAACAAAAAAAAAAACAGTGGCACTCCGGGAGTGCCTACAGGAGTGAAAACTTGAACAATTTAAAAAAATACTTCCAAAAACTTTAAAGTAAAAATACTTGCATAGAACATAAATCCGTAACGTAATATAAATAAAGAGCACAATCTCGTTTACAAAAATGAGGTGTCGGTAACGGTGTCGCGAGTTCAATGGTTTTTCCCATCTCAAAAATGCCTAACACGCTTAAGGAAGTTTTCATTTCAAAAATATTATACACTTTTTCTTCTAGCTTGTGCAAAGCTCTACGGCTACTGGATCGTGGTGAACTACAGAGAAGCATACGGCATGTTCGCATGCAACGGGCTCCTCTTCAACCACGAGAGTCCTCGGCGCGGGGAGAACTTCGTCACACGGAAGATTACGCGCGGCGTCGCCAAGATCTACCTAGGGTTAATGGAGTACCTCGAACTGGGTAACCTGGACAGTAAAAGAGATTGGGGACACGCTAAGGATTATATTGAGGTATATCGCAGACCTCTTTAGAAAACGTTGAAGAAAAATATCGTGAGGAAACTTCCTCATCGATACGATTCGAAGACGTGTGACATCTATCAACCTGCACTGTGCTCGTGTGGTAGATTACAGCCCACTCCCTCGAAGAGAGGAGGCTTGTGTCCCAGCAGTGGGAATATTATAGATTATGTTTACATCTTTAGAACACAAGACAGAGGACAGGGTTTTGTAGCGCAGCCTTGGAGAGGCTTATGTCTATCGATCGATCAATCAACTCATGATTGATCGACATCTTTAAAATTTTTTGATATCTTGGTATAGAAGTGAAAATGGGCGTATCATATGCACGCATATCTGCTAAAACTCGGTAATGTCCTTACTGATTAAAAGTATCAAAACCCTGGAAAATATAATATCGCGACTTGAAATAATAATAATTATATAATTGATTGTTGCCGACGGGGACGCTATATCATAAAATGTTATTATGTTAAAAGTTAGTTAGTTTGACTTTAAAAAATTAGTCCTTTTTCGAAACTATAAGTACTAATTCAACGTTAAATGCCTTTAAAGTTTCGTCCTGTCGGTAATCAGTACTCCATTTTTGTATACTGGCTAAAACTGTCTTTATCTTTTTGTGTATCTGTGGAGAACATTGTTAATTGAACATTTGTATAACCCCATGTTGTGTTTTATTTATTTGTAATATACAGTGTGAGTCTTCATAATGTGCACATATCGAAATGAGGGAATCTATGCTTAATTTGATCGATGGATCTAAGGTAAAAAAAAAAATTGTTTTTTTTTAATTTTTTGTACCAATTTTTTTTTTTAGTTCTCTTGGTCATCTTATTTATAAATTTTACAATAATTGTAAAAATTTATGAAAAAAATACAGATTTTTATTTAAAAAACATGTTTATTTTCAATTGAGGATAGTTTTTTTTCTCAATTTTAATTTTATGTGGACGCCTACTTACTTCCAATCATTATGGAGTTTGTTTCATCGCAATAGCTGATTCAGTTTAAAAGTTACACTACAGTTAGTTTTGTTACAATTGTTTTTAATTCCATAAAAAGATATAAAAATTATTTAGATTTTTTAAAATATTTTTTCAGTCGTTAAAATTAAGCATAGATTCCCTCATTTCGATATGTGCACATTATGAAGAATCACACTGTATAATGTGTAATTGTCGTATTTATCGCAGGCAATGTGGCTGATGCTTCAACAAGAGGAACCAGAAGACTTCGTAGTAGCCACAGGCGAAGCGCACAGCGTGCGAGAGTTCGTCGAACTAGCGTTCTCGTGCGTCGGCCGCAAGGTGGCGTGGCGGGGCGCGGGAGAGAGCGAGACGGGACACGATGCTGAGACAGATCAACTACTGGTCAAGATTAATCCTAAGTATTTCAGGCCTACTGAAGTGGTGAGTCACATTTATCTATTTATCTTGCGTTTTACACTAATATGTGTTTTTGGAAAATTAACTTTAACACCCACGTATATAGTTCAGTTTGCGCTACATCTTCTTGTATTACCTTATTTTAAGACCTTTTCAATAGTACTATACTCCATTTGAAGTAAGATTAGACATTTAAACAAACCTTTTTTACAGTCCGTTCAACCGATTTTGACTTCTATACCATAAGCATAAGGACGGCATTCAAAGCGAAAAAGTGGTTACAATCCCAACTGTTTACTGCAATTTGTCATGCCTCCAACGCAATAGAAGTCAAAATCGGTTGAACGGACTGTAAAAAAGGTTCATTTAAATGTATAATCTTATTTCAAATGGAATATAGTCATTCTTAAATCAACTTAATAAACATTAGTATAAAGTTCATATTTGTTTATAATATGGAAGTAACATCAATCGGAAACAATGATCCATATTCAACCATATTCAGGTTGAATATGGGGGTAGGCAAAAACTACATATACTCACCTACTCTTTTTGGTCGCACAGTTTCGAGTCACATTATGTTCCCATGTAAAAATCCCTTGTGTAGGAAAAAGTTTAATAAAAACTACTCTACAAAATACTCCCAAGTATTTTAGACCAACACTTGAAAGCCATTTGCTTTCAAACGGTATTTTGAGCATTGTTCCTTTTGCGACTTCATCGCTATCGCGTTTTAGCGACTATCTGCGTTTAAGTGCGGTATCAAAACGACCTGTTGTCTATCAGTTACTGTATCGAACTTCTGAAAAACGACTAAACCGCTGATCGATGATACTACAGGTTATTTAAAAAAAAACAGTGGCACTCCGGCAGTGTCGACAGAAGTGAAAACTTGAAAGAAAATCGGCACTGCGGTAGTCAACACGTTGATGTCTTTTACTCTACGGTGTCGGTAAATTCGGTATCAGTGTCGCGAATTAATGGTTTAGTCCCATCTCAAAAATGCCCAACGCGCCTAAAGAAGTTTTCACTTTAAAAAAACCTTTTATTTCCAGGCTTCGGAGGCCCGTAGCGAGTTCGTTATACAAATTAATTAAAACTATGTTAGTAGAACAATACACGTATAATAATAATAAAATCATTATAAAAACATCACAATCACAGGAAAAATTATCAAGCCCATGTCAGCTGACATGTAGCTTGATAAACCTATTCATTGTAGGTCAGAAGGGTCTCTCCGCAAACACTTTCAGAATGCTGTTGTTGCTGCCTGACACTCAAACAGCTGTATAAACAAATTAACTACAGAAGACCTTCAATATTAGTTTTACTTTAACAAGTTAATAAATCAGTTAAAATCTTAACATAATCAGCAAGGACAAACAAATACACACACACGCACCCCCACACACACACCCATACACACACACACGCATTTACTTACCTTAAAATTAAAATTATTGTATTTTCACGTTTAATAAAACGTATATTAAATTTTAATTGTCTATCACAATCAGAGATCGGAATTGGGTGTGTGAAAATACCTAATGTTTGCAGCGAGACATATCATAGAGCTGTTACAACCACTTATGTTAACCGGTTTTGAATTGTACCGGTTTATTTACGGTTTTTTGTTTTACATGTTCTTTACCTTTGAAAAACCGAACTATAAACATAAGCAAGCTGCTAATACAGTTTTAAATTTATTTTTGTTTTGAACTTTTCCGGTTCAAATTCGGTTTTTTAGTTCTACTTGTTCTGTACGTCTGAAACACCGAATTTTACACATCTGCAAGCTGTAATACAGTTTTAGATATTTTTGTTATTGTTGTGTTTTCGAGAATAAAAATAAAGCCCTTCTCGGTTAGCCCTCGGTTGTAACAGCTGTATGATATGTTTCGCTGCAAACTTTAGGTATTTTCACACACCCAATTCCGATCTCTGATCACAATACTCCAAAATTGTAACAGTAACATCAGAAGCACTATGTAACCTTTACGTCATTATACCTTAGGGGACCGGACTGCTTCTCCTTGACACAGGTTTTCATAACCTAGCTAGGAGAGCAGTGCTCACCCACACGTTGTACATATAGTACTTATTTTGTAAAACTGTATTTTTTTAACGTGTTCTACCATGCTTTGTTTTTGAGTAAATAAATATTTATTATTATTAGTTACGATATCTGATAGATAATGAAATAACAACTAAGTAAATACATAATAATATGTATACATAATATTTATCTTCAATGTTGAATTACACTTGAATTAGTCACGTCACCGCCCCTTTTATTATATTTGAAGTGCAGAATTATTGACCTAATTCCGTTTTATCATGGTTGAAATGCTAGCTTTTACAAGTTCTACTAGATTAGCAGTAGTACAGTTAACACAGTGCCGGATTAAGCCAGCGCGGGGCCTGTAGCAAATTCTACCTAGGGGCCCCCTATAATAGAACTTGGTTTATTTTAAGTTGTAAAGTTTAGGAGATAAACTAGTCAAATCAATGTTTCTAGTCAAATACGTTCTACTCCTGTTCCTAAATAGTCAAGTAGGTACTTCAACCAAATGACTTTTTTCAAACAATGCTAACTGTAAAGAATCTTAGGTTTTTTTTAAAGTACCTACAGTTTTTAAAAACCTTTATGGCTCATTTTTAGAATAGCTGATATTGGCAGTGATTTTATTGTAATTCCTATAAGAGAGCCTTGATTGCAAGAGCGAGCACAGCGAGCTCGAACTTTTTTGCACCTCTATCCGAGGTGCAAAAAAGTTCAGGCTTCCTATTGACCTGAAATAAACGTAACTTTGTCTATTATTGTAGAAAAGTTTATGAAAGAAGAGAAACTAAGATGCAAGAGCGAGCGAAGCGATGTCGATTTTTTTTTAACCTCTGATTGGTTAGCTTACCTTATTCACCATTTGTATTATACTTATTCAAAAAACTTTATGTAGGAAGAGAATTTTGCAAGAAAAGATGCAAGAGCGAGCGCAACAAGCTCACAAATTTTTTGCACCTCACCTCGGATAGGTTCTTTTGACAATACAAACAGAAATAGGAGTTGCTTTGTTGACTTATGCAGAAAAGCTGCAGTATTAAGAGAAACTAGGATTCGAATATTTTTTGCATTTCGCGCCTCTCGAGGTTCGATTTGTCTTGACAGTTCTTACATAATATTTCATTAGACGTCTATCCAAGCGCGCTGAGTGTCGAGTAAGGCGCAACGCCCTCTATCGGTGGGCATCGATCGGTACGGCTCAGTAGAGCTCGAGCGCCTGAGGGCTGCTTGGGGCGGCTTCGGGCACCTCAGAGCTGTCTCGGCAGTCGTAAGCATACCTAAGGACGCCTAGGCTGGTTTCGGGCAGCTCGGGTGGCATTTTCGTGGCCAGACAAGTCGCAGAAGAGTCATAACGTTCACCGCGTGCGTCTCCATTAGCTTGGCAACACCCAGAGGAAAATAAAAGGCAACAGCCTCATTAATTACACGTATAAGTTCGTTTTATTTATTCATCGTAATTTATGAAATTCATCGAAAATACATCTTTGCTTCCAAATCTTATTCACCCAAAATATATTTTTTTGCCTTAAGGCTCCAAGTTTCTCTTCTTTTTCAACAAGATGAACAATGAGAACTAAGTCCATCCACCATTATAAATACACACGTACAACTGTTTTCATGTAACGTTACGACTGCTCTACGACGTGTCTGCCACTCAAACTATTCTTAGTTTTGCCGAAACCAGCCTCGGCGTCCTTAGGTATGCTTACGACTGCCGAGGCAGCTCTGAGGCGCCCGAAGCCGCCCCAAGCAGCCCTCAGACGCCCGAAGCCGCCGTAAAGCGCTCGAGCTCTACCGAGCCGTACCGATGCCCACCGATAGTAGGCACCCCGCCTAAGGGTGCACACGTCGGACTTTTTGTGGAGCCGAATATCGGGCCGATTCGAATTCTATAGGTATATATATACAAACGGTTTTTTTTAAATCTGGTGCGTTTACCGTATGTAATTTAGTTTTATTTTCGCCAATGAAATTATCTGTTACCGATTGTCAGACATAGATTGCCTTACTGGGAAAAGGGGTTACATTATTCACTTTTTTGTGACATCAAGTAAAATTAATATACCACGTCTTAATAAGTTTCACACAAGAAATAACGCTCAGGCGGAGGTTTGGTAGGATTTGGATACGCGGGGCCCCCTTTTGTGCGGGGCCCGTAGCAATTGCTACTCTTGCTTCGTGGTTAATCCGCCACTGAGTTAACAAAAGAGTTAGGTATTCAAACAAATATTATCATCTTTCAGCGTTTCTATATTATTCATTTTCATTCGGTTATTTTCTAAAATATGAGACTTGTGCGACTTGTTGTTGCTCAACACTCTCTTGGACGTTCAAGTTGACTGTGGCGTGCTCGCGGACGAATGGAAGACGATCATTTCAGTATATCTGGAGTTCTAAACCAGTGGGTCTACAAGGATAAAATTTTGCACAAAAAAGGATTTTCGAAAACTCGACTTTTATTTTAATCCATTTAGGGGGGGGTAAAATAGAGGATAAAAGTTCGTATAGAAATTCGTAATTGAAGTGAAAACTTCTTTAGGCGCGATGGGCATTTTTGAGATGGGAAAATACAATTGAACTCGCGACACTGTTACCGACACCTCATTAAAAATATTTCCTGCATAATAAAATTGTTCAAGTTTTCACTTCTGTTGACATTCCCGGAGTGTCACTGTTTTTTTTTTTTGCCGATGCAAAATCTCATCTGGCACACTGCTTGTCACATCCAAAATATATTCGTCACCTTAAGGGGTATTTTTGCCTGCTCATTTCACGATGACGAAGCGTTGGAAGACCCACAAGGTGGACCGATGACCTTGTGAAGGCCGCAGGAATCTGTTGGATGCGGCAAGCACAGAACCGGTCGAAGTGGTGGTGCTTGGGGTCTATGTTCAGCAGTGGACGTCTTTCGGCTGAAATGATGATGATAATTGCACGATGACTCGTCATTGTTATTGCGTCGTAATGTCAATACCGCAAAATGACATTCAGCGATTTTCTGTACATGTCATGCCGAATTAAAAATGTGATACTGACAGACTCAAATCGGATCAAATTGATTTATATTTCATAAAATGGCCAGGCCATTAAAATGGTTTTAGGTTGATGTCAACTCGACATTGGTCAAAGGTGTATGCTAATTTGATCTTTGTAATCAAGTAATTAAATATCATTTTCTATGCAAAAGTCTGCTCAGTGCCATAGTTTCAAAAGGAATGACGTTTCCTGTCCTGACTTGATAAAGGAAATCATTTGAAAGACTTTGTACTTTAGATATGAAGCAATGCTTAGTTAACATTGGTTTATTTAATTCCAGGATCTTCTGTTAGGGGACCCGTCGAAAGCCAAAGAGAAGCTGGGCTGGGTGCCGCGCGTTTCCTTCGATCAGCTGGTCAAAGAAATGGTGGAAGCTGACCTTAATCTGATGAAGAGGAACCCTGAGGCGTAGACTAATAGGTAAGACAACAATTATTGTATTTATGACTTAAGGGTAGCTCACGAAACTAAAATTTTCTTTCGAATCTTATTTTGATCAACACATTTCCAAACCTTGACTTGCAAATTGCAAAATATGTACGAATATTTGAATTTCGCGGGCTACTTTAGCGCATCCCCCTTAATACTTTATGCCCTCACAAAGGCGTACGTTCTCAATTATGTATTTTCTTAGATCTGTGACAGTCGTTACGGGTTACGGGTAGTCAAAAGCCTGAGAACCTGGGTTTTGGAGGTTAGATAGGCAGTCGCTCCATGTAAAATACTACAGGTATTCAGCTGTATCTGGTTAGACTGGAAGCCGACCACAACATAGTTGGAAAAAGGATAGGCAGATCATGTATTTTTTGCCAGTCTATCTTTCATGACCAGAAACAAAACTTTAGGTGCAAAAATAATTACAATTTTTTTTGCCTTCTGCTGTTGAGAGAAATTTAATTAATGGTTATTTCGTACTCCTCCAAGTTCTTTTTTTTCTGTTTAACACAGAATTTCCTTATTATTAAGGATAAGCATCGGTATCAGTTTCGCGATATCAATTGCGGTTAAGTGCCATTCATTGTTAAACTTTGTATTTCTCAAGTGTTAACAATCTATCCAATTTGTGTTATCTTAACATTGAGGTAAAAGCTTTTGATTACGCCATTTTCATGCTGGGTATGTTAAAAAAACATAACATATCTCTATTCCGCCAAGAGGTATGCAGAAACATCGAATAAACACATTTCGACAGTTATGTTTAAGTCCAATATCAATCTGCCTAGCCTTGTCCCAACTATGTTGGGGTCGACTTCCAGTCTAACCGGATACAACTGAATACTAGTATTTTACATGGAGCGACTGCCTATCTGAACTCCACAACCCAGTAACTGGGTAATACAATACCCCTTGGTAAGACTGTTTGTCAGACTTTCGGGCTTCTGACGACTCGTAACGACTGTCAAAGATCCGCGAATGACATGTTGCCTTTTATTTTCCTCTGGGTGTTGTCAAGCTAGTGGAGGCGCGCGCGGTGAACGTTATGACTGTTCTGCGACTTGTCTGTCCACGAAAATGCCACCCGAGCTGCCCGAAACCAGCTTCGGCGTCCTTAGATATGCTTACGACTGCCGAGGCAGCTCTGAGGCGCCCGAAGCAGCTCTCAGGCGCCCGAAGTCGCCGTAAAGCGCCCGAGCTCTAACGAGCCGTACCGAAGCCCACCGATAGTGGGCGCTGCGTCTAACAATTACCCATACTATTACTTCATTGATTTTCTATTCGTTCATCCCTGCTGAAGATATCCCACCTGGACATGAGTTGCCTTCTAACCTGGAAGTCTTTAAACAGACTCCCGGAACCAGGTTGGTCGAAGCAAGGAAAACCTGTTCAGTTGAGATTCATAGACAACTGTGCCTTTGAATGTAAATGTGGTGCTGTTCCACTAACAATAGAACACTTATCGGATCGTATCTTGCGTGTCCTATCGTGTGCACGTTACAGAACTGATGGACGCTAATGATGGCGCCAAACACGCCAAACCAAATTCTGGGTCAAGTCCATTTAAATTACCAGACGAACAATGAAATAATACAGTTTTATTTCAAATCTTTCAGGTACGGTGTCAACACGATGAAAACGGACATTAATTTGAAGTGCGTGTATGGTTTCGTTCGTGGGGATTTGCAGGCAGCCATATACGCTTGCAAACTTATAGTTTACAACATTACAATTATTATACAACATTTAACAAAAACCTTGTCCTACCCGGAAGGGGCGCCTACTGCAATAACATTACCAAAAAGTAATAAAAATCTTATTATTTGTGTAAATAAAAAAAACAAAATAAGTGTACCAAAAATACCCCATTTTAATTTTAAAAAATTGCGAGAGATCATAATTTATGATTTGTAGACACCTAGTACAAGATGGCCGCCCGCCCCCTGGTATAAAAATCCCCATTTTAAACAGGATTTTGTTACATGTTGTATTTTTAACTAATTACACGGTTCGAAATTACGAATATATAGTCCGTGCAATCCACGACGACGCGCCCCACTCCGCGATGACTGTACTGTAAGCTGTACTCTAGTACGGCGCTGAGCGGAGTGGGGCGCGTCTTCGTGGATTGCACGGACTATACATACACTGTGTCCCTCTGAAGTATCTAAATGTTATCAATCGCGCATTTCGTAAATATATAATATGCGGTGAAAATTATAAATATATCACGCCTGTGTTTCGCGAACGGGCAGACAGAGGTGTGTTAATAGTATTCCCATATTTCTTTAGTTATAGTTTGACCCTTTTGCCATTAACACGTTCACTGCCGGGAGCCCTCCTGGAGGGTTCACTCAAGTCATAATGGGATGCCGGGAGCCCTCGCGGAGGGCTCATTTTAAATGTAGGTTTTCTTAGCAAATTCGGCATTATAAACTGTGC
The DNA here is from genome assembly GCA_963680765.1 of Agrochola lychnidis. NCBI lineage: Eukaryota > Metazoa > Arthropoda > Insecta > Lepidoptera > Noctuidae > Agrochola > Agrochola lychnidis. The sequence continues at coordinate 20,597,783 of OY796865.1, read as the reverse complement.
AATTATAACAAGATTTCAAACGTAATGCCGGTGACACTCCTCGAGGGTTAACATTAGCGCGAACGTAATGCCGGTGACCCTTCTGGAGTCAACTTGCAATATGTATGACCACGACCTGTTATCTACTTTGTACGTTACACTATTGATATAAAGTTCATTATGCTTTGTTCAAAAAAAAAATCGCTTCAATCCCGTTCCGCGACATTAAAAGAAAAAGGCCAGATACTGTAACTTCTAAAATGATGTACTATAAATCAAATAAAATATAGTTAAATATATACCACATGACCAATATACAGGGTGGCAGGGACATCGACGCGAAAACTGAAACCATGGATTCAGTACATGATTCTGAACACCCCTTTTTTTTTCTTTTTTGGGTGGGAAATTATCAAATAACTTCTCCCGCTCTGGGCGTGTCAGACTCTTACTGACTAAAACCCACCCGTGTTCGTAGTCAACAACAGGGCAACCGAAGGGTTGCCCTGTTGCCGGGAGCAACGATGTCCCTATCGGTTATCTTCGAACCCCCGGCATTTCTGAACACCCCTGCGTTGAAATTTATCGTCGTTGATTTAAAAAAAAAACTGGTGTTTCATAGAAAAGTGCAATACCTACGCGGTCAAAATGTATGAAACAGTAGATTTTTTTTTTAAATAACCGACGAAAATTTTCAACCCCCTGCGTTGAAAATTTTCGTCGGTTATTTTCATGAATTATATATTGCACTTTTCTATGAAACACCAGTTTTTTTTTTAAATCAACGACGATAAATTTCAACGCAGGGGTGTTCAGAAATGCCGGGGGTTCGAAGATAATCGATAGGGACATCGTTGCTCCCGGCAACAGGGCAACCGAAGGAACACGGGTGGGTTTTAGTCAGTAAGAGTCTGACACGCCCTCCCGCTCTGGGCGGAGCGGGAAAAGTTATTTGATAATTTCCCACCCAAAAAAGAAAAAAAAAGGGGTATTCAGAATCATGTACTGAATCCATGGTTTCAGTTTTCGCGTCGATGTCCCTGCCACCCTGTATAATATATGGTTTAATATAAATCTGTTTATTGTCTGTCGTTTGTGTGGGCTACAAACTTACAAACATACATCCGGACTTCGGCATTTATAAATAAATTTATAGTAATTAAGTGAGATGAGATCTAGAAAGTGTCCCTATTCTTATCACCCTATTCTAGTTTAGTCTAACATGTAAATATTAAGGACGAAAACTATTATGTCTAGGGCCGTGAAGTATGAATGCCAGTGCGAGAGAGACGGAGCTATACATAACCGATATCACCATCTCTATCGCAACGGATCAATAATGGTGAATGGGCTCAATTGGGACTTTATAATAAAATAAGTGGATTGTATTAAAATAGGTGTAATACCATAAATAACAAGAACAATGTATATAGAAAATAGTACAAAGAAATGTCTTTAGTGGAGCGTGTCTGTGAGCTAAGTTGTGAGCGATCGATCAAGGGACTCGGGGTACCGAGTTCGGTACCCCAAGTCCCTTGCCTTCCCCGTGGTCTACGCACATAAAGTCTGGTCACGTTAAATCTACAATGGAATAAATGGGCAACCCCAAAAAGTTTTATATATGGTATACTTTTACATCAGTCAGTTATGTCAGTTTCGGGGTTGTAAGTAGATCTAATGATTTTGATATTTTGTCTTTTGATTTTTGCATAATAGATTATGTGTATCTATGCTCTACCTCCATACGATGATATAACTGTATCAAATCCACACTGCATCGTGCTAAAGTGACTATTCTTTACAAGGAATAAATCAGAATATAAACAAAATAACCTATCAAAAACAAAAAGACAAAGTATCAAATTATTTTTTCTGAGGACAAGATGGTGTTGCCGTCTATAGATTTTCAAATTCCACCGTTTTTTTACTTATGCAAACTTAGCGTGGCCAGTCTCTGTGCCGACAAATGGTATTCATACTTCATAATACGGCTCTAGTTCTTAAAAATAAGGGGTTTGCCTTTGTTTTTCATCTAAGCTTGGTAGAAACAGCTGGTTTATGTGACAACTTACAATGCGACCACATACCCAGCCATTTGTAAAACTTGATCATTTTCAGGAGTACAGTCATACGCTCGTCCACGTTAAGAATTTGACATTGACAGCGCCTTAAAGCCTTAGCAGTAAAGGCCAACTTCGTAATGCAAGTTTTACCACGTTAACTGTACATCCTTAAATTATTTTACTCTTTTCTTATTAATATTTTGAATAAAACAAAGGTCGGTAGTGACCGAAGATCCCTTCACGATTGTGTTTACAGCGTGTATCAGAAACGTGTGGTCATATTAAAAAGGGGGAAAAGACCGCGAAAAAATAAATCAGCTACTCCATACATTTGGATCGAGTGGGTATAGGCGTGAGCTTGCGGAAATCCATATCTATTCCTAAAGAGTCATAAAAAACCCTGTACGAAATTGACACGTGTTTCACCTCTCAACGAGGCATCCTTTGGATGACGATTGACTTGTCGCGAACCCGAACACGGTGTGTTGCCACGCCGAGCGCTGGACGCGGTTTCGGATGCCTCGTTGAGAGGTGAAACACTTGTCGATTTGTTACAGAGTTTTTTTATGACTTTAGGAATAATTAATCGGAATAGGTTACTAAATATTATCTACGTCTATTGTATTTTATTGTAGTTTTTAACCAACTTAGAAAAAGGAGGAGGTTCTCAGTTTGTCGGGATATAAATATTTTATTTATGTATGTTCCCCGATTACTCGAAGACGGCTGGACCTATTTGAAAAAATATTTTTTTTGTTTGAAAGGGTATACTTCCAATTTGGTCCCATTGTCATTTGGTCACGATCTGATAATGGGATCTTGGAGAAATCGAGGGAATATTATAGGCACATCTATAGCGATTTGGGTATTTTTGATGAGCAGTTGACATTAAGCTATTGTAACTTAGATAAATTGCAAACCAACCCACTAAAAAGTGATAAAAAAACTTTTTACAAAAAATACAACCGACTTCCAAACTATAAAGTGAAAAATAACTTTAATTTCGGAAGTCGGTGTCAAAAAACTAAAATGCTGATCTAAAGACACCGACTTCCGAAATTAAAATTATTTTACTTTGTAGTTTTGAAGTCGGTTGTATTTTTTGTATGGGATAGTTGATAATTTTTTCGCGATTACGATATTGGTCCATGGAGAATTTTTTTCAATGTGGTGATCTGAACCACATCCTTAAGGATCACCACACCTTTCTGACACATGTATAGTGGTATAAAATAAAATGTGATTTAATTGTATTGTATATTTATTAGTCTTTTTAACTAAAGCTGTGTTTGTAAACCGTGAGAGAATAAACGAGAGAGTACCTATCGCACAAAATGAAATTTGCCTTTAAGCTGCGCATCTGCTTCTATCGTGACGAAGCAATGCGTGCCGAAGCTTCGTATATTTTGCTCGTTAAAAAGTTATCACGCTAATGCTGTGGTCACATTAGCGTTAGCGCGCTAAAACCCTTTTATATACCCGGGCGATAAGTGCTACGTAGCTCGAACTATCGCGACGATAGCCGATAATGGTTGGTCACATCTGCGTGTATCGTATGCGAAGCTTCGTCACGAAAGAAAAAAAAAACTGTTGTTAATACCCCTCACCATTATCAAAGCAACGGGATGAATGAAACCTTTTAAGACTTATTATTCGACAATAAGTCAGAAATAAGTGAATTTCATTTCTTGAGAATTATTCTTGAAAAGAGACATTATCCACGAGTGATGTTTTTAAACGAAAAGGCCCATTTTTAATAAGGAACTTTTAATAAACTCGAGTAGATAAAACTGGAAATAGGCAGCTTAAATGAGCAGTCAGTACTCTATAGTCCACAAACTAAATAATGAATTGATAATTTGTATTCAAAAGTCATTTATTCAAACTAGGCTGAGAATCAGCACTTTTCGAACGTCAAAATTACATAAGGCAGTCCCCCAAAACACCCTTCACCACTTCCTAGTGCCTTTAGCTGGGAAGAAGAAGTGGCGCAACAAATTCTCCAGCAGCACAGCTGTCTGTTCAAGTTAGAAAAAAAATATATTCTATACAATAGTATCCAAAATAATTTACATTACGCAACACAAAATATAATTTAAATGATAAATTATTGCGTGTGCTAGCTGACATATGGTCAGCTAGCACACGCCAGTATACCAACCAAAAACATCGAGAACTATAAGCAGAAATAAAAAATAAAAACTAAACGTAAACAGAACCAAATATCTAAATAAAGTATAGCATTTTCATTAGATACTTGAACCCATAGTTGCCCTAGTTAGTGGCGGGCCCTATTTAATAAAACCGACAGGCGACAGGTAACAATTCCACAATGAACAAGTTGCTTTCATACATTTTCTACTTTATTAGTCAAGCGCACATTACAGCCACAACAGGCCGAAGCGCAACTCATTTTCATACAAAAAGTGCGGCGCGACCTGCCTACAGTTCACGTTGGTTTGTAGAAAATGTACAAAAGTGACGAAGGAGCTTTTTTCAATGCTTTGCGTTGTGACGCGGCCCGCCCTAGTCTGCGTTAGCGTTTAATCAGCACTTGTGAAAATGTGTAAATTTTGACAATTATTTCGCATTGACAGTTATTTTAAATAGGGCCTTAACATGTGCAAAGACCCCAAGAGTTTTATAAATAAGGGAGAATTGTGTCTCATTTTACCATAGTCTTTTGGAGAGACATATTTAATTATATTAAACTTGGTTTCGTTACTATCTCAAAAATACTGCAGTGCTATTAACATTATTTACCTGAATAAGTATGCACGACGGAGCACGGAGACGCCTCGGCAGCCTCTGATAGAGGCGGCATTGTTCATACAAACCAAGTGTGTCACCGTTTACTCGTACTATGACAAAAGTGACGTATAGACTCCCTAGAGTATACAGTATGTTAACTAACAGAGGGCGTTCCCGTTAACCTGAAATACTATAACGTCCATACATGCTAAAACAATACCAACGTAGAAAAAAAAAATTGTTAGCGGTAATTAAAAAAAAAAACTTCCAAAACCTTTAAAGTAAAAATACTTGCATAAAACATTGAGCCGTAACGTAATATAAATAAAGAGCATAATCGAGGTGTCGGTAACGGTGTCGCGAGTTCAATTGTTTTTCCTATCTCGAAAATGCCCAACGTGCCTAAAGAAGTTATCACGATTTTTTTTTAGCTTGTATAAATAAATAAATAAAAAAAACAACATTTATTTGACACTTAAAATACAAATTACAAACAAGTAGGTCGTAATAATATAGCACACAAATGAATAGCCAAGAATCTGATCCTAACCCCCAAACTAGGCCTGGACCTGTATTTTGGGGGCCAGCGTTCAGCCATGGGCTCTATTATTGCTCTTACAACATTGTGGAGAAGTGTCGCTACATAGTTGACAGTCAAGTGTCATGTGATAAAACATATTTGGTTAAATTTATCAGCTAAAACATAGATAAAACTTATTAACTACAAAAACACGGTAAAAATACAACAGAGTTATGTGTATGTCTGTGCGTGTGAATGTGTGTCTCTCTGTGTGTGTGGGGGTGTGTGTGTTTGTGTGTGTGAGAGAGAGAGAGAGGGGGTAAGGGTGTGTATGAGTGTCTGTTTATGTTCGCACCTTTGAATTTGTGTTAGAAGAACACTTATATGGATCACAGCATGTAATAATTTTGGATCAAGATATGAATGTGAGTAAAGTTTCAGTCTCCTGATAATCCATCTTTTGGAGCCAGTCTGCTACTTTCTTTTTCATTTCCTGCCGACACATTTTAGCTATGTTAAGCTTTTTGTTAGCGTGATTGTAAAGTTTGCTGCTTAGGCTATTAAACTGGTGTTTGGCAAAGGAGGTCCGGCAGGGTGTAGTAGGGCATATAGAGGATTTGCTGCGTTTATTTGGGTCGGGTAAGGGAACATACCGTTGTTTCCTCAGGATGGATTTGAGCACATAAAGCTGACGTACTGTGAGGACCTTACAATCAGAGAATAGTTGTGAGGTGGGGAATCTATATGGTTTCTTGGTCATGACCTTGAGCACAGCTCTCTGTGTATGAACGCGGGTTAGCGGGAATGCCCTCGGCTAGTTAACATATTGTATATTATTATATTCTGTGCGTATAGAAACTGACGGCTTTGAAGGCGGTGCGTGACAGAAGTTGTGCTCCCAACGCCCCGAATTTATTTAAAATTGGCGTCTGTAGATGCTGTCTGCGCGAAGATTCCGTGCTCCGTAACATAAACTATGTATAGGTAGTGCAATTTGTATTATATACTTACATAAGATATGTATAATTTTAGACATACAGTAATTTTAACTGCCTTTAGACACGGTGATTTTTAATTTACCTGATGAAAATGTATGAAACAAATGATTTTTTTAATCACCTTATATTGCCCATGTTTCGTCGTATTCAAATAACATGAATATTTATTTTACTACGTAGTTGAAATGTTTCAACAATATAAATGTTATTTTCAATTATTATGTTATTATTGCAATCAATTTTTGTTTCAATTAATTATTATAATTTTTATTTTTGTAATCAATGAATGTTTATAAAATGCTTATTTACTTTGTATTATTTAAGTGAATATATCCACTTTGTTTAAGGATTTTTTTGTCAATATTTAATAGTTTTTTGTTCCTAAGGTAATATAGTAAAGATAATCTCTCAATTTTGTATTTATTACTTGAATCATAAAATTTTATTTGAGATTATTTTTAATAATAAATATAAGCATAAACCCATGCCCCGCTGATAGTCGGCCGGAAAGTCTCCTGTTAGTTAGATTAAACTGAAGTGTTTTACCAGCATAAAAATCACAAAATTACGTTAAACTTAGTGACTTTTTACACATTCAAACTCAAAGCATTTATTTCAATTAAACCATTTACAGACACTTTTGAGTTGTCAAGGAGATGGTCAGTCAAAATGATGAAATTAATTGCCCATTCCGTAAGTTCATACGGAGAAGAACGGGCAAGGACACTCTTTTAAATCAAACACTCACACAGTTCTACTGTTCTATCCACTCTGTGTAATATACGTTTAAAAATAAGAACATTTTACTTTTGTAATAATTTCACAGCTAGTAATCATGTAGTATAACTATTTTCTTAATGTGCCTCGGCAAACTTCGTGTTTCGTTAGTCGTCGGATTTCTATCAGTTGCCCTTGGCACTTGGTGCAGACCGGAGGCTCTCAATCGACTTGGAAGTATATGGAGTTGTTAATACTCTTTTAACTTGTTATTTATTTTAAAAATGGGAGGAAAGCAGCTAAAGTCGCAGGCACGAAAAAAGGTTTTCAGCTCTATATAGTTCACACGGAAATCAAAACAATACAACAAGAAAGTATTTAGTTCTGAATTCAAATTATTATACACGATAAATCTAATAATTGATGGACATGGAAATTAGCATTCGTTTTTATTCGGAAATGCGATGATTCCCGACGGACATTAAGAAAATAGTCAGACTGTACATCGTTCTCTTGTTTATCTGTTAGTAAAAGAGATATTTTTTTTAGTTTACTTCAATCATGAAAATACCATTGTTTTAACATCTTTATGGCCTGTTTCACAATATCGTTATTTTTGAAAATTCAACAATATTAATTGCTTTTTTATGTTTATCTAGCAGACGAATTAGTTAAAAAATAATGAATAGATAATATTTTCAAAATGAGGGAATTGTGATTGAGTGATGTGCTTCGCGTAGCGGTTAACTTAGCTGGCAGATAATTTAATTTAAACTACTTCTTCCTTTAATAATTTATCTGGAGGATAGTGCCCAACCAGAGGCTGTGAAACCAGCATTAAATTGTTTTAATTTCGCAATTGTACCTATAATTTATCCAAATTAATGTTAACATTTTGTATGAGCTTAGTAGAATATAAAGCATTTTTATTTCTATTTGTAATCGGAGCTTTCACATACACATTTTTCTATGGAGAAATATTACAATGCCTTATTATTTTGACCTGTATATTGATCGATATCGAGTGTTCTGCACAACCGTTCGATACGCTTCCGTACCGAATGGAACACCAGTCAATGTTATCACTGAGTCCCCTAAAGGCTCTTAACAAATCTGATACCCGAAAATTATGACAGTTTTCCAATCAAATATCTTATATTTGATTTAAAACTGTCATAATTTCCGCCATTCTTCAGATAGCTATTTTCTGTCGGGAGAAGGCAAATTAGTAATTGAAAATGGAACATTGGTGCCGATTCCCTTGTTCACAAACTAAACTAAATTTAAGTTCAGTGCATCTTTTTCTTTCTATTTCATTAAGAAAAAGACAGAAGATAAATTTTTGTTTAGTCCTGTCAAATTAATCAGCGCCTGTCACTCTCCATACAAGTTTAGACGTGATTAAAAACTTGCCGACTAAAATTACGTCAATTTACGTCAAGCGCTGATTAATTTGACAGGACTAAACTAAAATTTATCTTCTGTCCCTTTCTTAATGAAATAGAAAGAAAAAGATGCATTGAACTTAAATTTAGTTTAGTTTGTGAACAAGAGAATCGGCACCATTTTCGATTCGACAGCCTGTCCAATGGTTATGTATAGCTATGCTGATGTCGATATAAACTTGAACGCTATATTGTTATAGTCACGTAATAATGTTTCGTACTATACTCCATAGGTTTAGGTAGTTAAAAAAAGGTAAACAAATCGTAAAAAGGGTTTTTATAGATGACACTTTCTAGTTAAAAAAACAACAAAACCAAATTAAATTTATTTTAGTGTTTTACCATAGTTTCCTCTTTTATTAATGTATGTTAAACTTTATTGTTTATTCTTCACTACTTTTCGTAGATGTAACTGCTTGAGCACATTTTTTTTTGTCTGATTTATAAGATTTTGTTATCTGTCTATTGTAAAGAGCCCAATTTCTAAACGTCAACGAAATATAACGTTGCTAAATTGAAGAGTTCAACTGTGACGTAGCATAACAACTGAAGTGACAGGTATTACGTTTAGTCGGTTACTTGACAGCTGTCTCGTCACGTGGTTTTTTTTGTTTACCTTTATTTAACTACCTAAACCTATGGAGTATAGCTTTAATATTTTTGGATGACTTTATGGTGATTTTACAAAGTTTTAAGGATCTCGCACATTAGACGGCCACGACTACGACCAGTGGTCGCAGGTCACTAGGTGGCCGTTGCGACCAAGTGCGCGATATTGTATCGGTTTTTATAGCTAACCTGGTCGTGGTCGAGGCCGTCTATTGCGCGAGAAACCTTACAGTTTTTCAACGTAAGGTCTATTTATCACCTTGTTTCCAATTGTTTTTATTTCCACTTAAACAAACATCAACTTTATAAAAGAGTGAATAAAGTTGATTTCAGACTGTTGAAAAAGTCATAAAAAAATCTGAAGTTGTAGCGCAAAGTGAACCTTATGTGTATGCATTACAGTTGTTTTTTTCTAAAACTCGGGTTTGTTTACATGTTTGAGATTCCATTTTCTGATTTCTAATCATTCTCCATAGAATTATATTATCAAGGCTATACCGCACTTCCCCTTAAAAAATTGTCGTAAAACTGTAAACTGCTTTTTCTGTATTACAGGTTTTTAGAGGAAGTGCGATATTATGTTTTAGTTTACATGTAATGGTGACATTCCACATGTTCTCTACCTACAAATTATGTTAATAGTATTGTTACACTATAAATCTATATTTACCAGTATTTTGTTTTTAATATGTAAATATAATTTCATTGATAATTTTGTTTTTTTTTTAACCTCAGTTTCACGTTTGTACCAGTGGGCTATATTATGTTAAATAGGTAATTTAAATAAACAAAAAAAACTACAATAAAAAGTAGAAATATATCTATTCAAATAAATAATTATTGTACAATGATAAACAACAATCACAAAATGATAATATTATTAATCTTAATATATAAAAATCACGTATCACTGTGTTCGTACACTCCAATCTCCGAAACCACCTTACCGATTTCAATGAAATTTTGTGAAAATGTATGGTTGATTCCAGTTTGATAGATAGGATAGTTTTCGACCCGACAGATGGTGCTCCTTACAAGGCAAGGGCACGCTAGTATTATATAAAATGATGGAATACCATCATGAAATTCCATTGAAAAACTTGTACTTATAACTCGGCACTTGACTAGATTTATTATAAGTATGTATGTGCTTTTCGCACACAGTATAGGTACTACTACTATAAAACAAACATAAATCGCTTTGTTTTCAAAATAATTTAGATAAGGCACGACGGTGGCGCCTCGCTTCCTCAAAGCTGGCCAGAGCCTGTTGTCTTTGGAACAGGACACGCACACCCAATTCGGACCGCCTTCCTCCCACGTACCGCCTGAACATTCCACTATCACTGAAATAAAACGATAAAACCGTTTCAACTATAAGTTTTCAAAGACCAATAGAACGCGCTATTTTGAGCGTAATATTACACTATCATATCTATGATCGATCATAGACATATGAGTCATGTTTTTTTTTTTTTTAGGTTGGGCATCTCGTAGTTGACTTCTGAGATCATGACTACTTAACCGGGCTTTCCTGTGGGTGCCTTAAGCTACTACACTTAAAACCTCCAGTCAGGGGTTATTCAACTATGCTAATTAAAACTATGTGAACGCTCGCTAAGGGCACCTCCTGTGGGGTACGAACCTCGGCTTAGGGCGTCAACCGGAGGCAGGACATCAAGGATGGGACGGGCTGGTGAGTCATGGATATAAAATAATAATAATATGTCTATTTCACAATTTCATAATATCTTTGATCATAGATATGATAGTGTCATACCCCCCTAAAACAGACAATCAGATAGAATACGAAACACAACGGGAACATTTAGAGCGGTTTCGCACTACGTCCGATCCAAATCCGAGAAATGCCGGTCCAAAGTACTGTTTGTATGAGGGGTTGCACACTAGATCCGAACTCTGTCCGTCCGAATTACCAATTCGGATTGAACCTCAGATATTGAATTCGGATTCGGATCGAACGTATATCTTTAAATGTGAGGAATATGTGGGTAATTAATACGCTTTTATTAGGTCGACCTGTATGTAACTATGTAATGGAATCTAAGGTAACTAATTTAACCATCTTCCAAGGGTCGTAACGTAATGAAAATTGGCAGCTGTATGTAGTTCTGATGACAATACAATGATATGGTACTGTCGAACTGATCTGATGATGGAGCCGGAAGATATGAACTGGAACTTCATGATGGAAAATCGTATCATAGCCGTTTTGGATTTCTTAAAAAAGTCTTGTAATGAACTTTGACCACGATTAGGTTTCAAGGTCTGATGATGAAGCCGGAAGATAGGCACTGGCATTCCATGATGGAATATCGTATCATAGTCGTGTTTGCACTTGTGAGAAAGGCCACGTAATGGACTTTGAACACGATCAGGTTTCAAGCGTGTTTTTCTAGTGTTTTTTAAACAATTTATTTTCATTTTCCATATTTCTCAGTTTTAATAATAGTTTGATCATTTGAGTACCTACTTTATGCGGCCTAACCAAATGTCCTTTCTTTGGTATTGTTTGTCGAGTCATTGAGCTCTTTAAGTTTTGAGCTACACAATTACTACCAAATGACTGGACAGATCCACTCAAATCTATGTGGTTCTTTCCTCAAAGATCATTTCAGACACTAATTTAGATGGTCCCCACATGATCAGACCAAGACTGATGTCTGAACTTTAAAATATACTTTATTTCGCCATTGCTTTTCAGGGGTGGGAAATATCGACTCCATCTAGCTTATTTTTTTGTTAATATGACTTGTAAAAGTGATTAAAAATGAGTCGATCAGAATCCTATTTAATTTACAGAATAAACGATTTCAATTCATTTCAACGCAGCGGCTACGCTCAAAATGGAAATAGACAATGTATACCTATTACTTATACGTTGGCAAAAAGGCTGGGACGATCAGCGTGCCGGCCTTTTTTGACTTTTTCATGATGACCTCAGACCTACCATATTCTGTAAAGGCCACCGAGACTTTAGGACCTACATTCAAAGTGTCTCTTATTCGTATGCTAATTAAGATTTCGGAAATGAATAGTGCGAGATAAATTACTTTCCAGATAGAATGCGCGGAAGAAAAACTGAGAGGCCTTAAAAATTACAATGTAGTCAAGAAAACGAATTCTTTCAAACTGACTTACCTACGTTCTTAATGTAATTTAAATAATGTTCAAATTCAAAAGAAAAACGTCTCCTTGACTTTATAATACGACTTAGAGACACTACGATGTCGACAACATAAATCATTTATAGGCCGCATAATTTGCACGTTTCATCTGGAAAATCATAGATCAAAAACTGTGACTTTACGAACCTTCGATGTCGCTAACGTTAAAGGCGCTTGGTCGATGTTCTAGCTGCCTCCCTGGTCCGTTTGCACGCTCGGTGAAATCTTCTACGTGCGAGCTGGCTACGTGTCAAGAAATTCCGATTGCTGTTCAGCGTCCTGATCCGTTTCCGTGCCAGCTTGTATCGTACTAAGGGGACATACGGATCTGAAATTAAATATTTATTATCACCCAATTTTTAAAAGTTTTATAGGTAGTTTACCTTCATCCATTGCCCTCTTAGATTGCCCTTATCCCGATCTAATTGATGTCAGCACAACATTGGTAAGTGATGATTACGCTGCGGGTGGAAGCGAGCTTCACCCGGAATCTTCATCCAGAGAGGAACTGGCTATCTTACCTTGCCGAAACACAACAATGCTGTTAACATTGTTGTTATGAAACTTAGATAAGATGATAGTAGCTAGCCAGGCGGACTTAAAACAAGCCCTACCACCAACTAAACTACCACTTGGAATGGATTCCGGGACCTCTGGGTCTGAGACAAGTAGTCTAACTGTTAAAAAGGCTTGATAGTCTGGGGTAGGTATGCATTCATTAGTCCAACCTGAGGCAACGGAGGACCCGTACCAGTCAGGTAGTGCTCAGATCTCTATTCCGCATAAAGATTTACCAGATGTGAAACAAGATCCATTGCAAGTAGTTCAGACAGAAATTAGTTCTCCCTCTTGTAATGGTAAAGTTTGTTACCGCTCCATTATGTTTTCTGATAGTTTTGGAAAAGGGTTAGGAAAATTACTTAGTGACAACCTGAGTCATTCTTCTGAAAACTATTGTAGGCCTCAGAATTCCTATAAACAAATAATGTCTTCAATAACTAGGAAGGAATATGATCCTAATGCCATTATTACTGTATTAATAGGTAATAGTTTTAATGTTAATAAAGATGATATTACTGATAGTGTCACCGAACTATTGAAGTTAAATTGTATGAAAATAATTTTGTCAAACAACATTAAACAAAACAACACTTGTCAAACAGACAAAACAACTACATTCACATGTTAAATAATTACATGCATTTCTTAGTTAGTCACCATAGTGACAAGTTTATATTTTTTGACACCAACATTTTTGTTGATAAGCTCAGGTCGACTAGGGATACTGTGTATCTGCCCATTAGTTTTAGACGTCAAATAGCTAGGCTATTAGCTTTTAATATTAACCCAGACATAATTAGTATGTCGAAGTCTTATAGAATTAGTACCACAATTAGTAATAGTACTAATGTTAAGGTGGTTAGCAAAATTAGTTTAAACTAGTTTGTAAGACAACAGAAGGTACCAATAACAGTATAATTAAACTTAATAACAAAAAGGTATTTTCTAGCACTAACATAGTTAACTGTACAAAAGGGGCTAAGCAGAAATCCTTGAAATTATTACATCAAAATATTCAAGGTTTTTCTTCCAAACAATTGGAAATTGAATTGTTTTTAGAAAAAACAATGTTTGACAATGGTGTCGATTCCCTTGTTCACAAACTAAACTAAATTTAAGTTCAGTGCATCTTTTTCTTTCTATTTCATTAAGAAAAGGATAGAAGATAAATTTTAGTTTAGTCCTGTCAAATTAATCAGCGCCTGTCAGTCTCCATACAAGTTTAGACGTGATTAAAAATTTGCCAACTAAAATTACGTCAATTTACGTCAAGCGCTGATTAATTTGACAGGGCTAAACTAAAATTTATCTTCTGTCCTTTTCTTAATGAAATAGAAAGAAAAAGATGCACTGAACTTAAATTTAGTTTAGTTTGTGAACAAGGGAATCGGCACCATTATATGTTTAACTGAGCATTGGTTAAATGATTATGAAATGTTAATTAACTATGAGAATTATAGTGTGGCCAGTTGTTTTAACCGAAAATCAATGCTGCGTGGAGGTTCATTAATCTTAATTAAAAGTTGTATTAAATCAAAAACCCGTAATGACATAGTTGAACTGTCGGTTGAACATAGCATTGAACTGTCTTGTGTTGAGCTAGATAAGCATGTTATAGTGTGCGTTTACAGACCCCCAAATTATCAAAACTACTCTATATTTGAGTCAGTAATGGAAGATGTTTTGGCAAAACTTGCAACTTGTACTAAATCAGTAATTATTTGTGGTGACTTTAACATTAATATTTTAGAAAATAATTCAAATACCGGTAGATTTTTAAATTTGTTCAAATCATTCAATTTGTCACATGTGTTTGTGGAACCGACCCGAATAACTACATCTACTGCTACATGTATTGATAATGTGTTTTGTTGCTGCGACTATTTAGATAAAGCCATAGTTAATTATCTCCCTTCGGATCACAGTGGTCAATCCGTAACTTTTGAGTCTAACATACCATTACAAAAAGTGCAGATCAAATTCAGACCAATAACAGCTGTTAATTTAAATAAATATAATAGAACTTTAGTTTGTAAGTTAAGTAATCAGGTCCTTACAATGAACAATGTTAATATTTTGTATAAAGAATTCTTTTCGTTAGTCCAATCCGAGTTCAATAATTGTTTTAAGAAGAACACTAAAACTATCAGCCCTAAGTTTTTATTTAGTGACTGGGCAACTACAGGACTCAGGAAAAGTAGGGATAGACTTTTCGAGCTGTATGGCCTTAAGCCTTATATTAACACGGAAACTTTTAATAAGTATGTTGCTACTTACTCTAGAACTTTTAAGAACACTTGTAAGGCAGCTAAAGCCTTATACATTAGCAACAAGGTTAAATCAGCAGACAATAAAATACAGACGGTTTGGAAAATTATTAATAATGAAACGAACAGAAACAAAAAGCATAATTCTGATTATACACTGAAGACGTCATGTGGTGGTCTCATTTGCGATAGCAAAGAAGTTGCTCAAGAATTTGTAAATTTCTTTACCAGTATCCCACTTAAAACTACTGAAACCTTAAACTCCTCGCCCTCACTCTCATTTGATTTATTAAGGGCCAACGTTTCAGCATGCCCGATTGAATTTAACTTTAAGCATATTAACCCCATAACGGTAATAAAAGCTTTTAAACAAATCAAGATCAAATTGACCGAAGATCTTTGGGGGATGTCCATTAAAGTCTGTACCTCCATAATTGAGACCATAGCGCCTTACTTAGCCTTAATATTTAATTTGTGTGTGGATCAAGGAGTCTTCCCGGATTTAATGAAATACAGTAAGGTAATACCACTTTTCAAATCCGGGGACAGTAAAGACACCAATAATTATAGACCCGTATCCGTGTTGCCGGTATTCAGCAAGGTGTTTGAAAAAGTAATGCTTAATCAAATGCTCAATCATTTTAACACAAATAAAATCCTTCACGATCAACAGTATGGTTTCACCAAAGGATGTTGTACAACCGACGCTGGTGTAACCCTATTAAGACACATTTTTAACGCGTGGGAAGAGGCCCAAGATGCCATAGGGATCTTTTGTGACCTCTCCAAAGCATTTGATTGCGTCGATCACGAAACCTTACTCTTGAAACTAGAGCATTACGGACTTGGAAAACTTGCACTCAATTTAGTAAAATCTTATTTAAATGATAGACAACAGCAAGTTCAAATAAACGGTATCAATTCACTAGGTTTAAAAGTAAAATTAGGTGTGCCACAAGGCTCGATATTGGGTCCATTCCTCTTCTTAGTATACATTAATGATCTACTCCATTTATTAAAAAATCAACCACAAATGGTGTTATTTGCTGACGATACTTCTTTAATTTTTAAGGTAGATAGACGTACTACAAATTTTAACGACATAAATAACGCCCTACAGCAGGTCCAAAATTGGTTCACTGCTAATAATTTAGTATTAAATGGAAAAAAAACTAAGTGCATAAAATTTTCTTTACCAAATGTCAAAAGTAGTGATTGTGAGATAGTATTGAATCAAGAGAAACTAGAATTCGTTGATAAAACTATTTTCCTAGGGATCACGCTCGACTCAAGGCTGCAATGGGGTCCTCATTTAACATCTCTTGCAGGACGGCTAAGTTCAGCAGCATATGCTGTCAGAAAAATCCGTCAGTTTACTGATGTAGATACCGCGAGGCTAGTATATTTCAGCTACTTTCATAGTATCATGTCCTACGGTATTTTACTGTGGGGACGGGCTGCAGACATCGAGTCTATTTTTATTCTCCAGAAAAGAGCGATCAGAGCCATATATTGTCTCCGCAGGCGCGATTCTCTAAAGAAACTGTTCAAGGATATTAACATCATGACGGTACCTTGTCAATATATCTATGAAAACATCATGTACGTAAGAAAGAATTTACATCTTTTTAGCAAAAGAGGTGATAGACATAATTATAGTACTAGAAATAGGGACCTATTAGTTCAACCAGGTTTCAGACTGGCTAAAGTAGATTCATCTTTCATGGGTTACTGTTTAAAATGTTACAATAAAATTCCTCCCCACATACTTCAACTGAATGAGACGAAATTCAAATCTTGTATAAAACGCACACTATGCAGGCAGGCATATTATACGTTGGGGGATTACATCACTGATAAAAATGCTTGGCTCAATGCTGGTCCTGCTCCACAACCACAACTAATTGATTAACATTTGCAAATACTGTTGGAGCTGCTGAAGATTGTAAGACCATCTTTGCATTGTATAAACTCAATCTCTTTTGTATTATATAATTGCATAGCACACTATGTGAGCACCATGTACTAATGAGTTACCATTTACCGGGTAATATGTCTTGCATTGACTTGAATGTGCCCTGGCGGCTGTGAGTATGTCATGCTCACTCAGGTGTTTCGCTGATGGTGGCGCGTGTGTTGGATCATTTAGCTCCCTTCAAAATGGTTGAGCTGAATGGTGCTAATCCATGCGTTATGTTCGTGAACGGGCGCCGTCAGTTGGGACTGGTCATCTCTTAGCTGCCAGGGCTTATTTTTAATTTTCATTTTTTTGAATTGTTCTTTTTTATCTTTTTATTACGGACGCTTCTCATGTGCACGTCTTTCTACATTGTTCTCACATGTATAATTTCAACATGAATGATGTAACCAATATTTTGTAACAATTTTTTATTTAAAAGAGTGTCCGTGGAGTTTCTTGCCCGTTCTTCTCCATAGGTACCTACTACGCTTTGGAATGGGCAACTAGATTCATACCTATTTCTGACTGACCGATTCCTTGACAATTCAAAAGTGCCTGTAAATGGTTTAATTGAAATAAATGATTTGAGTTGAGTTGAGTTGAGTCTATACCGTCTGTGACAACTTCCCTTCCCTTTTTTTCCTTTTTGACGTTCTTTTTTGCTCCATGTCTATTCCGCTTCCGCTACACTGTAAAGCTTATTTTAGTGCGAAAGTGTACCAAACCAAAAGAAGCATGGGACAAGCTTGCCAATACTTTTGAACACAAAGGTTTATATAGAAGAGTTCTACTCTTACGTCCACTTCACAGAATTGAATATGAACAGTTCTCCAACATGTCAGACTACATAGAAGGTGCCATGAAGCTCGTGCACAAATTAGATGACATCGGGAAGAAGATAGATGATGATGAAGTGGCAGAGATTCTTCTGAGCGGCCTGTCTGTCTGCTAGGGGATGCTGACGCTGAAATGAAGACACTGCGCAACGTTTGCTCATCACTAACCACTAAACCAAAGAGGCGGTTCGGTTGGTTATCAGTCATCATCTCGGCAGTCACCCTCTTTCTAACCATATCATCTTTCACACAGTCCATCCATCGTTTCTTTGGTCTTCCCCTACTCTTATAGCACACATTCATAGGTACTCAAAACTTTCCTCACATTTTCATCAAATAATATCTACGTAATTTGTATAAATTTCAACTGGCTACCTATTACGGCAGCACTGTAACAGATTGATTTTGGCACGAAACCCTAAATAACAGTGATTTTCTAGTATGAGTGGTAAGAAACTACCACCTTGTCCGACATTAAAAACTTAAAGCGAAGACCATTCGTCTTGTGTATAATAGACCTTTCTGACAACTAAATTGGTGATTAGAAAAGCACATATTTAAACATTAACTTTTAACCTAAGTTATCATTGTAGCGGTTACACCGCCAAATACAAATTACTCATCAAAAAGACATGACGTCACACAAATCCTGCATTACGCAATTTAGAGTTTACCACGCGAACGACATATATAAAGATTATCCATCGATCACTAATAAAGAACTAGATACACAATCAGCGCCAAAAAATGTCCTCACCGAATGAGCACCCAATTGAACATTTGGGTGCTCTTTTCATTTAGTAGCATTCGGACGCTCCGACTGTAAACAACTCGTAAAAAATTGTAAAAATCACACATCTAGGACGCTAAAAAAGGATGGAGTTTCATATTTTCGATAAGTATTAATATTATTATTATATAATTGTTATCACTGTACCGTAAATGCTGATATTTTGCCAAGAAATCATCGTAAAAACTTTTTTAAATTAAGTCTTATTAAATAGCAGGAGTTATAAAGCATCTCAATTGTAAAGACTCTTACTAAACCTATTAATCATACTATCGCATGCTCACTTAAATTGTTCAGGTTATGTACGTTGACTCTGTTCCATTTGTGGAGACGCTATTGTTTTTTTTATTTTTTATTATTAAAGGAGGATTGTTTTTTTGAAGTGAAAAATTCTTTAGGCGCGTTGGACATTTTTGAGATGCGAAAAAACAATTGAACTCGCGACACCGTTACCAACACCTCATTAAAAGTATTTCCTGCACAGTAAAAGTGTTCAAGTTTTCACTTCTATCGGTACTCCCAGAGTGCCACTGTTTTTTTTTTAGTTTAATGAGCCTTTTTTGCTGTTTCTATAAATATTATAGTAAGATTTAATACATTTAATTTTGACTAAGTACATATAATAAAATGAAAGATGTGAGATAAACTCACATACTCACTCACATTTTTTTTAGCTTTCCTCGAGATCCAGCGAGGTTGGAAAATGAATATCAATTATAGCACGTCAAAGATGTTGTGTGTGAGATAATGTCCCTGCCGCCCTGTATACACAATGGAATAGAATAAAATATGCTTTCATAATTTTGAAGTGAAAACTTATTTAGCATCGTTGTGATTTCAAAGTCGATGAAACGAAAAAGCGACAGTAAAAAGAGACAGACACAAACTCATAAGATTTAACGTGGGAGAAAATAAGATAGGAAGCATTATACAGTGTTTCTTATGTTCGTGGTTCTCTGAAGCTAAAGAGTTTGTTTGCTTAAACGCGCAAATCTCAGGAATTACTGGTCCGATTTGAAAAATTCTTTCAGTGTTAGATAGCCCATTTATTGAGGAAGACTATAGGCTATATATCATCACGCTAAAACCAATAGGAGTGGAGCACCAATGAAAAATGTTTCAAAATCGGGGGGTTTTATTTTTCCTTTTGAGTGCTTCCGCTGCGTGCGCTGCGTAAACGGTTAAAGTTTCGCAAAAATCATGTACGACAGAATTGTTTGTCTTTAAAAGTTAAAAAAAAAGTCTGCGACAGCATATGTCTATCTTTTAAGGTTGGCTTACTATAACCTTTTTTATGCTAACCAAATTTGTTCTAAAATAATGCATTATTTGCGAAGGTGCTTTTATAAACACGATATTAATCCTTATCCAAATAAATACATTACTCATCAGAAGTATTTAATTTAAAACAAAATTGCCCTTTACATCATTCGATTTCAATGAATATCTTAGGAGATATCGCAGTTTTAAAATAACATCGCAGTAAAATAATGATCAAGTCATCATAAATGCGCGCGCAGTAGATGTGTATCGAAAATGTAAGCTCTGAGTCTGAATAAATCTATGTAATATACACGAATAAAATATAAACTAATTATCAAACTTTGTATCACTATGATCTACAATTAAAACCTACAATTATCCTCTTCCCGAAATTTTGATTATCTGAAAGCCAAAATTTTTGAAGGTTTCACTTCTACCACGTGTGAATTGCACACATGTTTTTTTTTTGTACACTAAACTAAACGAAATTAAAAAAAGATAATTTATAATTACAGTATAAACAAAAAATATTGGACAGTTCGACTCCACTCATTTCTTGTCCTAGCGGCGAGCCTGGGTCGTAAAACTTTATTGCTTTTTTTGGCACTTTGTAATTCTAACTTTAAAACATGCGTGTAAGGTTGAATTTGATTTGATGTATGTTGACCAGTGAGTAGGTCGTAAAAAATTATTGCTTTTTGTACATAGCTTTGTGAAAACAACTTTAAGTTTTGCGTTTAAGGTTGAATTTACATGAATGTATATTTATTTCAACTAGAATCTAGACACGCGGCAGCGTGTCGAGCCAAGTACTAGGCAAGACACGGCTGCAGTGTGTTATATTACACGAACCATTTGGAGCCACTTTTGACCCCTTAATAACTCAAAATCTATGTAACATAGACTCATGAAATTTGGTTTATTTATAAAAACCCCTTAGATTAACTAGAACTCCAAATTTCATAAATAAAACTCAAACGGTTATTGAGATATTAACGTATAAAAATCGGCATTTTTATCAACGACCAGTCACTAGACATCAAAAACATTTAACCCATTTCCGGGTGACCTAGAAAGTTGAAAAGAGATTTCCCGAAAGCAGGCCCATGGTATGATACTGTGTCAAAGCTTATTTATCAAAAATTATGTCGTATTTTTTTCAAGTCGTTTTATGAAAATTTATTTCTTCTAGCATTAGAGAACCTAATAAATATTTATTTTGTTGATACTTAAAGAACTACATCCGCCATTCAATCGTAACCTGAATGTTGCCAGATGACAGACTAATCCAATAAAATAATTTGTAATCGATTGAAAATATCGATACTAACCCACATGGAGTAGGTGGAGTATCCACTACACGAGTATGTTTTAAATGCTATTTATTATACTCAAATATTGTAAAATTATGATTTTACAATAAATAAAATATTATATGGTCTGAATATACTCAACAACTTAAAAGTGTTTCGAGGCAGTAATGTTATTTTATAAACTACCAGTGATCAGAGTAAGTAGATTGATTTGAGGTCAATGAACTGGCACGTATATTAGTATGGATACGCCTCCGGGATTTTGAAATTATTAAGATTTTTTAAGGAATTTCAAATGTTGTAATGTGTAGAATAAAGAATACATCAATATGAATAAGAAATGTTCAACCCTTTTGCTGTCTGTTTAATAGTATATAGGTGATCGGACTCCAAGAAAAGGATAGATATACTATAAAACAATATAATATATTTTAAATATTTATCTATCGCATTCTATAAATTTCTAATGTAGTAGTTTAAAAATCCTTACTTTAACAATATTTGATTCAATCCCGTAAGTACCAAAATGAAATCCCGGAAAAAAGGCTTATCCATGTTATGATTTCTATGACTATTCATGATGCGAGTACGTAAAATCAATCTACCTACTCCTATCACTGATAATCACCCAATCGATTTCGTCAATCGATTACCAAAATAATTAAACCTGGTAACACTGACACCATGCATAATGTCAAACTGTCAAAAATAATCTGTCAGATCAATGGCATTGTTAGCTGTTTGTTTTACGTTGATTTGAATTTATTTTTCCGTATTTACTTTATACTTATATTACGTTACGATTTAATGCTGTCAATTTAAATTGAAGCCAGAGGAACTATTGCTTATCTTTCCATGGCCCTGGGTAAGTTTATTATGTTCTCTAAATATTTATAAACACCGTCGTATTGTATAACCTCATTGATTTTAGCAGCCTATTAGTAGAAGGCCTATGTTCAGTCAGGGGTACGTCGCGCGTCGTCAGCTGTAAATGTCTATAGTATGATGTAATTATATAGGATAAGTAAATACACTGAATTTTTTTACCTTTTTCAGGTATGACGGTGACATGTGTTATTGCAAGACTTGACATTATTGATTATATTATCTACAACTCTATCCCAAGTATTACTTGCTCAGCAAAATCTAAGCATATTATGTTATGTATGTGGCATGTCAACTGCAAGTCACAGAAGTCATCAGGTTAGTGTTTTTAAAATGGCAGAATTACTATGAGTGATATAATTATTATACAAAAGTAAATAAACAACAATAATAGTATTTTCTTACTTTCTAGGTTAGGTATACATTTGGATAAAGTTTGTCATGCTTACTGAGAGAGGCTGCTACCAGAGATGTTTATAGGCAAGCAAGTGATGATAAAAACAGAGCCACCCTAGAGTGTAAAAGATTTACCCATAATAGATCAAAACAATAATCTGGCTACGCTGCTTTCATACCATGACTACGTTATGAGAATGAAGCTGAAGCCGTTTTAAATTCTATGAGAAATAAAATGTTTTTAGTATTTAGGTATTGTTGTGTTATTTGTTAAAGTAAACCTTCCTATAGAAGCACTGAAAATGCTGCTGCCAATGAGATTATTCATCTTTAATTAAGAGAGTTGGCTAAAATAATGTTTATGCCATTAAATCTTTCATATTTAGCGCGCAAGATTATTAATTTACCTTTATAAAATTCAAGTCTGTAAATGCGATAATCGCCATTTTGATGACAGTCGAGGTCGAGGCTAAAAAACATAAAAATTGGGGATTGCGAACATCCAAACTCCACCATAAGGACAGCGACTATTACAACATTTAATTATTTGACGAATTCATCCATTTTTCAAGTTAAATAAGTAGTAGTAATGAAGTTTTTGATATCAAAAGTCGAAGATTCGCGCCAATCGTGCGTGTTTACATTTTAACTTTTCACAATTAACACACATACACATACCTATCTGATACGACTTTAAATGTGACAAATGTGATTAAAAATATTATAAGTAACTAGAAAATGCCCAGATCTTTACTTATTATACGAACACATGTTCAATAACACGTAATATTCATTACTACTACTCAATTTGTGTTAAAAATCGTCGATCATTGTTTTTTTTTTTATTGTAATGATGTGCGAAAACGATTATGCCAAACGTTTTTTTTTTTTTCAATTTTGATTGTCTCGATTAATTTATAATTATGTCGAATGACTGAAATCTATACTTGAAAATTAAAATAAAATTGTTTTAAGCATTAAATACAATAAACATTGTTTAAAATAATTATTTATACTTTTCTAGTGTTTAATCGTTTTTAGGACATTCAATATAAAACGAGTCAACACATAGAACGAGGATAGATACCTACTTACCTCATTTATTGAATTTCGCGCCGAATTATTTCTATTTATTTGAATTTAAATTCGGAACGTTGTTCAAAATTATTTTTAATTTTTTGGACAATTATTTACTGTGGATTTTATTTTTGATACTTTCTGATATAGAATGCCTAGTATACATTTTTTAGGTAGGCTTAAGAAAATTTTGTTTGGGAATGATGTTAAATTAATTATATAAATTAGGTAGGTATTCCGCAAACACTTTTAAATGACGTCTATATTTTTAAATTGAAACTTTCATTAATTCGTCTCAAACTTTTTCGTCTGTGTGTTGCATGTCGCGTGTCGGTCGGCCGCGGAGTAGGGATAAAGTGAAAGGCGATCGTCAGAGCAGCCAAGGCCAATATGGCGGCGCCTATAGTTCGCAGCAGCTGACCGTGTAAAGTTTCACTTTTACCGTGGTTTCATAAAACCAACAATCATTTTTTTTTTAGTTGTATGAGTTTGATAGTATTTATTTTTAATAGGATAATCTTACTCGAGTAATAGAAATTGTTTATTTTTGAGGTAGTTTCAAAACGAAATTTAAAAAAAACTGCCCAAGTGTATGTCGGACTACGCACAGTGAAGGGTTCCGTAATTGGGATGAATATTCACGCATAAACATTGCATAGTATCAATTTTATCGACTGCAAAAAGAAGTTTGTATTTCTCGAAAAAACTATAACAAACAAAGTTAATTCTGCGGTTGTAACCGAAAATAAACTGTATCTCAAAAATTATTGACTTCAAAAGCAAAGTCACTTAGAAACATCTTAACATTTTAATTATGAGATCCAACAATACACGCTTTATATGCATAGATTTTTTTCATCTCTCGGTTATATGTAAGTATGGAGAATGCCACCCCCACTATTATGTTTATCGTAATTTCACTACACCATTGTTTAACGGTGCAAAAAATACACCTTTTTCAAAATTTTCATCGAGAGTGTAAATAGTCTCCATGTTAAATGACTGTATGACATCCGGACGCACGGACAGACGAACTTGACGAAATTAAGAGGTCCGTTTTTTTACGGATTTTGATTATCAAGTTTTGGCATGTATTGGCATGAAATTGATGTCTATAACAATTGATCTACAATATTATTATTATTTGGAATAGCCGCCATCTTAAAATCCAGAATGTCCATCTAATTCGATATCAGCACTATCTCCCGAAAACCATGAAAATGACAGTCATGACGACAAATTTTCAAATGGGGTTAAAAACTGCCACTTGCTCACTTCAGATGGCGCTGATCTCCAGCGTCTTATAATTTGACAGCTAACTATACATTTTTGATTCGAATGCCAAAAGTTGATGTAAATTCCTGAATTTCATGACTGAATTCAAAACACCCCGTCGAGTCAACTGATGTGTCACGTGTCAAAATCTTGGTCCCTAATGTTAGGCGGCAGGGAATTCATTTCATTCATTCTCTGATCTCGAAAAACGTTGTTACAAACGTCAGGTTGGTATGTTCAAGGTAGTTGGTAGGTTGGTACTATGCTTGAGACGTTTTTGAATTGATAGATCGTATGACTATTGTTTTAGGGACTATTGTCGTTTAATTTTTTATATAAACTTACGAATAGTTAAGTCCATAGTGAGGTCAAAATGTAAATCCAAGGGGCGGCTGCAACGGCGGCGGTGATCTCTCGCGTCCGGCCCTGGTTCAGGCCATGGTACGGAGCGAGAGGAAATGGCAGGCCGTCACCTCCTTCTGCGAAGCGGTAATGCTCGCGAAGGAGGAGGCGGAACGCGTGAGGTAGAGGCAAAGTTCGCGCCCTCACGCCCCTAACCGCTGCAGGAGGAGACGCCCGGGGCGGGAATCGCGAGCCGATTTCCGGCCACCGTAGGCGCGGGCTTGCGAACGGTGAGCAATGGGTAGCTCGCCGTCCGATAAGGACCAAGCCCGGGTCGACGGCGCGTTGTGTTCCACGCGCGCCTCAAAGAGATGTCAGCAGAAATGACGGGATCCGCTAGGGCCAATGCCTGTCGGGGGTTCGCAGAAAACCGATAGGGAAATCGTGGCCCCCGGCAACAGGGCAACCGAAGGAACACGGGTGGGTTTTAGTCAGTAAGAGTCTGATACGCCCTCCCGCTCCGCCCAGAGCGGGAGAAGATACTTAAAAAAAAAAAGGGGCGGCTGTAAAAATTAAATAATTAAATCATACGTGAGAAGGAACTTTGTTCCTGACGGGGTCAAAGTCAAAGTCAAATCATTAATTTCAAAAAGGCCCATGTATGGCACTTTTGAACGTCAAAAATTACAAAATAATAAAATTGATTCTATTCGCCCCTTCCAAAAGGTAGTTTTCGTATGGAGAAGAATGGGCAAGAAACTCCACCGTTACTCTTTTAAAATGTTTTACAATTGTTTGTATATGTACGTACATTTGTTAAATAATAATTATATGTGAAGACGGTGCACCTAGAATAAAATTACTATACCACAATAGGTAAAAAGAATTAAAAATGAAACAACGACAGATAATTTAATATGTGATAGATACATGGTGCTCACATATTTACAAACATTGTAAAAGTAGACGATTTTCCTAAAATTTTACAATTAATAAGTCAGTGTGTGAGGAAGTAATCACAGAATGTAAAATCAATGTCATAAAACACAAAGTAATAAATTTTACAATTAAATTAGCAAACAGTTTGATTTTGTCTTGATTCTAAATTTTCCTATGGAGCAGGACCAGCATGTTTCCAAGCACTCTTATCTTGGATATAATCCTCTAATTTGTAATATGCTTGTTTACAAAGTGTATTTTTAATATGAGTTTTAAATTTTCTTTCATTTAATTGCAAAATGTCACAAGGTATTTTGTTGTAACATTTAACACAGTACCCCATAAAAGATGTATGTACTTAAGATAATCTAAAAAATGGTTGATCTAGTTTATCTTTATTTCTAGTATTAAAATTATGTCTATCACTTATTTTATTAAAGAGATGTGGATTTTTCCTTACATACATAATATTTTCATAAATGAATTGGCAAGGTACCGTCATAATATTAATCCTTTTAAAAAGTTTCCTGAGAGATTCGCGGCGACGTAGATTATAAATGGCTCTGATAGCTCTCTTTTGCAAAATAAAGATGGATTCAATGTCAGCAGCCCGACCCCACAGTAAAATACCATACGACATAAGGCTCCCCGACTGTACACGTTTTTTTTAATAATAATACTTGCCGCGCCAGCTCAGCGATCTGACATCATTGCGGAAAATTGTAACAATTGTTACGAAAGAAATACCTACATTCTTACACAATATTGCTACGCATATTTACAAAAAGAATTTAATAGATCACGTTTGATTGACGAATAATAATAATTTCTTTACAAAAAGTAATGATATCCCATCAAAAACATAAATGTGAAAATGGGAGCCAAATTCCATAAATATGGTTGTCGACTTCGCCGACAAAAGAATTGAAATCTAAATGGGTGCCAAGTTCTGTAGATAATCCTGAAATTTATTTATAAGAACATGCAACTTTCTAAAATAAAATTAAAACACAAATTCTTGTTTTTTCTGCTATAACAATGTTTGCAAATATAACTTCTTAAATTTGAACAGTCGAATTATTTACACAAAGCACTTAGGATAAATTGAAGCTCAAGATTTGACTTGGCTAGTTTTTACCAGCAAGCTGAAATTTTAGAGAAAGAAGATATTTTGACCTTACAGTTACAATAAGAAACAGTAACTTGCGCATAACATAAAGAACAAATATATAAATACGCCTAGGTAGACAGTCAAAGCTGTAAACAGTTACAATAAGAAACAGTAACTTGCGCATAACATAAAGAACAAAGATATGAATATTTTACTTTATTTATTTGGCTTACCAACAATTAAGTACACCGATACAAAGATATGAGATACATGCAATAAACTTATAGACTAGTGTACAAATTTCTTACAGGTAAGCACATCATGAATTACTTATTTGATGTTGAGTGCCTACTTAAAATTAAATAATAATAATTAAATATGCCTAGGTAGACAGTCAAAGCTGTAAACTCGATAAAAAAATAGCGTCCAACTGTTAGCCGCTTAATGCACGCACACTAAAAAAGTAAAATTACAGCACAATGACGTGGCGCGAGTGTAAGACGTAGCTGTAATGCACACCAGAATAAAAAAGTTACCCTGTTTGTTTTAGTTCTTTTGCACCGCGACACTGTAGACAAATATAAAGATGATAAATTGATTAGCCAAATATAAGATAACTTGTATGTAAAAACTAGCCAAGTCAAATCTTGAGCTTCAATTTATCCTAAGTGCTTTGTGTAAATAATTCGACTGTTCAAATTTAAGAAGTTATATTTTTAAATAGCAAACATTGTTATAGCAGAAAAAACAAGAATTTGTGTTTTAATTTTATTTTAGAAAGTTGCATGTTCTTATAAATAAATTTCAGGATTATCTACAGAACTTGGCACCCATTTAGATTTCAATTCCCATATTTATGGAATTTGGCTCCCATTTTCACATTTATGTTTTTGATGGGATTACCTAAACACAATTTGATGACAGTTTTAATAGAACTTTTGCTTGGAATTGTGTATCTAGTTCTTTATTAGTGATCGATGAGATTATCCGACATCAACCGTCGCCGTCGGGCAGTTGCTCGCCAGACAACACCCGTCTGGTCGGAGGATCCTCTCTTTTTAGGGTAGTAAACAAGGAACCCTTATAGTTTCGTCAAGTCCGTTTGTCTGTCTGTCCGCGGTCTAGCTCCGAGACCATTAGTACTAGAAAGCTGTAATTTGGCACAAGTATACATATTAATTACGCCGACAAAGTGGTACAACAAAATTATGACAAACATTTTTTTTAGGGTACAGTGGGTAAAGTGGTGATGTTTTTTTTTTTATTTTTTTTTACCCATGATATGGGATATCATTGGAAAGGTCCTTTAAAAACATTGTGAGTTTGTGAAAACCATTTTTGGATTTAGGGATCCGTTTGCGAAATATTAAGCTTTAAAGTGCTAATTTTTGTTAGAGTCAAGTGTCCCCCCCCCCTGCCAGCTAAATGGTTGGTTTTGGATGTGTGAAAAAAAATCTCAGCAGTAGTTTATATAACGAAATTAAAAGGAAAACTATCACAGCTAAGTAGGCTCTACAAGTTAACGAGTAATAATCGACCAACTTAACTTTGCAGTTGCAAAAACATGTTTGTTGTTTGTCATGTGGGAGAACACGTTTATCAACTACAAAGTTAAGTTTGTTTTTGGGATAAATTCATCCCAACTACGGAACCCTTCATTGTGCGTGGTCCGACACGCACTTGGCCGGTTTTTATAGACGATGAGTGAACTTTACACCCTGTTCGTCATGCCTCTAAATCTTAAATCAAAAAAAAAGTCTTACCTATTTCATCCTGCTTGTGTTCTTTATCAGGGAATGCAGAGAGGTGCACGTATTGTGTCGTCACAACTCTCGCCGTGGTCCCCCGGAACGACGTGTTGTTTATACTATTGTTGTCATTATTATTGTTGTGAGACCTCGTACGCTTCGAACTCGGCACATCACTGTTGTCAACCAATGACCTATTCAAACTCTTTGGCAATTCAGAACTAGAAGATGAAACATAAACAGTACTCTGCTTAGGTATTATCTTTTTAAGAATTGATATCGGAGCTTTTATTGTGTCGTCGTTTCTCTCTTTAACCTTTTGTTGTCTTATACTTCGTCTTCCTTCAATTTCAGGAAGTATTTTTCTCACTTTCTTATAAGGTTTTCGTTTGTGATCTGGTATTTTATTTTTGTTTCCTGGGAAAATGCATTTATTTTGAGTATTTTTACTGTCGTTTTCTTTTTTCATAGATCTAGTCCTCCTGGCGACTGATATAGAATTTAGCTCTAGACTGTTTTCTTTAGTATTCTTTCTAGCAAATGATTTTGTTTTTGATTTTTTACCCTTTCTTTCAGGTTTTCCAATTTTCACTTTTATCTTTCTCTTGTGTTCGTTGCTAATATCTATTTTCTTTCGAGATGTATTTTCTGTTTTCTCTTCTTTTATGCTTTCATGTTTTTTTGAAGATTTGTACGTTTTTGCATTTTTGAATGATTTAAACCGTTTTATATTTTCAAGGATTATTTCTTCGTCCATTTGGTCCTCTTGCTTGACAGACAAGTAACTTGGTTTTAAAATGGTTGGGTTATTTTTACTAACTTCTCCACAATTAAGCAATTTAAAGGTTGGTTTCCGCAGACGCGTCATGACTCTGCTTGGTAACTTTTCAATTCCTATCATTCGATTAGGATCTATTTTTGTAACAGGTACAGTTTTATTCCTACAGCGGCGTAAAAACTTATAACTCTCGTCTTCCGAACTATTTTCTGATTCGGATTCACTGAATGATTCTACGACTGTAGGTTTTGGGTAAGACATCAGTATATCTCTTATTTCATCACTATCCGGTAGATCGCTGTCCGTGAATGTGAATCGTTTAGACTTTTTAGGAGTAGATTCTTCATCTGACGAGTCACTGACATTTGTTAATGTAGCATCATTTCCACTTAAAACGTCAAAAAATTTCTGGCTTTGCAATTCAATCCTACAGTATGTGTTTTCGTTCTCGTCTTGTTCATTTTTAATGTTAGCATCTATGGAACATAGCTCGACATCATCATCTGCATTAGATAAAACTATTAAACTGACGTTGGACTTTTCTCTTTGGTCTTTGCTAATATCTTGTGTGGCGTCAAAATAATTATCGTTAACGTCGAGAGATTTAATTTTATTAGCTTTATCTGTAGGTATTATATTTGGAATATCTTCACTTTTGACCCTTATTGGAGATTGTAATGCTTTTGTAAATCGGCTAACGATTTCATCAAATGCGTTTTTAACATGTTTAATGTTATTCGGTATAACCATCTCAACCTCTTTTATTTGGATCGGTAGATGTTCGGAAGCAAGGTTATCAGCGGGCATGACTTCAAACGATTGTTTGTCTTTTTTGTAGTCATCAAGGTTATTTACTTGCTTTGCTATTTCATCCTAAAAAGATCACCTTGAGGTGGTTTATTTGTATCTGGTGCTGTTCCCTGTGAACGCTTTGGATCATTCTCCGCTTGAAACTTTGCTTCCTGCTTATTTTCTTAGCTGGGTAATGCTGGTATGTTCTGTGTTGGCAACTTGTCTGCTTAAATTTTTTCACAATCTTTCGAACCATCAGATACGGTTGAAATCTGACTGTCTGTTGTTTTAATCTGAAAATTTTAATACTACTTATTTTTTGTTCTGCTTCACCTTAGTTTTACAAAAGCACTTTAGGATAATCTTGGCTTTTCGTTCT
The DNA here is from genome assembly GCA_963680765.1 of Agrochola lychnidis. Classification (NCBI taxonomy): domain Eukaryota; kingdom Metazoa; phylum Arthropoda; class Insecta; order Lepidoptera; family Noctuidae; genus Agrochola; species Agrochola lychnidis. Next base: position 20,566,801 of record OY796865.1, on the reverse strand, counting down.
ATATAAGGTTGTGACGACATTATATTGGAAATTATATACCCACCTACCTACTACCCACCACAACCACAAGATTGTGGACTGTGATTAAATCTTAACCGAGTATGAGTTAAACGTTAAAGGAGAAGGGGCGGTTTGTCTCCAGTGCCGTATGGAGATGCTATTACCTCTCATTTAAATTCATAATTCTGATAAAGTTGTGATAAAATTCTGATAAGTGTGCTTGTGGTTAAGTAATAACAGCCGCAAGGGTTGATTGATCAGGTTAAGCTACGCTTGCCGCAGTTGGTCCGTGGATGGGTGAACATCTTTACATACCAAGACCCCTCCGTGCCTCGGAAAGCACGTTAAGCCGTTGGTCCCGGCTGTCATTTTGTAGATCTTTGACAGTCGTTACGGGTAGTTAGAAGCCCAAAAGTCTGACAACTAATCTTAGAATCCGTCGTCGTCGGTCGTGTGATCGTGTTATCTAGTACTTAACTAGGTTGTGGAGGTCAGATAAGCAGTCGCTGCATGTAAAATACTGGTATTCAGCTGCATCCAGTTAGACTGGAAGCCGACCCCAACAAAGTTGGGAAAAGGCTAGGCAGATGATGAATCCTGATACAATTCGCGGGAATGCACTGGATGCTTCAATACAAAGTTTTGAAAACTTGCGAATGTACACAATTTTGTAGCAAAAAAAAAAACCTTTTAAAAAAAAAGGTTTTATTTAAATGCTATAAAAAGAAGAAAATTGTGTATAATGAGGTTATAAGTTGATAGTTAAAATTTTAAAAGAATTTATTTTTTTCTTCTTTTTAGAGCATTTAAATAAAAGCTTTTTTTTAAAAGGTTTTTTTGCTTTTAATTTATTTTTTACTTATTATTAGTTATCGCTGGCTAGGTTTCTACTAGTAGGTAATCGAGGTCTCTACACCAAATTTCAGGTGGATTAGAGCAACGGAGCTTATGATCACCATCTTTTTTAACCTGTATTTTTATTCTCAGCGATCCCTTTCATTTAATACCCATACTATAAGAAAGCATAAAAAACTTCAAAAGTCCGCCATATTGGATTAAGAGCGATATCAGAATATTTTTCTAATTATTCTCGGCAAGCCCTTTCATTTGATAGGTACCTATATTGCAGAACTGCATAAAAAACAACTATTCCGCCATCTTGGATGTTCCGCCATATTGGATTTAGAATAACGTCACATTATTTTTCAAGTTACTCTCAACAAGCCCTTTCATTTGATACCCATATTGTAGAAATGCATTAAAAATAACTATTCCGCCATCTTGGATGGTCCGCCATATTGGATTTAGAATGACGTCACACAGCTTATCGTGTATTGTCATCCAAACTAAACGTGTATATGTCACCGTAAAATTATAAACTTCGTTAGTTTATAATCTATCGGTATTATTTCCGTTAGATTACAAACTGTCGAAAAATTGTGAACTGCGACAAATCATTTACGATTTAACGCATTATTTTTCGATAGTTTATAATGTATCCATGAGAAACGAGCGCAGCAAGCGCTGCCGCTACCGCGGCAGCGCTTACTGCGCTCGCTCGACTCACGCGGTTGGTCACAGTTCTAACCTAACCTAACCCTAATTTCACCCAGTTCACAATTTTTCGACAGATTATGATCTAACGGAAATAATACCGACAGATTATAAACTAACGGTGCTCACAATCTTACGGTGACATATACAAAATTTCAGTTCAATCGGTTGAAGATATCTGCTTCAAAATTGAGTAGCAAGATTCCACCAGAACAAACATTACATACATTGCAAGTCTTTTAAAAACAAAATAGTGTTCCGATTATTACTAAAAGTCAAAACTAAGTGTTTACTAGAGCACTTATAAATGCTTACGGTTTTCCCCACGAATTAATTTCGGGCTGTCCGACTAAGTATATGATTTAAATATGTAGGTGGTTATTTTTCGATATGAAACTACGTATTCCGCGAATCCCGAAACGTAGATACGCGTGAATAAAACTGAACAATGATCTCAATAAATTAATCAGTACATTACTATCAATCACTACATATTATAAAACAAAGTCCCCCCGCCGCGTCTGTCTGTCTGTACGCGATAAACGCAAAAACTACCGAACGCATTTTCATACGGTGTTTACCAATGGACGGAGTGATTCATGAAATCATGAGGAAGGTTTAGGTGATTAATTCATTAATGTTTTCACCACTTTGCTGCTCAGATTATCCTATGATGGTATTGGGTATTAGAAGCCATTTCAAGCAAAAAAACTGACACTTAAAAATTTAAGCTCCTAAAGCCCGTTTTCACCTTCAGTAAGTGACACTTAAATGAATCCCTAAATAAAAGTGCACTGTTGGATTTTCAACGCTAGGTTCAGCACTGAGTTGAAAATCCAAAAATGCACTTTCATTTAGGGATTCATTTAAGTGACAATTAAATGAATAGTCTTCGAGAGCCTTTCTTCGATTCACGGTGCGGCAGCGGCGGTGTGAACAGTCAGCGATCAACTGTTAATGTCTGTATCTGACCTACAATCTTTTGTACGTTTCTTGAGAGTAACAAACGATTGTTACTCTCGGTCTCGATTGGTGTCGCTCGTCGAAGTGACACCGACGGGCCCAAGCCCCCCCCAAAGCATAAATATGAATTCTTACGTGACAAATCTTTTTTTTTTTTTATTATTATTTCTGCCTGGTTTGGCCACCATGTTTATTCACTACCGAGATTATCTCTGGTAGTCTACAACCTAACGAAGTCATTGAAGAATTAGCGAAAAGTAATCCGAATTTTTATGTGTTAAGCAAATTAAAATGTTGTGTGCTTTTTTAGAGTTTAATTTGCTAAAACCTACCCTCAGCGGGGTCAAGCCCCCCCCAAACGACAATCCTGGTTCCGTCACTGGTGGGCCAGGTTGTCATATCCTTTAAAGCAACGCTGCTTTTTTTTGTAGGGAAATTATCAAATAACTTCTCCCGCTCGTCGGAGCGGGAGGGCGTGTCAGACTCTTACACTGACTAAAACCCACCCGTGTTCCTTCAGTTGCCATGTTGCCGGGGCCACGGTATCCCTTTCTGCTTGGCGGTAGAAATAGGTAGTACTTCCGCGAATGACTTACTTTACAATATTGATTAATGTAGAACCGTCATGACGTCATCCCCACAATAGATAGTGGTGCCGATTCCCTTGTTCACAAACTAAACTAAATTTAAGTTCAGTGCATCTTTTTCTTTCTATTTCATTAAAAAAAGGACAGAGGATAAATTTTAGTTTAGTCCTGTCAAATTAATCAGCGCCTGTCACTCTCCATACAAGTTTAGACGTGATTAAAAACTTGCCGACTAAAATTACGTCAATTTACGTCAAGCGCTGATTAATTTGACAGGACTAAACTAAAATTTATCTTCTGTCCTTTTCTTAATGAAATAGAAAGAAAAAGATGCACTGAACTTTAATTTAGTTTAGTTTGTGAACAAAGGAATCGGCACCAATAATAACCGCACGGCTATATTTTCTTTACTATTAAGATTCCACTTCAAAGATAAAATAATGTTATCGATAAAATGCACAGATTAGCACAAGTGTGAAATCTATAAATAAATATTTTAGTGACCAATACTATTGCATAGTATGTAAATCAGAAGCCGCTGTCCATGGCGAGAACTGAATACATAAACAGGCGCGACACGCGACGAGGCACCGCTCGTCGCGCGATGAGCGGTGCCTTTGTGTCGCGTCGCGTTGATCTGCACAAACAAGCCTTTTAATAAATCGCTGTGCATAACTTTTCAGAAAATTTCAATCAGCTAAAAGTGCTGCGTACCTATACTCCGTTTGAAATAAGATTAGACATTTAAACAAACCTTTTTTACAGTCCGTTCAACCGATTGTGACTTCTATTGCGTAGGCATAAGGATGGCATTAAAAGCAAAAAAAGTGGTTACAAACCAACTGTTTACTGCAGCTGCCATTTGTCATGCCACCAACGCAATAGAAGTCAAAATTGGTTGAACGGACTGTAAAAAAGGTTTAGTTAAATGTCTAATCTTATTTCAAATGGAGTATAGTAGATTGTTTAAAAGACAGCAGTCTTTCGGTTTGGATAATTAAGTTTCGCAGAATTCCAAAAAAAATCGACACCATGGTCTAGATCAAGAGCTGCTTGCTAAGATTCTCGATCAAGTCATGAATGACGTAAAACCATTAGTACGTCATTGGAAAGTAACTCTTATCTCATTGACATAAAGTATAAATTAGCAGTTATAGTTACTTGAAGTATAGTTGAGAAAATCAGTTTTTGTTAAAACTTTTAACAATTTGAATTTTGCGGGTTGCCTGAGCACGAGCAGAACTATTTATATATGGCTTTTCGATAAGCCCACAGTAACTATTATGTAAACAGGAAAAATAATTAACCAGTGCACAAACTTAAACACCTGACTTAACTCATCATTATAAACAACTTTAAACTGTACCTGAAATCGCCAAAAAAAAATCTGCTGTTTCCTATACTCCGTTTGAAATAAGATTAGACATTTAACTAAACCTTTTTTACAGTCAGGTACATTTATGTTCGCATGACTCGTCAAAATGTAGGGAACAGCTGATAAGAATGCGCACTGGCTGAAAAAATTCCCTGTATAATACACAATACAACTTTACACTTCATTCTTGTTAATTCCCTAATTTCACCATCTATTTCTACGCTTAATTACATTAATAGAAAAGGTAAACGAACCGGTTTGTGTTTTGTTAAGGACTTCCTTTTGTATTCTGATGCCACTTCACTGTATACTCTGCATGCAAAACTTAAACCATGCAAATAAAATTGTTTTTATCTATTCGCCACACTTGCCACTCATAAATGATAGGTACACACGTTCGCTCTGAATCACGTTTATTACGAGAATGACGACGTCACACAACGCCACACATGCGTCATGCGTTACAAACACGCTTAAGCAGGGTATTCCCCTGATTGTTGATTTCGTTGTCCATTTTCCGTGTTACGGTTAGCCGACGTGTGCACGGACGTAATAAAATCGCGGCGATTTTTTTCGTGCACTGGATTTTTAACGCTCTGCTTAGCGTCGAGAGTTGAAAATCCAACAGTGTGTTTTTTCAACGCGATGGGACGAGAGTGTTCCAGCGTGTTGGATTTTATTACGTCCCGTGCGAACGTGGGCTTAATACGGTCATCAACAAAAATCGGTTAATATTTTTATTTTTGCATTATCATCCATCAAATCAGTTTATAGCAAACATGTTGTACAGAGATTGGAATAAGATTAGGTATAAGTTTCAAACATGCACCCGTAAGGGCACTGTAAAACAAAACAAAATTAATAAATTAAATTACAATACACTTAAGAGAGAGAGGAGTACAGACGCCAGCACATCAAGCTACTACAATCTGTCAAAATTATTTAATAGATTTTCAACTTTATCACTGCAGCGTAAGGTTCAAAGTTGATTGGGAACATTTGACAGTTTCGGGTATCTTGATGTGCTGGCGTCTGTACATTAAAGAGTTTTGGCCGAAAGGTGAGGCGTACCGAGGATTTCGTGGAAGGTTACGCGACACCACGCAACGCAACACGACGCCGACACAGTCATCACTTCGTGTACAATCATTATTTGTTGTATTATAATAAAAAATATGTATCATTATTAGGTAAGTACATTTTTCATCATGTGTAATTTTTGCAAAAAAACATAGTTCAAATCAATAGAATAGAAAAATTATTGTTTATTCCAGATTGACACTTTTTCGGCGATTCTTTGCGGTCTCGTTGTGGTGGAGTAGGTTAGCTTGGACGAGTTTACAGATCGACGAAAGGGACGCCAATTGACGACATCGTTCGATCGCTCTTCATCCGCCTCAAGGTTGTGGTTGGTTGGTTGGCAATGTTTCCCGCGTCGGGGTGAACCCCTGAGGGAAGTCGGCAAATCTGCCGTTTGGACAATGAAACTTAACGTACACCGCCCCAATCCAATTGAGAGGCTGCGTCCGGCCTTCATCAGGATCAGAATTTGGTCCTCAGGGACGCCGACCACCACGATCCATGCCGCGGTTATCTTATTTGCATTATGAAGCATACACCTCTTAACGTCGACCCAAGGGTTCTGGTAGCAAGCAGACTGTGCTACCAATATCGGTTGGCTCTTCGAAGACCCCCTGCTCGTGTGGGATCACGACTCTACAGTATACTTGCTTCTGGGTCTTCGACTGGCTCTTGACGACTAGCGAGGTGCTAGTCGGGAGAGATAAGACGGAGACTGTGTGTATCAGCCAGATTAAAGTGTGGTTATTGCCACACCACAGTTTGAGGATACCCTCTGCGAACGGCGGCTGGGCGTTGAAGGTTAGCCCGGGTGTGCCTTGCTTGGGGGAGTAGGCCTCGGAAATGATCAGCTTCTGGATAGTAGCGAGTACCTGATCCGATACGTCTTTGCTTAGAATCCCCGTGCAGTCGCAGGTGATGACGACGTTACAGGTTATTGCTGGCAGCTTGGGAGTAACTTCGGAGGGCGGCTCTGGATTGTTCTAGCCTCGGCTGCTTATGCTTTCCGGGCGGCAACAACGTTTCGTTGAGAGCTTTCTTCGTCAAAGCCTGATCCCTCCAACCGGGTCGCTGTGTCTTGTCCGTGTATTGGGCTGGTCTCCCTGCAGCACTGGTTGAAGGATGGTTGGGCGTTGGTCGGTTTGTGCGGCGTATATACCGATTGTCAGGGAATAACTCGTCTTCTGAACTACTTTCTGATTCGGATTGACTCAATAATTCTATTTTAGGGTTTGAGTAGAACGACCTCATATTTACTACCTTTTTATTTCATTACTATCCGGTCGATCGCTTTCCGAGTCCAAGTTTTTAGGAGTAGATTCTTCATCTGACAAGTCACTGACTAGCATCATTTCCACATAATTATAACGTCCATATTTTCCTAGCTATGCAAGTCAATCCCATAGTATATGTGATCGTTCTCGTCTTGTTCATTTTTAACGTTACTATCTACGGAACACAGCACGACCTCATCATCTTCATTAGATGCAACGTCTAAACTGACTTTGGACTTTTCTCTTTGATCATTGTTCATTTCTTGTGTGGCGTTATAATAATCCCATCAAAAACATAAATGTGAAAATGGGAGCCAAATTCCATAAATATGGTTGTCGACTTCGCCGACAAAAGAATTGAAATCTAAATGGGTGCCAAGTTCTGTAGATAATCCTGAAATTTATTTATAAGAACATGCAACTTTCTAAAATAAAATTAAAACACAAATTCTTGTTTTTTCTGCTATAACAATGTTTGCTATTTAAAAATATTACTTCTTAAATTTGAACAGTCGAATTATTTACACAAAGCACTTAGGATAAATTGAAGCTCAAGATTTGACTTGGCTAGTTTTTACATACAAGTTATCTTATATTTGGCTAATCAATTTATCATCTTTATATTTGTCTACAGTGTCGCGGTGCAAAAGAACTAAAACAAACAGGGTAACTTTTTTATGCTGGTGTGCATTACAGCTACGTCTTACACTCGCGCCACGTCATTGTGCTGTAATTTTACTTTTTTAGTGTACGTGCATTAAGCGGCTAACAGTTGGACGCTATTTTTTTATCGAGTTTACAGCTTTGACTGTCTACCTAGGCATATTTAATTATTATTATTTAATTTTAAGTAGGCACTCAACATCAAAAAAGTAATTCATGATGTGCTTACCTGTAAGAAATTTGTACACTAGTCTATAAGTTTATTGCATGTATCTCATATCTTTGTATCGGTGTACTTAATTGTTGGTGAGCCAAATAAATAAAGTAAAATATTCATATCTTTGTTCTTTATGTTATGCGCAAGTTACTGTTTCTTATTGTAACTGTTTACAGCTTTGACTGTCTACCTAGGCGTATTTATATATTTGTTCTTTATGTTATGCGCAAGTTACTGTTTCTTATTGTAACTGTAAGGTCAAAATATCTTCTTTCTCTAAAATTTCAGCTTGCTGGTAAAAACTAGCCAAGTCAAATCTTGAGCTTCAATTTATCCTAAGTGCTTTGTGTAAATAATTCGACTGTTCAAATTTAAGAAGTAATATTTTTAAATAGCAAACATTGTTATAGCAGAAAAAACAAGAATTTGTGTTTTAATTTTATTTTAGAAAGTTGCATGTTCTTATAAATAAATTTCAGGATTATCTACAGAACTTGGCACCCATTTAGATTTCAATTCTTTTGTCGGCGAAGTCGACAACCATATTTATGGAATTTGGCTCCCATTTTCACATTTATGTTTTTGATGGGATATCATTACTTTTTGTAAAGAAATTATTATTATTCGTCAATCAAACGTGATCTATTAAATTCTTTTTGTAAATATGCGTAGCAATATTGTGTAAGAATGTAGGTATTTCTTTCGTAACAATTGTTACAATTTTCCGCAATGATGTCAGATCGCTGAGCCGGCGCGGCAAGTATTATTATTAAAAAAAACGTGTACAGTCGGGGAGCCTTATGTCGTATGGTATTTTACTGTGGGGTCGGGCTGCTGACATTGAATCCATCTTTATTTTGCAAAAGAGAGCTATCAGAGCCATTTATAATCTACGTCGCGTCGCCGCGAATCTCTCAGGAAACTTTTTAAAAGGATTAATATTATGACGGTACCTTGCCAATTCATTTATGAAAATATTATGTATGTAAGGAAAAATCCACATCTCTTTAATAAAATAAGTGATAGACATAATTTTAATACTAGAAATAAAGATAAACTAGATCAACCATTTTTTAGATTATCTTAAGTACATACATCTTTTATGGGGTACTGTGTTAAATGTTACAACAAAATACCTCGTGACATTTTGCAATTAAATGAAAGAAAATTTAAAACTCATATTAAAAATACACTTTGTAAACAAGCATATTACAAATTAGAGGATTATATCCAAGATAAGAGTGCTTGGAAACATGCTGGTCCTGCTCCATAGGACAATTTAGAATCAAGACAAAATCAAACTGTTTGCTAATTTAATTGTAAAATTTATTACTTTGTGTTTTATGACATTGATTTTACATTCTGTGATTACTTCCTCACACACTGACTTATTAATTGTAAAATTTTAGGAAAATCGTCTACTTTTACAATGTTTGTAAATATGTGAGCACCATGTATCTATCACATATTAAATTATCTGTCGTTGTTTCATTTTTAATTCTTTTTACCTATTGTGGTATAGTAATTTTATTCTAGGTGCACCGTCTTCACATATAATTATTATTTAACAAATGTACGTACATATACAAACAATTGTAAAACGAGTAACGGTGGAGTTTCTTGCCCATTCTTCTCCATACGAAAACTACCTTTTGGAAGGGGCGAATAGAATCAATTTTATTATTTTGTCATTTTTGACGTTCAAAAGTGCCATACATGGGCCTATTTGAAATTAATGATTTGACTTTGACTTTGACCCCGTCAGGAACAAAGTTCCTTCTCACGTATGATTTAATTATTTAATTTTTACAGCCGCCCCTTTTTTTTTTTTTAAGTATCTTCTCCCGCTCTGGGCGGAGCGGGAGGGCGTATCAGACTCTTACTGACTAAAACCCACCCGTGTTCCTTCGGTTGCCCTGTTGCCAGGGGCAACGATGTCCCTATCGGTTTTCTGCGAACCCCCGACAGGCATTGGCCCTAGCGGATCCCGTCATTTCTGCTGACATCTCTTTGAGGCGCGCGTGGAACACAACGCGCCGTCGACCCGGGCTTGGTCCTTATCGGACGGCGAGCTACCCATTGCTCACCGTTCGCAAGCCCGCGCCTACGGTGGCCGGAAATCGGCTCGCGATTCCCGCCCCGGGCGTCTCCTCCTGCAGCGGTTAGGGGCGTGAGGGCGCGAACTTTGCCTCTACCTCACGCGTTCCGCCTCTTCCTTCGCGAGCATTACCGCTTCGCAGAAGGAGATGACGGCCTGCCATTTCCTCTCGCTCCGTACCATGGCCTGAACCAGGGCCGGACGCGAGAGATCACCGCCGCCGTTGCAGCCGCCCCTTGGATTTTCATTTTGACCTCACTATGGACTTAACTATTCGTAAGTTTATATAAAAATTAAACGACAATAGTCCCTAAAACAATAGTCATACGATCTATCAATTCAAAAACGTCTCAAGCATAGTACCAACCTACCAACTACCTTGAACATACCAACCTGACGTTTGTAACAACGTTTTTCGAGATCAGAGAATGAATGAAATGAATTCACTGCCGCCTAACATTAGGGACCAAGATTTTGACACGTGACACATCAGTTGACTCGACGGGGTGTTTTGAATTCAGTCATGAAATTCAGGAATTTACATCAACTTTTGGCATTCGAATCAAAAATGTATAGTTAGCTGTCAAATTATAAGACGCTGGAGATCAGCGCCATCTGAAGTGAGCAAGTGGCAGTTTTTAACCCCATTTGAAAATTTGTCGTCATGACTGTCATTTTCATGGTTTTCAAGAGATAGTGCTGATATCGAATTAGATGGACATTCTGGATTTTAAGATGGCGGCTATTCCAAATAATAATAATATTGTAGATCAATTGTTATAGACATCAATTTCATGCCAATACATGCCAAAACTTGATAATCAAAATCCGTAAAAAAAACGGACCTCTTAATTTCGTCAAGTTCGTCTGTCCGTGCGTCCGGATGTCATACAGTCATTTAACATGGAGACTATTTACACTCTATCGATGAAAATTTTGAAAAAGGTGTATTTTTTGCACCATTAAACAATGGTGTAGTGAAATTACGATAAACATAATAGTGGGGGTGGCATTCTCCATACTTACATATAACCGAGAGATGAAAAAAATCTATGCATATAAAGCGTGTATTGTTGGATCTCATCATTAAAATGTTAAAATGTTTCTAAGTGACTTTGCTTTTGAAGTCAATAATTTTTGAGATACAGTTTATTTTCGGTTACAACCGCAGAATTAACTTTGTTTGTTATAGTTTTTTCGAGAAATACAAACTTATTTTTGCAGTCGATAAAATTGATACTATGCAATGTTTATGCGTAAATATTCATCCCAATTACGGAACCCTTCACTGTGCGTAGTCCGACATACACTTGGGCAGTTTTTTTTAAATTTCGTTTTGAAACTACCTCAAAAATAAACAATTTCTATTACTCGAGTAAGATTATCCTATTAAAAACAAATACTATCAAACTCATACAACTAAAAAAAAATGATTGTTGGTTTTATGAAACCACGGTAAAAGTGAAACTTTACACGGTCAGCTGCTGCGAACTATAGGCGCCGCCATATTGGCCTTGGCTGCTCTGACGATCGCCTTTCACTTTATCCCTACTCCGCGGCCGACCGACACGTGACATGCAACACACAGACGAAAAAGTTTGAGACGATGTAATAAAAGTTTCAATTTAAAAATATAGACGTCATTTAAAAGTGTTTGCGGAATACCTACCTAATTTATATAATTAATTTAACATCATTCCCAAACAAAATTTTCTTAAGCCTACCTAAAAATGTATACTAGGCTTTCTATATCAGAAAGTATCAAAAATAAAATCCACAGTAAATAATTGTCCAAAAAATTAAAAATAATTTTGAACAACGTTCCGAATTTAAATTCAAATAAATAGAAACAATTCGGCGCGAAATTCAATAAATGAGGTAAGTATCTATCCTCGTTCTATGTGTTGACTCGTTTTATATTGAATGTCCTAAAAACGATTAAACACTAGAAAAGTATAAATAATTATTTTAAACAATGTTTATTGTATTTAATGCTTAAAACAATTTTATTTTAATTTTCAAGTATAGATTTCAGACATTCGACATAATTATAAATTAATCGAGACAATCAAAATTGAAAAAAAAAAAACGTTTGGCATAATCGTTTTCGCACATCATTACAATAAAAAAAAAAAACTTTTTACAAAAAAAAAACAACCGACCTCCAAAAAAAAACACTACAAAGTGAAAAATAACTTTAATTTCGGAAGTCGGTGTCTTGGGTTTTGTATTTTCGTTTTTTGCCACCGACTTCCGAAATTAAAGTTATTTTTCACTTTGTAGTGTTTTTTTTTGGAGGTCGGTTGTTTTTTTTTGTAAAAAGTTTTTATTTTTCACTTTTTAGTTGTGGTACCTACCCCACACACATTCGAATACCACTACCTGCTACCAGTGACAGAAACTTATCATATCATCTACATAATAAGTGGGAAAAAAAAACGTATTTTGTAGCTAACTCAAAAACTATCCAAGCAAAGTTAATAAAATTTATATGGGACCAATTCCAGAGCACACCCTTTCAAACAAAAAAAGAATTTTCAAAATCGGTCCACAATTGACGGAGAAATCGGTGGACATACATAAAAAAAAAAAAAAAAAACAAACATACGCGACGAACATATAACCTCCTCCTTTTTGGAAGTCGGTTAAAAACAATGATCGACGATTTTTAACACAAATTGAGTAGTAGTAATGAATATTACGTGTTATTGAACATGTGTTCGTATAATAAGTAAAGATCTGGGCATTTTCTAGTTACTTATAATATTTTTAATCACATTTGTCACATTTAAAGTCGTATCAGATATGTGTATGTGTGTTAATTGTGAAAAGTTAAAATGTAAACACGCACGATTGGCGCGAATCTTCGACTTTTGATATCAAAAACTTCATTACTACTACTTATTTAACTTGAAAAATGGATGAATTCGTCAAATAATTAAATGTTGTAATAGTCGCTGTCCTTATGGTGGAGTTTGGATGTTCGCAATCCCCAATTTTTATGTTTTTTAGCCTCGACCTCGACTGTCATCAAAATGGCGATTATCGCATTTACAGACTTGAATTTTATAAAGGTAAATTAATAATCTTGCGCGCTAAATATGAAAGATTTAATGGCATAAACATTATTTTAGCCAACTCTCTTAATTAAAGATGAATAATCTCATTGGCAGCAGCATTTTCAGTGCTTCTATAGGAAGGAAGGTTTACTTTAACAAATAACACAACAATACCTAAATACTAAAAACATTTTATTTCTCATAGAATTTAAAACGGCTTCAGCTTCATTCTCATAACGTAGTCATGGTATGAAAGCAGCGTAGCCAGATTATTGTTTTGATCTATTATGGGTAAATCTTTTACACTCTAGGGTGGCTCTGTTTTTATCATCACTTGCTTGCCTATAAACATCTCTGGTAGCAGCCTCTCTCAGTAAGCATGACAAACTTTATCCAAATGTATACCTAACCTAGAAAGTAAGAAAATACTCTTATTGTTGTTTATTTACTTTTGTATAATAATTATATCACTCATAGTAATTCTGCCATTTTAAAAACACTAACCTGATGACTTCTGTGACTTGCAATTGACATGCCACATACATAACATAATATGCTTAGATTTTGCTGAGCAAGTAATACTTGGGATAGAGTTGTAGATAATATAATCAATAATGTCAAGTCTTGCAATAACACATGTCATCGTCATACCTGAAAAAGGTAAAAAAATTCAGTGTATTTACTTATCCTATATAATTACATCATACTATAGACATTTACAGCTGACGACGCGCGACGTACCCCTGACTGAACATAGGCCTTCTACTAATAGGCTGCTAAAATCAATGAGGTTATACAATACGACGGTGTTTATAAATATTTAGAGAACATAATAAACTTACCCAGGGCCATGGAAAGATAAGCAATAGTTCCTCTGGCTTCAATTTAAATTGACAGCATTAAATCGTAACGTAATATAAGTATAAAGTAAATACGGAAAAATTAATTCAAATCAACGTAAAACAAACAGCCAACAATGCCATTGATCTGACAGATTATTTTTGACAGTTTGACATTATGCATGGTGTCAGTGTTACCAGGTTTAATTATTTTGGTAATCGATTGACGAAATCGATTGGGTGATTATCAGTGATCGGAATAGGTAGATTGATTTTACGTACTCGCATCATGAATAGTCATAGAAATCATAACATGGATAAGCCTTTTTTCCGGGATTTCATTTTGGTACTTACGGGATTGAATCAAATATTGTTAAAGTAAGGATTTTTAAACTACTACATTAGAAATTTATAGAATGCGATAGATAAATATTTAAAATATATTATATTGTTTTATAGTATATCTATCCTTTTCTTGGAGTCCGATCACCTATATACTATTAAACAGACAGCAAAGGGGTTGAACATTTCTTATTCATATTGATGTATTCTTTATTCTACACATTACAACATTTGAAATTCCTTAAAAAATCTTAATAATTTCAAAATCCCGGAATCCCGGAGGCGTATCCATACTAATATACATGCCAGTTCATTGACCTCAAATCAATCTACTTACTCTGATCACTGGTAGTTTATAAAATAACATTACTGCCTCGAAACACTTTTAAGTTGTTGAGTATATTCAGACCATATAATATTTTATTTATTGTAAAATCATAATTTTACAGTATTTGAGTATAATAAATAGCATTTAAAACATACTCGTGTAGTGGATACTCCACCTACTCCATGTGGGTTAGTATCGATATTTTCAATCGATTACAAATTATTTTATTGGATTAGTCTGTCATCTGGCAACATTCAGGTTAGGATTGAATGGCGGATGTAGTTCTTTAAGTATCAACAAAATAAATATTTATTAGGTTCTCTAATGCTAGAAGAAATAAATTTTCATAAAACGACTTGAAAAAAATACGACATAATTTTTGATAAATAAGCTTTGACACAGTATCATACCATGGGCCTGCTTTCGGGAAATCTCTTTTCAACTTTCTAGGTCACCCGGAAATGGGTTAAATGTTTTTGATGTCTAGTGACGGGTCGTTGATAAAAATGCCGATTTTTATACGTTAATATCTCAATAACCGTTTGAGTTTTATTTATGAAATTTGGAGTTCTAGTTAATCTAAGGGGTTTTTATAAATAAACCAAATTTCATGAGTCTATGTTACATAGATTTTGAGTTATTAAGGGGTCAAAAGTGGCTCCAAATGGTTCGTGTAATATAACACACTGCAGCCGTGTCTTGCCTAGTACTTGGCTCGACACGCTGCCGCGTGTCTAGATTATCGTCAACGCCAATCGATTTATTTTTATTATGTTTAAAGTGGTTTTAATCTGAAAATTTCTAGTAGGTACTAACCATTAATTTTTTGTTTTGAGTCTGCTTCTCCTTAATTTTTATAAAAGCACTAGGTACCTATAGGATAATCTTTGAGTTCAATATTAAGGAGAAGAGGCGTTTTGTCCCCAGTGCAATGCAAATCTCATTTATAAATATTAGTCTATGATGCAAATAAGCATGAACTCTCTCTAGTTTCGTTAGTACCTACATTTTATGACAGGTAACAAAATAAGCCAGGTAGGTATAATACAAGATGGGGTCAGTCAGATATAAACACACAAGCGAAGCAGCGAGCCCGATTAGTAACAAACAATACCTAATAAATAATAGATAAGTATTATTTTATTATAAACTAACGTTAACAACTGACGGACGTGTGACGACGCGATAGCACACGTCCGTCGGTTACTACCTACTTATGTCTTGTACAGACGCCAGCACATCAAGCTACTACAATCTGTCAAATTTATTTAATAGATTTTCAACTTTATCGTTGAAGTCTAAGGTTCAAAGTTGATTGGGAAAATTTGACAGTTTCGGGTAGCTTGATGTGCTGGCGTCTGTACATGATAATGTGGGACTAACATAAAGCTGTTATGTGAACAGATTTAAGCAATTCAGAAAGATAATATGATAGGGTAGTTGACTAGGTAAAAAAATAAATTCTATTTAGTCCGTCTTTCAGATAATAAAAATTATTAGACACGTATTTTTTGTTTTATTATATTATGGGGGAAGCGTTAGGGTAGTCCGCGAAATTCAAATTTTCTTACGTTTTTTGCATTTGGCAGGTCAGTGTCAGGTTTTATGTTGATTAATACAACAAAAAATAAGTAGGTATCTCATCATCAAGTAAAAATTATATGCTAGAATAAGTGACTTGGTTAACTTTTCTGTTCAGTAGGTAATCTGAACAGAGACAACTCTGGAATCGATGAATTATTTAGACACCCAAACGCACAGCAATAATTTCTTCTGCGATTATCACTAATTTTTCATACATTTAGCAGTGCCGAAAAGCCGCGACGCGCAAACCATGTGCGGCGTTAGCCCCGACTAGCGCACTCTAAAACAGTGCGGCGACGCATAGATACAAGCTGCGCACACATACAAGCCGCGCGCGGTGCGTTTGTATGAAGATAGCGTACTTCCTCTCTTTATACTATGGTCACAAGACTAAAAAAGGAACAGACTGCAAGCTTCATACTAACGCTTTGCGCGAGATCACTACTACACGCACAGCTTTGTGTGCGTGCAGTGTCACAGACAAGGCGCGCGGGGGGTGCACCGGCGCCCGCTAGAGGCAAACTGGTTTGAGCCGGCTCATTCGGAAGCCAACGTTCAGGGGTACGCCGCGCGCCGTGTGCCAGAGCGGTACGAGTGACGCGGACATTTAGGTTAATAAAAATGGCAAATTGTTGTAAGTAAGTACTGTGTGTATCAATAATAGTAGGAAAAGCAAGGTTTATTTTTTTTATCCAAAGGATTTTGTCAGGTTATTATCTATATCTACCCATACCTACTCATTTTTAATGCTTATTGCAGAATTATTTAGTTACGAGATAGGTAGTATCCTAAATAAAGATGGCCATAAAGTTTTCCCATAAGAATTATTATTTATTAATCTTATGGTTTACCGCCTATACTAGCGAGTTATTGTTTGTCTCCTATTTGTTTCGTATTTTTGTTTTAGTAGGTTTGTACTTACGTTCCTCAAATAGTAAAACCAGAAAGGAAACTTTATAGTTTCGCCATGTCCGTCTGTCCGTCCGTCTATAAGTCACGGTATTTTAATAAGTAACCAACTTCAAAAAAAGCAAGCAACGTATGCATCTATGTATTTATAACTATTTGACAGTATAAATAATTACTTACCTACTTTACTATCGTGTTTTATTAGCATACTAGCGACCCGCCCCGGCTTCGCACGGATATAAACCGGGTTATTATACATATAAACCTTCCTCTTTAATCACTCTATCTATTAAAAAAAACCGCATCAAAATCCGTTGCGTAGTTCTAAAGATTTAAGCATACATAGGGATATAGGGACAGAGAAAGCGACTTTGTTTTATACTATGTAGTGATAAGCTTAAGCCTAGGTATAATGTTCCTACTATTGGGAAATAGCCCTTCTCTTTCTGTGTCTGGGTCTCATCCACCAAGCGGGCTCAGTGCGGGTTGGTGGATGTCATATGTTTTCGAATTATTGGTTCTAGGACATGCCGGTTTCCTCACGATGTTTTTCTTTACCGTTTTGAGAGCAGTGGTAATGAAATAATTTATATAAAGTGCCTGCTTGGGTTCGAACCCTAGACTCGTAAGTCGTGACCGTTACCACTGGGCCACCACTGCTCATTTTATTACCCGACTTCAAAAATGGGAGGGTCTCAGTTCAACAACGATGCACGCATTGTGTGTATAATTATTTCACAGTATGATTAATTAAATAGGTATTACTTAATTTTAAACAAACTGTTAAAATAATTACCGGTTCGATACCGTAATTGGAAAACGGAAAACTCACGGGATCACCTCAGTCACAGTGCGTGTCCGTTCGTCTGTCCGTCTGTCCAGCTGTCCATCCGTCCAACCATCCGTCCGTCCGTCTGTGCTCATCGCCGAATCTCGACTCGCACTTACCCGGTTTTTTAATCTGTAATAACCGAGTGACAGCCCTATAAAAGTAGGTAAGAATTTTGAACTCTGTTAGGAAGCTTGCCTTCTGCTCGTTTTTTATTCTTGTGCTATGGTTAAGGCTTGTGCAGACCAGCGGGACACGCGACGCGACACAAAGACACCGTTCGTCGCGCTACGAGCGGTGTCTTTGTGTCGCGCCTGTTTGAAAGAGCCTTTAGCACTTTTAAATCATAATGCTCCATAATATATTTTCCATATAACAAAACTAAAAATACAATATCCTAACCTAACTAAGAAGAAATAAATTATCCTAACCTAACTAAGAACTAAGAAGGGGCTAATGATGGGTGACCTTTGGCGCTCAGACTTGGTCTTTGACTGAGGCTCAGAAGTTCAAACATAAGGTTTGCCAAAGAGCGATGGAGCATTTTGAACATAAAACTAACGGATCGAATTCGCAACACAGTAATACGCTCGAAGACAGGCATCGCCGATGTTGGCGATAAGACCGCAAGGCTGAAATGGGAGTGGGCGGGCCACACGTATAGAATGTATCAGGACAGATGGGCCAGGGTCGACACGCAGTGGGTGCCTGAAGACGGGCGTCGCCACCGAGGCAGGCCTAAGAAACGCTGGCGCGACGACTTCGACTCTTTCTTGACTGATTGGCCGGAAAAGGCAGCACACAAAGACGCATGGCGAAGTATGGGGAGACCTTTGCCCAGCAGTGGGATAGTATAGGTAAAAAAAACAGTGGTGGCACTCCGGGAGTGCCGACAGAGGTGAAAACTTGAAAAAAAAAATCGGCACCTCGGTAATCAATGCGTTGATGTCTTTTTAATGGTCAAAAGCTGGTGTCGTCACAGTGTCACGAAAATCAATGATTTAGTCCCATCTCAAAAATGCCCAACGCGCCTAAAAAAAGTTTTCACTTCAAAAAAACGAAAACTATTAACAAACTAAAATACAAGGTGTCAGGGACATCGACACGAATACTATTACCATGAATTCAGTACATGATTCTGAGCACCCCTGCGTTTAAATTTTTCGTCGGTTATTTAAAAAAAAATCAGCTGTTTCATAGAAAAGTGCAATACCTACGCGGTCAAAAAGCAGCCGGACAGCCGATTTTTTAGAATCCATGGTAAAAGTTTTCGCATCGATGTCCCTGACACCACGCCGTATGGCGTCGAAAAATTCCTCCGCGTCGCTGTCGACTGGTAATGTACCCACGTTGTTTGGCAATGGTTAGCCTTTGGCCAAGGTAAAAAGCCAGCCCTTGAGTCACGGGAAGTGTCAACCAGTCGTTAGGAGATTTCATTGAACAGACCATGAGCACTCGGACCCCACGGCCAACTCCAAACAGATTAGTGACCTATAAGATTATTATACTTTCGCCGCTTCAGGTTTTCCGCAGCCGCAGCGGCAGCGCCAACACAACACGCTGAGCCAGGAAGATGGGATGGCGCTAGAGTTCACACGTTGCGTCCGTTGTTATCATTACGGTTTAACCGAAATAATTTCATATTTAAAAAACTAATGAATTAAATTAAAAAAGTTGCTTAAAAACAGCATATTTTTTTTTACTTCTGGTATCGAACGATACCCTACACAGTTATGTGTATTGTTTTTTTTCTCATCCCTTCGTCACAATCATGTATGGGAGAGCTACACCTAATTGTTTATTTTTGTAATTTTACTACTTAGACATTGTTTAGCGATGCACAGAATATACTTCATCGCTATAGTGCCGGAAGTCCGGACGGACGGACAGGACAAAATTATGAGTAATTAATTATGGCTACGGAACTCTAAAATCGATTAACAATGGTGTTGATTCCCTTGTTCACAAACTAAACTAAATTTAAGTTCAGTGCATCTTTTTCTTTCTATTTCATAAGAAAAGGACAGAAGAAAAAATTTTGTTTAGTCCTGTCAAATTAATCAGCGCTTGACGTAAATTGACGTAATTTTAGTAGGCAAGTTTTTAATAACGTCTAAACTTGTATGAAGTAGTGACAGGCGCTGATTAATTTGACAGGACTAAACTAAAAATTATCTTCTGTCCTTTTCTTAATAAAATAGAAAGAAAAAGATGCACTGAACTTAAATTTAGTTTAGTTTGTGAATAAGGGAATCGGCACCATTGTTGCTTTTACAGACTCAACTTTATGGGATTATTGTTGCTTCTTCATTCAATTTAAATGTAGTTTAATTGACAACTGCATAAGTAATTTTGTAATCCTATATAAATAATAATGCGATTACAAAGTTACTTATTCAGTTCGTATATCGAGAAAACGGGACTGAAATTGTGGTATACTTTAATTTTTCCTTGCTTTATAGACTAAACACTAATTGTGTTGAAAATTTCAAGCTTGTGTGTTTGCTAGAAGTACCTTAGAATTTTGATGATTGGTGAGCGATTGAGTCAATGAGTCAGTGAAAAAATTAAGGAACTTTGATCTGCAATAGTTGTTAAACTACTGGTACAAATTGAATGTATTTTGGGAAAATATCTAGTTATGCTAACCCCTTTTGGTCACTGAAAATTCAGACTTCCAGCTTTATTCACAAAGTAATAAGGGTAAAAAAAGGGGGTTGGAAATGTCCTTTTTTTGGGTGGGAAATTTTCAATTAACTTCACCCGCTCTAGGCGGAGTGGGAGGGCGTGTCAGACTCTTGCTGATTAGTCGGTAAGAGTCTGACACGCCCTCCCGCGTGGATTTTAGAACCCACCCGTATTCCTTCAGTTGCCATGTTGCCGGGGGCCACGATCTCCCTTTCGGACTTCTTCGCAACCCCGGCAGGGTTGGAAATGTCCTGAATGGCTTCGAGAAAAGATGGTACGGCTGTGCCATTGTGTTTGTTTTGCTCGACTTGGCAGAGGAACTACCATGCCCTCCGATAAATGCGAAAGTGAGTTTGTTTGTTACGCTTTCACGCTAAAACGGCTAAACGGATTTGGATGAAATTTGGCACATGGGTAGACCATGACCTGGAGAAGGACATAGGCTATTTTTTATAATAGATCACAGACGAAGTCATGGGCAACAGCTAGTAAATAAAAAAAAAACACTCAATTAAAAAAGTAAGACTATATTATACAATAATAAACAACAATCATACAATGATATTATTACAAATGCGTAAACTATGATTAAAGTTATCAAAATTATTAACACTAAACAAATTATCATCATAGTCTCTCAAGTAACGAAATTGTTCAATATTTCAAATATCCTCATTAATTCCCTTGAAAAAACTTAATAGACAGCACACACACACAGACACATCAGACGTTTCACATACATATTCATTACAATATAATATTATGTAGCATACCAACAAATATTCATTAAAACTTGCTATATGGCATCAATAAAAGGTAATTTAAAAAACATGAAGACAAAAAAGCGGCCAAGTGCGAGTCGTACTCGCCCATGAAGGGTTCCGTAGCAGCAAGTAACGATAAGTTTACGATTTATGACGTATTAAAAAAAACTACTTGCTAGATCTCGTTCAAACCAATTTTCGGTGGAAGTTTACATAGTAATGTACATCATATATTTTTTTTAGTTTTATTATTCTCTTATTTTAGAAGTTACAGGGGGGGGGACACACATTTTACCACTTTGGAAGTGTCTCTCGCGCAAACTATTCAGTTTAGAAAAAATGATATTAGAAACCTCAATATCATTTTTGAAGACCTATCCATAGATACCCCACACGTATGGGATTGACGAAAAAAAATTTTTTGAGTTTCAGTTCTAAGTATGGGGAACTCCAAAATTATTTGTTTTTTTTCTATTTTTGTGTAAAAATCTTAATGCGGTTCACAGAATACATCTACTTACCAAGTTTCAACAGCATAGCTCTTATAGTTTCGGAAAAAAGTGGCTGTGACATACGGACGGACAGACAGACAGACAGACAGACAGACAGACAGACAGACAGACAGACAGACAGACATGACGAATCTATAAGGGTTCCGTTTTTTAACGGAACCCTAAAAAAGTGATATGAATGATCAACCTAATGTGTTAAAACCTAAAATTATTGAATTATAATTAGAGATCGGATATTCGGATGCATATTTACCTAAAGTTGAGGTGTTGGCTATTATAGAATACACTTTTGTATCGAAAAAATCCCGGGATTCCCGGATCGACTTTAAGAGTTGTGATTATAGAATCGAATGTATTATTATATTTACTAACGTTCAGGTGTTGACTAATATGGAATGCACTTTTGTATCGATCGCAAAAATCTCACGACTCTGGAATTGATAAATTTAATACTTTTTATCTATAGAAATGCTAGCTAATGTTGTAAAGTAGGTTGCCAAATTGGCATAGCACATAGCGACAAACAACTCGGTGTCTTAAGTTTCGTAAAAAATGTTTAGTGGGTATATAGATTTTTATGTTAACACCGCAAAAGTAACCTTCATAAGAGGGCTGATAAGTAATTTCCATACCATGTATCTGATTAGTTGTGCATTCCCGGAAGTTATGGAATTCCGGGATATATGTAATTTTTTTTATTTATTAAGAAGCCACTTCCATAATTTCTAAGCAAAATATTAACTTTAGGTAAATATGCATCCGAATATCCGATTTCTACTTATAATGATACATTTGCATGAATTTTAAAGCTATGATATTACATTACTTCAATGAACTTAGGGAAGCGACAGAAGATTGCCCTTAGCAACTGACTGGCAGTTGTTTTGTGAAGTTTGGTATACATTAAGAGCGTTTATTCTGAAAGTGGGCAACGTCGCAAATAGATGTCAAATATTTCGCTGTTTTGATTAATTTGGCAATATTATTGTATGGAAATATCGCGAACTAGTAAACTAAAATATTGATTATGAAATAATTAATATTGAAACGTAAAGTATTTGGAAACTTTCCAAATGCCATTAGTACACCTAAAACGGTTTCAACATTAAATTTAGTGTTATAATTGCAATTCATTATTAATATTTTAGGTCACTAGTTAGCGATATTTCATATTTCCATACAGTAATATTGCCAAATTAATCAAAACAGGTAAATATTTGACAGCTATTTGCAACGTTGCCAACTTTTAGAATGAACGCTCTTAAATAAGTTCCAGAAATGGCGCTATCAGCACAATTAGTAAACAATTAATGGCATGCTTTATTTGAACATCCTAAAACGCAGCACTGTTAAGGTCTACTTAAATCATAAAATATCAATGAAAATCTTTTGACATACTATGAAAAAAAAAAATTGGTTGTCTGTAAAGTCGGTTTACGGATGATAATTTTACGTGATAACGTCACAAGCTGAACGCTTAGGCCGATCGTGCCTCTCTATCGCTTGTTCCGCGCTCTCGCTTGCACGCTCGGCTCAGGCGGAACGTGACACTTTTTCGTGCGTGCAGCCGGCGTTCATCGATTTATAAGACGTTATCACGTCAAAATGTTTGTTTACTGCTAGCGCCTCTAATGGTAAAACATGGCAATATAATCTCCCATTCGAACAGTTATTTTCCAATTAAGTTTTTTATCTTTTGACCAGTGTCCACTCAGCTTAAACCTTGTTTATAGCAATCGATTGCAAAACCGAGATGAATATCAAAACCGTCTCATTCATGAATCAAATAATTCACAGCCCATTACTAAGTATATTCTTACCCAAGGGCCATGAAACGAACTCTAAAAATAAAGTTAAAAACTAAAACCAAACTACGACAAAAACGCCAAACTAAAAAGGTATAAACAAGGAAAATTATATCGGTTACGGTTTTTGTATAACCGGAGTCACACGTTATTACAATTATACCGGTCACGTGTGACTCAAGTTAGGGGTACTTTCTGAAAATATGTTGGCTATCTACCAATAATATTTTGTGAATGTGAGAACGCTGTAGGCTTAGTGGATTGTAGACCTGTTGACCATTTTCTATTTTGTTAAGTACTTGGTACTTATTGAAAGACCTGCACTGTCCTCCCATACCTAGAAACTTGTTATATGAAAGTATTGTAAAAGCCAATTATTTTTAAAAGAGTAACCGTGGAGTTTCTTGCCGGCTCTTCTCCATAGGAAACGACCAATTGGAACCGTGCACCTAGCTTCTGACGTTTCATAAGTGCCCATGTAGGTTTATGTGAAATAAAATATTTTGATTTTGATTTTGAATATATTTTCATAAAGTACTCCTTACGACCTTTCATTGGATACTAAACTCGATACAATCACTTAAAAAAAAAATCGGTTGCACTTTACATCGTCTATAAGCCGCCATGTTGGATTTTATGTGACTATAGACTATAGAGATTTAATTCGATAAAATCATAACCGTCTTTTAGATTTGCCGTAGTCGGGTAAAAAGCGTGTTCGCTCGGCGCGTAAAAAATTTACGTCGAGCTGCAAAAACAAAATCAACTTTATTTACACATGCATGAAGTTGACATTTACTTTGGTGGAATTAACATCCATTCAAATGTTCTTGTCGCGATCACAAGGTGAAGAGAAGCAGACACTAGCATTATTTTGTACTTTCACACATTATTCTCGATTTTTGATACATTAATATCATATAAAACTTAAAATTATACATCTAAATCACGTTATTTACATTTTAATTTAGATTTCAGAGACACAATTGTAGCTTTAATCAAAGCACAGTACCAAACTACGATAAAATCGTGAGTGGTACATACCTAGCGGAACGTGTTGTTGTCTATGTCGAGCTTCTGCCGCAGCACTCCTCCGAGGATGAACTCTGTGGACACGACGGTGGCGCCGCGCTTCCTCAAAGCTGGCCAGAGCCCGTTGTCTTTGGAACAGGACACGCACACCCAGTTCGGACCGCCTTCCTTCCACGTACCGCCAGAACATTCCACTATCACTGAAAGAGAATGGTTATATTGTTTTTAATGCGTAAATGATAAATGATTTTATTTCTGTAAGTAGGTTTGTACAAACACTTTTACACGTCAATCATATTTTAAAAACAAGATGAGGTCGGCGTTTCCTATCTGACTACTCTGAGAAGAAAGGCCGACACAAACTCAGAGGTCACAGTCTCTTTTAAAGTCCAGACATAATCTTGGTCAGATCATGTGAAGGCCATGTGTCTGAAGTGGTCTTTTGAGGAAAGCACCACACAGATTGAGAGGGCCTGTCCTGTCAGTGTACGCATTGGTCAGTTATCGTGCAGCTCAACTCAGAATTTAAGGAGCTCAACGATTCGACAAACAATCCCAAAAAAAAAGGGCATTTGGATAGGCGATATAAATTACTCAAACTGTCAGACCATGATTAGAACTAATTGAGAAAAAATATGAAACAAAACAAAAAGGAATTCTCTGTCCGACCTGATGGAGAGTGTAATGCGATAAAGGAAATTTTCTAATCAATTATTAAACTCCATAATATTTGCAATATACATTCAGTGGAATCCGGTCGAATACTATCGGATACGCGCGCGCATCGTTTCCGCTGTGTTCTGGTGCTTACAGATAAGAGCGCGTATACGCGAATCCGTTTCGCTCCGCTCAGATACGCGCCGACGCACTACGTCATCGATCATAATTCAATCATTATGTTAATTAATAAGAAGAATAATATCATATTAATAATAATATTGTCCTCGTATTCTTGCAATAAATAATATTCTTATCTATCTTCTATCTACATAAATAAAAATGAAATGCTGTTTGCTGGTAAGCGCAACACTTGAGAACGGCTTTATCGATTTGGCAATTTTTAGGGTTCCGTACCTCAAAAGGAAAAAAACGGAACCCTTATAGGATCACTCGTGTGTCTGTCCGTCTGTCACAGCCAATTTGCTCCGAATCGAATGGACCGATTAAGTTGAAATTTGGTACACATGTATTTCTGTGACCCAAACACGGACGTGTAACGTAAATAAAAGAAACACATTTAAAGATATTTAAGAAAATAGATGAAAATTGACCATTCCCCCTTATCTCCGTAACAAAAAAATACAGAGAACGGTTCTTTACCCAAAGATTACAGGAAAACCTATAAGAAGTCTATGGTTTTAAAATAATATGGTAATTCTCTCAATATTGTGCGTACAAACTTACATTTGCAGTTGGAATGTAAGGGAGAACATGTTTTTCAACTACTATGTTAAGTTTGATGTATGTAATATTAATTAATGTATGTATATATATATATAGTCCTCTTCACCGTATCCGGCGACAGCGACCCAGACTAATTTTCTTTTTTCCTCTCGTGAGCTCTCTGATGACTAGCAAAACCAAATTTGGTCTTGAAAACCCTAACTGTGACATTTTAATTTGTAATTGTAATAATTCTAACTGTGACATTTTAATTTGTAATTTATTTTTTAAATAGCTTCATGAGAATGTTTATAATTTTTGCGTGCCTATTTCCAGGCAGAATGTACATGGCTCACTCCTATCTACTCCACCTGTATTTTATGTAACCTACATTCATTGCAAATAAATGATTAATTGATTGATTGATTTGTATTTGGGATAAATTCATCCCAACTACGGAACCCTTCATTGTGCGTGGTCCGACACGCACTTGTTTGTTTTAAAATGTTCGTTGTAGTCCGAATCAGTTTTAGTTTTGATATTGTACCTTCTTTGTAACACTATGGGCCTTCGTTGTCTGTGAATTTTTTTTTTTTTTTTTGTTAAAATTCTGTTATTAACAGGCTTTGTATGTTATACACACAGTTATGGAAGAGGGAGGTCTTCTGGCACAGGTATCTCCATACTTAAAAGAAGGCCTCTACAATTTATTTGTTAAACCTGTTGAATATGAAATGAAATAAACTAAACTAAATCAGGATTTTATGGAAAGAAAAATTGGAAAATTTTCCCGGATAATGGTCAAATTCGGGAAAATCCTTTTTTCTATGGGATTTTTGTATGAACTCAAGAACAAACTCCCGATGGATATGCGTAATTCTAAGAAAGTGTCAGTTTGTATGTAGGGGGTAATCTCCGGAACTCCCAGTCGGATTTGAAAAAATCTTTTTGCATTGGATAGCCCAATTCTTGAGGAAGGTTATAGGCTATGAAACATCACGCTTTGACCCTTAGGAGCCGAACAAAAAGAAAAAAAAGTCAGAAAGATCGCTAAGCGAAAACGAAGTAATAGCGCGGGCGGGCGATGCGATGCGACGCGGTGAGTCGGGGGCCGAAATTTCACGCGGACGAAGTCGCGGTCAGAAGCTAGTTCTTAATTATTATTATTTAGTTATATATTCACTATATTCAGACTACAAATGAGGTCCATTTTGTTAGTAACAATTTTACTTAGCCTAAGATCTTGTTCGATCGGCTAACGCCCACACAAGCAGACTATCTGCCCGGGCGGCTATCGAGTGCAGAATGATGTTGGGACTGTCACGCAACCTGCGAGGTAACGAAGCAGATTTCTTGCGCCGTACTGCGTCAAAGCAGTCAGTGCGCGCGTCGATAAACATCGCCGACGCCCTGCAGAAGCGTGGCAGTCGCAACAGCACCCTGAACGATTGTTATAGTGGATACGCAGAGCATTGCAAGCCCTTTGGGTATATCTGAACCATAGGGCCCCCGAGTACAGTGTTGTGCAATACGCCTTAAAAAGGGCAATTTTAACTGCGACTGTACATCGAGAGAACCTGCGGGCCAGCATGTTCGCCCGGACTTAATAAAGATCATAGATAATTAGCAGTGATCGGAGTAGGTAGAGTGATTTTATGTACTCGCATCATGAATAGTCATAGAAATCATAACATGGATAAGCCTTTTTTCCAGGATTTCATTTTGGTACTTACGAGATTGAATCAAATATTGTTAAAGTAAGGATTTTTATACTACTACATTAGAAATTTATAGAATGCGATAGATAAACATTTAAAATATATTATATTGTTTTTATAGTATACCTATCCTTTTCTTGGAGTCCTATATACTATTAAAAAGACAGCAAAAGGGCTAAATATTTCTTATTCATATTGATGTATTCTTTATTCTACACATTACAACATTTAAAATTCCTTAAAAAAGTCTTAATAATTTCAAAATCCTAATATATACGTGCCAGTGCATTGACCTCAAATCACTCTACCTACTCCGATCACTGATAATTAGCATGTAATTAAGGATGGGTTTAACTCACATTTCATTTCCGCCGCGTTCGGTTGCACGCTCGGCGTGGACGACACGTTGTAGCCTCTCAAGAAGTTCCTCTTGCCGTTCAGCGTCTTGTGTAAACTGAACTGAAACCGCTTCTCTGCTGGCTCGTCTTTTACCAGGTACAGCCAGGGATCTGAAATTTAACAAGTCCTTGTTTAAACAGTACAGACGTATTAGCATCTAATCTGACCAGGATTCTGTGCTCTCGTGCTCTGTGGTTTTTTATTGTTATTATTAGAATTCAAATTCAAAATATTTTATTTCACATAAACCTACATGGGCACTTACGAAACGTCAGAAGTTAGGTGCATGGTTCCGATTGGTCGTTTCCTATGGAGAAGAGCCGGCAAGAAACTCCACGGTTACTCTTTTAAAAATCATTTGTTTTTACAATACTTTCAAATAACAGTGATACTAGGTATGGGAGAACAGTGTAAGTCTTTCAATAAGTACCAGGTATTTAACAAAATCACATATGGCTGTCAAACATGGATATTTGATTCAACAACCAACAGAAAGCTAACATCTTGTCAGAGAGCCTTAGAACGTAGCTCACTAAAAATAAAATTGAAGGACAGAGTCCGTCACAGGGCATTAAGAAAGCAGACTGGCGTGATAGATGCCTTGTCCTTCGCACGAGGTCTGAAATGGAGGTGGGCGGGTCACGTGGCACGCTACACTGACAACAGGTGGACGAAGACCGTGACTATGTGGAGAGGACCTCATGGACACAGAACAAGAGGGAGACCAAAGGCAAGATGGAAAGACGAGATAGAGACCGTAGGAACAATTAATTGGTCCAACCTCGCAAGGAATCGCGACGAGTGGCAATCTCTGGAGGAGGCCTTCACCCGAAGAGGGGTCCAGATGGCATGTTTATTGGACTAAAAATACCCACACCCATTATAACTGCCCACTGTACATGCCAATGGAATAATAAAGGCTTTTTTTTATTTTATTTATTTAACAAAATAGAAACAGATCTACAGTCCACTGAGCCTACAGCGTTCTCACATTCACAAAATAGAAAATAATCTATACAAAAGATAAATAAATTAATAAAATTAAAAATCTATTTTAATTAAACGCAATTACATGATTGCTATTACAACTGTAATAAATCTGAATAATTATTATGTCCACAACAGCCACTAATAAAGAGTTGAAATTAAGTCGTAGGTATATAATGTCAAATAATAGGATGAATATGTGTCAAGGACAAATGTAAGAAAATAAAATAAACGTGGTAATTTGGGAGCGGTTAATAGACTCTTACATAATTACAGTGGCGTGCGTTTCATAAAGACAGAAAGACACTGCCTACCCTAGTTCTGATAATAGA
Organism: Agrochola lychnidis; assembly: GCA_963680765.1. Taxonomy (NCBI): domain Eukaryota; kingdom Metazoa; phylum Arthropoda; class Insecta; order Lepidoptera; family Noctuidae; genus Agrochola; species Agrochola lychnidis. Next base: position 20,537,480 of record OY796865.1, on the reverse strand, counting down.
TCTAATATTATTTTATCAATAAACAAAACAAATCATAAATCAGCTCCACCTATCGAGTGCCGGTGGTATCATCGTTCGAATTTCGCATCATCTCGATTCGCGCTGCACTAGCGCCGCCTCGCCTCTGCCACGGTAAAGACACAAACTATTCGTCTCTGAATGTTTTTATGTGTGCTCTCGTGGTAAGTCGTATTTAATGTGTGTGCGTTCCTATAGCTACGTGGACTTTGCTGACACACAATGACAAAAATCACGCACACAACTGAAATGAAATGAAATGAAATGAAATTGTTTGAAATGAAATTGTTTATTCTGTAAATAGGATATCGGAATCACTTTTACACGTCATATAAAAAAATATTAAAAATAAGCTAGATGAGTTCGGCTTTTCCTATCTGACTACTCTGAGAAGAAAGGCCGAAACAAACTCAGAGGTCGCAGTCTCTTTTAAAGTCCAGACATAATCTTGGTCAGGCCATATGAGGACCATGTAGATTAGTGTCTGAAAAGGTCTTTTGAGGAAAGAACCACAAAGATTTGAGTGGACCTGTCCAGTCAGTGCAAGCATTTGTCAGTAATCGTGGAGCTCAACTTAGAACTTAAGGAGCTCAACTCGACGAGCAATACCAAAGAAAGGACATTTGGGTAGGCCGCAAAAACTACTCAAACTGCCAGACCATCACTAAAACTAGTATCATATACAAACTAATATCCACATAGTCCTCACATTCACAATAGTTAAAATAATATAATACTTTACAAAGTAATCATGTCATTTTGAATATAATTTTCAACAATGTCAACGTGTTTATAAAACTGGTATATGTTGATTTTACATAATAATTAAAATGTCTAGTTCTATGGTTTTATCACAAGGTTTAGCAGAGCGAAGAACTGCAAGAAAAGCCAGTGTCTGTTTGTAGTTATTCTATACAGCTAAGACGAAAAATTACGACTCGTACCGAACATTACCGAACGAAAGTTTGTTATGCAATGCAATGCAAATATTTTAGGAAATAACATTGTTTCATTGAATTTTATACATTTAGATGACCATAATTTTTTGTCGTATTACTTTTTTTACCCTTTAATGCTCGTTTTACTATAGTCGCCATATTGTTTGACGTGTGTTGTGTTTGTGAATACGCTATCAAGTAATTAGAATTTGATTGTTGTTATTAGTGTAAAATGGATAATATTGTCTGTGAAAGTTGTTCAGATGGTGTGTGTATTGAGAAAATAAAACATGATGCGTTTTCAAAACTATCTTTCGGTGAAAAAAAACAAGTTATCGAGATAGGTCGTGGTACACCGGATTTGCAATTAATACAAATTAAAGGTAAAGTTAATCGTAAATTCAATAAAAAACAATATGATTCATATCATTGGCTGACAGGTTGCATACACAGTAATCGGTTATTTTGTTTCGTTTGTCTACTATTTTCAAATAATAAAACCGTCTGGAACGACACCGGTTACGCTGATATTCATAATTTTCCTACCGCCGCGAGAAAACATGAACAATCTGAAAAACACTTAGAAGCTTCCCTTAAATATCACACCTTTGGAAAAAATCGTATAGAGACGCGTTTAAACTCTCAGATACAAATAGACATTGATAGACATAACGCGAAAGTCGATCGGAACCGAAATATTTTTCAGCGACTAATTGACATTGTTTGCTTTTTAGGGAAACAAGAGCTCGCTTTTCGTGGACATGACGAATCTGCTTCGTCAGTGAATAAGGGCAATTATTTAGAAATGGTCGACTTGCTCGCGAAATACGACGGAGTGTTGGAAAACCATTTACAAAATTGTACTAGCTCATTTACGGGTTTATCAAATCGTATTCAAAATGACCTAATCTCTAGTATAGCGTCTGTAATGATCGAAACAATAAAACAACAAATCGCTTCCACTGATTTTGTAGCTGTGATGGTCGATGAAACACCAGACGTAAGTGGCAAAGAGCAACTAGTACTGGTTTTAAGATATTTTCATAAGTCAGAAGTGTTTGATCGATTTATAAAGTATATTGACGTAAGTTCCGACCGCACCGCGAAAACTTTAAGTGCCATCATACTGCAGATTTTATCAGAATTTAACTGTTTGTCGAAATTAGTAGCTCAGACATATGACGGTGCAGCTGTCCTGTCATCTGAACGGAACGGCGTTCAGTCGCTGGTTCGCCAGCAATGTCCTCTTGCTGAATACGTTTGGTGTTCCGCCCATGTCCTTAATTTGGTACTTTCCAAATCGTGCGAACGTATTCCAGAAACTAAATGTTTTTTCAATCTCATAAAAACATTAGCAAGTTTCTTTCATAATAGTACCAAAAGGCAAAACCACTATAATAAAATAGCTGATATGAAAAAATTGCCTCGCGTTGCTGACACTCGATGGACTTACAATTCGCGTACTGTAAATGTAATTTTCAATTCTTCTTTACATTTAATTGATTTATTTGAGGATATGGTTGAAAACGAAGACTCTTGGGATGGCGAGACATTAAGTCAAGTTTCGAATTTGTTACACAATTTAAAAGACTTTCAATTCCAGTTTTTACTCCATGTGTTTAACGAAATATTCGCAAAAACTGATGTGCTTTACGAAATTATGCAAAAAAAGACATCAGATGTGACTTATTGCATTAAAAAAATTAAGGAGTTTGAATCGTTTTTAGAATCATTCAGATCTAGGTTTGAATTAATTTTTGAAAGCGTAAAAATAATCACAGGGCCGCCAAAACGAAAACGTAATGTTGTAGACGCAAAAATCAATTTTAAGCGGATTTTTATTGAAATTATAGACAATATATCCAACGAATGTCGCGACCGGTATAAAAATCTGAAAGAATTAAATTTTTTTGGACTACTTGAATGCGAAAATTTCAATAAATATAATGACAATTTTCCGGTTGAACTAGTATCGCAATTCGTAAATGTTTATAAATTATACGACTTTAACTTAGACCGCCTTATCAATGAGCTCAAATGTGTTTATAAATCTGCCGAATTCAAAAACCTTAGTATTTACGAAATTATAGAACATTTTTATGAAAATAACATAAATACAGTTTTTCCCGAAGTGCTGCGTTTGGCAAAATTAATTGTTACAGTTCCCGCGAGCAGTGCTTCAACCGAAAGGTCATTCTCGTCGCTAAAACGTATACACACCTACTTAAGAAATACACAAGGCCAGCAACGACTTACAGATCTTTCCATGATTTCAATAGAAAAAAATCTTCTTACGGAAATAAAACGCCTTCCCAACTTTTACGATTCCATATTGCACACATTCTTACAGAAAGATAGGCGTGTAGATTTAATATACAAATAAAACAATCCTATATAGTATACTCACATCCATCACCATCTTTTCACTGCTTTTATTTAAATTTTGCAAATCACACAAACACTACAAAACATCAAACAAACGCGCCGAAAGGCCACTTTGAATATCCGTAAATTGATGTGTCTATAAAATCAGTCAATCTATTGATATTTGAGCTGGAATTTGGCAATTACCTACATCATCAATCGACAAGACGACGCGACGAACCAAAACCAACGTGCAGTATTTTTGGTGAGTAAAATTTTCTGCCTACCCTGTCTTAAAACTGTGTGCACGCCACTGCATAATTATGCCGTTAATGAGGTACCAGGGAAGCCACATGCCACATGTGCCGAAGGAATTATTGCCAAATTTCCTAGATTAATGATTTTATTTCTGTAAGTAAGTTTGTACAAACACTTTTACATGTCGATCATATGTTAAAAACTGGATTTATTTATTTATTTTATTTATTTATATTCATTCAGTAGTATACTTATATCTTTATACATAATAAGTTGGTGCAAACATAAACTCATTAGAGTTTTACCGTGCACCAAAATCATCGACCACATGATTTAGACAATTAAAACAAAAATATAAAATGAGACCATAACAAAAACACAACGAGGGTAGTAAGCGAAATATTTATCTACTTATTACTAACGAGCGAACATCGGTGACCAATCTACTGACCGTCCTTAAAACAAAAAGTAGTGGAGGAATGTGATTTAGATTGATACAGGTTGTTCCTAAAAAGTATGTTATTGTATTAGTAATATGTAGTTATTTACCTATGATATTGTTGCGTATTATGTTTATTTACTATTTAACTATATTTATTTACAACATTTAGTTACATTGACTTATCATATATTAGATATTAAATATTGTATTTTTTGAGAAATGTTCCTTTAATTTGTACTTTATATTTTTATTCGTTATTTTGTCCCTCAATGATATAGGTAGTTGATTAATAAGGTAAGGTATTATATACTTTAACGTTCTCTTGCCGTGTAAATTGTTATACTTAGGAAGTAACAACTTAGCATTGATGACACTACGGGTATAAATTTCATTATTATTTATTGTTTTAATTTTCTTAAAATTTTCATTAAAAAATTCTTCTTTTAATAGTGTAAATTTAGTTTTTTCATGTATTGGTATTATTTTACAGAATTCAAATAATTTACGGTAGTCATTTTTGTACTTCTTCTTAATATTATGCGGAACAATTGCTTTTAATATACGTAGTTGAAGTGCGTAAATTTGATCTAGGTGAGTCTTATATGTCCTACCATAGCTCGACAGGCCATAGGATATCGTTGATTCGGCGAGGGCTTTGTAAAGCATTAACAGTGTTTGATATGGAATTTTGCATCTTATAATAGAGAATTTAGCTAAAAAACATCTCAATTTATCACACACCCCGTTAATGTGCTCCTTCCAATTTAGTCGGCTATCAATGGTAAGTCCTAGGTATGTTTGGGTCTCCACGAGATCTATGGAGTCACAGCTGCAAGACTTGGCTACTTTATTACGGAAGTTGTCATGCAAACACTCATGACAGTGTGCTGTTAGTTTAGGCAAGGAAGAGCTTCTATTTTGACTGGAACTGATGTACATTAATTTGGTCTTACTAGCGTTTAATACTAAACCAGAGTCATGGGACCATTTAGTTAGCAAATCAAAGTCCTCTTGTAGTTGCTTTTGGGCATCACTAACACTCTGTCCAGCAGCTATAAGACAGGTGTCGTCGGCGAATTGATAAATCTCGCACATTTTTATTACATTAACTAGGCTATTAACATATGTAAGGTAGTGCAGTGGCCCAAGGACCGAGCCTTGCGCCGTCCCTTCCGTTACGATGACTGGTTCACTAGTCGCGTCACTGACTTTGACCATGTATTTTCTGTCATCAAGATAGTTTCCGCACCAATCAAGTAGTTTGCCTCTAATTCCGCTGTCCTGAAGACATTCTAGTAACCGGTCATGTCTGAGTGTATCGAATGCCTTGCTGTAGTCTATAAATACAACTAGAATGTGCTTTTTTTCATCTAAGTGTTTATGAATACTATCTGTGAACGTTGATAGCAGCTGTGTGGTATTCTTTTTAGGTTGAAAGCCATATTGTTTGTCAGTTAGTATTTTATTTTTTTCATAAAAGTCGTGTATTTGTTTACAAATGAATTTTTCTATTATTTTATCAATCGTAGGCAATAAAGTAATAGGTCTATAGTTGTTGTAATCCAGCCTGCTTCCTTTTTTGTGAATCGGTCTGACAATCCCTGTTTTAAGTGTAGATGGATACTTGCATGTTTGTATGCATAAATTAATTAAGTTAGAAATCACTGAGGTGATTTTCGTACACAACAGCTTGATATCTATGGCTCTAATTCCATCTATTCCTGGGGCTTTATTATTGTTCAAAGTCATGATGATTTTTTTAACTGAGCCAGGCTCCGCTGGCTTTATACGCATGGTAACGTTGGCTGGAGTTGTGTACTCTGTTTTATTTAACAGTGGTTTTGAGCATTTAGGAATAATTTGCTTCACGCTTTTATCAAAAGTGTGAGCAAAATTATTAGCAATATCTTTAGAAGATAAATTAGTTTTATTAAATGAATTCTGAATAGCATCATCAATGGAGTTTTTTATTCTACCTGTAATTCGATTAAGAATTTGCCACAGCTGTCTAATATTATTCTTATTTGATAAAATTTCCGACTTTATATTATTATTTTTAGTTTTATGTATTAAAATATTTGCATAGTTTCTTGATTTATTATATGTTTGTTTTAAGATTACATTATTAGAATCTTTTATCCATTTCATGAATAATTTATCCCGATGTTCACAGGCATTGATTATTTTTTTATTCATCCATTCGTTTTTACTACGCGATGATCTACCTTTGACTTTGGTTTTATATTCAGATTTTTTATAACATTCTTTAAACTGGGTATGCATGAAGTTATATAGGGTTATTGGGCATTTAATATCCTGTGATTTTTCCCACTGGATTTCATCGAAACATTTAATGAGTTGATGGTTATTTATGCAGGTTTTGTATTTAGGAACATCCTGTATTCGCGCGCCAGAACATGCGAGTATTACAGCGCGATGGTCTGCTAGTGTGGTACCGAGTGCCGCCGCAAATAGGTCTTGTGTACGGGATCGCGCATAAATGTGATCAATACAAGATTTACTTATTTTTCCGTTACATGTTGCTATTCTAGTGTGTTCAGTGATCCCGCACAAAAGGCCCATGCTACATAACATGTTATTGTATTTATGCCTTACAGGATTATCCGTTTTTAAATCTATGTTAGTGTCTCCCAACAAGTACAGTTCTGTATTTTTAGTGAATTTTTGTAGTGTAGTTTGTAATTCGTCAATAAATAGAATTTTACTAGAACTTGGTGGCCGGTATACCGCACACAGGTTCGCAGTATAGTTCGAATGGGTGGTAATTGTGCAGAATAGACTTTCAAAATGTAAAGTTTTTATATTAATGATGTTACATTTATGTTTATTATTCACATATACTATAATGCCACCACCCCTTCGAGACTTTCGCAAGGCTGTGTACATTCGGTACCCGGTTATTTGATACAGAACACTATTGCTTTCTGATATATTACTTTCAGTTACAATAATGACATCAATACATTTCTTTGAGATAAGAATTACTTGTTCTAATGCGGAGAAGTTTAAAGGATGAGGTCGGCGTTTCCTATCTGATTACTCTGAGAAGAAACACCGGAACAAACTCAGAGGTCACAGTCTCTTTTAAAGTCTAGACATAGTCTTGGTCAGTTAATGTGTGACCATGAAGACTAGTGTCTAAAATAGTCGTTCGAATTGCAATGTAAGTATCTATCTGTCAAAAATACCTCTAATTTACCTACATTTTTGACATTGATTTTGGCTTGCTTAGATGCGGTTGCGACATTTTTTTATCGCATCTTGCAGGTCAACCTATGAGGTTGTCGGCTGCTAAACCGGAGTTTCCTGTGGCTGCCTCAATAAATTAAGGCCTTCAGCCAAGACATAAAGATTAGAAACTAAGCGACTACACGCTAAGGGCACCCCCTGTGGGGTACGGACCTCGGCTTAAGGCATCGCTGGGTGAGGACAGCAAGGGACAGGCTGGATCGGATTAATATTATTATTAGAGGAATTTAAAGATGTGGCTCAGCGGCGCGGGCTGGCTCAGGCAAGGGTTGGGGTGAGGTAGCGACTAGATTTGAACGTTTTTATGGCTTGTATACTCTGCAATGATGCGCTCCACTACCGCATTACTCATAGAAACCCGCATTACCGTGTACGTAAATGCGGTAGTATGGTATCCTAGAGAGGGGAATAGAAAGAAAAACCTTTGAAAAGATGGCAGGATGACTTGGTGAGGACGGCGGGAAAGACATGGACTAGACAAGCAAGGAACAGGGAGAATTGGAAGGGGATGGAGGAGGCCTTTGCCAAAGGGCACACAGGGTCTCAAAACTAAGAAAAAATCCTTTTTGTAACAATCAAATTGTAACTCTGAAATAAGGCTACAAATAAATAAAATGCGGAAGTGGGGCGCGTCATTTCAGAGCTGTTCGTTCCTACTTTTGCTGAGCCCAACGGTGTCCACAGCGATCATTTCTTTGTAAAGCACCTCCTAATGTCATATTTTTGAATGCAAAGAATATAATTATTGAGTATCGATTATACCTAAGTGAATTGGCTTTCTGGGCCCTATACCACAAAGCTTTACAATTACAATGTACAAATATGTAAATCTTTCAAGTGTTTGTACCACAAAATTCTAACCCACATAATTGTAGCGGAAAAATCTTACAAATGTATAAATTGTAGTGACAAGTCTACAATTTACATATTTGGAATTTCTGTGTTACGCACTATTTTGTAGAATTGTAGACTTGTAAAGTTATGTGATATAGGACCCTTATGTCTGTAGCTGCTGATACGCTAGAGAGAATGAATGACGAAGTTAAAATGTGTCATGCAGCATGTTCTTCTTACCGACAATGATATTGGTGTCAGCGCAGGCCTGTACCCAGCCGGGCCCTACGATGGGCCTGCCGAGCCCCACGGCGCACAGCAGCTTGAACGTGCGCTTTATCTGCATCGTCAGCACCACGGAACACTCCATAACATCTGTTACTATTACCGCTCCTACACATTATAAAAATGTTAGAAATAAGAATACTCATTATTAAGGTTCCTTGCCACCGGGCAAACCGTGGTACGACCGGCTTGCCGCACAAAGGAGCCGCCAAAAAAAGCAGTGCCGCTCGGCAAAACGGCGGTCCGTGCCGTACATTCTATGTAGCTTTTAAGGATATAATAGTGACCTTATTGGTGATGTTCTACAGAACGCAAAGGTGCGTAGTACTCGCAATCAGCGTGCGTGTATGACAAGATGTATGATCGTAAACGAAGCAAAAGGAGTATGTAATGAAGGCCACATACGTTACGATAAACTTGCGCAAAATTGGATTTGTATACATTAACGTATGTGGGATAAATTAGCACAAGTATCCGAGGAATTCGGTGTTACACAGACTTGTGCAAGTATTTGCGGAAGTATATCGTTAAATGTGTAGCCTGCATAAGGGTCGTAGTAGGTGGCATTCTGTAGTTTCTGCTTACTCCTATGGGAAGAAGGCGTGAGTTAATGTATGTACTAATTAATACTCTCAGACAGCATGGCTGTTCTGCAAGCGCTAACAGTCACACTGTTGATTCTGGGCTGATATACGAGTGCCACCAACGCCTCAACCAGGTGGGTGACCTCAATAATATAACCATTCAATGGATCAAGGGACACAGCGGTTCGCGGGGCAATGACGCAGCCGACGAACTTGCCAGAAGGGGGTCGAGCATGGCACCAGTGGGGCCTGAACCCATCACGCCACTCCCCTTCGGGTACCTACGCTCTCTGGTAAGGAAACGAACCAGGGAACAACATCACAAAATATGGGTGGACCACGGTGAGTGCAGGCAGGCTAAGGAGGCTCTCCCTACAATCGACGGCCGCCTCACGAAACAGGTTCTCCGATTAACAAAACAGCAGCTGCGCACAGTTACAGCTGCCCTAACTGGCCATGGGTCATTTAATAAACACCTCTTTGTCATAGGAGTCACAGACAGTCCGCTGTGCAGAGCTTGCATGGAGGACGACGAGACAGCAGCCCATGTGCTGTTAAACTGCCCCGTGGTCGCCACATACAGGGCCAAGTACTTCGGTAACCCAGGTACCCTACGTGAGATTGTCAGTGACACCAAGGCGTTGCTGGCCTTCTTTGAGGAGCTGGGGTGGATCGAATAACAGATTTTCCCACCCGTACGCAAAATACGCGCTTTGACGTGGAGTTGCGGATACCAGCCCGTATTACCTATTACCTATTAATGTATGTACTCATTTCAACTTTTTTTGTTATTCATGGGACTGCCTGGACTTCCTCTCATATATTCTTTTACGAATTTTTCCCACTTAGTCTATGTGGATGATGTTATGATAATTTCCTGTCACTGCCATTTACATATCAGGTAGTAGTATTCGAATTCGTACCTCGACTAAAAAGTGAAAAAAAAAAAAACATTTTACAAACAAAAAATAACGAACTCCAAAAAAAAAACATTAGATTGAAAAATAACTTTATTTGGGAAGTCGGTGGCAAAAAACGAAAATCACAAAACCAAAGACACTGACTTCCGAAATAAAGTTAATTGTCACTTTGTAGTGTTTTTTTTTTTGGTAGCCGGTCGTTTTTTTTGTATTTTTTTTTTCGGATAAGCTGGTCGCTTTTTTATAAAGTTGGTAATACTTTATGCACATTATAATCTAGCCTATTAGCTAATAATTAATTTTAAAATAACTTAATCAACTATACTCCATTTGAAATAAGATTAGACATTTAAACAAACCTTTTTTACAGTCCGTTCAACCGATTTTAACTTCTATACCGTAGGCATAAGGATGGCATTAAATGCAAAAAAGTTGTTACAATACCAACTGTTTACTGCAGCTGCCATTAGTCATGCCACCTACGCGCTAGAAGTCAAAATTGGTTGAACGGACTGTAAAAAAGGTTTTTTTAAATGTTTAATCTTATTGCAAATGGAGTATATGTAACCATAAAATTGAGAAACCTTCCGATAACGTCTTTCTTATTGGGTATGGACTATTCATGACACACTGAGCCAACCGATTGTTAATTTCCCTAATAGTCACATACAAAAATTGCTTCAATTTGCTAAAAAACTCACCTAGTTTTTCCAGCTTCTGCTTAACTTCTGCACTGGGGAATGCAGTGAGGAGCACATGTTGTGTCTTCATAACCCTCGCTGGGGTCGCCCGCAGCGACGCGTTGTTTATACCATCGTTATTAATATTGATGTGAGACCTCGTCCGCTTCGGACTCGGCACATCAGTGTCGTCAACCAACGACCTCTTCAAACTCTTTGGCGAGTCAGAACTAGAAGACGAAATATTATAAACAGTACTCTGTTCGTGAATACTCTTTTTCAGAATAGATATCGGAGGTTTCATTTTGTCGTCGGTTTTCTCTTTGGCCTTCTGTCTTTTACTTCTTCTGACTTCAATCTCAGGCGATACTGATCTCTCTTTCTCTTGTTTGTTACTTGTACGTTTTCTTTTATTATCAGGTTCTTTTATAATATTTTCTGGGGATACGGATTTCTTTTCCGTGTTTTGACTGTCGTTTTCATTTTTCTTAGATCTAGTTGTCCTAGTAGTTTCTTTGGCGGTTGATGTAGAATCAAGGCTATCCTCTTTAGTATTCTTTTTTTCTGATTCTGCTTTCTTTCGGGCAGATGACTCGGTTTTTGACTTCGTATCCTTTCTTTTGGGCTTTTCAATTTTTACTTTTATCTTTTCCTTTGGTTCTCTGCTTTTATTATCTGTTTTCTTTCGCGATGAATTTTGTTTTTTCTCTTCTTTTATACTTTCCTGATGTTTAGTATCTTTGTTCGTTTTTCCTTTTCCGAATGTTTTAAGGCGCTTTATATTTTCAGAGATAATATCTCCATCTATTTGATCCTCTTGCGCTGTCAAGTAACTTGGTTTTAAAATGGTTGAATTATTTTTACTAACTTCACCACTCAGCAACTTGAATGTTGGTTTCCGCTGGCGCGTTATTACTCTTTCTGGTAATTTTTCAAATATTTTAGTAAGATCCACCTTTGGTACAGGTTTAGTTTTCTTCTTACGCTTTAAGAACACAGTGTAGTCTTCCGAACAGTTTTCTGGTTCTGATTCACTGGATGATTCTGTGACTGCAGATCTTGTGTGCGACATCATACTTGTTTTTATTTCTTGGCTGTCCGGTAGATCGCTGTCTGTGAATATGAATTGTTTCACCTTTTTAGGAGTATATTCTAAATCAGACGAGTCACTGGGAACCTTTTTTAACTTTGCAACATTGGCACCTCCACCTTCAACATCCTTCTTGTCCAGTACGTCATGGTTTTTGGTCGGACTTAAGTCTCTCTCAATATTTGCGAACATATCTTTAACTTTATAATCTTCTACGGAACATGGCACAACCTCGTCATCTACGTTGGATGCAACTACTGGCCCATCGTCGGACTTTTCTCTTTGCGAGCACAAATCTTCGTAAATATCTTGCGTGGCGTTATAATAATTATCGTCAACGTCAATCGATTTATTTTTATCAGTTTTATCTTTAGGTGCGAGTTTTAAGATATCTTTACTTTTGACCCTTATTGGAGATTGTAATGGTATTTTGAATGGGCTAATGATTTCATCAAAGGCCTTTTTGACATTCTTAATGTTTTTCGGTACAACCTCTTCTATTACTTGTGTCAGTTGATCTTCCAAAGCAACGTCTTTTGAATTTGTTGCAATTTCACAGTTGTCTATAATTTGTGTGGGCATGTCATCCAACGGTAGTTGGTCTTTTTTGTAGTCATCAAGGTCAATTATTTGCGTAGCTATTTCATCCTGAATTAGGTCAACAGTAGGTGGTTTAATTGTTTTTATTTCAATAACGTCATCTTCACAGTCAGTGACGTCGTCGTCTTCATTAGCTTTCTTCTCAGGTATCTTTTGTGTCGGTAAAAAGTCAATGTCTTCACAGTCAGTTGAACTGTCTGATTGTATTCTGTTAATTCTCTTTGCTGGTTTTGTCTTTCTTTTCTTGTCAGATTTTTCTTGCACGGTATTCTTCGTAGTCGGTAGTGCAGGTATTATCTGCGTTGGCGCCATATCTATATCTTCACAATCAGTAGAACTATCCGATTTAGCACGTGCTATTCTCTTTGAAGACTTTGGGGCATTTTTCGCTTCAATCTTTGTTTGCTGCTTTTTTTCTTTACTGGGTAATTCTGGTATTTTCTGCGTTAGCAACATATCTGCTTCTATTTCTTCACAATCTGTCGTACCGTCAGATACGATTATTTTAGGAGGAATAGGGCTACCTGCTGTTTTGGATTTGTCTTTAGCATTTTCTTTAAATGGTACATCATCTTGGAGTATGTTCTGCGAATAAAAATCTTCTTCTAAGGTTTCGCCATCTACATCATCAAACAACAACTCTTCTTCAGAAGTGTTTAATTTTTCTTTTGTTTCTGCTACACCCGAACAATCTAACATTGTTTTATTTTTATTTACACCATCTGTTGAATGGTTACCATATCCAAATGGCTGTGTTTCAGCGTTAAATATGTCTCTGTTGTTCTCCTTATTAGCGGCATATATATCTAATTGCATTTCATGTTGACCGTCAATCTTGCGTACGTGCGGCAAATGTTCTGTTGAAGGCACTTGTGTATCTAAACTATGTATAGAAGGTGAAATACCTCGTTCTGACGGAATTTGGGTATCAGCAGTGTATATTGAATCTGTACTATCATTAGCAATAGGGTTAGGTGCTTGTGTGTCCGCTTCATGAATATCATCAGTTACATTCTTGTCACATTTCAGAGATATAAATGATTCATTCAAACTAGTATTAAGGTTGTCAATAAAACTTAACGAAGTTGATAGTTTGGGAGATTTTCGGTTGTTGTATGTTTTAGGAGAGATTCCTGGTAGTGTGTGTATTTTGTTATTATTTAGTTTTATAATCGAACTGCTAGATAATCTCGATCTCCCGCCTTTAGGTTGTGACGGCGTGATAAACGAGTCATCCTGGAAAAAACACATTATTGTTAAGTTGGCTCGTGTTTTCTTGGGTGAGCCATGCACGAGAAAAAAGTGCCACCATTTGTATGAATTAGTCAACATTGTGGTTTGCCTCGAATGTGAGAAAAATTACGTTATGGACTTATGGAGTTTGGATACGGCACAACATAAAGCATCCTTGAGACTTCCGTAAATCCTTCCCACTTCAGAAAATACAGGCAGTAAAAAAATATCAAAAAGCACTGGTTTATCTAAAAAGTACATACCCGATCACTGACATCAGGTGACTCTGGTATCACAGTCGTGGGAGCTTTGTGTAGCTTCGTCACATGTTTATGAGCGACGACAGGTGTCTCCGGGACATCGATAGCCTGCGTCATTGGTAAAGCATCATCTTCCTCTAAAAGCCTAAATACACCAAATATGTCTCCAAATTGCACTGTGTCGCCATCCCTTATAGGGTGAGGTATGTAAGGTTGTAAAGTTTTCTGAAAAAAAAAAAAAAAATACAAACCGTTAATTTCCATTAGACAATTTACAGGTCAGTTTTCAGATTTAATTTAATGAAAAAAAAAAAGTACTTACATTTTGTAATTTAGTTTTGTTAGCTGAATCTAAGTCCATGAGCATGAATTCTTTACTATTTAGTACATTTATCACAGCATGTTGCCTTGACACGGACTGGAAAAAAAGAAAAAAAATTTTTAAGGCCCTTTATTTTTTTTACTTTGCTTCATGCTCATCATTCATTTTTTTGACAACTATTTTTACTTAACTGACTCAGTTTCACAATCTTTTTCACAGAGTACATTGCAATAATAACAACACATTTGTTTTCCCTGAAGATGCCCTTTACTTTTTTTTTTACGCTTCGCAGAAGGAGGTGACGGCCTGCCATTTCCTCTCGCTCCGCGAGAGATCACCGCCGCCGATCGCCTCCACGAGGACACGGCGATGCTCCGCCCAAGCCGGGCAGACCTCCACCGTATGCTCCACCGTGTCCTTCGGGCGATCCACACAATGGTGACACCCGGGCGTTTCCTCCCGTCTTATCCTAAACAGGAACCTTCCGAAGCAGCCGTGTCCGGTGAGGACCTGCGTCAGGCGGAAGGTGAGGGCGCCGTGGCGCCTCTCAAGCCACTCCTCAAAAAGGGGTCTGAATTGTGGCGTGCCCAGCGCTGGGTTGCGACAATCGCACTCTCCATAACGCCATAAGATCCCGCCGAAGCTCGGAGTTAAGCCCCGGCGTTTCGCCTCCTCGCGCCACTCCCAGATGTGCGCGAGGACCTTTGCCTCCAGATTCCATCCGTAATCCGGCAAGGAGGCTCGCCGCCTCGTAGGAGACCGTGCGGTATCCTCGGGCCAGCCGGATGGCCATGACCCTCTGGGACGCCTTCAACCGGCGGGCTGGCCGCAGCCTCAATGAACGCGCCCACACCGGTGCCCCGTAAAGGGCCATGGACCGCATGATCCCCGCGTCTCAATGACAGCCTGGAGTCTGGATTTGTGCCTGACAGGCTCGCCCCTGACTACATGAGACTTAAACATAAATGGTAACATGTAGATGTACCAATACGGCTGGCCTTTTTTTATCCTTTATTAAAAAGAACCTAGTTCTTAATAATTAATTACAATCTAGCCTATAAGACTAATAAGCAATTTTAATCTAACTTAATGTTTTACGTAATGATTATTTTTAATATTAGAATAGTGTTGATTGTACGGCTGGCCTGAACACAAGTTCTCTGAACTTTTGTGCATGTTCTATCAGTCACACTCGCCTAATGTCACCATTTGGTTCCTAAAATATGTTATTGTGCAGCTTCATGCACAAGGTTCGGACTGGCCATGGCCATATTGTCCTATACACCTTGGCTAATGTCATCATCATCTGCCTAGCCTTATCCTAACTATGTTGGGGTCAGCTACTAGTATAACCGGATGCAGCAGAATACCAGTATTTTACATGGAGCGACTGCCTATCTGACAACCCATAACAAATGTCAAAGATCCACGAATGACAGCCGGGACCAACGGCTTAACATGCTCTCCGAGGCACGGAGGAGTCTTGGTATGTAAAGATGGTCACCCATCCACGGATCAACCCCGGCAAGCGTAGCTTAACCTGGTGGATTGACCCGTGTGGCTTTTATTAATTAGCCACAAGATCATCCTCAGCTAATGTATTGTATGCAAGATTACAGCTTCAAGACAAACAACATTATAGATAGAATGCACAGAAGATTATTATGTGAACACCTTCAGCTATAGTCACATTAAATCACCATAAGACCCATTTGTTTATATTTCTATACCAAATTAGATAGAAATACATTTTTGTTATGTCTTTATGGGTTCATCTGATGTTGTGAGTTACAAAGTTCCCCAAGTTCTTTTCAAATTGTTGAAGTAATTTTGCCATAAACATGCAGCAGAGACTTACTTATAGTGTTTGTGTATATCATTAAATGGTTTGTAAAGTACTTACATTTAAATTAAGGATTATACTGCATGTTTGAGGGTCTCTGCCTATTTTGTTTGGACCTTTTAACACAGGATGTTTCGCTCCACATATGCCCAGGAAACCAATCTGCAAGTAAAACAAAGGTACCGACTTCTGAGTGATTTTAAAACCGTCGCAATAAAATGAAGTTTAGTTTTTAAGATTCAAAAGCAATGCCTCCAGTTTTTCTGAAGCTTGAAGTAAGACACAGTAATACATATTTTAACTATAGCTACCAAGCGATATCTCAAAGTAAGCGCGTAGGTTCGATGAGGAGGTTAACCAATAAAACAGCGAAATCAATAGTGTAGTATGTACTGACCTGTTCTGGGCATGTTCTCTCCGTATGCGTATCGTATAATTCTTGCGTACACTCCAACCTCTGGGTACACTCCATTTTTTCTTATTTCATATCAAATAGCGGCACAAAATATTTACGTAAATATAACAGCAGGCTATAATTTCGCGCTTGAACCGCTTGAACGATTGTTTATGCCGCTTGTTTATTTTCCCGTATGACAGCACTGATAGAATGACATACATGCCAGCCATGTTGCATGACAGAACAATTATTTTTTATTGCTAGACCTAAATAAAATGCCTGCTACACGGCTGCCAACCGTGTCCCTGTGAGGTGACCTTTTAGAGCTGGGGCCGTACTACGACGTGTTAAAGCCATCATTGTTCCAGTGTGAGAGAGAGATGGAGCTATACAGCATAAATAGCATTGTCCCATTTTCACACTGGAACAATAATTGCTTTAACACGTCGTAGTATGGCCTCAGTTTGAAATTTGGCCGTAAATCACACGGTTGTAAACCACCAAGGTCACTTCTGCGGGATGCTGTTGGCGACCATGTAGCAGGCACTTAAGTTTAAAAACCATAAACAAGCATGCTCCTATTATACATGCCGGTTTCATGATCCGTTGGAAAAGAACAAGTTGAAAAGATACAAAACTTCTTGCGAATCCTGCTTGATAAAAAGCATCAAAAGTAAGTAAAGCAAGTTGATCCAGTGGTCATTGGCTGATCCTTCGGAGCTTTTAAGAATGAGGCATGGCTTTGTTATATCAAAAATTGTCGTCACAGACAAGGGAAAACACGAAACTGAAAGCGAAACCTTCTGCAAACTACGAATCAATCAAGTGTCAAACCGAAACCTTCCGCAAACTACGGATCAATCAAGTGTCTGGCAGTTTTTTATCTAAGGTCTGTGTCTGAAGCCGCGTCCCCAATAGGGCCATAGACTGATATATTTAAACTAGCTGCGCCCCGCGGTTTTATCCGCAGAAGTCTCGATCCCGTGGGAATATCGAAATAAAAAGTATTCTATGTGTTAATCCAGGTTATAAACTATTCTGTGTGCCAAATTTCATCCAAATCCGTTTAGTAGTTTTTGCGCGAAGAAGAGACAAACATACACACACACACACTCACAAAATTTGGCCTTTATAATATTAGTGTGATTGTAATGTGATGAAAAGGGCCGCGCGGCTTCGTGAGGCCACGCCAAGCCGCGCGGCCGAGCCTCGTGAGTGTGTAGTTGTGTACGCCGTACGCGGCTTTAGACACAGACATTCTTTTTAAAGACAACCAGACACTTCGATTGATCTGTACACATTCAAGAGGGTGCCCGTCAAGATGGAGGGACCAATGAGATGGATGATGGAGGAGCTCGGCCGCGCGGCCCTAGTGGGGACGCGACTTAACACCATAGATCACACCAACACCACTGACAGAGTAGCGATGTAACGAGTCGGATTTTTTTAGACTCGAGTTACTCAAGTTGATATCGCTACTGACTCGAGTCGCAACTTGAGTTGACTCGACTCGGTGCCTGTAGAGAGCGTATACAGATGTGCGAGTCGACTCGTAATGACGTAATGTATTGTATTGTAGTGTAGAGCTCGAGTCAGACGATTCGCAACTCGAGTTGACTTGTTGTTTTTAAAGTGAAACTTTTATTACATCGTCTCAAACTTTTTCGTCTGTGTGTTGCATGTCGCGTGATGGTCGGCCGCGGTGTAGGGATAAAGTGAAAGGCGCTCGTCAGAGCAGCCAAGGCCAATATGGCGGCGCCTATAGAGGCGCCTTAAAATACAAGTCAAAATAAACATTTACCTTTACGGTTTTTACTCGCAATTCCGATCCTGACCGAGACCCTCGAACGAGTAACGCAACTTACGACGCAACGCGCATGCTATTGCTATTTCACTCAACTCACATCGAGTAGAGCGAGATGTGAATCATGCAATGTAATAGATAGGCATCATGGCGCGCGGCGGGCGAGCGCTTGGGTTGCGCGGGCTCGGGCGGGGGTCTCGATCGACCGAGTTGACTCGAGTTGATAACTCGTATTCGATTTGAATCGAGTTGCTCGAGTTAAATAACTCGATTCACCCATCACTATGACAGAGTCTGACAGACTGGTTGATTTATATTACTTTCGTCTATGGTATGGGTTGATTTTTAATGGCTGGCTGTCTGTCTTGTGTGTATCGCCGTTTTGTTAATAATATTTATATCATTTTAAGCAAGTACCTAATGATAGTGTGCTAAGAAAACATGTTTTCTTGTATGTAAATCTACAGGTTAATTTTGCATTCGTGTTTAATATTACTATGATAGGTAGTGTGAAACTGTATATTTTAATAATACTTAGTAGATTCAATTTTGTTTCATAATCATCTGTTTTATTTTCGTGTTCATCATGGGGAGTGAAAAAGATCGAATGTCGGATACGGGCGACGGTGAAGATATACCCAGTGATTTCTTTGATGATTTTACGAAGGAAGATTTTATGGAAGGTTTGAGTGTTATAGACAGCTGGGATGATGAAGATGGGACCGGCAAACGACGTGAAGCGCGCCGCATTAACCTAGAGGCTCTCGACGGTGTTAAGGACCTTCGGGAGTTAATTGGAGATAAAAAAGGTGATAGTAAAGAAGACTTTAAAAACAAAGAACAAACAGTAAAATTTGATGATAAGTTCAAGTGGCGGAAACGAGACTCGCAGCAGAGGGCCTCAAGCAGCTCTCGTCTGAATGATTTCATAAAACCTGGGAGTAGGCGCGACCCGAGCAAGACCAATGAAGCCATAAAGAAAGACAAGGAAGTTAAAGTGAAAGAATATCTTGCAAAACATTTGGAGTCAATAGATGATCTTCGACCACCTGGCACCGAGCTGGACGACTATTTTGACGAAGACAAATCTAAAGAACGTAAAAAAACACCAAAGCGTGTATTTGAAGATAAGGCAGAGCCACCCCAGCGGCAAGTGAAGGAAGCTATGAAGGAGCGACATTACAAGGAGTCGCCTCGCCATAGCCCTCGTCGCCAAAGTCCTCGCCGTCTGAGCCCTCGACGACATAGCCCTCGTCGAAAACATAGTCCTCGGTGGAGTCCTCGTCGTAGTCCAGCACGCCAGTTGAGACCTCGATTGAGCCCTCACAAGATATTCAGAAAACGATACAGCCCTCCTCCAAGACGCAGCCCTCGAAGATATAGTCCTCCGCGGGCACGTGCACACAGTCCTCGCAGGCGGCGTACTTCCAGATCACCGCTGCGGCGCCCTTACGACTCACGAAGATCACGCTCACCAAGATCTCGCTCACCACATCTGACAGACACTTTTCTTTACCCAAATGACCCGCAAAGTGCACCAAGCTATCCTCTCGAAAATACACACTATCAGCCAGAGCCGGGGCAGCTTTATACTGCTCCTGTGCAAAATGAATTTCCTGGAAGTGCTCCAGGATATCCATATCCACAAGGCATGGCATATGGTACTGGTTTTCCTGCTCCGTATAACTATGGTTTGCAGCCAGGTCCCCCGGGCATTATGCCTGAGCCTGTACCAATGCCGAGTATAAACCCTGTGCCAGCACCTGTTCTGAATGTAGTGCCAGCACCTGCCATGGTACCAGCACCTGCTCTCCCCGTCTTGGATCAGAAAACACCATATGATGCTTTGGCACAAGTAATAATATTTCTGATCTTGAGAGAATGGTTGTCTTATTTTAGTTTAAGAATTAAAATTTATTATGAGTCTGAATGTTTCAGTTAGTTGCAGAGGGTAAAATTTCTCAAGAAGATTATCTTAAGCTTGCACCTAACAAAGGTAGGATTTAAAAATGTGCTGTGGTTTTTATTTCGCCATACATTCAGTTCATAACAATGAAATCTGTGTCAAATTTATTATTACAGGTATGAGCAGTAGTAGTATGGACTCAAAAACTATGAATGGAGGTGGGTATTGTATCATACTCAATATTTCTTACCACAACACTCGGAAAAAAGGAACCGAATGTAAAATAAAACTTTCTTTTATGTTTAAGAAAGTTTGTTGTATTAGCTTATCAATATCATGTTTATTATATATCAATGTGTTACAAAAACCCTTTCCAATCCAAAATGGCACAGGTACTGCAATAGCATTACCAACAAAAACCGGCCAAGTGCGTGTCGGACCACGCATAAATGAAGGGTTCCGTAGATGGGATGAATTTATCCCAAGAACAAACTTAACAGTGTAGTTGAAAAATATGTTCTCATGTTGTTTCAACTGCAAATGTAAGTTGGTCGATTATTAACTCGTAAAGCCTACTTAGCTGTGATAGTTTTCCTTTTAATTTCTTTATATGCTTTTTTTGAATTTTTTCACATATCCAGAACCAACCATTTAGCTGGCAGGGACACACACTTAACAAAAATTATCACTTTAAAGCTTAATATTTCGCAAACGGATCCCTGAATCCAAAAATGGTTTTTGCAAACTCACAATATTTTTGAACGACCTTTCTAACGATACCCCACACCATGGGATAGACGAGAAATAAAACATCCCCACTTTACGTGTAGGGGAGGTACCCAAAAAAATGATTTTTTTTTCATGATTTTATGTTACCACTTTGTCGGCGTGATTCATATTGTACCTATACTTTTGCTAAATTACAGCTTTCTAGTACAAATAGTCTCTGAGCTAAGCCGCGGACAGACAGACGGACATGGTGAATCTATAAGGGTTCCTTGTTGACAACGGAACCCTAAAAAGTAATAAAAAATCTTATTATTATTGAAAAAAAAAAACACTTGTAGTACCAAAATTATCCCAATTCCATAAAAAAAATAAAAAATACAGACGCTAGACGCCAGCACATCAAGCTACCCGAAACTGTCAAATTTTCCCAATCAACTTTGAATCTTAGACATCAGCGATAAAGTTGAAAATCTATTAAATAAATTTGACAGATTGTAGTAGCTTGATGTGCTGGCGTCTGTACATTATCAACAGGGGTTATAAGACGGCCGCCCGCGCCCCATGTAATAACCCGGTAAAATTTCCCACTGAAAAAAAAAAGCGGCTATTTTTTTCTTTTTTTCAGAAAATTGTCGCTTAATCTTTATCTTCCATACGAAAACTACCTTTTGGAAGGGGCGACTAATCAATTTTATTATTTAGTAAATTTTGACGTTCAAAAGTACCATACATGGGCCTATTTGAAATAAATGATTTGACTTTGACTAACAAGTAAACAACACCTCACGGATCGGACAGGGTTTTTGTTACACGCAGTTTAATTATATATTACTTATTTATTTATAATCAGCCTATAATGTTCTCACTGCTGGGACACCGGCCTCCTCTCTGTGAGAAGGATTGGGCCAGATCCACCACGCGGGCCCAGTGCGAGTCAGTAGATGTGATTATTACTTACAAATTATCGTCGTGTTTACCTACGTCGCAGTCGCTATCAGGATTCATTATCATAATTTTAAGACATAAGTTTTATTAAAAGCAGGTATTATAATGACGAATTACTGTGATAAAAAATGAGCCTTAAAGTAAGTTTATTTGAAAAAATTATCATCAGTGTAATTGGATGAAAATGGTGCTGCTTTTGTGTTTACAGTTATGTCTCGGTGCAGTCAAGCTATAAACAAATTGGAGAATTTGTACCTGCCCAATCACTTGATGATGAACAACCATATCATCGGTGCTGAACCCAAATCGTTGGAGTCCAAGTTTTGTTCGCCTCTGAAGAGACAAGCAGTCATCGAGTTCAACTTCACAAAGACCAACGGGCCGACATTGGCGCAGCAGAACAAGCAGCTTGTGGAGAGCATCATCTCAACCATTGGATTAGACAAGGTGGTGTCCAGATATAAAAAGAAACTTCCCAAGGACGTGAAGGATGCGGCTTGTCAAACAACAAAGCCGTATTGCGACGTGTGTGAGATACGCGACGCGACCAAGTTCCATGAAGTCGGCACGGCTGTGGATCCAGACCACTTTACTACGACTGTACATACGCAAGTTGTGGAGCATGATTTAGTTAATTCTAAGTCTGTGTTCAACCCGAGCGGCAGCGTCGCGGATGGAGCTCCCATCTCGATAGCTCACCTGACTCCTGCGCAGTTGGTGTCCCAGCTGGCGGCACGTGCGAAGACGCTGAAACAATCGTCGCCTGTCCCGCCGCCCATGCATCAGAACCAGTTTGGCAGACGAAACCCCAACTACGAGTACGACGGCAGGGGTGGTGGTGGCCAACAGCAGTATCATAATTACAATAACTATCGTTATTAAAAAGATTTTAAAATGGGTAATATTAAATTGAATTGAATTTTTATAGAAATCTGTGGTTATAATAGCTTTTTACCGTAAGTAATAATAGTTACGAAAAGATGTTGATATATCTAAATAAAAGTAATCTTCTATGGTAACTTTCCTTGTATTTTCTTTTAACTGATTCTTGACAAATATAAAAACATATTTGGTTCCGTTTTCCATTGCAGTAATAATTGAGTTTAGGTGTATACTTATACCAAAAGAAAGTTCAGATTGTAATCCTTAGACTAGATTTTAACCTAATACTTTTTGTACAATAAAGGGAAATCCCCTCATTAAATGTACGGAATCCGCTTGAGCTAGGCCAAGGAAATAAAAACAGTAATTGTCTACGAGACGGCACTGCCGAAGCTATTCCGTGCCATGTGTAGGGGATAGAATACCCGATAGCAAAGATTCTTTTTGATTTTAAGTTTTAAAAATTCCATATAGGTACTTTGGTTTGAAGTGATAAATTATGTTGTTGGCCTGGCAGTAGTCCAGTCTAGTCGAGTCAACAAGATCTACTATTCCCTTCTAAGACTGTGAAGAAGATTGGCTGAAAGCAGAACTATTTAACTTGCATCTTTCCTTGACACGTCTTCGAAGAAACACTGCTTTGTTCCTGCCAAGTTGATGTCCTGAGACCAATGAAAAGTAAGAAGCTGGGAGTATCAAGATAGTAAAAAAGTGCAAGTGAAAATTATGCGGTTGCTATTTAGTACGATTGCGCATATACCATGGCTTCGCTAAGAGATGGCGCAGACCTGGCGAAGCACAACGCAGCTCGTTTTTTATTGCCAAACAAATATCGTCATTACGTAAGTTCGAATTAAGATGAAAATAAATGAACTTCCACTGGTACCATAAAGCATCAGGAAATGGCCAGAGTAACGCAATTCAGTTTATTTATTTTCGGCTTTATTTTAAGAGCCGTAGTATTGATATTTGTTTGGCAGTGAAAACCACGCTGTGCTGGGCTTCGTCGGGAATGCCCTGGCCCTTACGAATACGTCTGGACTTTCGGAGTGGGAACCAGTTTTCGCCTGATTTCTGACCAGAAGAGCAATGCGCGGTCTGAACGGATACTCGGCATGAAAATACGCTGTGTCGACTACCGACTGTTGTTTTATTGTGTTATTTTCTAAATAATAATTAAAAATGCTTAGTTTTATGGAAATTACTTCTAGATGATATTGTTTCAAAAGCAGATGCAATACTTAAGTGCAAGTTGATGTTCTTCGTCTGGGTGTCGATAGTCGTGGTTGCTGTACTTTTTGTCGGTTGTGCCCAGTACCCTAATTGCGTAACTTATTTTCGTAAACAATTATGCTTAATTTGTTTCATTTTGGTAGTTCAACAACATTCATTGCGTTATTTACGTTGTTGAGCAGATTTTTTTTTCCAGTTTGTGATGCCATGCATTAGCAATCTATTTCAAATCGAAACTGATTGTGTTGTATTACGCAATTAGGGTACAGACTAATAAACAATTTCATAAAATGCTTCTCTTTACCCACCACGCACTTACTGCATTGCAATTTAGTCACAAGGGGGGGATAAACATTACCTGTGAAAGGTTTTGGCCTACATTTTCCACTGTGGAAGTAGGCAGGCGCAGTCCGAGGGGGGGGTCCTGGGGGTCATGACCCCCCCCAAAATCATTCAAGCTGTTGAGAGCCTTAATAATTTTTAGAGTATCAATTAAATACGTTCCTAAAAATGTTCTTCAGCACCCATGGTGACCCCCCCCCCCCAAAATCTTGGGCTGCGACCGCGCCTGGAAGTAGGAACGTATTTTTGCATTCCCTTATCAGCTTGCTTTTTTAAGATCAAGAAAATGTGTATTTATTAATTATAATTTATAATGTAATTTATTGTTTGTGTCCTAGTTTAAGGTATATGTTACAAATAATTGTTGTGGTAAATAAACAATATTTTCTGTGGTTTCAATCAAAGTATTGTCTTGAACTACGAAAACCGCCCTTACTGCTACATAATAAAAACTGTTAAGGTTGCACTAGTCGACGGCTCGAACTCGTTTGTGGAGCAAGTTTTTTTTTTGTATTTATTAATCTAGTTTTTATTTATTTAGTAAAATAAGACGATGATTTATAACGAAAAGAAGCGCGTAAAGTTTCATGAACAGACCTTTGGACGTATAGATATTATGGAAAAACTGGATGTATCTACTCAAACTAAAATTACTTATTTGAATTTTTGAATTAATTATTTATCCCTGTACGGTTTCTATTTTGCAATTGTTTTATTTATAGAATTATGAAAGTTTCGTCGTTCGTAACTTACAAACCATTTTTTTTTCCAATTCTGCTTCCGTACAGGGCTAGATAATGACAAGACAAATTGATATAATTTTTAGTTTTGAACGTACACCGTCAAAAGACTAGTCACCATAATACGATGGAAGAATGAACGACTAGCGTGACCTTAATGTCGAATTGACCATGACATGGGATTGACTGTACCAATCTACTGATGGTATAATGGGAGATCATAAAAAGAATAAGTTTAGTCGTAAAATTTATTTTATTTTGATTATTACAAAATGTTAATTCTACACTGTACATAGTAAGAATAATAAATAATACAAAGAATATACCTTACACTTGTAGTTTTCATTTCCTCAGTCACAAAAATTCATAGAATTTTTCTCAAACGTGCTTGGAAATTCGAGCATTATTTTGACAACCTTTTTAAAGATCTGCTATCTGATTGCGTAACACATTTTCGGCAAATAAATTAAGGACTTCATTTGACAGTTCAACAACATTCATTACGTTGTTGAGCAGTTTTTTTTTCGAACTTACGAGGCAATGTATTAGCAATCTCTTTCAAAAGATTCAGATTGTGATTGATCGTGTATTACGCAATTAGGGTGCTACCAGCATCCTAATTGCGTACGAGGAGTAGGCGGCCGCCAATGTTACTATGAAAATGCATATCTGTCGTGTTTAGCGACCGAATAAATTACTATGAAAACTCTTTAAAGAAAATGGAACGAAATTTTACTTCGACACATGGCAACCAAGGAGTTAACTTGTCAAAGATTTTATTTAAATTTCGATTTGGCTTGCAAACAGAGCTGTTTAAAGTAGTTTATTAATAAATTATTGAACATATTGGCGCGTGAAAAATTATCGTTGTTCGCCATATTGATTCTGAAATCTATAATTAATGAATCCCGGGAGAAAAGTATACCATGTCCTGTCCTAACCCAGGTCATGGTCTACCCATGTGCCAAATTTTATCCAAATCCGTTCAGCCGTTTTAGCGTGAAAGCGTAACAAACAAACTCACTTTCGCATTTATAATATTAGTTAGGGTTAGGATTTACTTAGTTTGAATTTCCGAGCATTATTTGAGAAAAGTATGGCCGCAACCAGGCATTGGTGGATTTACGAACCTATGCCTCGGCTTACATTTCCGCGTTCGTCCATCAATGCCTCTGTTGCAGAATGGTTGCAGGCCGCTACAGTAATGTACTATAACAAAGCTGCATTCTATTTTCCAAAATATACCTAATCATAATATGCCATTCTATGATCTCTTTCTTATGACTTTCAGTATCGATCCCAATTATTGGAATATTATAGATATATGTTTAATTTCAGATTTATACTCTCCCGTAAACATAACAAAACGCGAGCAATATACACACCTACATCCTTCATACATTTTCAAGAACCGGTAGGTGCCTACAGTGCTTGAAAAAAATCTATAACAGAAATGATGTGCAGCACAAGTTTGTCTCCATTCAGGATTTCAATAGCACATCTCGTATTTTTGTTTGAAGACCGATTCTCACACTGCATCGCTTTGGCAGAACATCTATATCCTGGACACGCAGTGGCCAATCTGTGCACCGATTGTGGGCTCAGGTTGGCCACTAACTAGAGATCATTAATCCCATTAAATAGAGTGTCATCGATCCATGTCAAACACTGTGAGCCCCTTCACAGGACTCGTCGTATCCTCCTCTATATTCCTGCCCGTCGTGCACAACATCTGCAGTCGCCATGATCCAGGACTTAAATGAGGCAAACGACTGTTCTCCAAGTCGTATTGGTCCGACTTTTTTTTAAATATTGTTGCTGTTGAAATCTTAAGGGTGCGTTTCCACTGAAGCAGAGACGGACGGAGCTGAGCGGAGACCTGCACTGCCGTCCTTAAACTAGAAAGCCGTTAAGCCCAAAAAGTTATTTCCGAGAAAATAGAAAAAAAAAACAAAAAAATGCGGAAATCGTTGTTTTTTAAAAACTATGATTGTTGGACACATCAATTAACATTCTTTTCTGTTTATCCTAAAGAACCCTTTCTGTCCAGAAACTCTTAAAGAAGAAATTTGGGTTAGACGCTTTCTAGTGATGGAATCATCATAAATTAACGGCCTACAAAGTTTTTAGTATCTCTGGAACTATTTATATTGTAAAAATGTTTCTTAGACAGAAAGATAGAGAATTTTGAACTCTATGCCTTTCAATTAAAAAGTAAAAATTGGCCATTTGAGGGTCAACGGCTTTCTAGTTAAAGGACGGCAGTGCAGGAATCGACCAATCACAATAGTTGAAATCCTCATCGCGTCTCTCGTCTCGTCTGTGATTGAACGATTCCTGCACGTCTCCGCTTCAACGTAAACGCACCCTAAAAGTGGACAACATTGTGCTGCAGTAAAGTAGATACTTAACACATACGGTATGGGTCATACTCAATAATGCAGTTCTTTTACATTGCTTATAAGTACAGTACGATACAATTTAGATGTAGCATCGGCAAAATTCGTAAAACTGATCACCATCCGAACTGATTGCGCCTTCAAAATCACCAATCTTTATTACTCCTTTAGGTGAAAATGATCTTTACGCAAACGCAATAACTTGTAAAGTCATTTAACAAAATGCATTCTTAAAATTGAAATGAGTGAATGTAAATTTTCAAATTTATGCTACATCTATACTCCGTTTGAAATAAGATTAGACATTTAAACAAACCTTTTTTACAGTCCGTTCAACCAATTTTGACTTCTATATCGTAGGCATAAGGATGGCATTAAAAGCAAAAAATGTGGTTACAAACCAACTGTTTACTGCAGCTGCCATTTGTCATGCCGCCATCGCAATAGAAGTCAAAATCGGTTGAACGGACTGTAAAAAAGGTTTAGTTAAATGTCTAATCTTATTTCAAACGGAGTATAAGTTGTATCGTACTGTACCTATGGGTATTAATGTTTCGAGTTTATACCCATACTTATTTTTTTTTCCATTAGTCGGTGAGTTGATAAGTGGCATATATCCTGCAGACTGCGATAGGCCTATCGCAGTCCGCTGCAGGATATTTCATTCTCTAGTACACATTCGGGGCGCTTATGATAGCCATTATTACCCTATTTTTCTTACTATAGTTTGACCGAGGTCACTGTACCGTGCCCTAGGAATGCGGGGAGAGGCGGGGAAGGGACGCCGTGAGCGTTGACGAATGAGAGGCCTGCACTGCCCCCGTTTCGCCGCGCACATGCCTAAGGCGCGGTGCAACGGTTTCGGTCAAACTATATATATACTAGCGGACCCGACAGACGTTGTCCTGTCAAAACATTGTCCAGCGGACAAAATTGTGAATCTAAACCATTCCCAGATCCCCTTGAACACACACAAAAAATTTCATCAAAATCGGTCCAGTCGTTTGAGAGAAGTTCAGTGACATACACACTCACAGAAGAATTATATATATAAAGATATATATATATACCTAGCTATTAACCGCGTTCCGCACTCCAGACCGGCTGACTCGCGAGGCTGGTTTGAACATGGCACGACTTACAATTTTTTTTTACAGATTAGGCAAGTGTAACATATTTTCTTCCGTACAACAACAAATTATAATGTCGTTCGGAACTATTGTAAGTACCTTGTTTATTATAAGGTGTAATTTTAACCATCCAAAAAGTCATCTAGCCACTTTTCAAGATCTTCTGGAGATTCAATAACTGGATTTTTCTTTGTGTCCGCGGATGTGTCAGCCACTGAAATGATAAATAAATATTATAAATAGTATTTTGTTTTATTGTAATACCCGAAGAGTTGAGAAGTCGATTCAATCTCGTCTTCACCGTTATACATTTTGTGGGTTGCTTGGTATAAAAGCAAAACCTAGGTTGCCCTTAGAAGAGGTAATGGTGTCGTATAATTATAAATAAAAATACATAAATACAAACAAATAAAATTGAAGCATATGTGATGTCAAAATAACAGCTTTTTTTTTTACTAAATTCTTATGAAAGTATATTACAGTACCAACATATAAAAAAAACAATTTTTTTTATTTGTCTGCCTGTTACTTCCGGCTAATCTCCGAAACGGCTGGACCAATTTTCACGGGACTTTCACTGGCAGTTAGCTGATGATAAAAGGAGTAAGGCTTCTTTACTTACGACTTAGGCTACTTTTATTTTAGAAATAAACTATTCACATACGCGCCGGAGCAAGCAACTGGAGGATCTGCTGTGCAAGGATTGTAATGGCTACCCAGTAGAATATTAATTTGCTACTACTGTTGCGGATAATTTTGCCATACCAATTTTTTTATTAAGTCTTCGGCGTTTTTTTTTTTGGTGATGAGACCTTGTCGCTTACCAACAAGTTACTGGCTGACTGCAAGAGCCAAGTATAGCGGTGGAAACTGTAGAAATGCTTCTTTATCAAAACCGGTCTTACCTTTACTAACCGCAGGCGCAGGGTCCACTTCAGGAATCTTGGTGGCAAACACAGGTGTCAGTTTTTCAACAGCTTTTTTTGTAGGACTTGGCGTTTGAACTTTTTCGACTATAGGCTCTTTTGTAACTTTACTAGTATCTCCAAATACAAACTCGTCGTGTTCAACTTCCTTTAAAATATTTGGTGTATCAATGGGTTTTGTTTCGTTAATTACAGCTTCGGCTTTTGCCACATTTTCTCCAACAACATTGACTGGTTCACCTCTGGTCTTCATTTCTGATTTGAATTCTAAATTAATGTCTGTTGCGTTTTCTGTCTCAGAAGTTTTACGTTCATTATCATATTTTATTTCTACGTTATGGCTAGTATCTTTTTCTCTTTGTACATTTTCTTGTTTCATACTTTCTCTAAGATTGTTGAGTATTTTATCTTGAGCTTCAGTTTCAGGGGTTGAATATGATTTATCATTGTAATATTTTGATTTGAACTTAGTTGCTCTGTTGTTCATAGTTAGTATATCTGTTTGGCTGAAGTTAGCCTCTTCTATTGAGTTTCTCTCGTAAAAGGGAATGGAACAGAGTGCGATATTGAGCTCTTCCATATTTATCTGAAAGTATTTATCGTATAGCGATGGGCTTGTGTTCATGTCCCAGGACTTTTCGTGTTTGAATTGGAAATGTCCACCGATTGAAAGTGGTGCTTGTATGAGTTTCTGAAAAATACATAAGTCATAACTTTAGGTACCTATCTATACTCAGTTTGAAATAAGATTAGACATTTAAACAAACCTTTTTTACAGTCCGTTCAACCGATTCTGACTTCTATACCGTAAGTATAAGGATGGCATTAAAAGCAAAAAAGTGGTTACAATACCAACTGTTTACTGCAGCGGCCATTTGTCATGCCACCAACGCAATAAAAGTCAAAATCGGTTGAACGGACTGTAAAAAGGGTTTAGTTAAATGTCTAATCTTATTTCAAACGGAGTATATGTATAAAATAAAAGTGCGTGTGTTTTTGAGTGACATCTAGACAAAGCTGTCTGGCAATTCTTAGATAGCTGAGTGTTCAAGATCACAGTAACAAAGAAATACATCAACAATAGCTTTCGCACCTCACGACAAGAGGTGACTCAATTAATTCAAAGAATAGACAATACCTTTTAAATTTGAAAAAATAACACAACAATACAATTATTGTTTGGTTAGTAGTCACAAGTCATAACTATTAGCATATATACTAAATCAAAGATGGAAATAATTGTGTCATAATGTTATCATCTGCCTACTACTGCCTTTTCCCAACTATATTGGGGTCGGCTTCCAGTCTTAACTGAATGCAGCTGAATACCAGTATTTTAAGTCTGGTAGCCCAGGACAGACCTGAGTATAGCCCAAAGAGATCTCGACAGTCCTCTGTGCAGTTCGTGCATGGAGGCTGAGGAAACCGTTGCGCATGTGTTCTTTGAATGCACAGGCGTCACCCAGATTAGAACAGAAATCCTCGGGTCACCCAGATCTTTCACAGATGTTTTGAACAGACCAGGAGTTTTAATTAATTTCTGAGAGCTGGTTGGAATAACCACCAAACGGCCGCCATGGCCCACGCACAATGGTCCCCCTGACGGACTAAGTGCGGAAACCAAACCCCATAAAATAGAACATAGATAGAACCAGTATTTTACATGGAGCAACTGCCTATTTGACCTCCACAACCCGCTTACTGGGTAATAAGGTACCCCTTGGTAAAACTAGTTTTCAGGCTGTAATATTAATATTTACCTCATAATCAGCTCCCAAGTTCTCATGTTCTTCAATTTCCTCATAACTGTCAATAGGCATCTCATACTTGGACCAGTTGCTTTGTATTTCTTTCTTTTTATATTTTGTATTTTCTTCTTCAGTTATTTTGAGAATTTCATCTGTCTCCCTTTTTAAATTTTTATAAAATTCTGGCGGTGGACTTTCATAGACTGGTTTTTGGGGTACTGTAACTATAGAAATATTTTATTAATATCTTGGGGTTTATTTATAAACATTGCTTAAAGGTAAATAATGATTAGCGACTGTTTAATCATACATTAACAACGTTATAAATAAACCCCTTAAGTATCTTCCGAGTTTAGTTTAGATGTTTTTCACGCAAAAATAACATCTACTCAAACACACTTGGTTTGTGGCAGAATGACTTTCTTTAAAAGTAAATTTAGCCAACGCTTCGCGAACTTCATTGGACCCATTCTTTATAATAGATTAAACAGGGTGATAAACATATACCCACTAACAAAATCTCAATGAAAAAAAAAGGCCTGAATATTTACAAAAACTAAATTATGAATTTCTACTACATAATCATAGACTATTATATATACTAGGCTACGGATATAGCACAATGATCGGTGATATCGTTAGCATTAACTTTTACTGTATGATTGTGACTTTCAAAAATTCACACATCACACACACACCCTCTTTCAATTCACACACTCACACTTCATTCAACACAATGAGAGGTTACTCATTTATACACATTCATACTCTACACATTATAATAAAATGTGTAAAATAACACTAGGTACTGTTAATTATCTCGTGAAAATTCATGTTAATGGCTATGGTTATGTCAAAGACCGACTCTGGTACCGGGGTCGGAGTTTTCTCACACAACCTCAACATTAATATATCCAGACCATTGGGCATGTTCAACACCGTCTATCAGGAGTGTGTGGGCATCATGCAAGCGGTCCACGCCCTAGAAACCAGGAGGATTACGGATGCCCACATACGTATACTCTCTGACAGTGCCTCAGTTCTCCAATCCTTATGGAAAAAAATAAAAACTTTTTACAAAAAAAAAAACAACCGACCTCCAAAAAAAACACTACAATGTGAAAAATAACTTTAATTTCGGAAGTCGGTGTCTTGGGTTTTTAACCGACTTCCAAAAAGGAGGAGGTTATATGTTCGTCGCGTATGTTTGTTTTTTTTCTTTTTTTTTATGTATGTCCACCGATTTCTCCGTCAATTGTGGACCGATTTTGAAAATTCTTTTTTTGTTTGAAAGGGTGTGCTCTCGAATTGGTCCCATATAAATTTTATTAACTTTGCTTGGATACTTTTTGAGTTAGCTACAAAATACGTATTTTTTTCCTACTTAGGCCGCATTCCGAGTTACGCCAAAAGTGATTTTATCGCGAATCCGACCAAAGTCCAAAGTCACAATTATTACTCAATAACCCTTAAATTTTGTGACTATTAAATTTGGTTGGATTCGCGATATTATCACTTTTAACGTAAGTCGGAATGCGGCCTTAGTATGTAGATGATATGATAAGTTTCTGTCACTGGTAGCAGGTAGTGGTATTCGAATATGTGTGGGGTAGGTACCACAACTAAAAAGTGAAAAATAAAAACTTTTTACAAAAAAAAAAAAACCGACCTCCAAAAAAAAACACTACAAAGTGAAAAATTACTTTAATTTCGGAAGTCGGTGGCAAAAAACGAAAATACAAAACCCAAGACACCGACTTCCGAAATTAAAGTTATTTTTCACTTTGTAGTGTTTTTTTTGGAGGTCGGTTGTTTTTTTTTTTGTAAAAAGTTTCATGTATTTTCGTTTTTTGCCACCGACTTCCGAAATTAAAGTTATTTTTCACTTTGTAGTGTTTTTTTTTGTAAAAAGTTTTTATTTTTCACTTTTTAGTTGTGGTACCTACCCCACACACATTCGAATACCACTACCTGCTACCAATGACAGAAACTTAACATATCATCTACATACTAAGTGGGAAAAAAATACGTATTTTGTAGCTAACTCAAAAACTATCCAAGCAAAGTTAATAAAATTTATATGGGACCAATTCGAGAGCACCCTTTCAAACAAAAAAAGAATTTTCAAAATCGGTCCACAATTGACGGAGAAATAGGTGGACATACATAAAAAAAAAAAAAAACATACGCGACGAACATATAACCTCCTCCTTTTTGGAAGTCGGTTAAAAATATATTACCTCGAAGCTAATACTAGAATGTCACAACGCACTAGAACATACAACGGTATCTAGCCGCAACACGGTGACACTACAATGGATAAAAGGGCACAGCGGATTGCTAGGTAACGATGCAGCTGACGAAATTGCTAGACGAGGATCCGGTATGGCAGCATGTGGACCCGAGCCTAACGTACCCATCCCCTTCAACCAAATACGCAGGTGGCTACAGGAGTTCACCCACACACAAGTGGAGAACTGGTGGACCTCGACACAGGGCTGCAGGCAGTCTAAGGAAGCTATGCCATCCTTGGATAACAGGCTAACCAGGCGCTAAATTAAATAAAAGAATTAAAATATTGCTAAATTTTTAAGATTTTGTTTTATTTTTTCTTTTAAACTATTTGCGCAGCTAAAAATTTTACGTGGAGGCTTCTAATAATATGATCTTTCTGTAAAAAAAAAATGGAATTCCAACTCGAGGGATGATAATCCAAAACTTAGCCTTTTTTATTCCCATATGGTGATATTGTAAATTAGGGGTTTTATATACAAACTTTGCTTAAACTTAAGTAATGATTAGCAACTGTAACTATGCATTTTTGATGTTTGAATGTCACTTTAAACAACGTTTTTAAATAAACCCTTTTAATGTTATGTTGAATGAGGAGTTTAAAGTTACCTTTAGGGGTATTCTTAGCCTCTTCAGTCTTCTTCTCAGCTCCTGATTGCTGGTGCCTCTGTCGAGGTCTACGCTGGTCTTTTGGATCCCCTTTTTTCTTATCACTGAAATGTTAATGAATATGATAGCCAAGGCATAAGATATCTAGGAAAAGCTAGTGAATATACTAACTGGTTCTTTTTCGAATCTTCAGGCATGGCTTTGTTATGTGGGTAATTACTGGAGATAAAACAAATATATAGCCGGCAGCACAGAATACAGTCTGGGTAGTACTATAGAGGCCGGCTGATCACGGTAGTGGGAATCACGGATCACCACATTCCTCACAGCGGCGGAGCGGACCACTAAAACAGCTGATAACTGACGGAGTCGGACCTTGTCAAGTTGTCACTGTCAGATGGGTCAGTTTGAAGTTGATTTGAAGCCAATGACGTTGACGAATGAACTGTCAACAGTTGCGTTTAGTTATCAAAGCAGTATAATATGGAAAACGTTTTCTGCTCAACAGGAAAAAGAAATAGTAATTGTTTCATGTAGTTTTGGTTTTACAGCATTCACTTTTATATATGTATGTGCTATGGCGTTATGCGTTATGTGTTTCTTTGGTTTATGTACGCGTTACACGCTCGTTATGTCAGAGGAAAAAGCAATATGGAGATGAAACCACCACACGCTATTTTCCTATTTTCCTCAAATATTTTTAAATAAAAACACGACTGGGCAAGAGCGTTGAAAAGATTCGTAATCAGTTTGTTGGTAAATAATGTGATGAAAATTTTAACCTAGTAACACTGATATTATTTCCCCGTCCCCCGCCAAAAATGAAAACTGTTGAAAACAAATAATTTAATATCTTTGGTTGGAAATGTTGGAATTGGAACATGTACCTAATAACAAAAGTTTTGATTTAATTATTTTTATTCATTTAGCGTAGCGACGTAGCGTTGGAAGGCCTCCCACAAGATGGACCGATGACCTTGTGAAGGCCGCAGGAATCCGCTGGATGCGGAAAGCACAGAATCGGTCGAAGTGGCGGTGCTTGGGGGAGGCCTATGTCCAGCAGTGGACGTCTTTCGGCTGAAATGATGATGATGATGATTCATTTTAGTAACAATGTGTCCTGAACTCCTGACTGTCCTGTTTTCTCGCTTTTTTCCTGAATGTAAAATTGGTCATGTCAATGTTGTTGTCATGTTGGTTATTTCAGTTATTTGCAGAGTTCAGTGTTGTTTAAGTTTTGACTCTCCAAATCGAAATCTTTTGAATCTTGTGAAGTGAACTGTGAATACCGTGATGTGGTGTGATAATCATTCCTATTAAGTAAGTTAATGTTTCTACTTTATTCAACAGAAATAACAGAAATGAAACCTCAACGAAGTGTCCTGCGACACGCGCTTCAGTTGTGTGAGATTTGAAATTTTACGTAAATAGGTACCTACCTAGTCACTCAAATCGATTAGCAAGCGCCTAGACATAGCATGTACCTATAGTAAGTATACAAAATAAAAATTGCCAAAATCCAAAATCCAAAATTGCCAAAAATACATTGTATACCTACTCTATTTTTGGCAATTTTGGATTTACTCACTCACATTATGTGTAATGTTGCGGTTAATCATGATCATAACATTCTTTAGTGTTGTAGTTAGTAATGCATGATTTACGATGTGTATTCCAGGAGTTCTGTGTAATGCCCCTGCCACACTATGCTCCTCCTCCTCGTGGTGCTCATCGCTCTGTTCCTCGCGCTGCCGCGATGTTGCACTCTTTGCCCACACCGTGCTCTACTCGCGCATTTAATCGCGACGCTTCGCACTACGTCCTTTTATTCGCGCCCAAAAACCGACAAAAAAGGGAGCAGTGGGAATGACGAGGAGCATGACGTGCGGCATGACGAGTAACATTGCCACACTACGTCTCTGCCTACTTTCCTCACTACTTCTCATGCCACTCGACGAGTGTGTGGCAGGCATTAAGTCTTTCTTACCGATGCGTCACTTGTAAAGTCGTAACGGACTACCTGTAGGTACAAAAAGCAGGTAAGTATTTTCACTATGCCCCGCCGCGCCGACGCCCGCCGCCCGTGCCGTTCTCAAAGCAAAGTTGACTCAATTCTGTGACTGATCGAATAACTCACTACCGGATGATGTCGATGCTTACACACCATTTTTTCAGGAAATTATCTTTCAGTCGAAGTTTTAGTGATTGTAAGACTAATGGTTTAAGTCTTGGCCTCCTGAATGCCGACGTGAGCACTCACATGACTGACTTCACAACCACAACACAGTAGGTAATTGTCTTATTAACTTGGTCATCTAGTACCTACCTACGTGATTACCTACGACTACGTTCTTTCCCATTTAGATAAGCATGAAAATCACAAAGCGCGAGAAGGCTCCGATTACAGTGATGCCGACCGGCTATAAGACCGACGCTTACATTTTCACGCAATCATGTAGTTACATCTCGGCAACACCCGTATTAAAATCAGTGAACATGCAGCAGATAAAGAGGCAATGTTTCCGGTGCTGATAATTTAACTCGTATGTCTTACACATAAAGTTTAAAATCGCGTGAATTTGGCAATTAAATAAGGCTTTGCTGGTTGTCAGTGTTTAGTCACAACAAAGGCGAGCACAGAAGGCTGGAACCAAATCCCCGATGACGCTGTTGGTATTGTTGTGTCCCAAAACGAGCGCGATTTTCCCAAGGACAATGCAGCCAAGTCCCATCATATAAAAGAAGATGAGTGCATTGCCATCAATTGGGCTCAAATACAGACTATTTGCTACTGGAAAACTCAATAACGCTTTGACCGATCTGCGGATAGAACCCTGGACATAGGGTCCTGCAATCGCTCTTGCGCCAGGGTTTCAGATCAATGAGGCAGCCAGTCTGTAAGCCTTCTCCTCATTCTTATTTCGTCAGTTTCGCGTAGGCGAGTTTGTGGGCGATTGGTGGGTGCTCTCCCGAATACATCACTCGCTTCCCGTCACGTTTGTACGCCCTCGGGCCGCTTGCCGGCAGACAACAATGAAAGTACTGACGTTTAACGACTATCAAAATTGTATTTATTTACAATATTTACGAATGTATTGTAAAATTCGTATAAAGGGTCTGCTCCCTAGGCCAGTTAAAATTGGTGCTCGTGTTTGAGGTGTGAGCCTGATGTAATATTATAGCGAGCAAACACCACTGCTGGCTACTACTTGCCAAGTAGTACTTGGTGACACATAACTTGAGGAAACCCAAGAAAAAATTACTCTGCCTGACTTGAAATCAAACCCGAGAGGCTCAAGATAATCAACGTAGCCAGTTGCCACTTGATCAATGAGGTGATACAAATTTTGAGAACCATAATCCTATTATGCTGTGATTTTACAACAAAACACCCCATCCAGGGGTGAATTGCCCTTGTGGCAGGGCACCGCTGGGCACCTCGGGACTACTGGGTAGGGTGTTGTGCTGAAGCAGTCAAATTAAACATGATCGGTAACTGCGCTAAAAAGTAAATACACGGATCCCCAAAAAAGTCTTAGAACCCTGGGTATACCGTATAACACCGGAACCAAAAACAGCTAATTTAAACTTATCGGAATTGTCGGATACAATCGTAGGTACTATTTATAAATAACAATATCTATACCTACTTTCTTAAAAGCATTGGGTACATAAATACATGAATAACCATAGCTGCAAATGCTGCCATACCCGACAAGGACAACGCAGGATTTGGGAACAAGGAAGGAAGGCCGGGTGCGGGCGGGATGGCGGGTTATAGGGTGACGCACAGCGCATGCGCCACACAAGGGGCGGCTGCGCGCAGTCGCCACGCGCCCGTCCTCAAATCAACATGGCGCGCTCCTACAGCGTCCTTCAAGGACACATCTGACAACCCCGCGGCATAAAAATACGAGCCAGCTGTCACCGACTGACACAAACCGACCCGAAATAAATTATAAAGTGAATATTGTGTATTATTTAAGTGCAGTGCAACATCAGTGTGTGTTTACTTATTCGGAATACCGGCTCCCGTACGCCCCAATTGTTTCCGCAAGGTAGGTATGTAAAAACAATAATAAAGTGTGTGATTAATTTCTTTCATAATGGTCCATTGAGTGGCTGTTTACTTTGTGTGTAATGTGTATAAGTGTATTTATTTTTTTGTTAGAGGACATCCAAGTTGCGGTATACCTACTGTGTGTGACCGCACACCTCTCATGACCTACCCTACCCCCATAAGTTTTGGTCGCCTCGGTTTTATCTCGGTCGTTTATTTTAATCTTTTCGCCCCTCTGGTTTGCTACGAGTTATAGATTCGTCTGTTCGACGCAGCGATATTACATTTCCGCAGTATAAACTGCACGCAATTTGTTTTTTAATTAGGTTGATACTTTATTCAATTGAATTGAAATAAAACCGTTGATTTATTATTGAAAAACCAACACAGGTTTTCTTTGATTGCATTTCCATTAAGCGAAGGCTGGATTCTAGTTGAAAGAAAAGAAAGACTGAAATATTGTCATAATATTATACCTACCTACCTATTGAAATCAGTATCTAGCACGTCTTTGTTTGAATTTTGTTATTTTTACAGTTTCACAATACAATTTCCTTCCTCATCAAAATGTTCACCTAGTTCCGATTTTAACTCAGCAATTCAGCATGTAATTAAATAAATACTTAAGTATACAACATTTTTCAAGTTATTTGCGTTTCAAAGAAATTTATTTAGTACACATAAGCTGCGGTAGGTAGGTCTGAGGTAGACTTAGCTGTTGCACTAACCATGAGGTAATTCAATTAATTGATAAATAAATATTGATTTTACCTCCAAATGCTTCCTACTGCAACGTACGGAATCAATACATTCAATGCACGCGATTTCAATATTACAATTTTAATTAGTAACTTCATAGTTATCATTAAATTCAGAAATATCTACCATCTATTTCCCAATCTTTTGCGTTGGTAATTCTTTATGAATTGGTAAACCAACATACGCAGGATTTACAGTCCCAACTCCCTGATGAGATTACAATAATTATTTTATTACAAAATTATTGTTCCACAGTTACTTCACGCTAGGTAACTGGCAAGCAACAAACATATTGTAATTCTAAACTCGAAGTATGACAGAGCCTAGCTAGCTAATGACTGGTAGCGGGATCTTTACCAAGCTTTACATAAACACTTGGACACATGCATAATTAAAACCTTGACCTTAGTATAAAATGTCATTAACGTTGCTATTGCAATCCTAGCTCATGAAAACGGCATATCTTCAATGATATTCAGTTTGAAAACGCTGATTGCTAATTTAGAGCCTTCCGGTTGCAATAATTAAGGACGCCAGCCAATGTGATAATAGCTCCGACCGCTGAAAAGGTCTTCTCTGCAGAATAAACCAACCGCTCCCAATGATCGATATTTCAGACGCAGCGCATTCTCGATGCACCGAAAATTAAGATCTCTACCCAGTATTTTTTCCCGAGAAATCTGCAGATGTATCCAATGTTTGGTACCAAGGTAGACAGGTGTATCGATATCATAACAAGCAACTGGTCCCAAATTAAATTATTCAGGTAGCACTGTTTTGCCCAAAAAGACATTAAATGTACGAGCAGGTGTTGCGAATCAGCAGAATCTGTTGTTTCGTAAATGTTTTCTTACCTCAGACTCGACGACTTTATTGCTTTTAAGAATGTTCATCCTTATTACCCCAATTTGGAGTCGGCGTAGTACATCTCTGTGCTCAGCCATCGTGTCAGTGTTCACTTCCTTAGCCATTATCTTCTCAAAATCTCTACATAATGTTCTTTGGTCTGCCTCGACAGAATACTTTTTATTCCCCTATGCACCCATTAGTAACTTCTGTCAAAGGAGCCGAGCTCATACTGCCGTAATGTCGTTTGAAGAAGAATCATTTTAAAACAAAACAATGGTTTGTAAACCATTGTTTTGTTTTAAAATGATTCTTCTTGATTCTACATGCGACCTTTTCTTCAAATGCAGTAATAGCATATTCTTTTGCGTTTTAAATCAAATCAACGCGCAGTTGTTCCCACTTCAGGATCTTGTCACAATATTTAGCCGACCACAAATAAAAGGCGATTAAGCCCCATTCAAGTTTCAGATTTGTTGTTATAAAGCTCACTGTGTGGTCTTGCCACTATTGTTCAACAAAACTTATTCTTGTTTTGGTTCTACCACGACAATTTGGTTTCAAATATTGATTGAATTGATATTTGAGTCCCTTTGCGTTTTGACTATTCTGCTGACTCAAAAGTTTCGAATTGCATTAATCTTATCCAAAAAAACATCGAAATTATTTCCTGTAGCCGAACAGTTTTCGCACTTGTGCAAGATAAAGTGTTGTGTGAGGTAGGGACGATGACACGATCTATTAAATTAACACGGTTAATGTTAATTGACTTTGGCAATGAACTTTATGATCTAAATTTATGATGTACTAGAATTAGCGATAAAGGTTTTTTACTACCGGTAACTAGCAAGTAAATGTAAATTACTTACGTACACTGAAAAACTTTATTTCTCAATCCAGTTGGCTATTTAACTTTATAAGGAAGCTGCATCTATGGTTTTCGCCGCTAAGACATTTATAGGCTTGGAAGAATGCCAACCAACACAAGAACTAGGTACTTACATAAGGGCTTCCAGAAGCGCTAACTCTTAGAAGTCAGATTTGCACATATAAGTATGGTACAAAGCTTTTTCTGTCCCGTGCCTGAAATAGAACGAAGTGGTTCTGATATTTTCATGAATATTAATAATAATTATTGACTCTTTATCAAATAAAGTGCGTTTATCATCGATGTCTGCCCATGAACTTTGTTTCGCTCGAGTTCTCCCATAAAAATGGTATATTTTATCGCGGCACGGGCCGGTTCGCGAGGTCTTTGAACCCCCGAATTCCCCTCAGATGTTTAAGCCACGGTTATATTTAGAACTGCACATTCACACCAAATTGGGATACGGGTGTTGTTTTAAATCTAGGAATTATAAATATTTTAACAGATCGGTGATGTTTTACACGTTTCAATCAATGATTATGAAACAATTATAAAAATACTTTTAACTTTGTAAATCTGGCCTAATCCAGCATTATTATTACTTTTTTAACAAGCTACATTTTGTTTTCTACATTGTGGGTGGATAAGTAATAACAGCCGCACGGGTCCATCTATCAGGTTAAGCTACGCTTGCCGCAATTGGTCCGTGGATGGATGATCATCTTTACATACCAAGACCCCTCCGTGTCTCGGAAAGCACGTTAAGCCGTTGGTCCCGCCCGGCTGTCATTTGTAGATCTTTGATAGTTGTTACGGGTCATCAGAAGCCCGAAAGTCTGACAACCAGTCTTACTAAGGGGTCTCGTAATATCCAGTAACTGGGTTGTGGAGGTCCGATAGACAGTTGCTTCATGTAAAATACTGGTATTCAACTGCATCCGGTTAGACTGGAAGCCGAACCCAACATAGTTGGGAAAAGGCTAGGCAGATGATGATGATTCTGTTTTTTACATAGTCAGCCTTTAATGTTCCCACTGCTGGGATACAGGCTTCGAGAGGGAGTGGGCTGTAATCTACCACGCGGGCCCAATGTGGGTTCTAGGATATGCCGGTTTCCTCACGATGTTTTCCTT
Organism: Agrochola lychnidis; assembly: GCA_963680765.1. Taxonomy (NCBI): domain Eukaryota; kingdom Metazoa; phylum Arthropoda; class Insecta; order Lepidoptera; family Noctuidae; genus Agrochola; species Agrochola lychnidis. Next base: position 20,495,791 of record OY796865.1, on the reverse strand, counting down.
CACCGTTTTTTTAAAAGCAGTGCTGATAAAATTATTTTACACAAAGTAAAGCAGGTGCCTGGGTTCGGACCAACGACTTTCAACTCGTCAGTCGGGGCCGTCACCACTGGGCCACCACTGCACTCCCGCTACTGCGGCTTTCTACTTTATAGGGAAACAAAAGGAATTTCACAAGATTCTTTTACTCCTTTTGACAAAGGAAGTTATAATATATGGATGATGATGATGCTGGGACTGGATTCATGATAACAGTATGCGCGTCGATGCCTTACACTCTATATTATCACATCAATGTCAATATACGGACTTCAAATTGGCAATAAATTTATGTACCTTATCAAACAACAAAGTAGTAAAACGACACGTAGGAAGCCGTAAAAATTTCAACTTTCTATTTTATTCCTCAACCAGTCACGATCCTTTGAATTAGTGCCTTAAAATTGCTGCAGCTGCTCCCCAATTCATTTCATTGTCGAATTTCTCTGATATTCAAGAATTGCTCTGTCCAAATCAGTCGGAACAGTGCTCCTATTATACAGAATGTAACTTGGTTTAATCGTATTTTTGTCCACATATCGTTGGGTCTTGTATTGATTCTCAGAGCGAGTTTTTTCTTTAATCTTTATTTGCTCTATTGTATCCAATGACCTGTCCGTTCGTGATTCAATTCAGAACTTTTTGCTATCCAACTGGATTTGCGATTTTCTTTCGCGTGCTGTAAGATCGTGAGGGGAATTTAATCGTCTGATGTAATTCGACGTATTCATTAATTACGACTGTTTAAAGACTGGATTAAAACTCGTAAACATTATTGGCGCATCTTTTTATGTACCGCTACCGCCTGAGGTTTCTTATGATTGGGCTGAGTCAGCTTTAAAAGAGTAATCAATTTGGTTTATTCGTATCTGTTGAGAGTATTTTCTTAAGTATCGATTATTATTATATTCGTGCAATTGTTTATAACCAGAAGAATTTCAGAAACTGGTCAATTGCTAAAATTAAATGACATGAAATTCGCCTCTAATATACGGGGCATTCTAACTTTCATGTCTCGAAGGAGCATGTTTGGTATTACATACATCGCGAAACACTTCAGTTTGACAGACCGTATGAAACCCTACATTAATCTGGATGACGTATTGTTTCTCCCTACATGGCAGGTAATAAGAATCTAGGGACGCGAGTGCACGAGTAGGTAGTGTCTCATTTCAACATCGGCTGGCGGATCAATTTACCTACCACATAACCTATCTCTGTCACACATGTTTTTGAGAGAAGGATAGAACCAGAATGCAGATTGCTTTTTTTAAAAGCAAGGAAGTTCGATTACGAGTATGATGAAGTTTTTAATCTGTGCACGTATGGTAGCCATTTTTATTTCCGTTGAGGAAATGATTTAAAAATTTTGTGAATCAATTTCCTGATGTAACCACTCATCGATGTCATCATTGCTTTTAGTAATGAATGTCAATGACATCAAGGCTTGAATATATAAAAAGTCCATGAGTATGATGAGAATTCGGTAATTGTCACTGGTCATCAAAATATGACACATTATACAGAAAGAAATATAATTTCATTAAGTTCATTAAAAAACGAATGCTGTAATGAAAAAACACTAGAAAGGCTTATTATAAGCTGTGAAGTATAAACATAGGTGACAATAACAATTTTTATTATCCAGAATGATCTTATTACAGTAATTGCTTACGTAGGTCATAATTATTGCTTTATTAGGTATGAGTGTTGGCGCACAAAAGGTACGGCAATGTTGTTAATACAGCCGGCGCGTTCTATTGTAATGACTGCAGCTGTACGATCGATATGAAATGCAGTAGTTTTGCACTCGCTCCAGATTAGAAATTACTATCGTGCTACAGATTTTGTGTGGCGTTTGCCTTGTGTGTTTATCTTGCCAGTTCCTTTATGAAGCCAGTGCCTCTGTTTGTTGAAGTTATTCAATCTGGTGTTGTGCCAAAATTGAGGATTCGTGGATTTGTGAACCGTACAAGTAAGCTTTAACTTTAATTTTATTCGATTATTGTTGTATTACAGCGTTAACGCTTTGAAGGGACTTAGATCTGATAAATCAAGAGACTATAAATAAATTATATTTGATCTAAGTTCATAAGCCCCTCTAGAGACTTAAGCTAACCTCTCCCACAAGACAATTAGGTATGTCATCGATATACATATTTGACCTCATAGCATAGTGTATTATGTACAAATTTCCGTATCCCGTAACGCACTGTATAATTTTTTTCTGTAATTTTGGCGTCAAAATCAAAATATTTTATTTCACATAAACCTACGTGGGCACTTATGAAACGTCAGAAGCTAGATGCACGGTTCCAATTGGTCGTTTCCTATGGAGAAGAGCCGGCAAGAAACTCTACGGTTACTCTTTTAAAAATAATTGGCTTTTACAATACTTTCATATAACAGTGTTTCTAGGTATGGGAGGACAGTGTAGGTCTTTCAATAGGGACCAAGTACTTAACAAAATAGAAAATGGTCAACAGGTCTACAATCCACTAAGCCTACAACGTTCTCACATTCACAAAATATGTAGAAAAGAATTTATACAAAAAATCCATATTCAATATCCACCGAAACGGGTTGTTATTGTTCGATTGTAATAAAAGAGTGAAATACCACCAAAATGATGTAACGCAAGGTTGTGTAAGTCCGAATGACCATCGGCATTCTTACACTTCCGAATAAGTAATCGACGCCAAAAGAGAGATCCATGGCACGTAGTTATGCAAAATAACTAGCTATCTAGTATAAACATAATTAAAAATGCAAAAACATGAGTAAGTCTTACTCATGTACAGTTTTATCTTTCCTATTTGCACGTCCTATTTTGCTTAGACGCGCAATGGCTCAAGAATGTCGCAGATGATTTCACAGGATAATCTAGGTAGTTTTGTTTATACTTATCCAAATAAGCGTAGTAACTACAGGATTCTTGGAATACGTGAGGTTGAACTAATTCCGTTACGGACGTGTTGTATCTTAAGGGAACTTGCAGGAAGTTCGGAACTACGCCTATCAAGGCACGTGCAACTGGTGGTGCATATCAATTTCACACTTAAATACTACGGTGTAATGCACAGAATTCTGTGTATCAATCATGCAAGGGAATCGAAATGGCCGCTGCAAGAAATATTAAAGACTTTCCTTGTAGATTTTAATTCCGAATGGGTTCAATGTTTTATTTCGGCCTTCTGGTCTTGAGACGAGTCCGATTCTACTAAATCGCATAATGTTTTGCGTCCATTCCATAGGGCGGGGTAATGTACATTTTAATTATATTCGAATTATTCTAACAAGGCCTAAAACTTATTTAAATTTATTTCTGACGTAAAAGCTCTTTAGCCCAGTTTTGTTAATTAAAACAAGTGCACACGTAAGTTAGTTAAAGATGATAAGCTATTTCTGTAATTGGCTGAGCGTACGGTACTAAAAGCGACATCCAAGTGTCAGAGGCACGCGTGCGCTTGCACATGATTTACGCACCGCATGCGTAAAGCGTGTTTTTGTACCGGGCAGGAAGCGACATACAGCCAGACGGACGTCCGACACACAACTCGCACTCTTACGTACTTGTCTTACAACTTACATTGCTGGTACAAAAATAATAATGTATGCAACACCGATTAATTAATTCCATGTTTGAATTTTCTAACTGGGAAATGAAATGATTGATCATTAATTTTGACTTCGTTAGTAGGTAATGTTAATTGGTCTGGTTATGCGTGTATTTATTTAATTATATAACTTACAATACGGCCGATATAACTTGGCAGGTCTGAACATAGGCACTACTAACTTTCCCGCATTTTCTCTCACTCACACTCGCCTCATGTCACCATTTGGTTCCTAAAAATTTTTATTGCGCAGCCTTCTGCGCGAAGTTCGGAACTGCCAAGTTATATCGGCCGTATTTTTTCTGATGAATTATTATTTCTCAAAAATGAGATTTGCTTTTTTTTTTTTTTAATTTAATCAGCCCAATAAATGCCATTATAATAAAGATAATACGTTTCAAGCTTCGCTACCCAGACTACTGATGCACCATAGAACGAATAGATGGCGCTGGCTGTCTGTATGTGTAAACTGAGTCTGACCCAGTAAACATAAGCGCGTGCGATTTTGTTTGTAAGCACGTTGCTCATACATCCAACAAGGAGTTTTATTTACTTTTGCAAGCTTGTCTAGTATAGGTATAAAGCACAAATATACTTGGGTCTTACGGACTGGAAGCGTATTAGGCGCAGTGAAATGTTTAGGATACTTTAAATCCTCTCAGATAATACGGCAGGCGTCAATCGCTAAGAAACTTAAGAAAATAGGGGCTTATTGCCATTTTCTTCCCCATTACTAGATGGATGATGGCTATCTAATTCGCCGACCTTACAGAGTCACCGCTGTGAGGTGCTGATAGAAAGTGAAATACAAAGAAAAATATTCATGTTGAGTGACGAAGTTGAAATGTGGAAGATCGGCACGAGGAACGTTTTCACTGACAAGTTCACACTTTCGATAAGACAGTGTATTACGTAAGATGACGTAACAGAAGATACAAGTGCACCTAATGAAGTGGATTCTCTTATAATTTATTGAGCTAGTTATTAGCTATTGTGTTTACGAAAGCACGTTTTGACGTCTCGTTCCATTTGGTAGATGCCACGCACGGTAGTATTTAAAAAAACATTCTCTTGTATTTGTACCGTTGCGTTGTGTGTAGGATTTTTTACATAACGGATAGGGCGTCAGTCGTCGGTTTTGTGGTGTCCAAGAGGTAAAAGGGTGTTTGAGTGAAGACCCAGAACTGCCCCTAGGAGCTTGGGCATGCCACAAGCATGGGCGGATAAATAGGTGTTTTTTTTGGGTGGGAAAATTATCAAATAACTTCTCCTGCTCTGGGCGGAGCGGGAGGGCGTGTCAGACACTCGTGTTCCTTCAGTTGCCATGTTGCCGGGGGCCACGATCTCCCTTTCGGTTTTCTTCGCAACCCCGGCAGGCATCGGCCCTAGCGGACCCCGTCGATTTTGCTGACATCTCTTTGAGGCGCGCGTGGAACACAACGCGCCGTCGACCCGGGCTTGGTCCTTATCGGACGGCGAGCTGCCCATTGCTCACCGTCCGCAAGCCCGCGCCTACGGTGGCCTGAAATCGGCTCCTCCTGCGGCAATGGAGGAGACCTACACTCTTATTGGTTGATCACGAGTTGGAGAAGAGAGTTTATAGATTTGTAATTTCCATGCTTGTGCGATATACTAACTTAATTTTCAACGTAGCTAGAACATGCTTTATCCAAAATACTTAAGTACCCAATACGAGAATTTCTTTCAATTGACTGATGAATAATTGTTATATCCACATTTATGATGCATGGTTGTCTGTCTGGTTTTCTGATTGCAGACTATTACGTCATATTTGGGTCTCTTGTCTAAAATTAATCTTCCATCCAGTCGTCGGATGACCTAATCTTATTCCGTTTTAGGCATAGACGAGTTTCAGGTCATCTGTTTTTAATTTATATGGAGATTAGCATTTGAGCATATCTGGATTTGGGAATGCACTGAATAATTTAAGCTGTTTGTTCATGATTTGTAACATTGATTTACTCTTTACTTCTGCAAGAATAATATATGAGGTGTAATCACTCTTTCAACGCCAAAATCAAAGTCACCTACCTACCTATATCTTATACAATACTCTAGTTGTCTCAGTCCAAGGTTTCCTGGGTCTAAGATAACTGTTTGCCGAAAGCTGAAGATGCTGCTGTGATGCTGCTATAACACCATACTTACAATACTTTAGGTCCTGGGTTCCCAACTTGGGGGTAATTACCCCCGCGGGGGTAAATCAGCTATTCTGTGGGGGTAACAAAGAACCTAGTCTGGTGGGACCAAAGCTGGTGCCGAATATCCTGTTAATAGCTAACAGAGCTTTAAAAATGCTTATTAGTACCCTTTGCAACTTCGGTTATACTGAAAACAAAGGCCAGAAACTGTATCAATGTGGAACATGACTTAAGATGCGCTATAAACGAAACTAAACCTAACATAAAAAAAAACTTGTGAATGCAAAACAATACCAACCATCACACTAACAATTTATACTTAATTCATTGTTTAATTTAAATAAAAAATAAGCTTGTCTTGTTTGTATTGATAACATTTTAAGGTCGGGGTAAAGTCGGTTTTCCTAATAGGTCACAGGGGTAACAATATTGAAAAGGTTAGGAACCACTGCTTTAGGTAACGCAGGGGTAGGATGACATTATTTTTGCCACAAGATCTACTTGAATAGATTGCAGTGCAAAGGGATTCGAAGGTTTCGGTCCCTCTTTCTCCGAATCAGTTTTTTTCGACTTTAGTCTCTCATTTGTCCGTGACGTGGCATACATCAATCACGTGTGCTACATATAGTACTTACATATAAACAAATAGTAGTTCAGCAGTCAATGGTGGACATCCGTGTGTCTGTGGCCCGTATTCAGTGGTCACGTACCCTCCCTGCCTTCGTGATAGTTTGCATTCGACCCGCGAACGAGACGCCCAGTGTTGGCTTGAAGTACGATGTCGATAATTTTTTTGGGAGGTTAGTCGATTCAAAGACTTTTTGAAAAAGGACAGCATCTGTTCTTTGAATAAATGCGGATGGAAATGAATACGAAACCATGGCGAAATATATAAAAATAAAAACGTGTGGCACTCGGGGACTGCCGCGGTAAAGCTATTGCATAGCATTTGTAACCTCCATACTTCCTATTTGTCAACGCTACACTTGGGATGATGACGTGATGACATAAAACAAAAATTAAGTTCCCATGACAACATCACGTTGTCATGGGAACCGTCATTACATGGTAGGCGGAGTGGGGGGTGTTAGGATTTATTTTCGTTACGGTTTTATTTTCGTTACGTTACGGAATTTCTTGATTCGGTCGCCGCGCTCAAAGCCCGCGATAAAAGCTATGCAATAGCTTAAAAATTTAATGCCGTTGGTAAGCCTAAGCGCATCACTTGAGAAAGTCTGGATCGATTTGGCCATTTTTTGTTTTAAAATGTTCGTTATAGTCTGAATTAGGTACGTTTTTAGGGAAACAAATATTTTAAGAACAGTTTTCCGGAAAATTTAAAAAGTATGAAAGTATTGAAGATGCTTTTTTTATGGGATTTTTGAACGAATTATTGAAATTTGGACAGGACAACGTCTCTCGGGTAAGCTAGTAAATTAATAAAATGTAAATAGTTATATAGGTACAGCTATTTTTGCCGAGGTATGTTTGAACTTTAAATTCCATAAAAGCTTTCAACTTAGTACTTACCTATTTTTGTCTAATATCGGTACCAAAGTAACAACATGATTATAAATAATTCCAGGCATCGTCATACGGAAAACTTTTACAAAAACATGGATCGATAATTAAGTTTGCGAACGATAACACTGCGTTTATCAGAACCTTATCAGACTAGTACAGAGTTGAAACATCGACATCAACGAAATATCGACATAGAACAGCTCTATTTATACGTATGAGGATATAAAATTAATTGTTATTCCATAGACACATCGGGTGGTCTCCTTTCTCCAAAGATTCAACGACAAATCTTTAGAAAGAAATATTGGTGAAATCACTGAAGACATTTTATGGTCACATGGGTTTATTTATTGTTGGGTTTTTTTTTTGGGAGGAGCTCGTTGCTAAGTAATAACAGCCGCACTGGTCGATCCATCAGGTTAAGCTACGCTTGCCGGGGTTGGTCAGTGGATGGGTGACCATCTTTACATACCGAGACTCCTCCGTGCCTCGGAAAGCACGTTAAGCCTTTGGTCCCGGCTGTCGTTCGTGGATCTTTGACAGTCGTTACGGGTCGTTAGAAGCCCGAAAGTCTGACAACTAGTCTTACCAAGGGGTATCAAATCTTAAAATTAATATTGTACCTACTTAGTTTAAGATTGACAATTGAATATTTGTACACCATATACTTTGTGGTAGAATGTATAGAACTAACAAAAATACTAACACCATACTATGTAAAACTACATTCTTACAAATAAATAAATTCTAATTCTAATCGTATTACCCAGTTACTGGGTTGTGGAGGTCCGATAGGCAGTCGCTCCATGTAAAATATTGGTATTCAGCTGCATCTGGTTAGACTGGAAGCCGACCCCAACATAGTTGGGAAAAGGCTAGGTAGATGATGATGGGTTTATTTATTGTTACCTTGAATGTAGGTGAACGTAATTCAAAATATTTTTAGTTGGTACCATTCAGAGATGTGATGTTGTTAGGAATAATACTTACATTCAATTACCTATGTCATGCTGCGAATGTTTATTTGCAAACTGATTTTCTGAAGTGAATGGTGTTATGGTATGTTATAGTGTATAATATTTTAATACAATGGACTCGCCACATGCAGAGATCAATGCAACTACCTACATGTTTTGAAAAGCCTTTTCCATACAACTTAAGAACCATGAATCAGTTAAAATGAGTCTTCAACTACCCTCAAAAGGATCCTGGTTTTAGTTTTTGAGGAAGAAATGAACTGTTGCCTTGTCTAATGAATGATTCATACCACTCGCTGCACTCCGCTAGACAACTTCAAAGGGAAATGCAAAAAAATGTGGCAGACGTGTACTGTGTTACATTTTACATTGAATTCTGTCTCGCGTTACGTACCTACCTATGAGTCGTATAGAAACGGAGAAGTATTGAGACAGTTACGAAAAACGTTTTTCGCTGCAATGCATTTGTTTTAATTCCGGAAGTCCAAAGTTAAATGCTCTCATATAAGCTTGCAACTTCATACATCATCTGCCTAGCCTTTTCCCAACCATGTTGGGGTCGGCTTCCAGTCTAACCGGATGCAGCTGAATATCAGTATTTTACATGGAGCGACTGCCTATCTGACCTCAACAACCTAGTTACTAGGTAACACGATACCCCTTGGTAAGACTGGTTGTCAGACTTTTTGGGCTTCTAACTATCCGTAACGACTGCCAAACGAACGTGCTTTCCGAGGCATGGATGGAGACCAACCGCGGCAAGCGTAGCTTAACCTAATCGATCGACCAGTGCAGCTGTTGTTACTTAGCCACAAGTCACTATTTACTTAGCTTGCAACTTAATAGTGATAAAATGTTGCCAACGTAGATTTGGTCATAAATTCCGAAGAAAATTGCATTATGCTTCGTGATTGCAGACCTGCCAGAGCAACACGGGGTCCAACATCTTCCTCGTATGTCGCCATTTTGTCAGCCATCAATCAAAGCTGTCAGTTGTGTGAAACGCCTTTGTACAAACGCGCCGGAGATATAAACAGTAGCTTCGCTTGCAGGATGGAAATAGCGATAGAGCGATTGGCTATCCACGCAATCGCAAACACACGACCGAACGAGATATTTCGAGTTTGCTGAGTAATCGGTAAATCGATTCGTATCGATTTAATTTGTTGCTTAGTTATGCGACCGATATAAACCTTTCAAAGTCCAAACAAACACAATGTAGCATTAAGCGAAGGTAAATGTAGGCATATTAATTCCTTTTCATATTACTTATTCTCATCGAGTGGCTACTTCTTATTCACAATGCGTTTCTTCGTGCGATCAATATGGTGATTTAAATGGCGGACAATAACAATCTATAATTAAACCTATATTGCTGAGCAATCAGCAATGTAGGTGATGAAAAGTTGTTGCTAGTAACAAAGGCAGAGAAATTATTTTGTCACGTGACACTCCTTGCCCGGAGCGAGGATATTAGAAAGCATCTACCTCTATACGTGTGTTCTCTGTTTGATGGCATACGTGTGAACTGATTCGGATGGGTGGCCTTTGTCATGACTAATGACGTTATTGTCATCGAAATTAGTCAGCCCTTTATCGGAGTTGCGGGAAGTATTTTGACATTGATAATAATGATAAGTTAAAAGCGATACTTTTGTACTGCCAATACTGTTTTTATATCCAATAATAAAAGCTTTGAAACAGCTTAATAAAAAGTTGGTAGGTAAATTATGAAGTTCTATAATGAAATAGTTATTAATAATGGAGCTGGTTGGGCTAACTTTAATATTAAACACAAAACTACAAAACTACTTCGGCGCCAGACTAAAAGCATTTGGCTAAACCGTAATTGTAACTTCAAACTAACCAGACGAATGGCAATTAAATTAATGCACTTACAACATACATTTCACACAAAATAAGTTAGCAATTTTCTAAAAACCTGCTTTCATATTTACATCACTGGTCGAGTGTTTAACGCAACACTCCGAACTCCAATAAGTGTAAATTGGAGCCTGGGTTGAAACAATGGGTGATCGAGAGCATTGTTCTGTATTGATTCGACGCACCAAGGTCATTACGACACCCACACGACTGCTGCCATTGGGGTTGGACAACCGTCTGAGTGACAGAATGACAGCGGTGTTAGAACACTTATAACTTCCTTATTTTTTTGGTTGTTTATGGAAAAATTTAGCTTATTCTATTCTTCAAAGAGTTCAAATTGTTATGCCCTTTTAGAACAGTAGGTACCTACATATTTATGAATAAACGTTCCTTTGTCATCGTTCTTCGCTATGTAATGGTTTTCAGCTTTTAGTTCTCTTTTATTCTTTTACTCTGGAGAACCTGATACTTGAGCACTCATGGAAGATCAAAAGTTCTTTGTTCATTCAAAATTGCTTCTAAGAACCTACAATATTTTACTAACTTAGACCAACCTCCAAATGTCTCCATCTCATATCATTCCTCGACATGTCCCGCCCCTTTACGATACCGCAGGTGTCAAGTGCGGATATGTCGAAATCAACATTGTTGTGATTGTAAGGCAGTACTCGTAATGTTCCTCTTGTTACCGCCTAATTTGACAGGTCTATCATTTTGATTGTGGTTATGATTTCAATTAAGTATATGAGGGGGGTAAGCTTTGAAGTTAATTGAAGTCTTCAGTGCAGTGAATTAGAAATCAGGCTTGTGATATTGTTTGATTGAATTGGTCAAGATTTCTCAATCTTCAATAGGGCCAGTCATTATTGTTTTCTGAATTGTTGACTTAAACATTCAAGTTCAAAACCGTGTCTTCTTTTTATTGCTGTTCTGTTTTGTAGAAGTGTTTCTAGCTGAAGACATTCTAAAAATAAAAACATCTGGTACTGTTCGTGTCACAGACGCACCTATTATTATCTCTTTCAGACGGTTACTACTTGCGTGTGTCTACCTGGGGTCGTAGGGTTGCCAGGGCGAGGGTGAGACTTTTGATAAGGAGTGACATCGGAAAGATTAATGACCGTCTGCGTTCCCCCTCTTTTGTGCTTTCTATCTGTCTGTCCTGTATTTCCTTTTGGGAATCAATATAATCGGTGCGTTGATTGATTTGAACATTCGGCAGTATATTGAAGAGAGATATTTAAGAATACATACTAAAGGTCGCTATGATCTGAAATAAACATGAAGATATGATTTATCTATAAATGATCTGACCTGACCATCAGATGATCTGACCAAGATAATGTCTGGACTTTAAAAGAGACTGTGACCTATGAGTTTGTTTCGATGTTTCTTCTCAGAATAGTCAGACAGGGGACACCGACCTCAAGATCAAGACCTCAAGATACTTGATGTTTTAATATTTAAAACATCAAGTATCTTGACTTGGCTCGCGAGGTTGTCGACATGTGGGAAGTGGACTCGGCAATAATTGTGCCGATAGTCGTATCAGCCAATGGCTTAATTGCCAAGAGCCTCGACCAACACCTAAGGAGGCTCTCGTTGGGCAGCTGGATTAAGGGCTGGATTCAGAAAGCGGTACTCCTGGACGCGGCTAGTATTGTTAGGCGGTTTCTCTCTCTGGAGTCCTGACCGCTGGTAACTTGGACCCTGTTCCTGATACTGGTGGGCTACTATTTTTTATATTCTAATATTTAAAAAAAAAACGTGTGGCACTCGGGGACTGCCGCGGTTAAGCTATTGCATAGAATTTGTAACCTCCATACTTCCTATTTGTCAACGCTACACTTGGGATGATGACGTGATGACATAAAACAAAAATTACGTTCCCATGACAACATCACGTTGTCATGAGAACCGTCATTACATGGTAGGCAGAGTGGGGGGTGTTAGGTATTTTTCGTTACGGAATTTCTTGATTCGGTCGCCGCGCTCAAAGCCCGCGATAAAAGCTATGCAATAGCTTAAAATGTAGTTTATAATTATTTAAATGATTTAAAAGAGATAATAATATCATTTATTTCAGGCGACACAGGCCCATAGAAAAGTTATTATTGAGGTGTGAAAGTGTTTGTAAACCTGCTTACAGAAATTAAATAAACATCATACAAATCATTCATTCATCATTCATGCTGCTTGACTAGTATTCTAGAACTGGCGCTGCTGTTATGGAGCTGGGCATTAAAAAACCTAGTTCAAGATACACGAAGGCATGTTCCCATGTGACTGCGTAAACGCCTAATGAATAGTTCGCACTTCGCAGTAATTGTTACCCAGTCCGCAACGTAAAGGCGATTTGATTAGCATTCTAATGTTATAACCAAGCTGTTGAAATCATTCCCATATCATTCTCTTCAATTTCTTAATCTATCGAAAGCATACTCTGATAGGCAACAAAAGGTGGCATTACTGGGTAAAAAGTCATCTGCTTCTTTAAAGGTATTTTGCCTGTTTTAACTAACACTAAGAAATAGCTAAATTAACGCCTAGGTAAATATTATTGGACTTTTGGATCGTTGAGCCAAGCGTAGAAATTGAAAATAAAACAGTGCGCTTTTAGGCATTTCATTTAAGTGTCATTGGTGACTCTAAAACTTTACTCACTTAAAATAGGTGATGTCCAGTTTTAGTGAAAACAGGCATTAAAGTTCAACAGAATATTTTTAGACCTTTGGAAAACACTCTCTATAATTTATAAACAAATCTAGTGCTCTTAAAATAAATTGTCCCTTAACTTTCGAACGTATTTTTTTTAGTAAAAACTTCGTTGCTTTTGAAACTTTTTTTCTTTGTTTTTTGGCATTTTTGAGATGGGACTAAATCATTGATTTCGCGACCTGTTACCGACACCGTGGAGTAAAAGACATCAACGCGTTGATTACAGCGGTGCTTGGAGTAAAAGACATCAACGCGTTGGTTACCTACCGCGGTGCCGATTTTTTTTCAAGTTTTCATTTCTATCGGCACTCCCGGAGTGCCATTGTTTTTTTTTAACTTCTTTCTTTCTTTAGATTGTCAAAATGCGTGTTTGTTGAGTAAAAGTAAAGTATATTTGGTATGCAAAGCACCACGTTGTTTGGTAGGCCGTGAATCTTGACGTCATCTATTAGACCCGGATTTCGCAGACAATGTGGCTCCTCATAATGTAGGACGGAAGGTAGAAGAGAGTTTAGATAGTAGAAGTTGTATTCATCTTTAGTATTAAATTCACTTTTAGCTTGTTACTTACTACTTCAAGGTGTCTTAGTTTATATGCTTTTAGTTTTAGGTCCATCTATCTACAAGACTTGTGCTCAATTTTGTCAACTGTAAATACAGTTTATGTACTCATTTGTATACGTGCGATTAATCCTTCGTTGTTTATCGTTTCTCTCAGCTGGACGCCTCAGGCTAAAAATATTTCCATAATATTATTTTGTTCATAAATTCTCATGTTCACCTCACGTTTCGTTGTTAACATCGCCAATTACAACATGTATAGCTTATAACTGCTGTTTTCCTGTTTATTTAACTAAATATACATGAACACACAATTGTTGCGCCTTATTGAACATTCGCTTTACATCATGCTTAGTTTGAGGCATCGGTTCAGTGTTTATGTTGGTTACCTACCTGCCTACCTACTATTTTGGAACAGCCGAAATCTTTGTAGTAACTAGTAGTATAATTCTTTATACCTCACTCACCAATTTCTGCCGCTATGTGGCGTTGCTGTTTCGCTTTAAAGAGTATGGGCACCGATGTGATTACAGGCAAATGAGATAGATATTTTAGCGTTGTTTCTGGAATAAGAACGCATAAGCAGCTTACCTCTGTTCTCCTAAAAAAATTATTTACTTAATGAATATGGGACATCAAGCTTTTCATACAATATGTCTGTCTTCTGTCAGTTGTATAAATTTTCACTTGGCCTTTTCAATCACCAAGAAAATATTATGGACTTGGTCTTTCTTGGTCTCTAAAAAGGCGATTACCTAAACTTCAACGACTTCATTTTTATTTAGTTGTTTGTTTACTCTAGAGTCCATATGCTCGCAAAACAAAGGTATGTGTTCACTTTCACTAGCTTGGCATCCCGCTGGGAGGTCGTCGGGTCGATGTTCATCGGTTTTATCTCTTGTACAATTTTTTGTGTATTATGTATTGTTTCTTTGCATGACTTGGTTACGTTGCTAGGTGAATGTTCTTCTGAATCATCGCTTTCCTCATGTATATGTTGGGCTGGGTGCCAATCTGTATTGTTTAGGAAGGTAACGTCATCATCTTCCACAGCCCAACCTTACCTGCTGCTCTCAGGCTTCTCTTTGTTTTCCTCAATCTCCACGCTCCTGTAAGTCTTATCCAAGTTCGACTTATTATTTAGTCAAAATCTATATAAATATATAAATTAATTGCCATGCTTTAGTTTCGCAAAAACTCGAAAATGGCTCGAAGGATTTGGATAAAAAAAATGGTTTTGTTCGCCTCTATACTGGGGTGGGTTAAGAAAAAAGAAAATTGGGAAAAACCCAAAGGAACAGCCAAAAAATCGAAATTGAAATTTTGACAAGACAACGTCTGACGGGTCAGTTAGTATTAATATAAAGATTAATATGTTTCTTAGTACGTTTTACTAGTAGTGTTATTTTTTGCGCATAAGAATATTTGCTACATTTCAAGACCACCATACGTATACCATAGTACAGACCAAAGTCACTATATTGGAACGGAACTCTAAAAACTGACGTCCACAAGTGGGTGCGGTGGTCGAGATTCCAGACGACGCGACGCAAGAAGCAAGGTTAGCTGCTTAGACCCAACAAAAAACAGATACCTACATAATTATCTTTATCTAATCGTTACATCTGGTGATACAAACAGATTTTTTCTCGACTTACGATGTGAACCACCCGACGACACTCATATTTAGAGTAACAAATTTTTTATAGTAATTTCGGTTTTTAGGACCAATTTCAAATACGAAAACACTGACAAAAATCATCATCTGTTCGTACTCAAGTAGGCCGCTGTACATAATTTAGCGAAATGAGGTATTACCGATTCATCCAAAATCCAGTGCGAGTGCGGTACTCCTGAACAGACTATGCCCCATTTACTAGAGTGTCCCAAATGTCCGTTTACCTACACCCTTGACGATCTGACTAAAGCCTGTGACGCCGCAAATGGTGTGGACCCGCATTTATTTAGGTACAAGCCAATGTTTTGGTTCGTGTTTTATTGTAAAACATGACTTTTTTATGGCGCCAAGGTGTACGATTTGTTTGTCTACGTTACTCATCACCTGCCTAGCCATTTCCCAACTATGCTGGGGTCTGCTTCCACTCTAACCAGATGCAGCTGAATACCAGTATTTTACATGGAATGGAGTATTTTACTGCCTATCTGATCTCCACAATCCAGTTACTGGGTAATAGGTACGATACCCCTTGCTAAGACTGGTTGCCAGACTATCATGCTTCTGACGACCCGTAACGACTGTCGAAAAATCTACAATTGACAGCCGGGACTAACGGTTTAACGTGCTTTCCGAAGCGTGGCGGGGTCTCAATATGTAGTGGATGGTCACCTATCCACAGTCCGGCCTCGGCAAGCGTAGCTAGACCTTCGATCGACTTGTGTGGCTGTTATTATTTAGCCACGAGCCATGTTATGTCTACATTCCTCTATCTTCTATTAGAACGAAGTTCTTTAACACGGCTTGTAAACTTTCAGAAATCTTCACTCTAAAAAGTGTTAATACATGCGACTGTCTTCTTCTAATTCAAAGAGAAAGAAAGAGAGAGAAAGAGAACGCTGGCAGAAAAACAAAAGAAAGAAAAGAGTAAACTGATTATGGTGCTAAAGCCGATAGTGAGGTCAAAATGTAAATCCAAGATGTTGGCTGCGAAAATTTTCAAAATTTTCGTCATGGGTGTCGTTTTCATAGTTTTCGAGGGTGCTAAAGCGTGAGGTCAACATGTAAATCAAAGATGGCGGCTGCAAAAAAATTTGTTTTTGTTTTAAATCAGACGTGAGAAAGAACTTTGTCCCCTGAGCGCACACTTTTTTTGTCTAGTAATGTAAAGGTAGATCTTAGTACTAAATATTTATTTTTGTTTTCAGGTAAGCAGGATTTGTTCATTAACTTGGACAGGGTAAGCGAAGTATTTCTTATAAATCGGTTTGGTTTTTCATCGTGAAAGGTATGAAATTAAAGGCATTTGCTTCGACGTTAAAATTGAAAGTTTTCTAACAAATTTTTCCTGAATAAAAATGGACTTCTTATTTTTTGGGTTCCGTACCCGAGGGGTGCCCAACGGGACCCTATTACTAAATCTTCGCTGTCCGTCTCGCCGTCCGACCGTCTGTCTGTCAGCAGGCTGTATCTCATGAATCGGATTAGGTAGAATATTTTTCACAAATTGGGTATTGCTATTGCCGCAGTTGCGTCCGGTTAGACTGGAAGCCGACCCCAAAATAGTTGGGAAATGGCTAGGCAGATGGATTGGGTATTTCTATTGCCGCTATGATTAAAAATAATAAAAATAAAATAAAGTTAAAAATTAAAGGGAGTAAAAAAAAACATGTTTCTTGTATGGGGATACAAGAAATGTGTTTTTTACAAAAGTGTTTAAAAACATTAAAAAAAACAGTGGCAAAATTCAAAATTCAATTCAAAATTCAAAAGTCATTTATTCAAATTAGGCTGAGAACCAGCACTTTTCGAACGTCAAAATTACATAAGACAGTCCCCCAAAAACGCCCACCCTTCACCACTTCCTAGTGCCTTTAGCTGGGAAGAAGAAGTGGCGCAACAAACTCCCCAGCAGCACAGCTGTCTGTTCAAGTTAGAAAAAAATAAAAATGACTCAATCATAACTCAAGATACAATAGTATGCAAAATTATTATGCAACACAAAACATTATTTTAATTAAGTATAAATTATTGGCCATATGTTAGCTAGCACACGCCGATATACCAACCAAAAACATCGAGAACTATACTCAAGCAGAATTAAAAAATAAAAACTAAACGTAAAAAGAACTAAATATCTAAATAAAAGCCTCCAGGCATAAAGGGCGTGCCCGCTTACATAAAGCTGTAAATTGGAAGTTATAAATGATAAACTAGGACCATCGAGGTAAAATAAATGTACAGTTAATTACTAGTAACAATAACAAAACCATGATCAGCAAGACGACCAGTCACCACAAGCAGCACCCGTTCACGAGCATAACGCAAAGATCAGCCATTACCCCCCTCGCCATATTTGAGGGAAGGAGGCAACCCGACTCCCGACGCTACCGCAAGCATTGACATCTAAGGGAGCATGACGAACTTGCTGCCGGTTGCTCAGGTAAAAAATAATATAATCAATTGTCGAGGTCACTAGCCAACCACAAATTGCAATACAAACTCATAACAAAAACATTGTAATGAGTAGATTATGTCAACAATAAAATAAAAATAAATAGACTCGTAAAAAAATAATTAAAAAATTGACTCATAAAGTCAAATAAAATAAAAAAATTATATAAACTTATATAAACTGTCAGTAGGTAAGTTAAATCTGGAGAAAGAACATAAACATTGTCTTGAGTTAATCACAGCGACCAACTATTCTTAGTAGCTACTAACTTCATTTAAGTAGTCGTTGATACAATAGTATGCCTTTGAACAAAGGTTGGATTTTACTTTATTTTTAAACGCATTAAAAGGCAAATCTAGCATAGAAGAGGGTAGCTTGTTATAAAAGGTTATACCAAGCCCAACAAATGAGTTATGAACCTTATGAAGCCGGTGAAAGGGAGCTCGTAGTTTGTCCTTATTTCTAGTGTTAACATTGTGAATATCACTGTTTTTAGTGTATAAGTGTATATTTTGCCTAATATATAAGATGTTGGCGAAAATGAATTGTGATGCCACCGTGAGAATACCAACATCTTTAAAAAAATCTCTTAGAGAAACTCTGGCACGTAGCTGGTAAATTGCTCGAACAGCTCGTTTTTGAAGAACAAATATATTTTGAATGTCAGCGGCTTTGCCCCACAGCAGAATACCATAGGACATAACGCTATGGAAATAACTAAAATAGACTAACCGAGCTGTATCAATGTCAGTGTATTGTCTTACTTTCCTGACAGCGTAGGCGGCCGAACTGAGCCTCCCCGCTAGGCTTGATATATGTGGGCCCCACTGAAGTTTGGCATCTACTGTTATGCCCAGAAAAACTGCCGAGTTCACAGTTTCAAGCACCTCTTTATCTAAGACGATGTTGGGTCCTAGATTTCTAACATTTGGTAGAGCGAACTTTACACATTTCGTTTTCTTGGCATTGAGAACTAGGTTATTTGTCGTAAACCAATCCGTAACCATTGAGAGTGCACTGTTTACGTCGTCAAAACTCGCACACGCACTCCAGGAGTGCTGAAAGAAGTGTAAACTTGAAAAAAAATCGTCACTACGGTAATCAACGCGTTGATGTCTTTTAATCCACGGTGTCGGTAAATTGCGTTACAGTGTCGCGAAATCAATGGTTTAGTCCTATCTCAAAAATGCCCAACACTCCTAAAGAAGTTTTCACTTCAAAATGTAGTGTTAAATATTGTACGGTGGTACGGAACCCTTCGTGTGCGAGTCTGACTTGCACTTGGCCAGTGTTTTTATTTTATTTATTATTTCTTTCAAATCAATAGAAATATAAATAACAGATTACGTAACCCAGTAAATACAACATGGCCTTTAATACCAATGCCTATTCAATCAGTTTCAGCAACTATTTAAATCTGTCATCTCTGCGAATGAGGCCGCATTCCGAGTTACGTCTTAATCGCTCACAGCGCTCACATCGATATTTCGCGTTCCTATTTAGATATCACGATTATGACAGTTCAGAGCTGTCAACAATTCGGAACGCTCGTGAATCACACTGCTCACAGTGGTTGCTCAACGTCAAAACTTATAACATGGCTCTAAAAGTATTTCTTTACTACTATGTATACACCACAAATTTCTTCTTCTTTGGTTAGGTGGCGACTATAGCCAGCAGCACAATTTCGAAAATGCCACGTTAGTTTAAAGTTATGATGCAACTCAAAACAAAACACCATAACTGTCATTTTTGACAGCGCTCACGGTGATAATTAATTTAGGGCATGGACAATGTTATCGCAAGATGGCGCATGTCATGACGTCATTTATCGCGGGACATCGTTATCGCGATCACGCTAATACGGTACGGATGTTATAGTTTGACCAATACCGCTGTACCGCGCCTTAGGAAGGCGCGCGGCGAGACGGGGGAGCAGTGCAGGCCGCTAATTCGTCAAAGCTCTCGGCGCACGGCGTCCCGCCCGCCGCTCATTGGTCAACACTGCCCCCCGCCTCGCCACGTATTCCTAAGGCGCGGTACAGCGGTATTGGTCAAACTATAGCACGCTCAAATTGATTACAGCGTTACTCGGAACGCAGCCTAAATTCCGGTCCCACCCGAATATTTAGTCGTAGCCTCTACGATTAATAACTGTAGCAAGTCGAATCGAGTCCTTCGCATATTTCCCACCGTATTATTTGCAATTAATTAGTATCGATTGTCTGATATTCTAAATACAGTTATTAGTGCAGTTTAGCCGCACCTACCCACCTACAACCCTGTATAAATAGAATAAATGCATACGAAACACTGCCGAAAGAGGACGTTGCCTTGAAGAACATTTGCAACTGATTATTCCTGACTTTAGGGCAATTAACTCAATCGATTCTGAATGTAAACTAAACGTGTTGTTGTACATTTTGGCCGCACCCACCCACCTACTTCCCCTGCGAATAAATGCATGTGAAATGATGTCAAAAGGGGAGATATTACCGTGAAGGAAACGGCTCCTTAATTAATTGAATTGTTACACGTGCTTATTAAAAGGGTAGGGGCGGGTAATGTGGTATAGTTATCGCCAGAAGGGATAATTTTTCATTAATAGAAGAACTCCTAAAATGACAAAAATAACCGCATTTTAATGTTAGAAAATAATTTTGACAATAATATTATCTAAACTTAATATTCTAAAGAGAAAAGATTTGATTTTTTGTATGCATGTTTGTTTGTTAGTTAGTTACGCTTTCACGCTAAAACAGCTAAACAGATTTGGATGAAATTTGGCACATGGGTAGACCATGACCTGGGTTAGGACATAGGATACTTTTTATCTCAATATTCTTACGGGATCGAGACTTAGGCGGGTGAAACCGCGGGGCGCAGCTGGTTAGAAATATATATAAATGGCGAAATGTGGGTGTACTATAGGTATCATCGGGGTAACGCATATATAACCTATTTGGAAACAAAATCCCATGCACACGATCCTTTTTTTTTCGTATGTAAGCGATACTATAGCGGTCGACCGCTGCAAGCAAGAATAGTCCTTACAGTGTACAGATATGCTTTTCTTCGATAGTACATCTCTGCCTAACCCTTCTGGGATTACAGCACGCGTAGCATGACCACCGTAGAAACGAGTTTTGTCGACGGAAGAATAGACAAAATGACAGATTGTGATTGTTTATCTGTCATTTTGTCTATTCTTCCGTCGACAAAACTCGTTTCTACAGTGGTCATGCTACGCGTGCAGACGTGATGTCATGTTGAAATAGATGGAAAATAATGCACCAGTGAATTATAAAACATAACTTTTCAGTGATTTAATAAGGTTTAAAGGTAATGTTCTTCCTGCCCTTGTCCCATGTTACTTGGGGTCTGCGCAACACGTTTTCTTCTTCCATTCTCCCCTGTCAACCGTCACACTATCATTCACTCCCTTCTCTTTCATATCATTCCTCACACAATCCTTCCATCTTTTCTTTGGCCTTCCTCTCCCATACAATATAAGAATAATACGTCAACCAAGCTACATATTAGAAACAACAGTTTTATGTAAGAGCCCATACCTCTGATACCTCAGACGAAGTCGTTTTTTATTTGGTCTGAGGCCCATACTACCTCAACTCAAATTCATTTTTTATGTCGCTCGCACCATACTGCTCGAGGACTGAGTGAGAGTGAGACCGAGTGGGGTGCTGGCGGCTCCAAGGCGCCGATAATTTTGGTAATTTCTTTTTACGGTAAAATTAAAGCTAATTTAAAGTTTTCAAATCATATTATCTGCTTTATATTTCGTTCAGTTATTATGAAAAGTTTCATGATCTAATTTGAAGTATTTTTTTAATACCAGCAGTTTACTGTTCAGTTTGGAAGTAACTTTGGTTTTTTTTCTATAGAGAAAGTTTTATGGAATCGCGTTTTCATCAAATAACTTAGTACTTAACATTAATCCTCAACGATAACAAATATTTATTTCAAAATAAATGCTGCTGTTAAGCAAAAGCGCACTAAAATATTTAGCACCGTTTAGCATTCGACGTAAACTATTATTAGGTTTTGTTATTTAAATTCCCTCTACACAGTTTCGGCTGACAATTAAGTGTAATAAAACATTAATATTTACCGATTTGAGGCCAATTTGTGTGTTTTATTATTATACCCTTTATTTAATACTTGTTCAGCTCAAGCACAGTTTACCAATTAGATACCATAGAAGAAGAATCTATCAGAAGCGAAGCTCTCGTTCGGAAATCGAGCCATATTTACAGCCTTCTCATTTCTGGCAGTCAGGGTTGACTCTCTTCTGCCGGGGTTGCGGTTTTGTCCGAAAGGGTTACCGTGGTCCCTGGCAACTTACAGACAACTGAAGGAATGCGGGAGGATTTTAGTCAATAAGAGTCTGACACGCCCTCCTGCTCCACCCAAAGCTGGAGAAGTTATTTGATAACAAAAAAAAAAAGTATTGACTTGATTCTTTTTGCTTTTTGATCAAGTTACAACCTTACGCTGACCTGCAAATTGCAAAAAACGTAAGAAAATTTGAATTTCTTGGGCTACAACTGTGGATCCACCTTCAGTACGGCTAATAAAGAATATCAGTTTTGTGATTAAATCCTGGGCAATTTAAGTTGATAATCCATTAGCAGCCCCAGATCTAGAATTTTTTTGAGGCGGGGCAAAAATTGCTGTCTGCCGCCCCCCGTCAATCTTTTATGGGGATGCGCTAAGTTAGCCCCCGCGAAATTAAAATTTTGGCAGCAACATATTAATCAAATTGTATCGATCGATAATGCGCCAATTCAACAGGGGCGCCAAAACTGTTGTAAATAAGAAAAAAAATAGAAAGATTATAAATGTGCTGCGCGTCTCATTTATTGCAAAGTTGGTGATGCACTTGTCTGCTACGTTTGAATTTGTCGCCCCCTGAAGTTGGCGCCCGGGGCACGGGCCCCGGCTTGCCCCCCCCTAGATCCGGGGTTGTCCATTAGCTAAACAATCTGTTTCCCTGACTGCACATAAGTTTCGCTTCTTTGCAGATTTCTTATTCTATGTAATAACCTAGGCGCCCACAAACTCAAAGTGAATTCCTAGTCTGATTATACCGCTCACTATTACGACCAATAAATATTTGCATTGCCGGTCGTATATCGAACTATCTCAGTGATTAAGGGGATTCGTTTGTTTATTTATGACAAATAATTATGAGACGGAGTTGAATCGATGATTTAGTCATGTGAAACGAAGGGGCCGGTAATTTGTCTAATCGAGTGCGGGGCATTTTTTGTTTTGACGTTATGGGTCATTAAAAATTTATATTACGTAAGTGCTGTTCGGGGACTGAAAATAATATTGATAAACTGTACCCTAATTGCGTAACTTATTTTCGTAAACAATTTTGCTTAATTTGTTTCATTTTGACAGTTCAACAACAATCATTGCGTTATTTACGTTGTTGAGCAGATTTTTTTTTCCAACTTATGTAGCAATGGATTGGCAATCTGTTTCAAATCGAAACAGATTGTGATTGTGTTGTATTACGCAATTAGGGTAAGTACTGTTCCACCGAATCGCACTCACCAAAATTTTGTTTCAATGTGGTTAATGGAAGTGCTCAGGTGCGGTTCGGACAAGTGCTGTTGAAATCAGTGCTCTGAGTGGAATACCTCCTATCGATGTCAAAATACGATAAAACAAAAAAGCCACCAATTATTATTTTTTGTTTTATCATATTTAGATATCGTTACCCATCACGTCTGCAGTTTTGCTAGTAAATTTAATTTAACCCTGTAGTTACTATATCTATGTATACGATATTAACTTATAAGTCATCAATGTTCTTCGAGTTCTATACAACAATGCATTCAGGATGTTGCTGAGGCTGCCACGCTTCTGCAGTAGGTCGGGAATGTTTGCTGATGCGCACACTGATGGCTTCGCAGCGATCAGACGTAAACGTGCCGCGTCGCTGCTGCAGAGGGTCCGGGGCAGCTCGAACAGTCTCCTGAATGTCATTGCGGGGAAATTTGATTGCCCGCTCGTCCATTATTTGTGCAACCTGCATGTTTACTAAAATTTTCTTTCAAAATTATTATTATTAAATGAATATCTAGTTTGGTGCTAGGGTCTGCGTTATTACATAAAGCCTTCTCGATGGTTGTTTAGGGCAGAACAATTTTGATGTTGTCACAATAGACGATTGAGTGATGGGAGAATGTAAATTTGTGTAACAAAAAATGCCAACCAAAAGTCCTCTTTTTATTATAAATGACTGCAATTAAAATAATTTACATAAAAAATAATTAAAGAGCACCATAATCGAAGCAATTAATAAGCGAAACAAATAAGTTATGTCATTGGTGTCGGGAAAGACGAATGTTTGTTTACTTTCCGCAGCCATTAGGCTGTTTGTGGTTGTAACTTGAACTTAAAATCTTGGAGAAAAGGCACAAGGAACTGGCTTGAGAGGAAACAGGCCTCCGTGACGTAATACGAATAAATCGTGTTCGAAATTAGAATTGCAAAACGAATTCCTTTGCCCTTCTGTGAAAGTTTTTGACGTCAATTTCTTGATAAGCAATATTTCAAGTCGGAGTTGCGTCATTTTTAAGTTTTAACTGTTTGCAACGATTTCCGCATAATATATAAATTTGTTTGGTCATTCATCTTGTTATATTATTGCATACGTAATGTGGTTGATAATCGTACATTTTATTCGATTGGGGTTAATTATTTTGTTAAATTAATGGATCTGCTCGTTTGCATTTCCTGCCAAAATGGTTTTTTGGTCTAGTTTTGTGATTGATGGCTTGTTTGCATAATTAAGTTGACCAATCTGGTTTTCGATAAAGTTATTCTGTGACATAAGTGACTAAAACTATGTTGTCGTATGAAATGACGACAAACAACTTATAGTTTACGTACGTGTGTTAATTTGATTAGGAATACTTTTTTCTGACCCCACTTCGCCAGTACTTTAAGTAGGGTTGTCACCTCTTGTTTATAAGAAACGCGAGATATTTTATATTTTTTTATATATATGTCGGCACAGGACATTGGGGAGGGGTCGTGCTTCCATCCTCTGACATTGTTGTGGGCTGTTTGTGGATCTCGGGCAATTAAAAGATGATAACAGCTTCTTACACTTAGTTTATCTTCACTTAGTTCATAGAGTTACACAAATCACAATTAACAACTATTGTCCTAGTTAGTATTGTTCATTACTAATAATAATCGAAATAAGATACTAAAACTTTGGATGAATAATGTGCGCACGCGTCTCATGAACGTGTGACAGTTCCTAGGGCTGAAGGGTGACTGGCGCTCCTGTTGTTTCTCGCGCCCTCGGCCTCCGGTCCTTAGACTCCGTCATAGCGCACCGACTGTATAGGGTACTTCAGTCGGCAACACTGTATTTCATGCGACATATAAAATTCTCGTGTCACAATGTTCGTAACCTTACTCATCCGAAACGGCTTTACTGATTTTTACCAAATTTTATATGCATATTCAGTAGGTCTGAGAATCGGCTACTATCTATTTTTCATACCCCTAAGTGATAAGGGTTGTCCACCGCAAACAAATAATTGGCAAAACAACGTTTGCCGGGGTCAGCAAGTTTTTTTATATTATCCATTTAAATGTGCAGACTTCAAAATGTCTAGTCTTGAAATAACTTTAAAAAACTGTTTGCAGTCCATTTTGAAATTCATTCAGACAGTTCAGTCCATTTGAAAAAGTTGAATTTTCTGCCTTGACATGTTCGTCATTTCAGCGGGTTCTTTCTTTTGTCTATAATGTCGAAAACTATAAGTACTAATAATAACACGCTCGCAAGCGGATTTTGATACAGATATAGACAAAACATAGTTTCGAGTGTCGCGAATTCGCGACTGCATTGGCCAATTTAGTGTGCTACCGTGCGCGGTCGTACGATTTTCGCCACTGTTTGGTAAATATGCGTCACATCCATGCAAAACGGCCCCAGTGCTGGTTTTCAACGACAGCCGGCGTTGAGGTTATGACGTCGACCGGTGCAGCATACAATGAGATATAAAAAATAAAATAAACATACAATAATTCTACATGTTGTCTGTCAATAATTCCGCCAGCGCGCGTGATATTTAAATTCCGGGATAATTTTGTTTATTTGTAATTCCTTCCGGGAGCCGGGGGAGATTTAAATTTTCTTATCTGAATTCCGGGAGACTCCCGGATTCCGTGAGAGGTGGGAACCCTAACTTTAAGTAGCCTGTATGTAGTTAAACATGTATAGTAAGTATACCTACTGCTAACTATATTATGTATAGATGAACATGAGACTGCACTTAACCCAGTCACCGAGTACAAGGTTTCCGTAACAAAACAATGGTATAACTGTCTCATTGAGAGGGAAATGCGAAATGTTAATAGTGGTCGAAAGTCGAGCAGAGTGCAAGAAAGTTACGCGTTTTAAGGAAAGGTCGCTGAAAACGTAAGGTTAACGTACTTTGTGCTTTTATAAAGGTTACTTTGAGGTTAATGTTTGGATGGTTTTACAGTGTTGCTCCCTTTTTAAGTATGCTAAGATTGAAAGCTGTTTCAAGTCTAATACAGCATGATTATTTATTTATTATTTATAGAAACGGTAGGTATAGGTAGAGCCATTTTGCGTGGATGTGACGCATAATATGTGTCACATCCAGGCAAAACGTCGCAAAACGGCGCAAAACCGCGCAAAACGGCGCAAAACGGCTCAAAATACACGAAAATAACTAGAGGTAAATATTATTATCCTTTGTTATTTTCGTGGATTTTTGTTCATTCTTTGCGTCATGTTTACTGCAGATAAACGCATTTTTCTTTCATGGTTCTTTCTTTTCCTTTTTTATGTGAAAAGGCATTTCAGCTTTATCTTTTAGATGTCAATGTCATTGTCAATACACCTTTTTTTTTTGGGTGTTAAATTATCAAATAATTTCTCCCGCTCTGGGTGGAGCGGGAGGGCGTGTCAGACTCTTAGTGACTAAAACCCACCCGTGTTCCTTCAGTTGCCATGTTGCCAGGGGCCGCAGTATCCCTTTCGACTCTCCCGCGACCCCGGCTTTGTCAATACACCTGCGATGTCTATAGGTTTGTAGATGTCCATTGGCGGTAAGTAGTGCCGTCTTACCTACCATCAGGTCAGGCGGACCGTTCATAAAAAAACCATATGTCAAATCGTAAAAAAATAATCATGTCAAATGGTAATCCATATATTCCCTGAAGCTATCATTCGTAGATCTTTGACAGTCGTTACTGGTAGTCAGAAGCCCAAAACTCTGACAACCAGTCTTACCAAGGGGTATCGTGTTACCCAGTAACTGGGTTATGGAGGTCAGATAGGCAGTCGCTCCATGTAAAATACTGGATATCAGCTGCATCTAGTTATACTGGAAGCCGACCCCAACATAGTTGGGAAAAGGCTAGGCAGATTGATGGATATTCATTTAATCGTTCTTTACGCGTAGGTAAGGTAAAGTATCGGTGTTGGGCATAACTGATGGGTTAAATCATCACCAACCTTGAATTAAAAATAGATCAACGTAGGTATTATTAACGGTTAATTAATAAACATTGTTCTATTTGCTTCTCAATATTCAATTTTCCTCACAGGAAAAAGAAACATTGCATGACAATAATAGACATTTCCGTGTTGGAAACGGAATCATAGTGCACGACAATTATTATGTGGCACTGGATTTTCAACTCTCGGTTTTGAGCCGAGCTTTGAGAATCCAATACAGAGCATCCCAGCGCGTCCTAAAAACACACTGTTGGATTTTCAACTCTCAATGCAGAGCATTGCGTTGAAAACACAGTGCGCGATAAAAAATCACCCGTTGGTACGTGCTTGAGTAGACTACAGAAGTGCAGACTGCAGTGTGCATTGGAAAAAAGCTTTTGCCGGCTTTTAATTAAACAGATGTTAGACAAATACTAGGTATATTATTACATCCTGTCAAATAGAACTGCTATAATGAATAGCTCAATTTTCCGTTAGATCCTTAGATGGAAAGGTTTCATTTTCGTCTTCTGACTCCCGTAGCATCGAATCGGTCTTAGGAGAACGGTTGCGGAATCCATCTTGTCAGGTTAATAGAGCAAAAATCCGTACCTAAATAAAGACAGATTTCCACGTGTTTATTCGTCAATACTTGCGAACCTCTAGTTATAAGGCGAAAGTGCAAAGGTTCACATTACATACCCTAATTGAATGACTATTTCATGAAGTCGTGACATTTTAGTTCAATTCCAACTTAGAGAGTTGTATTTATGATTGTAATTCTATAAATACATATATTTTACGGTCGCAAATTATATTTTTATCAACACACAACCTGACACTGACATGCAAATTGCACAAAAAAGTAAGAAAATTTGAATTTCACGTGCTTCCTCATTCCCCTTAACCAATGACCACGTTGACCAACCTTACCATCTTCCTCTCTACTCGTGCAAGACTAGAGATGCATTGGCAAGTCATAAAATGGCTAATGAATCGCCTCTCTATAGTTACACTAGAAACCAATGACATAATTAGAGCTTTACCGGCCTCCTGAGACAGTTTTTATCACTCGACCGGTTTAACATGTTTACTATATCTAGCGAAAAAATCTTCTGAATACGATTCACTTTCATTTGATTCAACTGTTGATACGCATCAGTTACTTACGTGTGTACTACCTTATTCGATTAATCAGCCGACACATGAATGTAAACAAATTGTTTTGTCTTTTTTCCGGAACTTAGGACCAATTTTTACTATGTCACTTCTTTTCACAGTAACCAAATAAAATATTACATTTGATTAAGGGATTTATGACCTATTTTGTCTTTAGCAAGGATAATCTTCGGGTTAAGTTCACACGAGACTTAATCCCAATCGAATTAGCGTAGAAAAATGCGGATCACATTCATTTAGTCTGAAGTTGAGTGCCAATTGTATGTGACCAGCATTTTTCATGATCAATCAACTGCATTCGTGTGAACGCAACCTTAATGGACAAGTGGTAGAATTCTGCGCAAAACACAAAAAAAAAAATTCGAGTAGGTACTTAGTGAAATGTTAAAATAAGAAATTTATATTCAAATTTAGAAACCAATCTAGTTTGAATTTCTAGAATTTCATAAAACGAGAGAGATTTTGCTATTGCGAAATAATACATAAATATATTCGATAGAAACGTAGATGCAACAGTTTTGATAATATTTAAAAACGATTTTTTTAATTAGCTTGTCATCTAATATCTAATATCTTGAAATGTTGATATAAGAAAAAATAACTAACACAAAATATTGACAGCCAAAATATGGTTAGCGTTAGTTAATTTGTACTAATTAATTTTCAATTATTATTATAATAAAAACTGGGCGCTTATCGATCGTTAATTAACATAATAAATAGTTGATATAGCACAGAGTCAACCTTGAAACTAAAAAAGTACCAATCGATCACTTATCAGGACATTTTATCAATTTCCTTATATTCGAAATATTTTTCTGGAAGTTTTTTTTCGCTGCTACTGCTACATATATTCTTCATCATCTTCCTATCCTTGTCCGGCAGTGCTATTCTGTAAAAATCTTACCGTGAACGCTTAGGTGAAGTGAGCTTGACAGTGAGCTGTCAATAGTGTCAATCCCTAGCATATGGTGGAATGACAGCTCACTTCACCTAAGCGTTCACGGTGAAATTTTTACAGAATAGCACTGCTGTATATTACGTGGGGTCATCGCAATTCATTTTCTCCTTCCATTTTCCCCTGTTAACCGTCACGCTATCATTCACTCCCTTCTCTTTCATATCATTCCTCACACAATCCATTTATCTTTGGCTTCATCCATCAACATTTAAATATTTATCTCCTTTTTAGTCACATACATAATATTCTTCCTACACATAGAGAATGCGAAGTTAAACCGCTACTGCCGACGACAGAGCGTCAATCATGCTATTAATATTAATCATTTCCTTATAGCAACCTGGAGTGTTAAAGAGTCTATAAAGCATCTAACACAAAATCGACATTTCTCTGATGGTATTGAATAATTGGATACTGATTTTATCGACTCATATTGTGTAAAGAGTTTTTAGTTGAATGCTGCCATCCCATCATCATTCTCTTGCATCACATCCCAATTTATTTGAGGTCGACGTAACATCTCTATTTCTTCTATACTTCTCTCTTCGTTGTCATCTTGGTAGTTAACCCTTTCTAGCCATATCATAATTCACACAGTTCCATCGATGTCAATTCCAATCTTCTTCAAACTGCCACTGAGTAAGCACAGAAAACAGAAACCAATCATGAAGATAATAGCTCACGGGCCAGGGGGAGGGTTTTGGGGTTTCAAACCCTCCCCGAAAAGTTCAGATATTAACATTCATAAAATTAAAATAAGAACAGGCGTGCGGCATATCTCATTGATTACTAACTATTACCTACATTAAAATATACGGTGGTTTGAATTCCTCCGCCACTGTCGATTATCGGATCGCATTCGGTAATCTTCGTATATTTTCGTGCGCTTTTGTATCCCACGCGCGGCGCGAAAAGTGCGCGGCGCACTTGTCGTGTTCTCGGTAAACGAAGTTATTTTGACATTTTTATGCTACCATACCTGTTTTCACTGCTACCCCAGAAAGGACCTTTTTTTCACATCTTTAATATTTTTCTTATATAAAGGTTATTTTATGTACTTTTAGTCGTTTTATTTTCTTGAACCCCCCCCGATACTAAAACCTGGCTACGCCCGTGTTAGCTAAACGTTACCATAAATATCATCACCATTTACTCTTTTGAATCAAGCTATAGGAAGAACCTATTTACATAACTGAAAATCTTTATACTTATCTTCAGAGTACTTGTCACATCTGCAATATATTTCATAATCTTCATCTATTGTAATGTCACTTACATTCTCATTTACATTGATCGCAACACAGAATCGTTTACTCGTTACATCGACCGCTCTATAAATGTGCTAGTCCAATCCACACCTCGAGGAAATGGTCTCCTATTGAAGTATATTTCATGCAATAGCTTATTAATAATGGATTTTACTACCTACGTTTTTGTGAGGGTGGTAAAGCGGTGAATGTTTATAAACAACATAAGACATCCGTTGTTATCATATTATGTCCTTTGCCTTGAAAATTCTCCATTGTAGAAAATTACAATTATAATGGTTTGGTATTCAATTCAAACTTATGAAGCTAAATTAATGAGTAAGCCCTTAAGTATGATTGCAATAAGCAGGTGATATGTACCTATGCAGTTGGTAATAATTACTAAACCAAATATTTGGATTGACTCACTGGTTGACTCGGTCAGTGCAATGACTTATTGAGGACAATGTAGTCTGGAGTAGTTAGATTCATGATGCAGGGAAAACACTGACAAAACTTTTATGGGACTAAATTTTTGTATGACGAGACGACTGCGATAAGGGCGGGAAGACTATGAGTAAGTTTTGTTATCTTTTTGAAATTTTAGTTTACCAATAGAAAAGGCAATTTGAACCTATGCAAAAAGTACCTTAGTTTAAATAACGTAGATTAAACTCCAACTAAAAGATATGGCACAAGACAAACGTTTAATTACAATAATTATACACATGCCTAACGTGTAATTCGCACAGAATTAATCAGCTCGACAAGTGCTCATTAAATAGAGTACATTTACGAGCCTGTGATGTCACTGTCATTACTTGAAGACGGAATTGTGATTTGAATAGGCGAGGGTTATTGAGTTTATAATTGTGAAGGTAGGTATCGGTACCATTCAGAATTTCTCATGAGGTTAAATGTGTAAAGGGGAATTGCTGAACTTAACACATAATGGAAATATAGAATGAATGGAGATGGAAGAAAAACTCATGCTACGCCGACCCAAAATAAATTGGGATAAGAAGGAAGAGGGTGATGATGAAATTGCTGGAACGACTATCATTAGCTCAAATTACAAAAATGAAATGTTTACACTTGACGAGTACAAAACCATTAAATTGGTTTGTAATACTGTGTAATATTTCTAGAAACCGGAATAAATTCGTGCAAATTGTCCAAAAGTTACCGTTTGGGTGAATATTTATGCGTATTATGTTTGGTTGTTTTCGCTTTTCATGCAGAAAACGGCGTGGGATATAAAATAGATAAGTTATGGAAGCAAACTTGAGGTAAACAAGAGGGTAGTGCAAAGTGGATTGATAATTCCGCATCAGCGGAATTCCATCTACCATTAGGTAGAAGAATTAAAATGATTATGGTGTAGAGTGTTCAATATATGAGAGGAATTAAAGATGAAATTTCGATTTTGCGTGCTTAACATCAAAGTTCGACCACGCCTTCATAGTTATCCTGATACCTATAAGGCGGCCGATGGCGAAACTGGTACGTTACGCGGCATAATGGCTTTATTTGAACAGATTATTAATGTTATTGCTATTCTAAATCGTAAAATTCATAATATAAACATCAGGAGCTCATCTCCATTATGGGGCTTTCGCTTTTTATTTTTAGAAAAGACGTCACCATCTTATTATTTTATTGTCTACCATTTTCTAATGATACCATCTTGTATCATAACTCATTACTCATCATTTGTCAGTTTTTTCCCCTTCTTAATGTGGGCTTGAACCTATTTACATTTTTCTTAAATGAAATATCGTTTCTGTTTCGGTGAGTCCTTTCTTCTTCTTGAGGCCTTTCTTCTTCTTGAGGCCTTTCTTCTTTTTGAGGCCTTTCTTCTCTTTAGCTAATGCAATTTGTAAATAAGCTCTGCATAATTGACTTTAATTTTTGCAAACTTCCACAGATCTCCTTCCTCCATTTGTCAAATCAATATTTGCTTCTACTTATGAATCATTGACACATTCATCATTCACTCATTTGATACGTTCTATTCGTCTTTTATTCTCTCTGGCCACCTACATATTGACGTAATATTTAATTGCTCAATTATTCGTATCTTCACAACGGAAGCTTTCTGTTTTATTGTTTATATGATAAAGCTCGATAGCCCTTCACCGGTGGTATTACGAAGTAATTAAAGTATTTTTTTCGGCTATTACCCAATCATGCCGGAAGAGGCACTTGCCGTAGATTGACGCGTGTAGGTATGTGGAATATTTTTATCATTATTTTTGAGTTAACAGATTGTATCGGTGAGATAAGATCAGCATATAAATTATGACGTGCTACTGTGCTCAGTAAAATTTTTGTTTAATAACTTTATAAGCTTGATTAGAGGCTTGTGGCTAAGTAATAACAGCTGCACGGGTCGATCGATCAGGTTAAGCTACGCTTGCCGCGGTTGGTCCGTGGATGGGTGACCATCTTTACATACCAAGTCCCCTCCGTGCCTCGGAAAGCACGTTAAGCCGTTGGTCCCGGCTGTCATTTGTAGATCTTTGACAGTCGTTACGGGTAGTTAGAAGCCCAAAAAGTCTGACAACCAGTCTTACCAAGGGGTATCGTGTTACCTAGTCACTAGGTTGTGGAGGTCAGATAGGCAGTCGCTCCATGTAAAATACTGGTATTCAGCTGCATCCGGTTAGACTGGAAGCCGACCCCAACATAGTTGGGAAAAGGCTAGGCAGATGATGAAGCTTGATTAGATTGTGATCTGATTCTGGACCCTATTGTAAGCCCACCCCACAACTAATGACTAAAAAGGACTATTTCAGCATTTGCAATGATCATGATGGATTTGTCAGATTTTGATAGTATTCCGTCTTGCTGCAGCAATATTAATAACCTCAAGCAGGACTGCTTGTATCACGCATTACACTTGAATCTTGTATCGGAGAATTGAGGGAACAGCTGTTGACAATAATTAATTTGAAACATACAAAGGTTTCCTCCAAAGCTTCTACTTAAGTTTAAAGCCATTATGAACAGAAACTTTTATTTTTAAGTGTTGATTGTCGAGTCGATTGTTTCCCTTTAAAAGCATGTTTTCGTTGTGTGGTCTTGGTCTAGCTAAAAATACTAATGACACCGCTCTAATTTGTCGAACTAATCTGTCAACTCATTAATTCTGAGTGTGGTACATAAAGGACCAGAATAATTACTCCTTATTAACAGCTTTTATGTTTGATGCTTTTAGCTTCTGGTTTATTTTAATTCTCTGGTATTCCAAAAATGCATTTATGAACATAGATGGGGTTTGCAGTGTATTCCTTTAAAATACGGCGCTCGTCGATTTGTTATTAAGGCATTCTAGCAAAGTTAAAGCTAGCATGCTTGCTAGCTTTACAGGTGCTCTTTAAGGGTTAAGGAAGTATCTAAATATGCTTGTCTCTAGAGCCGTGGCTAAAGGATCAATAGGTAATTAAAGAGAGGCAGCCGGCTGCACTTCGCTATCCTCCAAGAGATAGGTGTGATATACATGTCTTCTTCACGCCGGTACCATAGTTTCCATCATAAAACTATATCTGCACTTCGCTATCCTCCAAGAGATAGCATATCGGTGTGAGATACATGTCTTCTTCCACGCCGGTACCATAGTTTCCATCATAAAACTACATCTGCACTTCGCAATCCTCCAGGAGATAGCATAACGGTGTGAGATACTTGTCTTATTCCACGCCGGTACCATAGTTTCCATCATAAAACTACATCTGCTCTTCGCTGTCCTCCAAGAGATAGCATGTCGGTGTGAGATACATGTCTTTTTCCACGCCCGTACCCATAGTTTCCATCATAAAACTACATTTGCATGTACGAATGATTCATAAACAGCTTAATACTCAGTATCGTTTGCATTTCCTCTCAAGTGCTAGTAAAATGTATTCATTATTATTGCAGACGTACTCCGCAGGTGGTAGTCCCACTACCATTCTCAGACCATTCACATTCATAAGTGGGTTTTTAACTAAAATAAACTCAATAATTTAGTTTATTTTTACTTTTATTATGCATAAGAGCGCAACGATATCGATGAAAGTGGAATATTTATTTTTATATGCGATGTGGAACCTTTTTATGCACTTTCTTCATCAAATGAGCTTATTGTTGCTATGTGAAAGTTGGCGATGTATTTTTGAGGATTTGTGAAATATCGTGTTTCTACGATTGTTAATGACAAATTAGATTGTCTGAATGGCACAACTAGTTTTAAAACTGTATAGTTGCGTTGTTTTAATTCGAAATGAAGCTATCTAATCATTAGACAATGCTTCGTTCAAGCCAATAACCATCTTGTGTTAAATAGTTCTAATGATTATTGTAAAGTAACAACCGTCTAAAATAATTTTAATTTCGGAAGTCGGTGTCTTTTGTTTTTTAAATTTTCGTTTTTTGCCACCGACTTCCGAAATTAAAGCAATTTTTCACTTTGTAATTTTTTTTTGGAAGTTGGTTGTTTTTTTTAGTAAAAAGTTCTTATTTTCCACTTTTTAGTTGTGAAATACCACTACCTGCTATGTAAATAACAGTGACAGGAACTTATATCATCCACATACTAAGCGGGAAAAGATTACGTATTGTTGAAGCTAACTCAAAAATTACCCAAGTTAATAAAATTTATATGAGACCACCTCTGAAGTATCTGAAGTATGACCTACCAAACAAAAAAGAATCATCAAAATCAATTCATAATAGGCGGAGTAATCGCGTATCAAACATACAATAAAAAATAATAATAAAAAAACAGTGGCACTCCGGGAGTGCCGACAGAAGTGAAAACTTGAAAAAAATCGGTACCGCGGTAATCAACGCGTTGATGTCTTTTACTCCACGGTTTCGGTAACAGGTCGTGAAATCAATGGTTTAGTCCCATCTCAAAAATGCTCAACGTGCCTAAAGAAGTTTTCACTTCAAAAACACAGTCGAATTGAGAAACTCCTCTTTTTGGAAGTCGATTAAAAATACATTTACATTTTAAAAGACGCACCTAGATCAGCTACCCATAAACACATGCCTAAGTGCAGACATCCTATCCATTCATTTATGCCCTACTTCCTATCCACCCATCAATTCTACCATTCGGCGCTTCTCATCGCCGGCACCATGCTTTTATGGTGTCTGTTATATCCATCGAGCAGCGAGCATTGGAATCAGTCGTCACGGCCATTATCCCTTCATGGTGTTTTGTTTTCATCATGGGCGGCAGCTGTCTTCGTATTTATAACTTGGGATATTAAAATAGGACTAGGAAGTAACGGAGAGATTGATATTTAGTGGTTCGTGAGATTTGGGAAGTCGGTTTGGATCTTTGAAGACTTTGGATTAATAAAGATTTGGGCCATGATGAGTCTATTAAAATTCTTTGGTGGAGAATGTTTGACGAAATTGTTTCGTTATATCTAAATATTGGTTTGTTTGTGAAAAAGCTGTGGCACTCCGGGAGTGCCGACAGAAGTGTATTAACTTGAACAAGATCGCTTTGGTGGAAGAAAAATACTTGTATAGAACATTGGTCCGTAACCTTATCTAAATAAAGAGCACAATCGCGTTTACAAAAAAAAAATACTTCCTAAACCTTTAAAGTAAAAATACTTGCATAGAACATTGATCCGTAACATAACATAAATAAAGAACACAATCGCGTTTACAAAAATGAGGTGTCGGTAACGGTGTCGCGAGTTCAATTGTTTTTTCCCAACGCGCCTAAAGAAGTTTTCACTTCAAAACACTTGTGCAAGATTGCTAAAGCTTTTGAATAGTATCTAGTGTAGGTACTTACACCTAATATGTAACTTAATTAATTTGTACATATGTCACACTAGCTAGTAAGTTATTTTCGGTGGTTACATAATTTATCTCATGTGAATACCCTCATTTCGAAGCTTTTCGTTTCCGAAACATTCTGGAAATACGATGGTAAACGGTAAACAAGCGGGAATTTCTTAAGCCGTGGGTTAGAGAGATTTGTACATGTACAAACTATAGTATGTTGTCTACTGATAATATCAGATTCGAGGCGTGGAAGTGCGTAGGAGTCACTAGAATGTTCCGACAGTTTATAATTTATGACCATAATATTAAAATTATAAATATTATAATAAGTATATTATGGAGTCTAAAGAAACTCATATATAATATCTGTATGAATATTTATGTAAGTAACCTACTGCCTTAAGTACAATGTTGCGTGATGGATTGAGGAGTAGAGGGAAACCCAAGAAAAGACGGATGGATGGGTTGTGAGAGGGATGAAAGGGAAAGTAAAACATTTTGCATTGACCCCTTGTTACATGGGGGTAACAGAAGATGAAGAATTGACATATTGCAAACTCATATTAAAAGTACACTTTGTAAACAAGCATATTACAAATTAGAGGATTATATCCAAGATAAGAGTGATTGGAAACATGCTGGTCCTGTTCCATAGGAAAATTTTGAATCAAGATAAAATCAAACTGGTTGCTAATTTCATTGTAAAATTTATTATTTTGTGTTTTATGACATTGATTTTACATTCTGTGATTGATTACTTCCTCACACACTGACTTATTAATTACAAAATTTTAGGAAAATCGTCTACTTTTACAATGTTTGTAAATATGTGAGAACCATGTTATCTATCACATATTAAATTATCTGTCGTTGCTTAATTTTTAATTCTTTTTAACTATTGTGGTATAGTAATTTTATTGTAGGTGCATCGTCTTCACATATAATTATTTAACTAATGTACGTACCTATACAAACAATTGTGAAACATTTTAACAGAGTAACGGTGGAGAGAAACTCCAAGAAATGCCCATTCTTCTCCATACGAAAACTACCTTTTGGAAGGGGCGACTAGAATCAATTTTATTATTTTGTAAATTTTGACGTTCAGAAGTGCCATATTGACTTTGACTTTGCGACTTATCATATCACACTAGAATCTTCTGCACATCTGTTCTACTTTTTCTGAATAATGCTGAGATGAAAGTTTTTCCGTTCTTAGCAAATTCTCCAAACATACATACATAAAGACAAACGCACTGGATTAGGTATTGCTACTTATTCTTTATATTAATTACCTATTTGCCGCTTGCGCATGACCGCAAACTATTACGTAAAATTACGTTTAGCATCATAATGTCTTTATATGTGTTGGTAGACGGTCGTTACTCATAAAATGAATTGCTGTGAGTTCATACAGATTTGACACAAAATTCGATTTTATTAATGTAGGTAACATTCGATTGTGTATTACATACATTGATATTTAATTTGACAACTATAAATAACTTTCAAATTGTCCTTATTTGTTGGAGAAACAACAGTTAGAGAGTACTTTTTTTCCTTTTTTAACCGACTTCCAAAAAGGAAGAGGTTATATGTTCGTCGCGTATGTTTGTTTTTTTTTTTATGTATGTCCACCGATTTCTCCGTCAATTGTGGACCGATTTTGAAAATTATTTTTTTGTTTGGAAGGGTATGCTCTCGAGGTGGTCCTATATAAATTTTATTAACTTTGCTTCGATAGTTTTTGAGTTAGCTTCAATAATACGTACTTTTCCCACTTTAGTATGTGGATGATATGATAAG
Organism: Agrochola lychnidis; assembly: GCA_963680765.1. NCBI lineage: Eukaryota > Metazoa > Arthropoda > Insecta > Lepidoptera > Noctuidae > Agrochola > Agrochola lychnidis. Next base: position 20,457,667 of record OY796865.1, on the reverse strand, counting down.
TTCCTGTCACTGTTATTTACATAGCAGGTAGTGGTTTTCGAATTTGTGTGGGGTAGGTACCACAACTAAAAAGTGAAAAATAAAAACTTTTTACAAAGAAAAAACAATTCCAAAAAACACTACAAAGTGAAAAATAACTTTAATTTCGGAAGTCGGTGACAAAAAACGAAAATTCAAAACCAGAGACCGACTTCCGAAATTAAAGTAATTTTTCACTTTGTAGTGTTTTTTGGAAGTCGGTTGTTTTTTTTTTTGTAAAAAGTTTTTAATCCAAAAAGTGCTTCTATTTCGATAACAATTTCAGAATATAAGTTGGTACTATTATAAAAATATTCCGAATTCAATAAGATAAATTATTTGTCATGATTTAAAATGAGTAGGCATATTTTTTCCCATTTCATCACGTTTCACATCATGAGATATTCTCAAATAAAGCAAAAAGCTCTGACATTCGATACCTATAATTTACCTTGACAATGGAACCTTTCATGGTGTTCGTGAGTTTACTTCGATGTGCCAATTATGTTTCGGTCGCCATTACAACACGGCGACAGCGTAGCGAATTTATGTCGCATGTTCCATGTAAAAACATTTCATAAATGGAAAAAATATGGTAGATAATGGTGCCGATTCCCTTGTTCACAAACTGAACTAAATTTAAGTTCAGTGCATCTTTTTCTTTCTATTTCATTAAGAAAAGGACAGAAGATAAATTTTAGTTTAGTCCTGTCAAATTAATCAGCGCTTGACGTAAATTGACGTAATTTTAGTCGGCAAGTTTTTAATCACGTCTTAACTTGTATGGAGAGTGACAGGCGCTGATTAATTTGACAGGACTAAACTAAAATATATCTTCTGTCCTTTTCTTAATGAAATAGAAAGAAAAAGATGCACTGAACTTAAATTTAGTTTAGTTTGTGAACAAGGGAATCGGCACCATTGTTAACTTGAATCATTATAAACTACTTTAGAAGCAACTCTATAAAAGCTTTCATTAATTCTTCATTGCTGTTTACATTTAAATGGCTACGAAACAGTAATTTCTAATTATCTATTTAGATCGAAGTAAACAGCTTTTTCGGATAGCAATTTAGAATTCATCGTCAAAGTAACCTTCCTGACCAAGGAAAAGATCTAGCAAGGTCTAGCGAATCGGTCACAGCTTCACAATCCGGTCCTACTTGTACACAAACAGTGTTGTGAACTTCAGTTGGAAAGCATTTTTATAATTTCCTTGAACTTCTTCAACCATTAAGACGCAGATATATGACAGTGACCTTGAATGGTTAGCTTGCGTGTTCTGTACTGAGCTCACGCAACGCGTCGTACGTCCAGCCAGTAATAGGACTCGCCCATCAAGGAGCGCTGTCCCAAATTATACGCATTTTTAATTTATTACACGTAAAACAAAATGTATTTTAATAAAGCAAGTATGCTAAAAGATTAATAATTTAATTATCTTTAAAATGGTGAAGTTTCCAGAAAAATACGCTCGATAGATTTTGCGTCATTCTCAGTTTTTTATCCGCGTTAGACATAACTTTACAAATTAATTTCACTATGTAATATAAACATAATCAAAAATATGCCTATATTAAAATATTAGGAAAATGCTCTAATTTAACATATATTTTTTCTAAATATATGTTAAATTAGAGAACACTAACACTACTCGTTTAGACGTCATCTTCAGTATAAAATCATTAAAAGTCGGTTATCGTCCCCTTAACTATCAAATTCACGCTCATATAATAGCAATCGCTGTGAAGTTTCCCTTTCCGTAAGCTTACAACGATTTTCCACCATATCCTTGGTTGGAGCTGCGTGCGATGCGAAACGCGTCCCTATTGTGTGCCATATAAGTTGAAATTGGGTTAACAGCGCCACCCATGGGTTTCACGCAGCGCTGCATCCACATTAGTGCAACAACATCGCTTGATGATACGCCGATAGTACAGTAGTGATACTGGAAGCGACTTGTTGATAAAATAAAATGAATGTACGCGTGTTTCGTTAGACGTGTATACTAGCATTACATTTGTTGTTGTAGACTACTTCTTTAATTCTTAGTTTTTTTAGAAAATACGTTTTTGATTTAATTTTCGGATTGCTTCAATTCAACATTATTCATTCCCTCCTGACAATAGTGCCATCAATCGGACTATTGTTAACATATGAGGTGTCGTTAGATTCGTCTTAACTGTGGAAGTGACATAGGCTATATCACGGAATAGATAAATTCCGTGGGCTATATAATATATATTGCATCTGCAAATGCAAAAAATTGAGGGGAAACATTTAAAAAAATAAATTACTACAATACCAATTGATAACAAATCAAATAAAAGCTAGTAATGAGTTAATTCCAAATATATAGGTATATAATTAAAACCAAAAAGCTTAAAAAAACAAAAAACCCGACTGCAAAAACAAATAACTGAAAAGACAAGAACAAGCACTGAACTTTGTTTTTTGTAAAGTATTGCAATCGGGTTTTTTGTTTTTTTTTTTTAAATTTAAAAGTAAATTTTTAACTTGTGTCTCATCCAGTGATAGCTATGAAATATTATTTATGAAGAATATTATCATTATAACGATGCCGACGGTGTGTCGACATCACGGCCACACCTTATGGGGTATCTGGGCTATGGACGGTGAAGTGTGAAAATTTTATTGATTCCATAATTGATGTTGGCCTATAATATATCTTTATGTGATCGAAAATCGATGTAGGGCTATGTTAATTTGATCGAGAACGAGTTTCTGATCAGTATGGTAGTTGAAAGTTGAAACTAAATTGTTTGGACGTAGTTCCTTAGTTCACCTATCCTATGAATGTGTCAAAAGTTGGTTTAAAGTGGAAACTTATGTTAAAACAATAGTAGATTGTTACACAAGGGTCGAAAGGAATTGATAACTTTCATCCGTGTTAAATAAACACTCTACTTTTCATTTCGAATTTAAGGAAAGTAAAAAAAAAAATAGTTTTTCTAAAATATTTATTGATAATATTATCATGAGTATTCTAGTATCTATTAGTCTTTTTTAAATTTTAAATATGGAACACACCCCGTCATCGCCGCAGGTCGTCCCGCTTATAGGTATTTTTTAACCGACTTCCAAAAAGGAGGAGGTTATATGTTCGTCGCGTATGTTTGTTTTTTTTTTTTTTTTTTTATGTATGTCCACCGATTTCTTCTTCAATTGTGGACCGATTTTTAAAATTATTTTTTTGTTTGAAAGGGTGTGCTCTCGAATTGGTCCCATATAAATTTTATTAACTTTGCTTTGATAGTTTTTGAGTTAGCTACAAAATACGTTTTTTTTTCCCACTTGCTATGTAGATGATATGATAAGTTTCTGTCACTGGTAGCAGGTAGTGGTATTCGAATGTGTGTGGGGTAGGTACCACAACTAAAAAGTGAAAAATAAAAACTTTTTACAAAAAAAAAACAACCGACCTCCAAAAAAAACACTACAAAGTGAAAAATAACTTTAATTTCGGAAGTCGGTGGCAAAAAACGAAAATACAAAACACAAGACACCGACTTCCGAAATTAAAGTTATTTTTCACTTTGTAGTGTTTTTTTTGTTTAATTCACGCTGGCTGTTTATACACTAACAAGACTACAGATTTTTTTTTAAATCGACATAGTAAAATTTTTCATACCCGACTACAAAGTTCTATTTTTTAAAATTCAAACCCGCTCTAGAGAGGGAAGCAATTACTATGAGTCTTTCCCGCCCAAGGATGGAGAAATGAAAAACATTTTGCGCTGTGGATCTTTAGCGCTTTTGGCACTTAAATCAGTTCAGCGCAGTTTTCTGAAAAATGCAATCTGAGCTCAAAAAATCAAATCAGCTTGCCTGATGCAGAGTGAGATTTTCCAATAAAAAAGTAACAAAATGTTTTTTACAATACATGCGTCTGATAGAAATTGTGATTTTATTTCCGAACCGATTCAGTTAAGTGCATTATCTATACAAGATGCTGATTGAAGCATTCGATTAGGTGTTTGATGTAGATCGAGAGATTCCTGAAGAGAAAGTCAATCGATAATCGTGATCGAATCGGTAGTTCGATTTGTGTAGATAACATTTTACTTTCGAGCAACTAAGGAATTAGGAAGTCTGGCAATCGTCCAAACATTCGAAGTTGGGAATTTGATGGAATTACTTTTGGTGTTGTTAACAGGGCTTAAAATAGTGCAGTTTGATGTTTTGGATTCTGGATTAGACCATTATCAAACTATTTTTGGTTTGGACCGAATTGGAATACTTTTGTTGTAGAAAAATACAAACCAACATTTCATCAAACGAACTCGTGGTTCTACTTCTAATTTAACGAACTTTCGGTACTCACACCTACTATATTTTTTGTCATAATTACTTACATTTAAAGGTGCTCGCTCACCGGGAGCTCATTCGCCTGTAATGTAACGAGTGGTGCGCATTATGTTACAAGTTGTATCAAAATATAAGACATTGCGCGCTGTATGTTTGGTTCTCCTCCCTCACTGATGTAATGCTCGAATTGTAAAGTCAAAGTCAAATCATTTATTTCAAATAGGCCCATGTATGGCACTTTTGAACGTCAAAATTTTCATTTCATAATTTATTTCAAATTTTTTTTCATGTAAATAAAAGGTAAAGTAGTTTTCGTATGGAGAAGAATGGGCAAGAAACTCCACCTTTACTCTTTTAAAATGTTTTACAATTGTTTGTATAGGTACACACGGCCACACATCAAGCTATACATTTCCAGTATAACCTGACCTCGCATTGTACGGAAATCCTATACAATGCGAGATCAGCATAAACTGGAAACTTATAGCTTGATGTGTAGCCATGTGTACGTACATTAGTTAAATAATTATATGTGAAGACGATGCACTTAGAATAAAATTACCATACCACAATAGGTAAAAAGAATGAAAAATTAAGCATTGTAGGGTGCGCACTGTAAAGTTCAGTTCGTCTCACTCACTGATGAATGCTCGACTCTGTAACGTTACATTATATGCGAATGCTCCCGGTGAGGGAGCACCTTAAGGCGAAAGCGCCAGGGTAGCCCGTGAAATTAAAATCTTCTAAAATTAGGATTAGGTTGTATGTTGATTAAAATATGATTCGCGATCGTAACAAACAAGTATGTAATTACATAGGTCAACAGTGGTTTTGGTGCCAAGAAGCTGTAATATTTTTTTAATTTAGGGCCATATACTGATTACATTTATAGCAAAAATATTTATTTCTTACGTCTAGTTTTCTAAATTTTTAACTGAATAGAAAAATATATATTTACACCAAAATCAAACATTTATTAAATTACTAGCTGCGCCCCGCGGTTTCACCCGCATAAGTCTCGATCCCGTGGGAAAAAAAAAAGTATCCAATGTTCTTTTCCAGGGCATCATCTATATATGTGCCAAATTTCATCCAAATCCGTTCAGCCGTTTTAGCGTGAAGGCGTAACAAACAAACTTACTTTCGCATTAATAATATTAAGGATTATGTACATAAAAACTTTCTTTTACGCGATTTTCGCGAATGAGGTGTAGCAGGACAATCACGTTGCATCCCCCAGCAGTAATCAGCCATCATATGCTGATCCCATCGGCCTTGCTACCTCTCCTCCATAGTTTTTAGGTCCTGGTGAAAGCGTTCCCCTTGTTCTTCGCTATACGAACCTAGATTTTCTAGAAACTGATCAAGGTGACTGTGGAGATAATGCACTTTGATTGACATGTTACATCCTAAGTTTTTGAAATTCTCCAGCATGTTATTTACAATTTCGGAGTAGTTACTTGACTTGTGATTTCCCAGAAAGTTTTTAGTAACTTCAACAAACGAATTCCACGCAAGTTGTTCCAAACTGGTCATTAAACTTGAGAAATTAGTATCTTTTATCAATATGCTTATCTGTGGGCCATCAAAAACACCCGCTTTTATCTTTTCTATGCTTAGACTAGGCAATGTTCTCTCCATTGCATAGGCACCCCAAACCTCATACGGCTTCTTCTACCACTTACCCACTGTCTCAAGTGTTCATAGTACGTTTTGCAAACATTTTGAGGTATCCCCGGCTTTTTTCGTCTACAATTTGCGACTTGAAGTACGAAAAATATGCACTTTTTATAAAATCTGTTATAGGTTTCCTGAACTTTTTGATTATATATTCCTCACAAATATAACAAAACACATTCGGATCGTTTAGACAACTTCTTCGCGATGAAGACATGATATCAAAATCGATTTATTAATAGAAAGGTACTAATAAGACTTAAAACCGTGTTCCCGAAAGTACTAATTAGAGCAAATTTAAAAAACAGAGGGTAGACACAAAACTATACGTAGGAAAAAAAGATAAAAAATATTTTTAGTGTTTCCAATGCACACTTAACACAAAACTACTAACAAGATCTCGGCACCAAAAAAACTCTTTCCTTTGTTGACCTGTGTTATTTACAGAATAATAATCATTGTGTCACCCAATGTAAAATTTCTATATTAATGTCTGTAATTTTTATGGTGTACATAATAAAGAATATTCTATCTTCTATCTATCTATCTATAATAACTCTCTATCTTCAAATAATAAATAATCTTCAATTGAATGACTGTTTCATGAAATTATGACATTTGAAGCCAATTCTAACTTACAGAGTTTTATTGATGATTCTAATTCTGTAAATACATCTATTTACGACCTCGAATCATATTTTGATCAACATACAACCTTACTCTGACCTGCAAATTGCAAAAACTTAAGAAAATTTGATTTTCAAGGGCACCTCGACACACCTTGTAGCAGAGAAATTAGATATATTTGCTTGTACACGGAGTGAATTCACAAGGATAACATTGTAATAAGTTTTAGAAAATAATTTGTTATTATTAAGTTTGCTTCACTATTGCATTGGGTTTTGCTTGTAAACATAGTTGTAAATGATTATATAAATAAATAAATAAATTCACAGAGTACCTTAGCGCATCCCCCTTAAGAGTCCTATCAATTTTTTTTTACGGAAGTTCATGATTTTTGACGTTGTAATTTTTAGTAACAGTAAGACATTTTAATTATTTGATTATAATATCGATAGTGCCATACTCTTTCTTGTAGGTTTCAGTTACAAAGTTTAATAAAATTGCTAACTAAACAATATATTGGATAAAAATATTTTATATTTTACACATATACATATTTTTACTAAAACAAACAAACTCAAAAAATAGCGGAGGCAACACGCAACGAACAGCCAATCATAGCAAACAATTAGATGTATGCCTCCGTAACGCGGAAGTAAGGATGCTGTAACTGTTATAAATACGTCAATAATGATTTAGGTAAGTGGTGCATGGAATAGCGGCTCGATGACGTCATGCACTAACCGGACATAGCCTGCCTGCACTGCATCGCAAAGCGAACTGGTGGTGGAGTGCGTAATAGTGGGCCTCGATTGCTTGGATATAGGAAAATGTATTTTTAACTCCTCTTGCTCAAAAAGTCTGTCATTGTAGCGTACCAGAGCGGGGAAAAAATAGCATATCTTGCTCTAGGGGATAAAGTAATTTTTGTCTGTAACCAACGAGCCTACAAAAATGAAAAAGTCTTTATTATTATGTAAAACTAGCTTTTTACTACCGTATACCGGGATAAAAGTTTCCTTAAAAATTCAGATTGTTTAAATTGTATATTTTTTTAAATAAAATAAACTATTTAATATTGTATTTGATTATTTTATTTTCTCGCAATCGTAGTGAAAAGTAGAGTGGCGCTATAACCCATTATAACTCGGTTTCTATTTACTCCCTCGCTACAGCTCTGGAGTAAAACTACCTCGATAGAATGGGTTATTTTAGCCCCTCGTACTTATAACAATCTACTATTGTGGCATGCATGTCACATTATACTTTTACTGGTAGGGTGAACAAAGCCCCTGTAATGCGCTGCGGGGTAATTGCGTAACACACATTAGCAATGGTTTTAATTTTGACAGTTCAACAACATTCATTGCGTTATTTACCTTGTTGAGCAGACAAATTTTTCGAAGTTATGAAGCAATGGATTAGCAATATCCTTCAGAATCATTCAGATTGTGATTGAAAGTATGTTACGCAGTTAGGGTGCTGGTATTATTTATTGTGTTTCCAAATATCATAATAAAACGATGCAAAAGGGTGTTTATGTCTCTTCAGTGCAGAGAAGTCAAAATTAGTAGTCACTGAATGTTGAAATTATGTCCATGTGTTTTCTTGTTTAGTCTACAGTTCTACAGATATGTGTGCGAAAATATTATCTTTTTTTGCTAATGTTCTTTCACGCTTTGAATTTGTTCTTCATCGATTTCTTTATGGTCCTTGACTCCGGAAAAACCAGTCCCAGTCCCATTCCGTTCCGAAAATGACAACCAATTTTGCTAAGATTACCAAAACGAAAGTTACAACCACAGATTTCGACTAAGACGAAGAAACTAAACATAAAGGCAAGAAAGCTGAATACAATATCCATACATAAATCACACTCCTAAATACAACAGACCACAAATCATATTGTGGAAGTAGGAACTATATTACATATCGACTGAAAAGCCCATAATTCTGCGGTTTCGTTGTGAAATATGGACTATATGGAGTTACCTAGGCTAGACGGAAACAGATCCCACAGCTACTGTACAATACGTATTGTTATCTGGTTGGGTGTAAGTAAGATAGATAGGAACGTCTGGGCGTCTGTCTACCTGTGCCGTGGTGTGGCAACGTTTGTTAAGATGGCTTTTGAAAACAATGCTCGGGGACTTGAGGTTGAAACTTTTTGCAATTAGTGTGTCTGTGAAAGTATGACTTTTTGATGCGAATTTGGGAATAGATTCATCGTGGAAAATTAAGTTGTATGAACTTTTCGAGATCCCAAAACAGGTGTGTCAAAATGATGTTTCGAAATAACCTTTGCCTCCACGGTTTCTATTTTATTTGTTTTAGACCGTGATATCTCATTGCTTCCATGAGTATTCTAAGCTACCAATTAATCATGGTGCTAACGAAACGAAATGCATCCTTCCTAAAATAAAGGTGTAACATGATCTTGAACTAAATGACTCTGGAAATTCCGTTGCGTTTAACAATAATTATGAAATTAAACAAATAATAAATTAACTCAAAGGACTATTTAGGTCAACACTAAAAGCATTTGCTGGTGACCACTAAGCGTACATGACCAATAACTTGTTAAGTAATAACTAACTTGTAACATTTTAATGAGATAAGTAAAATATAATAAGAATATATGGGGTGTAACAGGAAATAAATCTTACTAGCCATTGATTTGTGAGAAACGCAATCTTTGAGTATGGGGCGTGGAAGGTCAACTTGGTTCACACAGTGAGTTAGATTAAGTTAGAAGCTGACGAGTATAAAGTTTAACATAAATTTTATTAGAAAATGGACTGACGAGTAAAGTCCATTTCATTGAAGAAAAAATCTTTGTGTTGGTGGTGTGGGTAATGTTCCTCCGTCCTTGTATTTGATGTAGACTCAAATCCAAATTGACCGACCAAATTTGGTTTGGTTGATTTGGTGGTTTGGTGATTCAAATTCTGTTCCCATTTTGAACTTTCATTTCTTAACATTAATGACATGATCAATTAGGCTGGTTTCACAGCTGTCCAGGAGACCCGTGCGGGCCGCCCGTGTGAGCTCCAGGAACGGATACACACGTGAGGCACTAGAACATTGTTTCACAGCGACGCGGATTGGTCCGCCCGCTCCGAGTAGAGCCCGTACAACACTAGCAACCGTATCGTACTAACTCTCTCGTTTTAGAGCACTGCGGGTGCTACCCGTACGGGTCTCCCGTGTGCGGGCGGCCTGTGCGGGTCTTCCAGGCAGCTGTGAAACCAGCCTTAGTTTGTTGTGAGCTGATTTTTCCAACGTCAGATATATTTTATTCGTGGAAAATTATTCCTCTGCTATGGATATCTGGCGTTGGAAAAATTAGCCCCGTATCCCACGATACTAACACTGCACTTCTACGTATACATACCTATTGAATCATACCTTGAACCTATACTAATATATATTTTCCCCTGTCTGTTATATTATATCCTCTCGTGTCTCATAACTTGCACCTGGCACGCAGTAGATAACGCACAGATCAAGTGTCTTGTCAGAGTAGTCGGCTGAACCAATCAATCAGTGAGGCGAGACTGGCCCACATCCGCCAATTTGTACTTCACATTGTTTTTAATATTCTGATAACCCTCACACCTTATAATTTCCTTTTTAATGATCTTAGACTGACGGAAGTTTCACTCCGAGATAATCAATTTGGTACAGATATCATGTTACGTTTTGATGCAGTCGAAAAGGTTAATATAATCAAGGCACCAGACATAGATGAGAATGGCGAAGAAAGTAAAAATGCTGCGGAAATTGTTATGCTAATGTATCCGATGTGTTGTGGGAAAAAAGTTCTAAGATAGGATGTTAGCATATAGAACCTGTAAATGTACGTGCTTTTAGCTGGATGAGTATTAAACAGCTCACCGTTTAGCTAAATGGATTCTTGCACAAGCTCCCACAAGACTTTCTGCCCAATGCGGGGAACGTAAACGCTGGAAGCAAGTTCAAAATATATGCAAAGCTGGTTTCTACATTTTCTTTACATGTATTTACGATACCAGACGAAATCGATTTTGATAACTTTGAAGCAGACGATAATGCTGTGACATTGTGAGATGACAATAATAAAACGTAACTATTGAAATAAGTTTTACAATGGTTCGTTTCTTAGGCGTTGAACGAATCGAAATTCTAAAAGCCAAAATTAAGTGAGTTTGTGAAAGTCAATCTATTAAAAAGTCGTAAGAATGGATTTAGATTAATCATTCCTTTGATTACTTCTTATAATACTTCTACCTTATTATGTGTATGCTATATACATACGAGGGTCATTCAATAAATACTTAGCCTACAAAAAGTAAACGAAAATTTTGGAAAAGTGGCAATTTATTTTTCAACATAGTCTCCTTTTAGTTCGATACACTTAGCCCAGCGATGCTCCAACTTTTTTAACCCGTCCGAAAAGTAGTTTTTGTCAAACTCTGCAAAATAGGCCTCCGTGGCGGCGATGACCTCCTCATTCGATCCATATCTATTCCCGGCGAGTGATTTTTTCAGATTAGGAAACAGAAAGAAGTCACAAGGGGCCAAATCTGGAGAATACGGTGGATGGGGCAGCAATTCGTAGCGTAATTCGACCAATTTGGCCATGGCAACGGCAAATAAAAAAAAAAAAAAAAAAACAAAAAAAAAAAAAAAAAAAAAAAAAAAAAAACAAATAAATACAAACAAAACAAACAAAACAAATAAAATACAAATAAATACAATACAAATAAATTTATTTTCTTTCTTTCTTTCTTTCTTTTCTAGACGTGTAAACCGGTGCGTTGTCGTGGTGAAACAGCACTTTTTTCTTCGCCAGATGGGGTCGTTTTTTCTTTAATTCGGCGTCGAATCGGCCCAATAAATCGGCATAGTAAAGCCCTGTAATTGTTTTACCCTTCTCGAGGTAATCGATGTAGATCACACCTTGTGAATCCCAGAAAACGGTGGCCATAACTTTTCCGGCCGATTTTACAGTTTTCGCCTTCTTTGGAGCACGTTCCCCGGTCTGGATCCATTGTTTTGATTGCTCCTTGGTCTCTGGTGTGTACCAGTGGATCCAGGTTTCATCGACGGTCACAAAACGACGCAAAAACTCCGCTGGATTCCGCTTAAACAGCGCCAAACACGTCTCCGATGTGGTCTCACGGTTGCGCTTGTTTTCTGGTGTGAGTAAACGCGGCACCCATCGCGCCGACAGCTTTCTCATGCCGAGTTCCTCGTGAAGAATATGATGCACTGTTCCTTCTGAAATGCCTACAGTCTCAGCTAGCTCCCGAACCTTCAATCGGCGATCTGCCAATACGAGATCATGGATTTTTTTAATGTTTTCCTCCGTAGCAGCTGTTTTCGGTGCACCTGGACGTGGTTCATCATAAACCGACGTACGGCCACGTGCAAACTCGTTGAACCAATTCTTGACGGTGGCCATCGATGGAGAAGAGTCACCGTACACAGCATCCAAGCGCTCTTTGATTTCGATGCGCGTTTTCCCTTCCAAAAATAGGAATCGAATCACCGAACGATATTGCTCTTTTTCCATTTTTGTAAAACCGATCGACACGTTCGCTTCCATAAGTTGTCAAATTAAAACAAATGAAGGGATTGGAATGAAAATTTGAAAAAAGAATTAAAAAAGAATGTGCTACACTGTGGTAATACTCTTTTGAAAGTACAGCGCCCTCTGGCGATGAGGCTAGGTACTTATTGAATGCACCTCGTATCTATCTATGCAAAGAAATGTTACTTTAATTTATGATTGAAATATCATTGAATTTGTCACACGATTCATCCATAATTTTTCTCAAGTAACTAAGCTCATAACAATATTAAATTATTCCACGTTAGAACGTGGAATAATTTAATGTCTTTACGGAGCGGTTTTTAATGACAACGCCTAAGAAGTTTAGGGTCATGGTTAAAATTCCCATCAAAGATATTATAATCCATTATGATTTGTAACTTCTCTTTCAAATTCAAGTTTGTTTGAAAAGAGGTTTTCTAATGATTTCTAATATTCACTGAAAAAAAAACAAATACAATTTTTAAGCAAACTACTATATAATGTTTGTAGGTGAATTGAACGTATTTCTACCGTCTGAATCTTCTTGATCAGTAGCATCAAAAACATCTGTGATTTTGTCTCTATTGATAATTTATCATTATGTAGTATACCCTTGATAGCTGTTATCACATCATATTATGTTATGTCCCGGTATCGTCCATTATCTTGATTGAAAGTCTCTCTCCGGCTCTTTATCTCCTTTGTTTGGTATACCTAACGTTATTTAAAAAGGTGACGTCAGTATCTAATGAGAACTGATGTTTTGTTTTCCGTTATGTCATCACGTTTTTCAATTATGAAAGGGAAAAATATTATTAGAGAATTATTCTATTGAATTAGTTTTTCTTTACCAAAACTGAGGCAAGATGAGTAAGTCATAATGATACGCTTTGCTATATCATCAGAAATGACTGTATCTATATATACAGTTCTGAGACCATTGACATGCGTATCAGGTAACAGTACAGGCCTACAATTTCATAAGTGACCGATTTTTTCTCTTTTTGTTACAGGTGAGTACTCCCGACTTCTGCATTCAAACGGCATCCGCAAATAAAAATAGACGGTTTACGATTGAAGACGAGTACGGCACGGTAAGTAATGATAGTTGTTTTCTACAACTATTTTCTCTGACGTGCCGTGACATCGCTACCTACTTCGGTTCAGCGGCTGCGATTTCGATCCGCGCCGGTCGATCGCGGGTGCGTGCGCGCAGTCACCTGCCGCGTGCACTAACCGCAACACGTCGCGACCGCGAGATGCCGCCAATCGCGCCTAAACGATCTATTCTGTTAATTTTTTGAATTGACGATTTTAGGCGCCAAATGTTTTGATTTTTATTGGTGGACAGTGCTTTCTGTGTTTTTTGTGCGCGAGTTATTTTCCTTTGAGGCCCTTTGGACATGGTTTAACTTTTTGTTGTTGTATGGTAAAGTTGTTTTTGATATTCACGCAATTCTGTTGCAGAAACAAAACTGCTTTTACGGATTATTCTGTTTGTTTTGTTTATATTTAAAAAATATTACCTTCAGGGTTAAAAGTTTTATGCTTTTGGAAAGTAAAATTAACAAAAAGCGATATAATTACAGTGTGTTTTGTTTCATACCAACTGTATTGTTTTATAGTAGGTCAATGAACCATCATTACTATAATTATAAAAAAATTGTAAAATAAGAACAAGATTTGAATCTTGATGAGAAAATATTTTTCAAACTACCGTAAATGACAAAAAAAAGTTTTTTTTTTATTCGAACATTGTTTTGTAAATACAATCTTGTTCAATTATTACTATTAAAATGTTAGATGCAGAAACAGAATTTGCAAGTACCTTCATTTGCATAATTATGCAAATATTCATTATGCAAACATTCGGGAAGACAATTCTCATGATTGTTATGATAAATATTAGTCGTGTGTTCCATCGATTAGTTCCAATTAGTCTCGTCATTGTTTTCCTAAGGCAAAGCATTTTTCTTTGTGATTTTAAATTCCTTATTTGTTTTATTAATGAAATAGGAAATATTAGAACGTGTTCAATACGTGATTCTGATTAGACTATGAATGTATAAATTACTGAGGCTTATGGTTTTTACATAAATAACCCGCATTTTAGAATAGTTTTTTAAAGTAAAAAAAATTCACGGATCACTTAACTGTACAAAGTAAAAACTAGGATTATGTGGGTACTTTACTATAAATTAGTTTCGAAAATCGAATGCAATAAAAGTCACCTTGATACCGATACCGTTTCGCCGAAAAATACCGAGCATACCATCATTGTCAGTCGTAGACTCGTAATACAATTGAAAAGGCCCATTCACCCCAACCTTTTGGCAAAGGCATGCGCTTGCGCCACACTGTGCAGCAACGCATGCAAGCGGGGTAATTTTACACGACTCCTCACTTAAATGACCCACTGTCTCTATTTGTCAGTTTACTTTAGTACTATTGGCCCTTTTTGTGACGTCTCATTGTGAAATCTATCTCGAATGTTTTGATAATGTATGGGTAATCTTGAGATCCTTACGTCGATTTGAAGTTATCAGTGACATGTGAAGTTGTCAGCATTATGAAGCGTGGGATGTAATATTTTGTTTGTATGTTTATTTTCCTTACAAATATTTTCAATTTCATTTTCATATAAATTATATTTACAGTTGAATTTAAATAAGATTATTTTTAAGTGACATAATCGTCTGATATTTGATAAATCATTATTTCAAAGAAAATCGTGATAAAGGAAAAGTTTCAAGTCTTGTTTTAATTATGGCTACTGTCTACTTAGAAATAAACAATGTTTTATTTCTAATCGTGAGTTTAAAGTGACAATGGTGCCGATTCCCTTGTTCACAAACTAAACTAAATTTAAGTTCAGTGCATCTTTTTCTTTCTATTTCATTAAAAAAAGGACAGAAGATAAATTTTAGTTTAGTCCTGTCAAATTAATCAGCGCTTGACGTAAATTGACGTAATTTTAGTCGGCAAGTTTTTAATCACGTCTAAACTTGTATGGAGAGTGACAGGCGCTGATTAATTTGACAGGACTAAACTAAAATTTATCTTCTGTCCTTTTCTTAATGAAATAGAAAGAAAAAGATGCACTGAACTTAAATTTAGTTTAGTTCGTGAACAAGGGAATCGGCACCATTAGACGAGAATCTGCTTGTTTTCTTTAAAACAAAATAAATCCGCTGTTAATATTATAAGGTGTACCTAATTGAAATAACTGAAACCTCTTAAGAGAGATTATTCTGAAAGTTGGCAACGTCGCAAATAGATGTCAAATATTTACCTGTTTTGATTAATTTGGCAATATTACTGTATGGAAGTATGAAATGTGGCTAACTAGCGAACTAGAAGATTAAAAATGAATTGCAATTATATGAGCTCAAATTTGATGTTGTTCGTTTAGGTGTAAAAAAGGCATTTGGAAAGTTTCAAAATCCTTTTTTACATCTTGAACTAAATATTCGGTGTTACGATATTAATTATTGCATTTCATAATCAATGTTTTCGTTCGCTAGTTAGCCACATTTCGATACAGTAATATTGCTAAATTAATCAAAACAGGTAAATATTTGACATCTATTTGCGACGTTGCCAACTTTTAGGATATAAATCCTCTTAAGGGGTAATTGTACCCACTCATTCTTATTAACAACTTTTGCTGTGGGACCAACACTGAAATCGCGAAAAATAATACTTTTGCTCCATACATTAAACAAATGCAAATTATCTTTGTTAGTGTTCTTAAAACCTACGTTAATTATTGATAATTTGATATGAAATTAGTTGTCCTAATAGTAATTGTAAGAACTCATACTCACAGATTCAGGTTTATCCTAGTACACGCATCATACTTTTCCTGCCGGGGTTGTGAAGAAATCCGAAAGGGAGATCGTGGCCCCGGCAACATGGCAACTGAAGGAACACGGGTGGGTTTTAGTCAGTAACGAATCTGACACGCCCTCCCGCTCCACTCAGAGCTAGAGCAGCTATTTGATAATTTCCCACCCAAAAAAAAGGCATCATACTTTATAATAGGTACCCACATTATTTCTAGAATTTATACTGATTTTATCCATTTTTATTTTTGTAAATTTTTTTTTTATTTTTTTTCGTATAACTCGACAAAATGTAGGGAACAGTAGATTTTTTCTCGCGTTTTGGGGTTTGGTCCTATAGTAAAAAAAAATCATAATCATGAGCACCGTACCCGTTTTCGGGTTTTCGTTTATTTTGTATATTTTAGATCTTTTTGCTTACAAGGCTTTTCTTTTGGTTATTCCTATTTCTGAAAATATTATTTTTTAGTTAACAATAAAAAATATTGCAGGATGATAAATAAACTATTAAATTAAATTTATATCTAGCGGTTTTGTAGTAATCAAAATAATTTGTCTGACTTAAAAATGGCGCAATTGTTTCATGAAAACCCAGTGTTGGTATTCAATTTGGACATGCCTGTGGTTATTTTTCGTCATGCGGCAACGTTGTGGATTCCAATTATCGATAACTTAAAAATAATGATCACTGGGTTTTGACAAAGAGTGTGACAACATCCAATTTCATCCAATGCACAAAATATTACAAAAAAAAAATGTTGCAATTTTCGTTAAAATCCGTCTATTTATGAAATGCATTAAGCGTGACATATAAATTTTCGTCGGGTCATTAACTTGATCGATTTTATTATTATCATTGAGTATCACGCGTATCACGATACTAAATTAAGTATCATGTAACGTAACTTAATAGTAATTTTAAATTCATCATCTATTAATCTTTTGAGACCCACGATATTAATTCCCGGTTACATTACCAAAACTAGTGCAGTTATAAATATTAGCGTTACTAAATTAAACTTAGTGCCTAGTGCGTTTGATTTAGACCAGAGGTTCCCAAACCTTTTTTCTCATAGACCACTTTCAAAATTTTCCTGGTTTCGGTGTACCCCTGCTGCTACATATCTACCATATTCCCAAAACTCGTTAAAAAAAGGAAGATAAAATCTAACGATGGAAATTGAAATTTTTTTTCACACCTACGTAGACCCCCGTCGTGTCTCCCGTGGCCCCTGGAGGTCCACCTGGACCGCTTTAGGAATCACTGAGTTAGACCATTGACATGTTAATTGTTGTAAATATAATCAGTATTGGTCGAATTGTCTGCTGCAATGGTAATTAACTTGAAATTACGCAATATTTACATTACGCCAGCTTGTTAAGGACAGACTATAATGAATAATTGCAGTTGCCAACTTGTTACGACCCTAGTATATTATTTTTTACTGGTAATTTAAATGTGCGAGTTTTACTTTTCGTAAAGAAAGTTGTATAGCTATCGAAATCTAATAAATTAATCGTTTGACCCGAAATCGAAACCAAGACCTTCGATTGACTAAACACCTACAAGGCGTGCAGAAACATGTATTAGTTTAGTGAAAGTGAACTACAACCAAATTCGTTTAACGTAAGTAGTGTTTGCACGCATTCACACCCACACAATTGTCGGCCACTACGTGCTGACTATAAATAGAGAACCGATATTCGGGTACCGCCATAAAAAAGGTGCGAAAAATTTCTTTGGGGCACTTTTTACGTGAATCAACATTGTATAATATCCGTTGAATATAGTATCGTATCTGTTTTAACGCTATTTGAATAAAGCAAGAAAAAGAAATAAGAATGTTTTTTTTTTTACTCAGGTTAAGGCACACAATGGTGCCGATTCCCTTGTTCACAAACTAAACTAAATTTAAGTTCAGTGCATCTTTTTCTTTCTACTTCATTAAGAAAAGGACAGAAGATAAATTTTAGTTTAGACCTGTCAAATTAATCAGCGCTTGACGTAAATTGACGTAATTTTAGTCGGAAAGTTTTTAATCACGTCTAAATTTGTATGGAGAGTGACAGGCGATGATTAATTTGACAGGACTAAACTAAAATTTATCTTCTGTCCTTTTCTTAATGAAATAGAAAGAAAAAGATGCACTGAACTCAAATTTAGTTTAGTTTGTGAACAAGGGAATCGGCACCATTATTCACAAAAAACAAAAAGAAACAGAAAAATAAAAAATTATCACTTAAAATAGTATTGTGTACTTAAAACTCAAACTGTTCGATGGTTTTTCAAAGTCATCGATTCTTGGGTTGACATAAATAAAACGTAACCTCACACTAGTTTTAATTACTTAAGGCTAAAGTGTAACTGAACAAGTTTCGATTGATAAAAGAAATGATAATGAACAACATGTCAACAACCTGCTAGACAGACATAAAGCAGAGGACGTCGATACAATTTTACGTGAAAGCGTGCCTCGTATCAACGTTATTAGATTTTCTAATGCATTGCCCAAATGGCATGAAATTGCTCAGTCGCTTATCAATCCTCACAATACTATGGTACTCTTGTTTTCTTTGGAATGTTTACAAAAAGTGAAAAAAGACCACCGTCTGGCTGTCCAACCGGTTGTGTTACCAACGTAACATCAGGAACAAAAAAAGAAACACTTCATTTCGGAATTGTGCAACATCGATTATGCGTTTTGCGTTTAATAAATGATTGCCTCTTTATTGGGGACCTGTTTTTTGACGTTGATGCATTCAAACGAGTTAAATTCGACTGTGTTTGGCGACATGTAAGATTTGTAATAAATTCTCATGAGGAAGCAGTTTCATATTGTTATTCTTATATTTCACTGTATCATGAATTTGTAGGTCAATTCCAAAGTTCAAAGTCCACAGGCATTGTTATGCAGTTCGAAAGTTAAGAGTTTTTCAAGCGATTGCTTCTGTATGCACAAGATGGCTATCAAATGATGTATAGTGCATTCTTCCTGCAATGTTCCGGTCTGCTGTTGCAAAAAATCTTTAGCGAAGGCTTCACTATTGTTTCGTTCCACGAACAGATTGACACGACAAGGTCCACGGACATCCTTTCGTTTCCAAAGCCTTCGTCGCCTTGCCCTTTCATGGAGAGACCCTGAACGCTGGTCAATTCGAATAATCTGTTGACCTTTTTCCGTTCATATAACTTGTCCCTTTGAATGTATTGTATATCAATGACAGTCGGTAATTTATACCGCTACTTGTCTTTGTTGAATAAATATGTGTTAAAGCTATTGAATAAATTTTAGAAGGCAGTCGTAAAATATTTAGAAAAGTTATTTGGACAGCCGAACCGCATTTGTTTTTCCGGTTCGTCGATTATTGACCTCCGGCCGTGCCCCACACAGCGCTCATCTTTACCTTACTCCTACTATCAATATACTATCTTTTTTTCGTGTGGTTAGTGACTAACCTGGTGTCATAGTTTTAAAGCAGCCCATGGGCCTTTGACTTGGCTTCATAGAAGAATATACTATACTAATGTTAATTTTTTTATTGTACACAAAAAGGTATTTAATTTGGAAATGTCGTAGAGATTCATTAATATTCATCGCAGTGATATAACTCACATGACAGCAGTGGTTCAGAATATATGCAAGAATCCGGTGAAATTGTTCTTTTAAAATGGCGATTTCACTGGTGTATTATTTATAATTTGCATTTAATTGTCATAGGCGTGGGTAAGCGTGGTGACTATCAAGATGCCTATGAAAGTATAATGCTAGCTAGTAATCTTTATATCAAATGAGATGATTTAAAATTTTGTGTATTGCAATATACCAGAATACTAAAAATCACTGAAAATATTTAGATACAGCACCTGCAGACCATCTATGTTGCAAATCTTCCGAATTGCATTTGCATTCTCTCGCTGGGTAATAAAATATTCTAATTGACCTATTTCATTATTTACTTAATGAATCTGCATCTAATGAGAAATTATTACTATATTTTCATACGGTTTTACTTCCATTTTATTTTGTTTGACAAGCATAGCTCCAATAGCTATAAACACGCAACCTACCAACACCATTGCGTGTTCTTAAAAACTGATCACCAATTGACACTCGATATAATTTCGATTGATCAACTGCACTACTAAATTTTGCAACGTTTGTTTCGTAAATTTCATTACAGCAAGTAATTATTCGTATCGGTTGACTTATTTGATTGTTATCAGCGTAATGCCCCGTGCCAGTACTGGCTCCGAGTTCTAGTATGTGTGATAATGCCATGTAAATTATTCCTTGTTGACCAGTGCAGCATGTCGGTAAATGTTGCGGCTAATTTGAGGTACAGCCTTTGTAGACCTATTTTCCTGAACGTTGCTTTGAATATTGCGAGTTGTTTAATGTCATTCAGAGTGAATGGTATTTTAGGTTTCCTTGTATTTAAATTAGAATTGTTTTAATGCTGATAACTTTTCATGTTGCCTGTATTATTAAGTGGTGAATTAATATCATGTTGAAAGTTGATTATTTTATTACTATCCATAGTCCTTAGACCTCAAAGTTAAGTAAACTTATTGCCCATTCCAGTGACGGTAACGATATATATGAAGATCTAGTGTGAGTTGTGAGATGTGATTGTTTTCGAGGAGTTGACAACAATAATAACAACAATGTGCAGCAAGGACCAGATAAACCATGTGCTGAGTAAGATCAATGTGGTGAGTACACTCATAGCTTTTATGGTGGTGGTGATAAAATTGAAACTTTTATAGGATGGTACTCGTTTATAGGGCTAGCTAAGAGGGTGATATGAGGAACGTAAATTTTCAAAAAATTTAACGTATCTATTAATACTGGTTGCAAATGATTAATATTGTTGCATCAGGCATTACAAGGATCAAAATGAAATTCAATAACCTACAACATCTACGCGTTGTACAGACGCCAGCACTTCAAGCTACTATAATCTATTAAATTTATTTAATAGATTTTCAACTTTATAGTTGAAGCATAAGGTTCAAAGTTGATTGGGAAAATTTGTCAGTTTCGGGTAGCTTGATGTGCTGGCGTCTGTACCTATGTGTTGTGCTTACCTAATTCATAATGTGAGCTCTTTCCTTGGGCGTTTATTATGTTAATTGGTAACATTATAAATTAAACGAATAAAGGTTATTGAATTTAATTCTTACAGCAATTACCCACTTGACTGACTTATATACCGTAACAATATTCTACAAATTAAACCAAGCTACAAGCATTTAGTAAATGAGTTTAATAAATGATTACGTCCGGCTAATCTAACGATAATAATATAAATAAAATACTAATTGGTCACAATTGCCCATTAATTACTTGTCTATACGAAGGTTGGCACCAAGGTTGGACGTGGTATATTGACTCCAATAAACCACGTAGGAACTATTTCTATGGAAATTCAGGGAAGGAAAACGCATCACAATTGACATTGGCCTATACATTTCAATGGCTTAAAATTTGTTGTAACGAAGCGTGAATAATTAACGAGCATATTGTACTGCAAGTCTGCTATGCGGCGGGAATAAAGGTGGGACCACACCTGCAGCTTGCTAGTGCAATCAAAGTGAAATGCTCCCGGTTTCTGTAAGCCAACTAAAATCAGTTTGTTGTCAAAACTCATGTTCCTTTAATGTGCTGTTGTTATTTCGATCAACGAATCGCAGCAGTTGATTGACATGAGATTGACAGCGGCAGTGTTTGGTTACTTTCTGTGGTGATTAGCCTTTTATTATTTTTGCAATTTATTTGACCACCGTAAATGTATTTGTATATATCAGTACACATTTTCCCTATCGTTTCACACTCGATTTGGGTACCAAACTACAAGGAAAACCTTTTAGGCAGTGTATATTGATTGACGTCAAATGATTTCACTTGCCTATAGTGAACCACTACCTAAGTACACATTGTCAAAGCCAAAAGTATTGAGTATTGATTTCGATCGACCTAAAATGATCAGGTATAGTAACAACTTTAGTTACTTATTACAATGCTATTGTCTTGTTAGCTTTGTCATGAGTTAACCTATGATTTATTCATCATCATCATTAGCAGCCTTGTTCCACCCTCTGCTGAGTATATTCCTCCTCCTTTTTGTGCCATGTTTCCCTAGTCTGTGCGAGTCTCATCCAGGTTTTCCCCGCGATCTTCTGTAGGTCGTCCACCCACCTGGCTATTGGTCTGACAACGCTTCTACCGTTTTTAGGGAACCATTCCGTTAGAGCTCTGCTCCACCTGCCATCACCACGTCTATAGCATGGGATGATGATAATTTATTACTATATATTATTTGATGGATTACTCGATTTCAATTTTAGTATCGATAAATAAATCGACCAATTTCTGCAAGTGTCCGTGTACCAACACCTTTACCTACTTTATTATCATATTTGTTCTGCTGTATCTATAATGTCGTTATTTGCAACAGTCATGGCATTAAGTATATTGATCTGCATTCTGTGTCCTCCTAAGGGATTGGTTGTTATGAAAATGTATGTATTTGATATACTTTGTGCATATTCAGGTTGTATTTGAGTTAGTTTATGTATGTTATGATGAATGCTTCGTTGGGTACTGAGAACGGCGACCCAACCAAGCGTGTTGAATTGAACGTTGTATCACAAAGTAAGGTTATATCCTTTCAAGATTATTTGCTGCCATAGAATATTTCAGGTTCTATGTTCAAGATTCTGAAGGGAGCAGGCGTCGAGCAGAGGTGGCCCAGTGGTATCGGCCCCGACAGCACGTGCTTTACTTTGTGTAATTTATTTCATCACCACTGCTCTCAAAACGGTGAAGGAAAACATCGTGAGGAAACCGGCATGTCCTAGAGTCAAAAATTCGAAGACATGTGATATCCATCAACCCGCACTAGGCCAGCGTGGTGGATTACGGCCTAATCTCACAGAGAGGAAGCCTGTGTCTCAGCAGTGGGAACATTATAGGCTGATTATGCTATGCTATGAAGGGACGTCTATGATACATAACTCTTTATGATCTACTGATCAAAATTATTATCATCGTCTTGTCTTTATCCCTGTTTATTTGAGGTCGGTACAGCATATTATCTTCTTCCATCATCTCTATCAGCCTTCATTTCATACATTCCTTCTCTGACTATGTTATTATTATGCTGTTAAAAACAATGTCGTATCAAATTAGCACGATCTCTAACTTCATACCCATAAAATGCAATGTTGTTAATGGTTTTCTTTCGAAGTACAATACAGATATGTTATCACTATCAGTTTTATGAGCAAAAATAATATGTATTTAGTTCACGAACACTGTAAGTTGGCTGTTTAGATCATTATTATATTTAAATACTTTTGGTTCTTAGCATAGACGTATTATACGTCTATGGTCCTTAGGTACTTATATGTTCGCAACAATCGTGCACTTATGATATTCTTTATTTTTAATGTAATGGTCCTAAGACACATGTTTCTTACAATCGTGAACTGTATTGACAGATATAGTTAATTAAACTCTTTAATTAGCCTTCGCCATTCAATCACGATCAGTATTTTGATCTTTGTTTTGTTACACACACATTTGAATCGATTAGGTGCCGCACTTAACGATCATTAACAAATTATTGATTCTAATATTTCTACGCTAGTACCGATTTAATATCGATTCTAATTCAATTCGAATTGTGTTGTAATGACG
The DNA here is from genome assembly GCA_963680765.1 of Agrochola lychnidis. Lineage (NCBI taxonomy): Eukaryota > Metazoa > Arthropoda > Insecta > Lepidoptera > Noctuidae > Agrochola > Agrochola lychnidis. Next base: position 20,433,893 of record OY796865.1, on the reverse strand, counting down.
AAGGCTAGTACTTACATTTGTATTCATGTTTTGTATGAATATGTAATAAATGAATATGTGCAGTTTAGCGTAAGTGAATTGACATTGGTTTTGGTTAAGGCTTCTAGAGGTAACGGCCCGAACATCCGATGATCCGTAAGTCTGATATGAGTTTGAAAGGTCTCGTGGTTATTTGGTAATGTTCCTTAATTACTTGTTTCTATAGACGTTCTTTTACACCCATCATAATCAGCCTATAATTTTCCCACTGCTGGGACACAAACTTCCTCTCGGTGAGAGGGAGTGCAATGCCTATGGCTTCATAAAATTGGTTTTATAATGTAGCAAGTTTATGGTATGTAGTATCAAGTTGTAGGTGAAAATGGAAATGTTTTAACTGAAGTAGCCCAGAGTAAGCCACAAGGTAAAGCTCACACACATTGAAGAAAATATATATAATAGCGTTTAAAAATCCTTTAAGGTAAAATATATATTATCTTCACTCTGCAGTGTGGTGGTGTGGTCCATTAAATAGTACGGCGGGCGTAATAGTATTTAATATTATCTTCAAAGTGTGACGATCTTAAATCAAGTTAGAGCAAAAAGACAGATAGAAATAACAACCCTCCAAAAATGTTTTTTTTTAGAGGACGAAGGATAATAATGTAAAATAAGACTATGATGATAAGATGGATAAGCTGAAGTAAGATGGCGAGACCATCATTATTATCGCAGATATCAATGCCAATGATTGAACAGATGATCGATAACTATATCAATCAGTATCAGATTTTCGGAAGCAAAGTATTTTTAGAATTTGTTATGTTTATTGCGCATGATAATATTTGTAAACCACGCATTTAGACGTCTTCTTTCATAGACCAATTAACTCGGACAAAAGGAATATTATAGGCAGACTATTTTATTAGGATACATAAGTAACTCGAACTGCAGTTAACTTGATTCATATCTATTAAATGGAAATCGAACCGGAAAAACAGACGAACAATGCGGGTAACGGTACCACCATGCACAGATATAGTCCACAATTATTTATTGCATTTGTAGCTAACTGTTCATTGTAGTAATGAGTCTTGAGGCTTCGACTAGGTCACCCTCTCTCCCTGTATTTTAATGTCTTTTTTCGTCTAAGTGTGTCAATGGCAATCTTAATAATGCCAGCCAGCCCAGAATTTTGCTACGACTTTAACATTATCAGAAACATCTATGAGAGTTTCTGTAGCGGTGTGTCCCATCTATACAGGGTTATTGGTTATACGTCGGCAATCTGTTAAGGGGATGTAGGAGAGGTCATTTACAACCAAATTACCCCTGATGACCCCTATGCCAATGTCAACCATTTTCGAGTAATTTATTTTTGGTAGGATTACCAGTTCTAGAGAGCTTGCAGTTTTGGCAGTTTGTTATTAACATTCTTTCAATAACCCGTGTCTTTAGAGTCATCCATGTCCAGATGACATGCATTTTTTCACCATATTCAAACAGCTCATTGTCGACTTAAGTAATGCTATGAGGAAGTGCATCCATCACTGTAAACATAATTCTTCAATTCTATAATGCCCTACAAAGCGATAATAATGGCATCACCATTGCTTGAGAATAGTCTGTGTGTTCAGAAGCGGACGGCAAAGATCTCGTTTGTATATGTGCACCAAGTGTATGATGTAAAGTGGTAACTGGAGTAGAAAAACAATCACACCACGGAAACCTATGGAATTGTGACGTAATACATAATCGTGAAGAATGAGGTCGCTAGATATGCGTCCTCATTTCCATTCGTCTTGAACAAATTATTGTACTTATGGTTGCAAAATAAGTTCTTAATATTCACTTATTTACCGACGCGGGACGTTTTTTTTGTTGTTATGTGGAATCGTCTCTGGGCTTTTTGTTAGGGTTGACTTTTTTTTGGAAAGCGTATAGGTAGGTATTGCCTGCACCCTAATTGCGTAATACACGATCAATCACAATCTGAATCATTTTGAAAGCGATTTTTAATCCATTGCTCCATAAGTTTGAAAAAAATATTTAAAACAAATATATAAAAGAAAAGATTAGATCAGCACCTTAATTGCGTAACTTATTTTTATAAACGATTATGACAAATTTGTTTCATTTTGACAGTTCAACAACATTCATTGCGTTATTTACGTTGTTGAGCAGATTTTTTTTCCAACTTATGAAGCAATGGACTAGCAATTTGTTTCAAATTCAAGTATTACGCAATTAGGATACTGGTTTTCTCAGGGCAGCTGTAGATTGACAAATCAGGAATTTAATTTCAGTAAAGTTAACTACTAATATATTTGTAGATGCTATTAACCAACCTGCATGACTCTCTTTTTCTTTCTTATAGAGGATCATTACATTCCTAATATCAAAAACTAACAGAATGTTGTTTTTTTACGTTTTTTACTCTAATAAGGCGAGTCGAATTTTAAGCGGTGTTATCGTAAGATGCATCTGTTCTACCTGTTAAGCAGCGATAAGTTATCATTATCGTTCACTAACTTGGGCTTGTTACTTCAAATGTGACTGTACGTTGCCTTCTGATTAACCAATTTTATACCCAATTGTTAGAGCATATTTGTTGAGCTAAATATTGTAAACAACCAGAGCAAATTTTCTGAAATGTCGTATAGCACTTTATCTGATTGCCCACGGAATCTCCCAGCTAATGATAGCAATTTACTTGTTTTGCCTGCTGAATGGAGTTAAATTTAATTCGAAACTAATTAAAAGACACAGACTTCTGAAATTAAAGGTAGATAGATATACACTACTGTGTCGTATTGTGTCGTGTCGCGTCAGAAGTATATCGGTTTCATACATTTAGTATAGAAACACATTATTACCAAAGTTGTGTCGCAACAGCACACTGTAATAATGTGTTTCTAACCATACTAAATGTATGAAACCGATATGCTTCTGACGCGACACGACACAACACGACACAGTAGTGTGTTTCTAGCTTAAGGATGTATTATCAAAGCCCAAACATATTTATGACATGACAGCAATCGTTTGTAACTTAAAATAATGAGTCAAGCATAATCTTCATAAAGGAAATAAGTTGATCGGAAGTAAGAATTTATGCAGTTGATACTTAATTTCTTTGCAGATCTTAAAATAAGTTATCTGACTCACATCGGAAACTTAAAGCTATGCTTGAAGTTGCCTTGCGTATGGATTCCCAATGCTACAAATTCATGAGAACAATGATACTTCCTGTGTCGACATGGATTTAGTCGAATCTTATACAAAATTTTAAGAAATTTGTGACACATCTCTTGTTTTACGACATAGGCCTGCCATAAAGATTGTGGGAGAACTGGAGCCGGTCCCTTTTCAATCCATAAATCAACACCCACAGACTAAATTTGAGGTTAAACGCAGTCAAATTGTATTAATAGACTCTCTGAAATATAAATTATGTATAGCCAGAGGCTGTTTATAAAATATCGTGGAGATAACATCGATATGGGCGTTCATAGTCAAAATATTGTTCAACTTGGCAATGAGATTACAAAAGATTGCGTTAAATGTTTAGATAGTTAAGATAGTACTGATTAGGGCGTGTGTACATTGTTAAGTGTTACTACAAAATAGACAGGGACAGAAATTTTACTTCAAATAATCCTCGATTATCAAATCCATGCACAGGTACGAGTCATCAAAGTTAAAGGAAAAACCAAAGAAATGTCTTAAAATTTCAAGAAGTTCATTGTATTCACTTTTTAGTGGAACTTCTAATTGTGTTTCATTATTGGTGTCCAATAATGTTTGTACAATTTATAATGAGTTGGTATACACTCTATTAGCTGTAAAGTATTGTGTCACTACTTCTTTAATAATAGCTATACAGTGTGAGTCTTTATAATCTGCACATACTGAATCGAGGGAATCTTTGCTTAATTATATCGACGGAAAAAATGATAAAAAAATTCTAAATATTTTATTGAAATTTTTAATGGATTTTTTATTTATTTTTTCGCTTCTGTGACTCCAGTGTATACAAAACGGTGTAACTTTTTAACTCGATGTTTTATCACGATGAAACAAACTCCATAATGATTGGAAGTAATTAGGTGTCCGCATTAAATGAAAATTGTGTAAAAAACTGCCACCAATTAAAAATTAACACGTTTTTTCCGCAAAAATCTGATTTTTTTTCATCAATTTTTGCAATAATCGTAAAATTTCTCAATAAGATGCCCCGATTACCTTCATTTTTTATTACTTTAAATTATTCTTCATCGTATTAGCTATCCAATAGTAAAAATTGCAAGGGTTTAACTCAATCCCATCATTTCTTATCAACAGCCAAAGAAAGGCCTAGAGCACGGCTACGCACTAATTGTTTAGCAGGTAGACGTCCTTTTTTGTTGAGAATGTGCGCGGGTCGGGGTGCGGGGAGGTAGGGCCAGCTGAAGGGACCAGAAGGGATGACAGACAGGCAGTCGCTCCGAATTATTCGCCGCTGCTACATGTGTTTCGTTACTTTCATTCACTGCTACCTGAGTTTCGTGACTTTCGTTCGCTGCTACGTGATGCCGCGCTTAAGTGAATTCTCCCCGGCACACATTGCCGACATTCATTTTTACTATGGGATGGGACGAGGAAGTGCCAGAGCTGCGCGCGCAGCTTACATAGCTGCGTTTCCTAACAGGCAACCAGTGCCATCTGCCCGCAACTTCCAGGAAGTTCACAGAAGATTGTCGATCACTGGACTTGAATCAAGTAGAGATCGTCGCGAGCCGCCTCAAATAATTATTGATGTGGTTCTGGAACAAGCAGTACTGAGCGATTTGTTTGCTGATCCATCCATAAGTACTAGACGACTGGCTCTTCGTCACGGAATATCACAAAAATCAGCGTGGCGTATTTTAAAGAAAGAAGGATTGCACCCTTACCACTACCAAAGAGTGCAACATCTACATGAAGACGTAGATTGGCGTCCAAGGTGTGTGATGTCCACCTGGATTCAAAGAAATACCAGAGCAAACCCAAACTTTCCGAAAACCATACTATGGATGGACGAATCAACATTTACCAGAGATGGTATTACTAACTGTAGAAATTTACACAGATGGTGCCCTGGAGGTCAAAACCCGAAATTGAAACGTTCATCGACTTTTCAAGTAAGATTTTCAATAAATGTTTGGGCTGGTCTTATCGATAACATGTTGATTGGACCAGTCATACTGCCGAGAACTTTGAACAGTGAAAGATTTTTAAGTTTGTTGACTGACGATCTACCTGAGTTATTGGAAGATGTACCACTGTCTTTGCGTCGAAGGATGTTTCTGCAGATGGACGGATGCCCTGCCCATTATGCCACAAATGTGAGATCATTTTTAAACGAAAATTATCGTGATAAATGGATTGGACGACTAGGACCTGTAGGGTGGCCTGCGCGTTCACCCGATTTAACGCCCCTTGATTACTTCCTGTGGGGGACCATGAAGCAACGCGTCTACAGTACTCCCATCAACAGTGAGGTCGATTTGCGTGATCGCATAATTAACTGTGCAAATGATATTCGCAATGATCCCGAAATGATAAGGAGAGCGACACAACAAATTTTAGTTCGCGCGGCTTTGTGCCTACAACAACGAGGTGGACATTTTGAGAACCTAATGCATTAAATTTTCTTTAAAATAATAAATGTTTTAATTGAACTCTTTTTCATTCATTGAACCCAAATAAATCATCCTTAATAGAACAAAAATAGCGCGTTCGAAGTGCCATCTTTAACACTTGATAGAAAGTGTTTTGTCTGAGCTAAAAGCATACAATTTTTATTATTAGGTAGCTAATACGATGAGGAATAATTTAAAGTAATAAAAAATGAAGGTAATCGGGGCATCTTATTGATAAATTTTACGATTATTGCAAAAATTGATGAAAAAAAATCAGATTTTTGAGGGAAAAACGTGTTTATTTTTAATTGGTGGCAGTTCTTTTACACAATTTTCATTTAATGCGGACACCTAATTACTTCCAATCATTATGGAGTTTGTTTCATCGTGATAAAACATCGAGTTAAAAAGTTACACCGCTTTGTATACACTGGAGTCACAGAAACGAAAAAATAAATAAAAAATCCATTAAAAATGTCAATAAAATATTTAGAATTTTTTTATCATTTTTTCCGTCGATAAAATTAAGCAAAGATTCCCTCGATTCAGTATGTGCAGATTATAAAGACTCACACTGTATTGTGTAATACAGATAAGTAACAGTGACTTTTAGTTATATTAGTTTTAGCTGCTATGCTCCTGAATGCATTCCATATTACATTTATGTTCATTCTGCATTATTCACCGACACTGCAGTAGAGTTCGTAGCAGGAAAATGTTGATGCATTACTTTTTATCCATGTGACGACTAGGAATCTCAGGAATTTGAATTGCTATTATATAATGCATAATAACATCCACGGATTTGAATCGTAGATTCCTTTCTTACCAGCCTGTTTTATATCTTCTCTGATTATTCAGTAGCATTTTCTATTTTCATTATTTCAAATACCTGTTGTTTTGTTCTCCACAATCACAATGTAAGCTTATGAACTTTAATTATTATAATAATAATAAAATAATTTGATTTAATGTTGTGTGTTTCGTAATTATCAGACAGCTGTACTGCTGGGGAGTTTGTTGCGCTACTTGTTCTTCCCAGCTAAAGCACTAGAAAGTGGTGACGGCCGGGCATTTTTAAGGGACTGTCTCATGTAATTTTGACGTTCATAAAGTACTGATTCTCAGCCTATTTTGACTTTCTAATTTACAAATATAATCCAATTACCGTCTGGATACTTACTGTAGGCGATTCCATTCTACATAAGGTAAATAAGGTCGCGTGATTTTACGTAATGTGTAGGCGTTTATGTTATAAATATATCATGATTAAGGTTACCTGTTCAAACTGCATAAAATTTAGTTAGATTATTTGGGCATATCTTATAGAATTGGCTTGTTAATAATTTATATCACATCTGGAAATTGTTGAAATAAATGAATGATTTAGCTAGATCTAACAGGTACTCGTATAATAATTATTGCATCATTATTGGTACTTTTGCGCAGGTTGTTGAGACCAATTAACTTCACACCACTAACGATATGGGAAGTAATTGAGCATTCCAAATTTAGCTGAAACCGCACAACCACAAAGAATGCTATTCTCTATAAGGCGAATAAGGGCACGTGACACCCACATACTCTGTTATTCTACATAATGATTGATGTGTCGTGAACAAACAGCTGTTCACTTCCCAAACAGTCACGAACACACGGCCTTTAAGGATTGTCGCACCTACCGAAATGTATGGTAATTATACATCTTGTCAAACACAAGCTTATGAAGACATTAAAGATATTTGTTTTTGTTCTGTGTTTGATCCTTGCTTAAAGTTAGGAAGGAGGTATAAGTATCAAGTAGTAGTCTTTTGTGCTCTGGTGATGACACTGGGTGAATCAGGGAACTATTACTTTTACCTTTTGGAAGGGGCGACTAGAATCAATTCTATTATTTTGTAAATGTTGACGTTATTGAAATAAATGATTTGACTTTGACTTATTCAGCAATCTAAGTTTATGTATATTGTCCTCGCTTGGGGTCTTCTCAAGTTGCATTACATCACCCGTTTCTTCATCTCCTGCTGTTCCTATTCTTACCGTTACTTTAAAGATCGGATGTATACATATCCAAGATTCCTGATAGGATAGACCGGATTCGGAACCGTTCTAGTCATGTAATACATTTGCGGTGACCTCTTTACAACTCGTGCTCCCGGAATCTGGTTCAGGAATTCCGGGCTAGTTTCCGGCTGAATTCCGTCAGCTCATGTTATCTAACAGTGAGTTAAAACAATGTTTGATTTGGCCTACTTGCGTTAATTTAGAAACATTCTTAAAGAAAATATAAATAATCTGAATATTTGTTAAAGAAGCTTATCTTGCTACTGCAAGATAAGCTTCTTTAACAAATATTTGAGTGGGTCTTTCTTTTCTTAAAACTCTGAAATATACTTTTGGATATTACTTTTGTAACTTTTTATGTTTGTGCATCTTGGGTATTCAGAATTTTTGAAAAGACCGACTTCAGTAAAACAAGTTTTGTTATTTGTTCCTGTTAAGTTTTGATTGATCAAAGTAACACCAACGAAGAACGAACCATAAGTAAGGGCTTCCACTTCTCTTACGTATAAAAGTATGTTTATAATAAAATCAGAGCCTCCAATTCGAGTGCGTGTAACCTGCTATGATTGATGTGTCGTGTTAAAACAGCGGCTTGCTTCCAAACTGTCACGAACGACCTTTGCGGTCGTTTGTCGCGCATACCGAACTATAATTACCTATACTTTCTTGTGCCTGTAATTATTATTGTTATTAGCGTGTTTGGTATTGCTTGCTGGTTTAGAATGTTCGGGTTCTGCTCGTGAAGGCATTTGCGTCGGTTTTTGATGGATTGTCGTTTGTTTACCTCGTCTTTTCTTGCACATTTCAATTCCTTGTCTGTAAGATATTGCTTATAAGACCGCCTGTTGTTTTAGTGTGTTTACTATTTCCATTTGGTTTGTTTGCGATATTAGTTGGTTGACGTAAAATAAAGAATACTGTGTCTTCCTTCATAAATGTTGCATAAAGATTTTTGGTGTTGGGCACTTTCATCGCTTTATTCTCAGTTCATGCGTAGACTATCCAGACTTCGTCAGTCCATGTACACACGGCTACACATCAAGCTATACATTTCCAGTATAAGCTGACCTCGCATTGTACAGAAATCATATACAATACGAGATCAACGTAAACTGGAAATGTATAGCTTGATGTGTGTAGCCGTGTACAGCGTGAAGTATGGTTTTTGCGTTCTTATCAAAATCACAACTCAGAAAGCTGTTGCAGGTGGCATGATAAGCAATAAACATTGCTGATTATTAAATGTAAAAATCATGCATAATCCATGTCAGTAATTAGAACTTTTCTACCGCGTCCCCCATTTCTGCCTCATCAAACCTAAGTCTCTTAGCTTTATTTATGCATCTTTTATGTAGGTTATGGTTACGTATTTTCTTTATTTCCCAGATCAGTAGCAACGAAAAGAAAGTCGGTATGTAATACTTGATTAATGATTCACATAAGTAGAACATTAATTTCCCTTTTGTTGCTCATCCAGTTCCAAGTGTTTACGCTCTGTGACTGCGTTTAAAGCATCAGCATAACATTATGCTTGCTTTCCGACGTTGTATAGGCACAGTTGTGTCTCTTGATGATTAATTTTCATTTCTTCATCTATGACGATCATTTGTCCAATGCCATTTACTACAATTTTTGGGCTGCTTGAACGGTAATGCTACTGGTTACTGGCTATTATAAAATAATGGGATATTTTGAAGAATAAACCGGTTTTTAATTTCAATTGAACTAGAGCAAGTAGATCTATGTGAGTGTTATCGCCATACCTAAGGCGTTACAAAGCCAGTAAATAATAATTTATAAGTCGAAAAGAATAAACTATTTATAGTGATCTAATTGTTTACGTTTACAGTTACAGCACTATGTAGTAAATATTATAAATTAAAAAAGAATTTTGCTAAGAAAATCAATAGCTGTTGTCTATTACTAGTTTATTATTTAAAATGTTTTCATGTCAACAATTGCAATAATAGTATACTATTAAATCGTGTTGAATTACTTGAACCGTCACGTCATGTGGATCACTTTCCGTGTGCCATAACGTAGCTAAAATAGAGAAGACGTTTTTCGATCAACTATGATAAAAGTCGCCATCTTGTTTTAACCTCGAATCAATATCCGTTAACGACTTTATCCCTAAGAAATATATGGTTAAAGACTGTATCTGTTGAAGTTGTTACTGCTCCAACTATTGCAATCCTCTGCTGGACTAAGCCTTGTCTCCATTTTGCGTTATAGTACCCATGGTTTTCTGCCATTCGTATTCAACCATCTAATAATGCTTGTTGTTAATGCGTGGAACTTCTTCATTCAGCCTTGTTGTGCTGTAGTGATCGGGTGCGCTTGCGCATTCGTGCGTGACGCCGCCGCCGCCGCCGACGTGACGCGACAATCGAGAGTGACATACGCGCCGCGTTCCACGCTAATGTGGAGGTAGACTTCTTAGGAATAGTTTCATTGCTTCCGTGTGCTTATGGTTGGAAATTAAAATAACTTTAAACACAAACATTTCCTCTGCTATTTCTTAAAGGCCAACAGTGGTTGTTTGTGTGTTTTGTTCCACAACAGGGTCATACGTTAGTGGTGACAAAACCAGTATGAGCTGGCCCTTTATTCTGTGGCTGCATCTACATCGTCACATATGAACTATGCATCACACTTGACGTCACGCAAAATCCTGCATTGCGCAAGCAAAGTTTACCGCGCGACTAGTATATAAACAACGTCTCGTCATCGGGCAGTACCTTTCCGACCCGGATGACCCCATAACACTCCTCCAGGAGAAGAATAGGGCCACCAGTAAAGTGCACAAACACAAACGCTTCACGTCATTCCGACTTCGCCGCCGAGGTCCTTTGCGATCGCGACCGCGTCCCCGAGTAAATGAAACTCCCCCCCGACCCTTGTTCGAAAACGAGGTAGCAGCAGTTGTTGCAGCTGAGCACGTAGCTTTAAATGACCCTCATAATAATCATGATTAAAATCTAAGTTTGATCCAGCCTGTCCCTTCTTGCTGTCTTCCCCCCAGCGATAACCCCTAAGCCGAGGTTCGTACCCCACAGCGAGTGCCCTTAGCAAGCATTCGCTTAATTTTAATTTAGAATAGTGTATGCCCTTGACTGGAGGCTTTAAGTGTAGAAGTTTAAGGCACCCACAGGAAAGTCCGGTTAAGCATCCAAGACCTTAGTGGTCAAAACTGTGAGTTGCCCTAGTCAAAAAAATAAAATAGAAAAGTCGGGCAGTAGCCCAGTGCCCATCTGACACAACACCCGTCTGGTCGGAGGATCCTCCCTTTTCCATGGAGGATGAGTGAACTTTACACCCTGTTCCTCAAGCCTCTATAATTCTGTTGAAACTTCGACGTACGGCCTACGATAGTTACTTAAAATTGTAATAAGAACCATCCTTACTCTAAAATAATTAATTTAATGCTGAATATATTTATTTAACCTCAAAATGGATACTAATCCCCAAATGAATCTTAAAGTCGTTACCCCAATTTCATAATCTAAACTGTTTAATAAAACTACATACTTACAATATTTCAGGGATAAGGAAAATAATATGAAACTCCAAGATATTTTGTCAGTCATTTATATTTCTTTGCCAACATCAAATTCAATATTCTACACCATACCATCACATCTCCTATTCCCCACATAATATCACTATTTAATCGTATTCTAATATTTACCATTAAACTAATAGGTTACTTTAATTTACAGTAGATCTCCAACCAATACCATGCCAATCTATCTTTTTACCGACACATCCACTAAGCACATCTTACCGTCACGAGCGCCAGACCCAGAAGGCCGTTCCCGCGCTACGTTCTGACACATCGAATCTTTGGGTGTTGCCAGTACAATATCCAACAATTATGTATTTATAAATTGAAACCTAACAAAATGTACCTAATGTTATTTCTTAACTGTTAAACCTTGGCACCTCGGGACCTATTCACAGTGTGATAGATTATGTAAAGAATCAAAACACCTTACTATTGTCTTCTATTGAAAATCTTCCTAAGACTATATATTTATAAATATGCTTCATGAATTAGGATGTAGTTTATAACATTCTGTTAATACCTCCACGATCTATAAATATCTTTGGAGTTTATGAAAATATTTTTCACTATTGTATTAAAATTAGTAACTCAATATAATCAGCATGTCTGATAAATTCGATATTTCATTTCCACGGTCAGTATCACGCCATTCAATTGAATCCCAAATAGATACTTCCAGACCTAGTCCATTGTCAGTCCATACAAAATACCAACCGGCGATTTGCCCAAAGAATTCGCTCACACATAACATATCTCCATCCTTGTCGGCGGTCCATTGTGTTGTCAGCAGCCGAGTATTATCTGGTCAATCGATCTTATCAGCCGCTCAATGATCGACGAATCGATATTACTCACCCGCTATTGTCTTTGAATATTCTGTTTTTCGTTTGCAGTCGGATCGTAGTGTAGAATGTAGATGATATTTAGATGTCGTCTTTAGAATAAGGGTTAAAAACGGTAAAAGGAAAAAAGTAAAGAAAAAGATGAAGGTAAAAAAAAATACGAGTAGGGGAAGAACAAGAACCATGAATAGACTGTGTCAAAGATGATATGGCTAGAGAGTGACTACGGATATGACGACTAATAGAGAAGTAGGTATGGAAGAAAAAGACATGTTGCGTCATAGTTTGTTTGATAGCTATTTTATTTAGATTCAACTGGCAAGCATCGAATGGTATTCTGGCATTGACGTTTATGCTAAGACTCGTTAAGGATTTAATAATGTCATTAGAATCCAGCTGGCACTCCCTTTCTGTGAGTCCGTAGATGGCAATAGAAATAAAGAGTTCTAAAGGTTACATACCTTGTGTTGAATAAGTAATAAAAAACACAATGAATTCAACAAGGAATATACAAAGACTTTGTTTATTTATTAATTTTATTGTACTTGATATAAAAAATGTAAATTATTCAAAGGATATCCAATTATTTATTAATTTTTTATTGTGTTCGAGCACAGCCAGGTTGCACAAACCGGCTTCCGTGATATTGAAAGGTATTTATTGTACAGTGCATGGTGTTTTTAAACATATTTACTCAGTGACCCATGTGCTTATTAAAGCTCCGGTTAACCTGAGGTTAATGTAACCTTAGTAAGTTAAGCTTAATGCTGTCATTTAACGATTTGTGATGTGAGAGTAAGGTCATTCGTATTGTCGGCATCATGATGTGTCAGATGTTAAAAGTATTGGAGTATGAGTTTGACTGTGATTATTTATTTATTCATATTTCACATATTTTATTATAGAATGATACCATCTGTGATCTTTAATTAATTTGCCATCCAAGGCGTGATGATTACAAATATTTACGTCATAGGTCGATGCTCTGTAAATGATGCGAATCTTTTTCTGACATTTCCTGTCTCTTTCAGTAATTAGATAGGACTCTCATTCTCGTTAATCTTGACGACTACTGTCCCCTCAACTTGTAAACTAATCACTAGAGACCGGATTATATGCATTTGTATTTGTGAGCCATCCTCAGCGGTAATAGGATATTTTACCTAAGATCTAGTTATGATGCATATTATCGTTAAATTTACAATATTTTTCCGAGTGCAGTGCACTGACCTTGCGTTCCGAAATGCGCTAAAAGTGATAATATCGCGAATTTTCCACTTATAAAAATATTTTAAATGATCGAAGACACAATCTTACCACTGAACATATGGAACAATACACGATTGTTTACGTTTACAAAAAATTTAAACAATTTTAATGTCATGTAATGTTACTGTACCTATTATCGCCTATCAAAGGATAATTTACTAATTGTATGCTGATTTTGAAATAAAAAAATGAAAATTACTTTTTTCTTTGTTCCTAAAATTTATCATTTAATTTCGCATATTCTGCCAATTTTCGTGCATATTTCAAGCATTTTTCATGCATATTTGCATGTATATAACAAGCTTTTTATGTTGCTTATAATTCGGTCTCTACTTATCACTGTCTCTGGAACTTCAGATATCTTCGAGGAAAGTTGGAAACTGCGCATCTTCAGTTTGAGTAGAAAATGTGAAAGTGACGGTCAAAAATGACAACCATGTAAAGTTCTAGTGAGCCAATGGTTTTTCTACTATAAAGAATGTGGTTGGTTACATAGAGGAAATGGCATGTCACACGGCACATTTTTAAGTAGAACTTATGTAATAACATTAAAAGCTAATAAAACTAGTATCGGTAAGCGTAGTGTGAGACGCTCTCTAGCTAGATGGAACCACGACCTTAAAAATGTGACTGGGACAGACTGCATGTTGAAGGTGGAGGACAGGGTGCTATTCCGCAAAAAAACGACTTAAAATTAGTTCGTAAATACGTTATTTCATTAAGTTTTCATTTTGCATCCATCCTTTTTTTGCGTTTTCACACGACTAACAATGAGTCATCAAAACAATAATTTTATCATGTTTCTTTTCGCACACAAATTATTTTATGTTTTAATTATTTTACGCATACAAATTAATTTATGTTTAAATTAAAATCCTCGCTTGCAAAATTCTTTGGCTGTACGAATATCTTGCTTTATTAAAATTATATTCAAATAAGCATCGAATATAAATTCTATTCGTATTACAATATTCATGCAACACACACGTCGTGTCGCCGTCGTCGTCCAAAAAATTTTGACAGCTGTCACAATCATTGTCACACAGTGCAAATTTCGTAAACGTTTTCCTCCGTTGGTTGTGACAGAGCGACATATCGCAACCGTGCAGCGTTGCTCGCTACAATAAGTAATTAATTTGCACCGTGATTAGTCGGTGCAGTGTGCATTACAAAATGTGTTGGTTGTTGCATAGTTTTGTGGCAATGTGGTTGTGTGCTACCGCTTTTTGATTGCGATGATGCGTGCTTTGTAAATTAGATTCTGAGAGATGTGTTTCTGGTGCTAATTTTTACGGGTTTGCTTTTAAAAATGAATTGGTCTTTTAGTACGGGTTTCAGTTTTTTATATTGCTAAACTGAGCATAGAAATAGATTCGTAAACAGATTTTACCTGTGATACTTCAGTAAAGATACAAGTCTTTATTACGGTCCGTAAATTATCCGTATTTTGACTGCCTCGTTGGTCTAGTGGTCGCAAGCGCTACTGCTGAGGCGGAGGTCCTGGGATCGATTCCCGGGTCGGGCAAAGTATTATTGGGTTTTTCTATCTGGAATTTCTCAGTAGCAGCTCGGAGTCTGGATTTGTGCCCGGTTGATGGCAATAGGCTCGCCCCCTATTACATGGGACTTAAAACATAACTGGCGAAATGTGGGTGTACCTGCTACAGGGACACCTCTGCCCAACCCTTCGGGGAAACAAGGCGTGATGTTATGTTATGTAAATTATAGGAATCGGCCATTAGTAATTCAGAACTCTAGCTTCAAAATTATTATTATGCAGCTGCATTCTCCTCATCTGATTCTTTTTCTTGTTGTTGCTCGAGCTATTGTTTTCGAGACCAGTGATTAATAAATAAATAGAAACAATACGATATTAGATTTAGTAAACAATGCATGTTTTTCATTTGTTCTTCTAAGGAATGGCGTGAAATACGTAATATTAGCTATTGTAAATGAGTAAGTGAAAAATTTGTAAACAAAACTACTGTCTGCCTAACCTTTTCCCAACTATTTTGGGGTCGGCTTCCAGTCTAACCGGATACAGCCGAATACCAGTATTTTACATGGACCGACTACCTATCTGACCTCCACAATCCAGTAACTGGGTAATACGATACCTCTTGGTAAGACTGGTTGTCAGACTTTCGGGCTTCTGACGACCCGTAACGACTGTCAAAGATCCACGAATGACAGCCGGGACCAACGGCTTAACGTGTTTTCTGAAGCACGGAGGAGTTTCTGTATGTAAAGATGGTCACTCATCCACGGATCAACCCCGGCAAGTTTAGCTTAACCTGATGGATCGACCCGTACGGCTGTTATTACTTAGCCACGAGCTCCTCTAAACGAGCGCGATTAAACAATACTACTATGGTACTAAATTGATTTAGTACCTGGGCGACCGAGCTCTGCTCTGGTGAAAATAGAGAATGCTCATTTAATAGTATAGGATAGTACTTACTAATTCCATAGTGCCATGATAGTAGGTACTTACTAATTCCATGCTGCCATGATCATTATTCTAATGTCATTATTGTCATGTCATTATTCATTCTTGTTCTAAACTTTGGGTGACCGAGCTCTGCTCGGGTGAAAATACGTAGAAAACTAAATTTCCCAGATATGAGATCTAGCTAGATCGATTTTTGACCCCCTGTAAACCCCTATATTGCAACTTTCATCGAAATCGTCAGAGCCGATTTCGAGAACGTGAATAAAAATCTATATACAAACAAATATTGCTCGTTTAATAGTATAAGATTATGGAGTTGATTCATTTAGACAGGTTTTGTATTAGTACCGAATACAGATTTTAAACAAATATTTAATAACTTTATAGCTTAATTTTTCGTGGGTGTCTGTAGGTACCTAAAAGGAAATATACAAAAGTCAATGTCTCACGATTTAGTTTTATAGTCATTCAGGTTATTATGACCAGAGTGTTTTATTCACATTTAATGAGACATTTTGATACGAATTTCCAGAAACTAAAAGAGCTATGAATGTAGTCTTTCTCGTATATTTTGTTTAGTATTCTGAGTAGATTGTATCGTATTGTTTTAAAGTATTATTCACAATTGTCGGGGATATAAATTTTGCGTGAACAATGCCGGTGGATGCCAGGGCGTCTGCCGCCTGATTCTACGAACACTTGGCAATAATACAGATTTGAAACATATTACTTTACGCAAATTTATGTAACCTTCACACTGGACTGATCCTGGCCTGTCTAGATTTTAAAGTAGGGGTCTTTCTCATCATGTCCATCTCTCAAATTCGAATGCCTTTTAAAACGACTTTGAAAGTCTATACCCGACTTTGATTTATTCATATTCACGCAATTGTTTTGACGTACACACTTCCGTGTTTATTCATAATATAATACTTACCAGTAATGTGTACATGACTAGGGATGTGAAACGGTAATATTACCCTGGTACAATACGGTAAAAAAATATTTTACGTAATTTACGGTCTTTAGGGTAAAATATGGTAATTTTCGGTAAAAAACGTAATAGACGTACTCATACACTCATACAGTCATACTCACTAAAACACTACAAATACGGAAGTGAGTATGTTTGTGTATATGATGTGTATATTACTACTTCACTATTAACGGATAAATGGATTTGCATGAAGCCAGAGACATAAGCAGTACTAGAATTTAAAAAAAAAACAGAAAACTAGGCTCGTGCGACTCATGCGTACTAAAAATCCCTAAAACTTAATTCTCAAGTCAAGAATTCAAGATATGAATCACACCATGTCATGGATTATAATACATCATCTAGGTATGTATAGAGGTAGAGCAGAGGACAGCACAAATTAAAATTGAAAACTTCATAAGTCGCCGGTAATTTTACCGTCATTTATATAAATGACCGTAAAATACCCGTATTTTACTAGCGTTTTCAGTAAAATTACGTAATTTTGCAACCCTATACATGACTTGGTTCATTAAACTCACAAGACTCTCATATTCACAAGATGATGTATATCAAAATTTTCAACAGTACTTAGTAATGCATATTTATTGCAAAAACTTCGGATTGCTTTTCACGTAAACAGCTCGAGTACTTTTTGCGTACTTTTTGCCAACAGTTTTATGTCTCAATTCTGCATACAATGCATTTTAAAGTCGACATTTGATGTACTACGCAAGAGTTATTTTGCCATAAATATGTCGATTCCCTCACTTTTTATGATAGTAACGATTGATCCGTTATAACGTGATATTTTATGGATTTTCGTGTGTGTTGGATGTTTTCAAAATTCATTGATGTTTTTTTTAGAAATAAAGGTGCTTTTTATGTGAGGATTTTTTTTCCGTTAAGTTCAATATGAAATTATTTGACACCATTGATAATGTAAACAAGTTTTCTAAAGAAAAACTTAGAAGACAGGGTCTTAGTATGATTTGCTAATCGTGGTTACTTTTGACAGGTTAGTTCCCAATTAACCATATAATAATTACGATTATTACAAATTTAGTACCTTAAATGTACATCTTAGTCCGCTCATTGGCGCACAACAGGCCCATTTAATTGCTTGAATAGTTAAAATAATAATTACCTTCGTCCATGTTTTCAATCGTGTATATACTTGACACGTGTGTGAAGGCTGTTGCAATTTGTCAATTGATGAGCCCGAGTGTCGAGAGGTCATGCTGTGTTTGTACAATTAGTTACGTTCAATATTTCTTGTTACCTATGTAACTTGTTATGTAATACTTGCTTGGTCCTTGCTGGCGGAGGATAACAATACGACGCTATAATATAGTGTCTATACTACATAATATATGTACTACAAATAAATAAAATAAGTGTCTGTTTGTAATATCAAAATAAAAGCTTTTATTAAATGCATTTGAAAGTGTATACGGTACTTACAACAAATAAGGTCTCGTTATGTAAAGACGGTCACCCATCCACGGACCAACTGCAGCAATCGTAGCTTTACCTGATCGATCGACCCGTGCGGCTGTTATTACTTATTATTTAATTCTTATGTCTTTGACACATCTCGAGACCCTGGGGTCCCGGACCTTTGGAAGCCGTACGAGGGGCCGAAGCCAACTCGCAGAGGCCCGTTAGACATTTTTAATGAAATGAGGCACCAACCGACGATTATCCCTGTCTGCACTACGTAAGTGCATCCAAGAACAACCGCCGGTTGGTGTAGGACTATTGCAGGATATGGAAACAAAGATATTGGGTTATGGGTTTGGGTTGCTAAAGTGGACTGGTCACCTGGAACTATGGAAGGACTATGGCCCCTGCTTGATCTAAGTTTTATATGCTCATGGATAAAATGGCAGGGGTTGCCTTGCACACTCAATAATGGGCCCCCGAAAACGGTCGCTAGCACATAGTGTCGTAGCGACAAGGGAGCAATACGTCCTGAGGTGCTTATGAGGAGTGGAGAGGTATTCCACGGCTATCAGGACAATCCCGGAAGTACGGTCAAGATCCCTACCAGCATCTTACTGGAATACTTCCTTCCTCCGAGCACGTTTGCTCTTGCGAATCTCCACTCAAGCCGGCCAATTAAGGCAAGAATGAGGCGGGAGCGCCGTTCCTCGTCAGTGTTCACTCCAGCCGGCCAATAAAGGCAAGCCAGAGGTGAGGAACAAGACTTCTCCCGGGAGATAGGGTCCGTGGGGTCGCTACTGCCCAACAGCTCGCCACATGCTGCCCTGCGGGTTTTTGTATCTCTCTTGGTCTGGCTCCTAATCCCAGACCTGTTCCGGCAAAGTAAACTCTACCGGCACAGGCCTAGAGTTCGGAGCGCGCAAGCCCCACCACGACGTCAACGTAGAGATACGACGGTGGGGTTACTTATTATTATATTTAAATTAACAAGCAATAAGACTCAATATGTTAGTAACAATATTTCTTAACAACTATGTTAGTAAACATAACTTATACATTTAACGAATCCACTACACTTATACTTAACTTCTAGCCTCTGATTTTGGAACGATGTATTAATTTCGAATGTGGTTGAGTGCTGTTGAGGAAGCTCGTGTCAATAAGTCAAATTCTAATAACGATGATCACGTCAGTTTATCTCACATAGGAGGACGTTGTATAAGGTATTATGTGAATTGAATGGTCAAGACACAAACAAAGATACAAGTACAACTACTGATTTCGTAACACTTGAATGATTATCGCGAATTGAAGACAACGGTACAAGTTTCAAGTTTTCTCTATATATGCTTCTTCATATCTATTCATACGAAGATTTGTTATGACTACGCATATTTATCGAATCATCAAACTTGATTGATGTCCGTATATTTTTACGATCAATTATAGATCTTCCTGATATGTGCAAACTCCTTCCCGTATATGAACGAAGAAGAAAGTGTATAAACCTTGCTCTTCTTTTGTTTTGTCATTCCGACCTCGCTGCCGAGGTCCTTTGCGATCGCGACCGCGTCCCCGAGTAAATGATACTCCCCCCCCGACCCTTGCTCGATAACGAGGTGCCAGCAGTTGTTGCAGCTGAGCACGTAGCTTTAAATTCCCCGCCTAATAATCATGATAAAAACTTTGATCCAGCTCGTCCCATCCTTGATGTCCTCCCTCCGGTTGACGCCCTAAGCCGAGGTTCGTACCCCACAGGGGGTGCCCTTAGCGAGCGTTCACCTAGTTTTAATTAGCATAGTTGAATAACTCCTGGCTGGAGGTTTTAAGTGTAGTAGCTTAAGGCACCCACAGGAAAGCCCGGTTAAGTAGTCATGATCTCAAGAGGTCAACTACGAGATGCCCTACCAAAATCTTTTGTTTTGTTCCGTTTATCAGTCAGGAAACGAAATAAAATAGGTTAATAACTAAGGTGCTTGGAAGCGATAAGGAACAACCTATTTTGATTAGACATTAAAAATATTACAATGTTATTGTAAACTGTCCGACATTTGTGCTTATATCAATAGATCTCGTGGATCAAATACAACATAGAAAGAAACTCGTTTTTGACTGTTACCAAAATAATAACACCCTCTTCTTAGCCAGTTTGTTATAATAGTACTGGGCGACCGAGCTCTGCTCTGGTGGAAATAGAGAATGCTCATTTATTAGTATAGGATAGTTCATCCTAATCTCATATATAGTACTTACTAATTCCATGCTGCCATGTCATTATTCTTATGTCATTATTCATTACCTTGTTCTAAACTTTGAGCGACCGAGCTCTGCTCCGGTGAAAATACGGAGAAAACAAATTTTCCCAGATATGAGACCTAGCTAGATCGATTTTTCGCCCCCGTAAACCTCTGTTTAACCGACTTCCAAAAAGGAGGAGGTTATATGTTCGTCGCGTATGTTTTTTTTTTTTGTTTTTTTTTTTTTATGTATGTCCACCGATTTCTCCGTCAATTGTGGACCGATTTTAAAAATTCTTTTTTTGGTTGAAAGGGTATGATTTCGAGGTGGTCCCATATAAATTTTATTAACTTGGCTTCGACAGTTTTTGAGTTAGCTTCAATAATACGTACTTTTTCCCACTTAGTATGTGGATGATATGATAAGTTCCTATCATTGTTATTTACATAGCAGGTAGTGGTTTTCGAATTTGAGTGGGGTAGGTACCACAACTAAAAAAAAAACTTTTTACAAAAAAAAAAACAACCGACTTCAAAAAAAAAACCACTATAAAGTGAAAAATAACTTTAATTTCGGAAGTCGGTGGCAAAAAACAAAAATACAAAACCCAAGACAACAGTTGCAAAAAGTTTTGTTGTAACTTTTATCGAAATCATTAAAGCCGTTTTCGAGAACGTGATTACAAATATATGTATATACACAAATATTGCTCGTTTAATAGTATAGGATTACCATAAAAATAAATGCTCTTCGCCAGTTCCTCCTAACACCCACTCTCTATTGGTGAAGCAGTTGTTTATATTAATTTAATTCAAACTACTTAGCCACTTTTCTGAGAGAGAAGAGATAGAGATATCTCTTCTTTCTCTGCTAAGTTCTTAGTTTATTTATTTATCTGTTAACATCTACCATTACAGGATAAGTCAATGCGATTAATGCGCCTATCCTAACTAAATCGATACTAACATCTGTAACTAATTATATTAAAATCAATAAAAAAAAAAAAACACATACACCTACAACGGCACTTATGAAACGTCAGAAGCTAGGTGCATGGTTCCAATTGGTCGGTTGTTTTCGAGAAGAGCCGGCAAGAAACTCCACGGTTACTCTTTTAAAAATAATTGGCTTTTACAATATTTTCTAATAATTCAATGCATTTCTTGTGAATTCACTCAGAGAACAACTAAATAAGTCCATCTGACTCGCTATGAATTTGGGCGTGCGTATTTTCTATCTCCTACATAGGTAGGTATATGAAGCAAGGAAAATCGAATAGATTTTCAATGCATCATAACATTCTCCATCTTCATAAATGGCAGTCAGTTTAAAGCTTCAAGCTAGCTTTAACTTTCGTCTTAGCTTTCGCGAGTGCTAAACGTTTATGTCCCGTTTGTTTGTAGGCAAACTGGTCAAGTGTGACTAGTGACGTTGAGTGGTCTCTAAACTTTATTGGCATTGTCTTTTGCGGTCAGGTCTTAACCTTGTCACGGGGCGAGCTTTGAAAGTTGAAATGAAGATATTATTGCTTTTGTTCAATGATTTGTGCGTGAGGTTCGTTATTGTCAACACATTTTCTCTGTATGAGGTGATTGATGAGTAATCCCTTGTACTTAGAAAGTTTCCCTATTTTATAATGTTGAATTAAAGCTTCCGTAACTTTGAATTGAAAATAATGTTTCTAAATCAGCGAAAATGCTACTGCTTATACACTCAGCAAAGAGAAATAGTGAGCATAATGCATAATGAGCCCTTAATGTTCCCATTGCTGGGACACAGGCCTCCTCTATGTGAGAGGGAGTGGGCCGTTATCCACCACGCGGGCCCAGTGTGGGTTGGTGGATGTCACATCTTCGAATTCGAATTCGAATAGTGACATCTTTTATTGAAAAAAGAACCTAGTGACCTACTGATGAACACTTCAGTTAAGCTCACACGAAAGTCAAAACAAAACTTTGTAAGAAATTCCTGAGATCACAGCTTACATTCTTCAATTGTACAAACATTGATGTCATAGTTCAATAGTCAATAGCTAGACCGGTTGAGTCAGCTGGTGTACCCACTACTTGTACACCCGTCAGATTTGGCAGCGATAACAGGTAAAATGTGAAATCGACGCAACTTAAAGTTTTGTTCTATGCGTCTTGAAGGGGAAAACATTGCGTTACTTTGAGGTTTAATATGAAACTTCTGATTTAATTTTTTTGTCAAGATTTTAAATATGGGCTTCATATATTATTATTTCAATATATATCCCGAATAGTGAAAGAGGAACAGGGGATAAGTCTGGATAAGTTTTCAGTCAAAAGATACCTTATGTTGGTTAATAATGATTATTTGAAGAAGGAAATATAGAACACAATGTAATTCCAATTTTAGGAGCATTGATACTGACACGATATAGAAATCTGATCAGTTAGCTAAACATTAAAGATGTTACGTATGCGGGAGCCAATCGACGCCAATAAATACGCACATGTCAAGTTAAAAAAAAAACGCGGACAAAAAGACCAATCACATTCAGAGATGGACAGCAAAGAAATTACGGACACACGTATCAATGTACTGGTTTAACATTAATTACATAATAAATAATTGAGGTCAACACTATTTACTAGTGATGTAACCATGTTGTATCGATGCTAGATCCGGCTGCCGGTTCCGATCTGCTCATACGTAACTCGATAGTGCACTATAACTCTATTAGATGGGCGTGTTGAACTCAACAATCGATTTAGAATATCGATATTGATTATTTAATAGATGATTTGTCGGGATTTACGAGGTTATCATTATTAAAGAGTTCATCATACTTGCTGTTGGGTCGATCATCATTATTTTTGTTTATATTTTCTTTACGATTCTATTCAAGCAAACGACTACTTAGATAGTTCATCTTAATTAGAACGACGCACGTTGGTATGACTTTTGGTACTCTTATTGACCCGATAGTTCCTATGTCCAGCTCCAATAGGTAACTACAAGCTATATGATCAAAGTAATTTTGGTCAGCAGTTTATCCAATGCATTTACAAACATAATTATGTTCTGCCATTTTACTGGATTGCCAACTGTCCCAGTAGAATTCAGCCAAGTTCGCTCTTTTACATATGAAACGTAATTTATAGCTGGCAGTACAGTAATGTTCGCCAAAGGATTCATAGCCAAATTGGCACATCAAGTTATTCATGACCTATTTAACTCGGTTTATGCATAATGCATCTTGGGTCTGTGTGAAATTTTACTATGGCTGAAAATTCCAGTCAAGAACAAAAATATTATGAAGACATCACTATCTTATTGTTTTGCTATTGCATCTGATTATGCAAGTAACAACGATAAGATGAAACCCCAGCATTTAGCAGGTGACCCAAAACATGCAAAGTTTTTCTCTACAACAGTAGCATTTAATTTAACTCTTGCAATAACAATATCGTCTTCAGCAAATTCAAATATTTATTGTCAACTATTAATTTTTTACATTCGTTCTCTTTCCGACTAGGTTTATTTTCACACAGTTTCAATACATTTACATACAAATTGATCAATACTGCACTTTTATTATCGTTGTGTTTCGAGTCCGTCTATGCTATGTGAGTGTGACATGAATTATTCAAACTTTCTGTGGCATCGTTCGCTTCAATAAGGGCATCTCGATGTGTTGTAGAATTCACAATATATTGCTTGTTTACTTTTTGTTGTACTGCACTATTTGGATCACGGATCTTTGTGCTACTTTTTTGAAGTTGGTATTTATCATTGTAAAAGTTTTTTGTTTAAATAGAGCTTTGTTTGTGTGTTAGCTGTTATTAATTGGTAAATTATCAATTAGTCGTCAATATTTGAGAAAAACGATCAGTAGATAAAAGCGTACATGCAGGTATCTATGGCTTATGTGAAAGAGGATATAGGTAGGAAAGAAGCGAACATCGAGATGACGGTTGGTGGTGATGTATGGAAGAAAAAGATGAACCTACCGCACCGAACCCACGGAGACCAAACCCAAACAAATTGGGGTAAGGGCACAAGGTTGATGGTCAGACTATTGACGCAGTTAATTTAAATAAATGTAATAAATCCACAAATTAAAATTCAATTGCCGCTTAAAAAGAGATACATTATGCGTTAACAATATAAAAATGCATTAACATTTTATAAACTGGCTCACACTTTGATTGTAGCGAAAGCTTTGATGATCTTACATAATGATATAGCTAATAAGGAAACTGCAAATTTGTAATGCCTAGATCATTAATACTGATGTAATGTAACTATAATAAAAAATATATCGCGAGTAAGTGATCGCTGTAAAACATGTCTGAGCAAAATGTTATAAGACATTTATGATTAATAAAAAGTTAGTTAATGCCGGTTATAAAGCTTGTGGAACATTGCGTGTATTTAGTGAAAAAAGAAGTTATTAAAGTTGTGTTGCTACTGTATAATGTTGTAGGTGGATCGTATAAGGGATATGATAATGAAGGTGATCGAAAACATGTTAATTTCGATTATTCCGGTAGGGTTGTTATTTGTAAACCTTTCCTAAATCAGCAACTATTTGCACTGTTTACTTTTTAGGGTTTTCTAAACTTGATCAGTATTTTGAATGCCGTAATCATCAGATATAATAAGTAAATAAATCTCGGCCATTATTTTTACGTATAACAGGAACTATAATACTAGTTTACCTCCTGCCGTGGTTTAATATTAGCTAGTCAGCAACCTGGCAACGGGGTTTACTAACCAGTGCCCAAGGTTTTATATGAATGATTTGATTCAATATAAATCGGCAATTGCATGCGTTACTCCTTCTTAGTTTAATCATGATGTGGAATTTACTTATCTAATTCAAATATTTGAACTTATAGAACTTTGAACCATAAATCACCCAATTTAATTTGTTTATAGTGACGGTTGCCAAACGTAAACCAAGCGCATATAAGTAATGATTGATGTTAAACCAATTTACTAATAACGCGTCAAATCGGTTTTTGTTCGTAATTACTTTATGCTAATGTCGAAGATGTCAAGGATTTGACGGGACCTTAATTTAATCTGTTTAACTGAGATCAGTCTTCGAATTATGCGCGCACGCACTTATAAATAATGATGCAATTTTCATTCTTGGTTGGCTTTAAACTAGTTTTTATGATAATTAGTTTTTGTAACTTTTATTTTCACTTAAAATTCTTTAACTTTTGTCCATATACCATGCGTAATGTTGATTTAGTTATGAAAGGCAACTTAAAAAAAAAAATCTTTTGATCTATAGGCAAGAAAGGAATTTCGAAATTACGAATTGAAGCCTAAGTACAAATAAAGAGCTTGTAAGTACATATTTATTTTTGGGAGTAAATACTAACATACAAAAATGTCTTGTAAATCTGTCTGGTTCACACAAGTCAGTATTGTATGTCTGTTTGTTATGTGCTTTGTGAAATGTCGCGGGAGTGCTGAGACAACACACTATGTCAACAGTTTAGTGTCTTTACAGAGTTCAGATGAGTGTAACGTTGATATGAGTGATAGATAATACATTTAACTTTATAGAAGCAGGCTGCTCTGTTCGCATTTTTACATATTTGATATCTTTGAAAGAAGATTAGCTGCTTCCCATCTGCCGTTAGTAGTAGTTACTTTCCTACCTATTTATTTTCTTCTTAAAATTTTGTGCCTTTCTCATTTCCTGTACTTACTTTTTTGGCATTAACTGATCTTACTTTAAGTGATTTGCATTATTTTCAAAAGTAATTTTGTATTGTGCAATTAAACTGTTGGTCACTTGTATTTCTACTCACAAGAAATCTTTTGAGAGAAATGTGTCAAACGCTTTCAAAACCAGCAAGTCACGAGAAACTTTGTGTAAACTTAAAGCTAAAGTAGGTACAAGATTATCATATTTCATGAGAAATAGTTTCAGCGAATATTCTCATTGAGTACAAAGAAAAATCTAAGATGAGTAACAAGCTAGCCAGAATACTTATCTAAACTAAACATCTTTTGGGTAAAAAAGTCGTTTAAAATAAAAAGTGCTCTGTTAAAGATGTTGACGAGAAAAACGAAAGTGAAGACTATTCACTCGTTGTGAAGAATTCGCGTAATTGTGACAATATCCAACTATGAGATTATGTACCTTAAGTAAGAGGTTTAGCTTAAACATAAGACGACATTATTCATTTTGACGAATACATGAAAAGTTTCTGAATATCATCAATATACGATGTAGATTTATATTTGGACAGGTGTAAAACTTTGAACAAGATATATTCTAAAAGTGCCGTTTTTCAAGTTTTCATTGCAATATCTTCTATCTATCCTTACCATCACGCCTCCTTTTGTTCCCATCTAAAACAACAGTTCGTTCTATAGAATCATAATAAATTCCTGTAAGCCTATTCACACCAACGTTTTGGCCATCACATTCACTTTCACCGCATCCTAGTAGCCGCGCACCCAACATACGTGCTTCCCATGCTAACCGTACCCTCTTGACATACTACACTTGACGCTTGAAAGTATATATCTGTTACACTTTTAACTTTACATTGGTTTTGTGTGGAAACCTAGGAATTACATTTAAGTTATAACTTTTTGGATTTGGTAAAGACTTTCGACACGCCTTTGTTTTGCTGTGGTGAAAGATTCGTCTTGTGTGGTTATTGCAAGGTCATTTTTGATGGATGGTATTGTGATCTTCGATATTAGATCTGTTGTTGGTTGTTTATTTACTGTTTGAAATAATTTCATTGTTATCTGAATGCCAGTCTGTCGTTAATCAAATACCTTTGCTAATCTGACGTTCACATTCATCTTCTCGTGCGTCAACTGGTTGTTCATTATTATTAAAGCCAACTAGAAATACCCAAATCTCTTCCTAACAGCAACAAGCAAATCAAACGGTGTCTTCAATTACTCCGCTATTTATCACCACCTACTTCGAACCGCGAAATTAATCACCCGTGCATCTGAAGATTAAACAGTTATCCTACACATAGACACACGCATATCTTAGAGTTAGTCCGAAGATAAGAAGTCAGAGAAAAGATACAATAGAAGATTCGCCCTGCCGCGTCAAAAGATTGTCGCGTTTTTATTTCATTATGACACCTCTGACACACAATGTCGCATAAACTTGACTTGATTGTCATGGAAATGCCATTTTTACTATGTGAGCTCACTCTTCATAGTATGGACACATTTTCGCGCGACCTAGGATGGTGAGGGCAAATCTAACGATTTAAATCTTTGACTTAGACACTCCAAACCGGCTGAACATCGAAACATCACATTCGGTTATCATACCTTTATGATCAATTCGCAACAGTTCAGCAAATGCCGAACTAAAGTTCAGCGGAACAATAGCTCATTTTGGTGTCGAAACCAACGCTAAACTAAATCATGATGGGTGTGCATAAATTACTAAGTTCAGATAAGATGGCTGTCCGCGGGTAATTAATTAGATTAAAACTTCTGATATTGAAATGCTCGGATTTAAAGTTGAGTGAATTCGTGGCTGATAAATAAATCTGAGTTAGCTTTATCTAATGCTAAGTGGCTTGGTCAGAAATATTTTATTCTAATCTAAGTAGGGTTTGGATTGACCTAATATTTACAGATATTTGTCCGTTAAATGCGTTTCCTATCTCTCTTGAGTTTTCCGTCTTAACTAAGTAGCCTTGTGATATTCCTTATCAAACTGCGTTTGAAGATTTGTTTGTGCTGCGGCAAGAATAGTTTTTGTTTGGTGTTTTTTTATGAAAACTATTCTTCATTTCTGCTTAATATCTTCCAATAAGCCTCAAATAAACTTACAAATTGACTAAGAACAACAAAAAAAGGGGAAACACAAAACTGTAATAAAATCCGCGAATAAAAGATAAGTTTGAAAAATGCCAAATTATAATGTTAACGCCAATTATATTTATTAAGTTATTAGTCACGCTTAAGCTAGAAAGTTAAAAACAATTACTACCGTTTTAAATCCAATATTAAAAGTACAGTTATAAACACGCTTGCTTGATAGGAGTCACGATTTTGATTCTTACTTCATTCGATAAACATTTTTATTATGAAAAAACTTTATAGAGAAAGGTTAAAATAAAGATACACATTAATGTTACTGCTAACTTAGGAACACGAGAAACTGTATCCACTCATTGAAATTCTCAACTAAGAAGCTCAAACTCTACATATGTAGATGCAATGAACTCATTGATTATCCCGCCTCACTGTACCAACAGCAACTTATCAATACCTTGATTCTGATCAGTCCTGAATTCCTGATGAATTTGTAGAAAATAAGGTCCTCAGGGCCTAGATGATGTGACAACGATAATGATGTTGGAATAGTCAAAAATGTATGGGACTGACATAATGTACCGAAAAGCTTATGTCAATTCTGTTGACAGTTGTTGTAGAATATTGAAAGCTTTGAAAACGATTGCCTTCTGGTTCTGCAACTTAGTAAAAGTGTAGGTAGACTTTCAGCTTTACACCCAATATGCGTGGGATTGGAAGCATAATTATTTACACACTGCATTATTTATTACCGTTACATTAAACTACAAAGTCTATCGAATCGATTTTCTCAGAACAAATGTAAACGGATCGGATTTTGTCCGTTGCCACATATTATTCTCTATTATTTTATCACATTAAATATATTGAAATACGTAGACATTACAATAAAATTTAATGTCGCCGGTTGTTTCATGGAAAGGACCTTAAAATGTCGGCTTGCGACGGACTGCAATTTCATTAGATTGTGTCTCTTTGTATTTCTTATTATTTATCAACTCTGTGGCTTGCGATTTAACATAGGTATGTTAATTCACTTCTAAGTTATTGCATTGCCTAGTTCAATATTATTCTCACACAAACAATAGAATAGAAATTGATTCATTAAAAGCAGCAAGTTTGTCGGTCCTGTCAAGTTTTTCAGTTGACCGTGGATATCCACCTACAGTTTATAAAATTAAAATAAAATCTATATTTATGATTCAGTATTGTTAACAATTTAAAATATAAGTTTTTGTTTCTTCAGAATGTATCTTCATACCTTATCAAATTAAAAGTCATCGGTACGAAAGATAGCTTATAATTGTATTATTGTATTTGTTTTTATAGTTAAGTCACCTTCTTCAACAATATGCCCGTGACATTTAATCTCTTTTGTTCAATTTGGTCCATTCAAAATTGTATTGAAAACTATAATAATATTAGCTTTGCTTGTTTTCAAACCCTGTCAGATAGTGAATGGGCAATTAAAATTTAAGTTATCGTTATGCAAAATGTTATTAAAACTTCTAAAAGGTTCCTATTAATGGTCATCAGCTTATGCAATACTGTTAAGTGCTGTTATGAAGTTTTAAAATGGACGTAATGCATCCAAATTTACTTAATCACGACGTTGAGTTAACGACTTTGGTTAGTGATTGATTGCTAATTAATGGACTGTTTTTCGAGCTTGTGATTTACCAAGAGTAAGGGGTGCTACATACATGTTCAGGTCGGCATCATCATCATCTTCATCGGCCTAAAGCAGTCCACTGCTGGACATAGGCCTCTCCTATTGCACGACATTCAACTCGATTTCTGGCAACTCTCATCCAGCTGCTACCAGCCACTCTGCGAAGATCGTTGCTCCGCCTAGCCTGAGGGCGTCCTACCTTCGTTTACCATCGGCATGATTCGGCATAATTCGGCACAGCCGGTCGCGCAAAATCGAATGTATACAACGTGTTCCTTTTGATGTCCCAAGGTTATATGCTATAAGTAAAAATAATACAAAAAGTCCTAGAACAAGTGTTCTAAAAATACATAGTTTTGAATGTGTTAAAATCATTTTCATTCAAACCTTTCATTTAAATATGAATGATATTCATATTTAAAGCAAAGAAAATGCGACGTTGTCATATTTCACGTGAGGGTGTTTTACATAAATAATCATGACGTCGTATTATTCTGTACTAGCTTCAGCCCGCGACTTCGTTCGCGTTGAACTCGATAAAATACAGCCCACTTGCTGATAGTGTAGCTTTTTTATGGGCGAACATTTTTTTTTAATCGCTAAGTTTTTTTTGAGTTTATCCATTACAAACAAACATACAAACGTACAAAAAATCAATTAGTTTAGATGAAACATTAAAAGAAAACAAAAAAAAAAGGAACACGTTGTCTATTGCCGCCCGACTGTCCCGACTCATGGCGAATCATACCGACTCCAACAAGCGTGTATTTTTACCTAATTGAGTTATGTTTTGTACAAAAAAAGTTGTTTGACTATCGTCTGCACTACAAAAGCCGATATGTACCTCAGACTGAGTGATCTTTCATGTTTTGTTCTTTAATACAAACAAAGGCGTCCTCTCAAAGAGTCCTTTGTCATTTTTGGTAAAAAAATATGAATGAAGCAAACGAAGATTGAAACTGGTTTCTCAGTTGGTGTATTTAAAGTAAAGATTGAGATAAAAGTATTGACTTTTATCAGGAAAATCGAAAGGCAAGACACCTAC
Organism: Agrochola lychnidis; assembly: GCA_963680765.1. Classification (NCBI taxonomy): domain Eukaryota; kingdom Metazoa; phylum Arthropoda; class Insecta; order Lepidoptera; family Noctuidae; genus Agrochola; species Agrochola lychnidis. The sequence continues at coordinate 20,402,882 of OY796865.1, read as the reverse complement.
GCAATTTTTAACATGAATATGTATATGTCAATTATAATGGCGACGATTTGAACTAGTTTCTACTTTTTAACATAAGAATTCCCATTCACCGTAACCGCCATGTTTCCTATTCCGATCAGTTGCGTCAGAGCATCTGTCGGAAGAAAGTCGTTTGAGATAAACGATTTCGCTTTTCCATCACTCACTACTCTACATAAGGTAATACAATGGCGAGGAGAAATATTAACCGCTGATATCAATATCACCTTTTGCAATTAAAATATATTGTTATTTATAAGTAATGCTAAGATATTTCACTATAACTTATGACATTTTAGTATCTAATTCTACAATACTTGTCTTGTCTGGTCGTGATTCCGAAATGTCTAATATCTTGTATGCATGTAGATGTGAGTGTTGTTGCGTGTTGCGTCGATCTGTTCCTGGTTGCGAAAAGTGATTTACAGATTACTCCATTGTAACTGCTGCAGTTAAGTGAAATAGCGTGTGTAATTAGTGGTTTTTTTTGCATTTTCATAATCATCTGTAAAATTATGCTAATAGCACCGTACTTAAGATTTTTACCAAAACGATGAAACTGGCGACTTTGTTACTTGTTTGGCTCATTAAGCCACAGTTTCAATCATCGGCTGATGTTATGCAGGTGTTCATAAATTGATATGAATTTTAAGTGGGGCAATGACATTTGCTGTATTTTTTCAAACTCATTTAAATTAAAATATTTATATAGTATTGCAAACTTTTGTTGCTCGTCACTGTAGCGAATTCACTCTCGCTGTCAAAACCCCGCTAAACATGAGTGATACCGTTATTACGTGCGCGTAGATATTGCGTGTGCGCAGCATCACGTTACGATCGGCCTTGACTGACATGATCTTGTACGGTTTGATTTGCATGAGTTTTCATGCTATGAGAAATAGGTGATGCTGCGCGAAGATTTGTTTTGGTTGGTTGTTTATTTAGTTCTGGTTTATGGCTTGTAGGCTAGCATGGGGGGCATTAGCCCCAAGAACCAAATTTAAAAAAAGGTAAAAAGGATAACAGGAAGGAAGGGAGGATGAAAGGTATAATACCAAAGTAGGACAGTTAACAACATTATCAAATCGTGCATGTGCAAGGCTTACCTAAACATCTGGTGGGTTGGGGGATGAATTCGCAAGTAGTTCCACCCCCTGGACATGGGCAGTTCGAAGAGCACCGTGTAGTTTTACTCAGTAAGAGTCTGACACACCCTTCCGCCTGGTCCAGGCTGGAGATCGTACATACGGATTTCCACACGAAAAAGATGGATTTTACATCCTAAACTCTCATCTTTCTCAAGTCACCCGAAAGTTCTTAACAATAAACCATGATCTAACATCGTCTTCTCCTTCTTCCCCAGGGTTTGCCATCGTGGTCGCGCGGGCTGGAGGTGGCCGAGGCAGCCCGCACGCGCCTCGTGCGCTGGGCGTGCGGCGAGCCCCCGGTGGAGCCCGAGCCGCCCCGCAAGAAGATGCCGCACGCGCTGCGCCGACGGTGGCCGTTGTGCCCTTGTTTACAGGTTAGTAAGAAGTACTTTTAAAGTGAAACTTTTATTACATTGTCTCAAACTTTTTCGTCTGTGTGTTGCATGTCGCGTGACGGTCGGCCGCGGAGTAGGAATAAAGTGAAAGGCGCTCGTCAGAGCAGCCAAGGCCAAAATGGCGGCGCCTATAGAAGTTTCACTTTTACCGTGGTTTCATAAAACCACCTTTTTTATTTAAAAAAAGGAAGAAAAATACATTATTTGGGGCCCGCACAGGAAATACAAACAATAATAAAGGAACTAAATTAACGAGCAGCTTGAGGAGCTCGTGGCTAAGTAATAATAGCCGCACGGGTCGATCCATCAGGTTAAGCTACGCTTGCCGGGGTTGGTCCGTGGATGGGTAACCATCTTTACATACCGAGACTCCTCCGTACCTCGGTCCCAGTTGTCATTCGTGGATCTTTGACAGTCGTTAGGGTCGTCAGAAGCCCGAAAGTCTGACAACCAGTCTAACCAAGGGGTATTGTATTACCAAGTTACTGGGTTGTGAAGGTCAGACAGGCAGTCGATCTATGTAAAATACTGGTATTCAGCTGCATCTGGTTAGACCGTAAGCCGACCCAACATAGTTGGGAAAATGCTAGGAAGATTGATTGAAGCTAAGGAGCAGCATTAAAGCTGTAGATAGATGTGTATATGGTCTAGATGATGCTGCTGGAAGACTTCATGTTAAAGACGTAGGCTCAAGTGCTGCGGTGTATAATATCGTCTGCGTGATTCCGCTGATGGTGGCAATATTGGGAGTTTTGCCGTGAAATTCGATTAGACTTATTATGCTGCATTACCTTGAACTAATTTCGTGGCTACAAGTTATGATATTCGATTGTTCATTGAACTCAATTGACTCTTTGCCAAATTTTAACTTATCTAAGGTCATTTAGAGAGTTGACAGACTGTCCAATATATTAAGTTTCTTCTAATGGTTCTGAATTCAGATCTCTTGAATTGTTTCCTTTTCAAATTACCTTAACTGGGTTAATGGTGAAATGGAAGCCTGCTGTAATAACTCATTCATCCGCAAATGTATTTAAATGTATGATAGGTAGTTAGCCTCAATGCAAGGTATTAAAGGGTTGCAGCTATAATTAAATATTATTGCTAGCTTCCGTTGCTTATTTCAATGCAATGGCATCAATTATAGTTTCCCTATACCCTTCCGCGGCGGATATGCAAACAAACATATAGTAATCAAGCGAAGTATTGATCAATATCCTTATAGTCCTTATCTAGTTGATTTATGTACCGATATTGTAAGTACTTGCCCGCTAATTGTTCCGGAACGTGTCGGTTGACTTCACTACTTGGTAACACAACACCCACGGCATATCGAGTTCGGATTAGGGTTTGTTTCAATTCGTACTTTCACCAGTCGTCTAGGGACTTTGAAATTCATTGGACATTTTTGTTGAAAGAAGGTTTTAATGATCAATTTGTTACTGTCCACATCAATGTCTGTGTCTTTACTTATCATCATCATTATCCTATAAATGTTCCCACTGCTGGGACACAGGCCTCCTCTCTGTGAGAGGGAGTAGGCCGTAATCCACCACGCGGGCCGAGTGCGGGTTGGTAGATGTCACATGTCTTCGAATTTTCGGTTCAAGGACATGCCAGTTTCCTCACGATGTTTTCCTTCACCGTTAACCGTGTTCGTCTTTACTTAAGTGGTCACCATTATTCTATAATTGCGTTCCTAAATGGCATAAGGTTTTCCATTAGAATCTTCCTCGGCACGAACATTTTTAATTGTTCCCGGTAAATAGCACAATGATTTTTTAACGGAGTGTGGGAGTTCACAATATTCCTGTCTAATACTCGTATATATATACGAGTATTAGACAGGAATATTGTGAATATTGAATATTGAGATGCGGGTGAGATGTAGCTATTTTATTATCTCTTATAGAAGATAATCGTAAGGTCAATTTACACTTCAGAAATTCGAATCTCATTATGTGAGACTATCGAAACTATTATTACTATAATGTATTCTCATTATAACAGTCTTCGTAGAAAAGGAAAGCATTTGAGATTTAATAATCTCTGCTGCACCAGACTTGTTTTTATCAGACAGGTTTCAGTCCATGTCGAACTTGTTTACTTCATGTCTCGTGTCTCAAAGGTCAAAGGTCTTTTGTAGGTCAGTCATAGTCAACAGGTTGGCTATTCATAGTCCACGCCTTCAGTGAAAGTCGAGTCCAAGGACTTCATTTCTCCGAGGTTGTTTACACTAATTTCATTATCAATGTCTGTACAGACGTGCTAAGCTGTTCTGAACTAAAGATTATGTTCGTATTACTGAAGGATTATGAAGACTGGTGCGGAAAATTTGACCTTTATTGAATATAAACAATAACATCGTATAGTGCAATCAAGTTGATAATAATATTCCGCAATTATAAGTGCTGAAATGTCTTCGTATATAGCGCGTTAAGTCTTTCTATATCTATTCGTTGGAATATTGTACAGTATATCATAGATATACTTGAATGATTTGTAAGTCATGAAATTACAACAAGTCCTGAACTTTGAATTCAATATACTTCGGAATCTTTCTTTACCAATCTGAGAAACGGGTCGCAAAAGTCTATAAGTTCAAGTTGGCTATAACGACATAATTAACATTTAGAATAGTTTAAAGGCAATCCAAAAGGTAATTGCCACACCCACTGCGGTATTTGTAAGGTGAGTAATGTCAGAAAATGGAAACAGAAGGTTCACTGAAGACAGACGAGTAGAACTCGAGCAAATGAAGCGTGGGGCTGTTTGGAAGTCTGCATTTTTTTTCCAATTCACTGTCTTTGTATTTCTAAGATATCGGTTATAATTTGAGGAGATTTTAAGCAGCAATACACTCTTTAAACTACTTTTGGTTTCACTCTCGTTAATCCATATATAATTGTAAATGTACCTGCAGCGGTTGATTCGGTTTACGGTGATGACGTTTATGTACAAACTGTGCTTCATTACACTCGGTCAGGAGTTAATCTTCTGCATCAATTTCGGTGACGGTTAAAGTAACATGAGCTGCATTTGGAGAAATAAACACGTTTACACTTGCAATTTGTGTCAGCGTCGTAGCATCGAATGTATCGATGTTTAATATCCTCGTTAATTTCGAATTGCGAGTAATTAAGATTAGTTTGTCGTTTCTAATCGAGTTGTGGAATCGAGACATAGTTTAGTTGCATTTCTATCCCACGTTGGGTGAGGAAAATCTGTTTCATGTTGTGAGTTGTTCTATTGCTTTCATACTTATTTTTCTTGCTCTTTCTAATCTGTATTTCCTTTAGTTCACTTCATATTTAAATTCATCAAGTTATCTTGTAAATTTTTTGTTTGTAATTATTTATTGACGTATAAAACTGTCACTTTGAAGTGTAAGAGTGTTATTTTTAACCAATTTAGAAAATAAATGTTACTTATCATTTGCAAAGCTTAGTTGATTTGTTAAACTGAACTTTTATTTTTCTTTAATCTTGCAAATGGACTCATTTAGTTGGGCAGTTCGTTTACCCATGATGTAGCGAGTAACGGTGTTATGTGTGGACCGACAGACGTCTGGTCTACAACCTCACGTGAAACAGGTTTGCCAAGTGTGATGTTATCAGCGAGATAGATGCTGCTGGCCATTCACCTGGTATAGTTAGTAATCGCAGCTTTTAACACCTGCCTGAGGAGTCGATAGATGGCTTAGTCATATTACTGAGGATGATGAAAAAGATGTATTAAAATTGAGTCTCAATCTAGGTTATGCGTATGTGTTGTACTCTTCAGACATTCTTTATTTGTTTAAACTTTGTTGTTTTGTTTGGACCGAAAGTTAGAAGAACAGGTTTAAATGACTCTCTTGTCTCAAGATTAAGAGCGATGGAGCCGTCTGTTTCCTAATCTGATGCCTCTTGAAAGCCAAGAAAGCTTATATTTATTACATTTTCTATTCATTGTCGTATAAATTTCGCAAAAGTGAAATTATAGTTTCGACATCCATATTGATACGATTAACTAGTGTTAATGTATTTAAATTTTGTGCAAATTTTATTGTGCCTGGTCAGTTCATAGGTTAGCCATTAGAATTTGTCGTAGAGAAATCTTTGCTTCCATATCGTGGGTTTTCTAATCAAAATTAACATTTCTAATAAACCGCAATGTATAAATCAAAACAATATGTTTGTTTATCTCCAAAATGTTGTGATTTTGTATGTTTTTCATCATAATTTATTCCGTCAATTTATTATGCTGATTCTATGTAAAAGCGAATCAAAAACACTTTGTTAGGAGGTTCATTTGAATAATATACCTAGATTTTAATGTTGAATTGTTGTTTTTCGCAATATTTGTTCATAAAGAAACTGGTCGTGCATTTGTTAATGGGCTCACAACTTTTAAGTTAACGTCCTTGGCATTAACCTGGGAAAACATAATGATAGAGACAGAGGTTTCTTTTGTTATTTTTTAGGGTGTCTGTTGACAGTCGAATAGATGAATATAATTTTAGAACGTAAGAACGGATCATTGACCGTTCCAAAGCAAATAATAAAAAATTCATAAGCAAACTAATGAATGAAGCCAGACATGCTTGATTAGTGATGCTAAAATTATCTTTGTTCTTATGTTTACTCGTTAGTTCAATCAAATTACTCACAGAAGCTTACAAAAACAAACATACATGGAGATATATTATCTCGAAACAAATTGCTGTGTGTAAACTGCGATAAAATTATGAAGAACTCATATGTTTCTGAGAAGGCCATTTCTCTTGCGATTTCCATTAAAATTAAACTAACTTTCACTGTAAGATTGTTGCTAGTATGAAAGGGCTATTGATAGGTAAGGGTCAGCCCTACGCATGCGCTATTGAAAACCAGTTTACATTGGATTGGAAAGCAGGCGAGATGTCGGTCAGTCGGCACATGCATGGCACTTGCTTATATATGATTTCCAAGATGAGGCTTCTCACACGTGCTTATTATTCTAAATTATTGCTATGTCGCGAGATTGAATCGCATCTGCAGTGATTGCTTTACAAATTACTTATAGGAATTGGTTTATGTTACTTGAAGTGATTTTTTCTTCATTTAGAGCTCTGGAGTGATCCACTTTGAGAGCTAATTAATAGACTCTGTCTCCCACGTACCTCGTGAGAAAATTACAAAATGATTTCAGTTTCAGAATTATTTATAATTTGTCAAGATGTGTGAAACTGTTATGATTACTGATGCGGTAAAAGATCTCAGATAATGTTCTGAGACTGACATGCATGAGTAACTTGCCAAAAACGGTTAGCCAATCAACATTGCCTTTGTAATATTGATAAAAAGTCAAGATAACTTATAATTTCGACCACCTCAATCAAGCACAATTGAGCACAAAAAGGCGCAATTGTACAATGAATAAACCAGTCCATTGATCAATACGCCACGTGTTTCTATTTAGAAGTCGCTAGTTCGACGTCAGGTCAGCCATAATCGTGTTAAACGATAAGGGTTTACGTCAAAATATAACAATGAAGCCACTTAACAGTCTTAAAATTCTGATTTGAATATTACTAAACATATTTCTCAATCGTAAGCTGATTATAGAGAGTAGTAAAGGTCGAGGGTGATAGGATTATGGGTTTTTGAAACAAATTTAATTGGATCGTTTGGAACAAGGTCGTGACTTATTGTATGTGATATTAATGGGTAATGTCTCTCCAGCGAAGGCTGTACAAACTAAGATCCAAGATAAACTTTAACGTTTCCAAATCTTTTTCTAACGTTCGAATTTTTCAAGTCCTAATGCAGTTGCGTTGTAGTTGGATGTAAATGCGTTGATAACTATTTTGGTATTTATTACTTTGTCTGCGTCCAGCTCTTGTTTACTCGCCTCGGAAACAAACATTTCATTTATAAATACTTATTGCATCGGTCGTCAACATGGACCCTAATGAAACGTCCATTTAGTCGTTAATAGAATTAGAGCGAGACAATGCACTTCGATAAATACGGGAAGCAATTACGGGTACAACACGGAGGTCTTTAGTTTTGATTGAGACACATTGCGAGGCGCCAGGCGGCCATGTCTCGTTCGTTTTGTGGTCCTTCCGTCGATTGACTCTTGCGCAAGTGGGAAAGCGTTTTATTAACACTGCAGTCAAGTGGCTCGAATTAAATTAATCAATCAACTGTCAGTTTGGTGTTGTTCGTTTGATTATCTGGAATTCTGTCCCGAAATGAACAAAACTAGATTCTTCAGCTTAAAAAGAAAACAGTCGATCGCAAGGATACAAAATGTAAGTTCAGTTTTTTTTTTAAATAAACAGTATTTTAGTGTGAGTTTTTCTGAGAACGGCGTTAATAGTCAAAGATGGTTCACATTCACACCCTTTTGAAGTTAATGTTCGGTCTTAACATAATATTTATTTACGCAAATGCGTTTCTTCGGAAGACCAAATGTGGATACGAATTTTAGGAACGAGTGTGTTTTGTCAACTTTCGGTTTTGTCAGCTTTGTGGTCAACGGTCAAGATTGGGATGATCATAAACATAAAATCTACTTCCTAATTGTGTCTTGTTATTTTCTTTAAATGCCGTGCTACTTTTACCTATATAATAATATGACTGGTAACATCACTATTTTAAATAATACTCACTGTTTTTAGTACTTTAAAAGATAATTTTGTCCTTACACTATATTAAATGTAATTTGTACTGCGCACACATTTACCTATCATTAGTGGAAGTTTCAACTTCATTTCAAAACATCACGACAACATCTTCTTTTAATGATTCTTCTTTCATATCCTTCATAGCACCCATTCCGTTAATTGGCACATTACCACATAATATAGCGTCTTCACGTCTTAACTCTTGTAAATTAATGTTGCTAATACTGATGGCCCTGCAAATAAGTCTGCAGTCGACTGGGTGAAGTCATCGACGCAAATATCCTCCACTCCTTGTGTGTTGGAAAGGGTTGTAGGGTTATCGCTTTTGTAATTTTAGATGGCGATGTTAAAAACAAAAATGCCGAGTGTGACTTTTGTATTAAGTTCTTTTCTTGGATTTGGATGACTTCAGAATTAAGTTCTTTTCTCTCTGTTTCAAGGCCTTTACAGTTTACTGAAGATGGATTTTCTCGAGGAGGATTCTGGGCAGTGGCTATAGTACCTACTTACTTTAAAACTTTGTGTATTTTTTTGTACTTGCTATTCTTAAAGCAGGAAGGATTTTCATTGTAGACATAACATTCATATTGTGTGTAGTCGAAAATCAGTCAAAGTAAAAGTATTGGATTCTTTATAGAGAATACATTTTCAAGTTATTGTTATTTCTAGATTGTCTGACTGTTGTATTTTAATACATTGTGATAAATACTATACTGCATATTATACTAGGAACTGCAACCGGAAGGAGCTACTAACCTTAATACTAAATCCAATTAACACTTTAATAATATGTAGATTATTACATTCATCAGATGTTAACAAGGCAATGCTATTTAAATTATTAATTAGATATAAATCTAGAAATATATTTCATAAAAATAATAATAACCTTATTAGAAAACCACTAATCATAACAGGATGCAGCATAAGGCGTATAATTCTTAGTTCTATATCAGCTCATTAGGTCTTTATGGATATTTTCCATTGTTCTCTCTCAACAAATATTTTGCTTCTGTGTTCATGACCTCATTTAATGCGTCGTCGTCTTGATAAGTTTTATTTGCCTTTCCATCTGTTTGTGCCGACTCTATAGTACTTTCTACTATTAATGTTAATTAACCAAGTACTTAAGGGAATACATAATTAATTGGTGTGGTTTACAGTAGTTTACTTTCTGCAGTTTCTGTTTGCGGGATTAGAATCGTGTTTGCATTAAAGCCTCTCAATTAGTGTTGTTAATGATGATGATACATATCTATGTGTATATTGACGTGCTTTATTCTTCCTAGCTAGAATACATTTGGGACAATGTTATGTTAAACTGCTATGAAAGTGTATTCACTGTACTAATATCATAATTTGGTAAACAATTATGTTGTATCTACTGAGATTTCGAGTAGAGTTGATGTAGTAATGCATATCTTAAGGTGCTGATTAACTTGAGCATTTACTTGTAATGAGCATTCTAGTGAATGTTACATTACAGAAAAATAAACGGGAGCGTTTTAGCAAGCATTCGAGCGAGCATTTTAGCGAAAGGACAGTAAATTTGCTTCGAGCTTATTGCCGAGCCGAACCATTCTGTCATGTTGCACACGCGACCGTCAAGTCTGACATCTTCGTGACGAATATGTGTTTGACGAGCATTTACTAGAGCATTCGCTAGAATGATCGTGAAAATGTTCGTAGCGATGTTTGGCTCTATGCTTGGCTCTGTTCGATGCCGTGGTCTCAAATGGACAAATTTTAAAACGGCAAATTCTTGATGTTCTGTTACAAGTGAATGCTCAAGTTTATCAGCACTTCTATGTTTCTCTTGAAGATCAAAACGTTCACACCTAACGTAAAAGTGTATTTTTGGTGCGATTTTCGTATCGAGTCTGCTCACTGTAGTTCTATAAAATACTTACAATATTTTTTTTAAATCTCACGTTAAAAACGATCGTTCATCCCAAAAATTTAAGTTAACAGTTTCTTTTGATTCATGTTAAACGGCTTGAAGGCGTCATGAATATATCTTAAATGTTGGGTAGGCTTCGCCTGAAGTCACGTCCCAGCAATAACGCTTAAAGATGGCGACACTCAAGTAATAGCAGGGCGAGGGTGCGAAGTCTGAGATCACCGCTGCAATTCGTTCCCCTCAGTTAGTTTCAGAAAATTATGGGCATTTGTGGGAGACGAAAAGCTGTAAATAAAATGTGGTTTTCTCAAACAGTGTCAAGTATTTCAAATAAGCTGTTTTGAGACAAGACTTTTATGCTGGATTTATTTTAATTATGTACTTTTGTGAAGGTGTTTTTCCAACACCCTGGGCTATTGCGAGATTTCTTCGAGAGTGGTTACAAATTACAATTGTTTATGGCTACACGAAATAAATAATTTTCAGAAATCTACAGCTAATTTATAATGCTTTCTCCGCGCAGCCCTATTCATTATGTCAATGGATTCGCGAGACATCGGCGACAGTTCGTAGAAATGCGTCGGAGTGTCGCAGGCGCCGCCGAAAGGTCACTCTGACTCAGAAGCGCTTTTAGCGTGCTCATGTATGGACGTGCATGATATTATCAGATTGTACGTAGCACGGAGTAGTGAGTAAATGAAAATATGGCGATATCTTTGGAGCATTGTTTGTAACTGGTAGCAGTAGGAAATTGGAGGCTATTGTTCTGGTGATAGCCCAAAAATATATATACATTGTTTTTGCCGATGTTTATCAAGTCATGCACCACTCAACGTACAGTACAGTATATCCAGTCTTTAAAAAAGGGTTATACGTTTTTGTACATACTGTACATAGGTATGTGCTCTTCTAGTAGTAACCGCAAACCACAAGATTATAACTCAGCTGGTGGCTAATGTACACTATAAAGTCGTTTATCAGCTTGTTATCTAGTAGCATGTTGATATGTTCCATATGTATGTAACAATGGTCATTTAAGAAAACCAAACAGTGCTTGGTTGTGAAATTAACCGCCATTTATGGTTATAAAGTCAATGTAGGCATCACAATATAAGTAATAGCTGCCAATTGCCTTGGAGAAGCACACAGAGAAATTACTGAAGGAATTCTGCATTGACCCTTACCTATGTGTTAAAAATGAAAGTAGAAATCATTACGTTTGAATTGGCAAGGTAAGATGATATCGTACTTACAATTTTATGCAGATTGTCAATAAAATTGCTCTCATCATTATTGGAACTGTTATTGCATTTTTAGAAACGGAGGTCAAGGGACAAGTAAAAATAGCTTTAACATTTTTATCAAGTTTTTAACAAACGCTAACTGCTATTATCATATCATTCCAAATTGAAGAGAGTGGTCTACCCAGGAACTGTACAGACGTGTTATTAGTAAGAAGTTTGAATAATTACAGCCTAATAACCGGTTCAGATATCGAAGAAAGAAAATACCTAAGAATGCACCTAAACGTCGCAAATCGTCGAATCATGTATTTAATAGTAATTACATTCCTATTATCGTAATAGCTTAGCGTTCAGGCGATTGTCAGTGTTGCCATACGAGGTTTTTCTGTTCGTCCGTCCGTTTGTCCGTGCGTACTTCCTCGTCGGCCACATTTGTCGACTCTCCCTTTAAGGAAGGAACCAATGTCTTCCTCATTTTATTTTTAACTCGACAATTTTAATGTATTTTTTTCTCGTTTCTCACCAAGTATTTGCATGAACAAATTATGTCCTCACATTGATTTATGTCTTACTGAGAAAATTCTCCAAATGTGAGTGGAATATTTTTGTATAATTAGGTATTGATTGCAGTAATTTTATTTATGGTTTCCTTAAATTGGTCAGGATGCCAGATGTTAAAATGGAAATGACTTATTGTATATAGAAAGTTCCTTTTCTTGCTTCGTTTTTTTGTGGCCACGTGCCCGAAATGTGTCTTGAATTGAGTATCATTCTCTCGTGTGTTTATTTTTGGTTGTCAGCTGATGATTGATAAGTTATATTGTTTTAATTTGGTGTCATATTTATGTCTTGTTTTATCTTGCTTTCGTGTCAATAATAAATTTTTTTGTTCTTTATTTTTATCCTCTACATAACATGGACATATTTTCTTCGATCATCCGGCAGGTCCACTTTGAACACAGTTGGTGTTCAAAGTGGACCTGCCGTTCCTTTCAAATATTAGTAACCATAGTTCACCGTTTACTTTAATAGGCCTTTATCTTCTGGTGTAGTAACATTCTTGGAACAATAATTTATTATAAGAGACACTTTGATTGCTAACAAATCTTAGCTTCAAGGATAAATCCAAAGGTATAGACGTCGGTGTTTTTGATCGATACTATCTTCTGGCCTACATAATTCGTTTGAAAGTATACAAGTACCAAAATTATCTTGAGTCGGATTTTTTAAATTAAAATTGTCTCCTCGTCTTAGTGGTTTTTGAGAAATCTGTAGTAAAGCGAAGATTTAATCGAATTTGCGATCATTCAAGAATATACATATTCCGTCCGCTTTATTATTAAACATAATTGGTTTATTTAGAACTGCTGCGAAGTTAATAGGTTTACGTAGAAGTAATGCTATTGCCTCCATGTACAAATGCGTCATCATGGGTCAATGGACGATTCTCATTGTTAATACTGTTTACTTTATGTATATTGTAATCACATGGTACTGCCATACTTTCATCTTTATACTATAGCTCTTTGATGAACTCTGCTTGACTTCCATCTTACTTAAATAAGGTTACATAATTTCTCAATGGTGGTACGCAGCATCATCTAAAGTCTAAACAATGTATTTATTTATTTATTACAATTCTTACATAGTCTACTTCTTTTGCAGTCTTGACAATGACCATGGCTGTCGGCCAATCATTCGTCATTTTCTTTAAAATATAATCACTTCTAAATCTGATCCTTTTCTTTCTTTATTATAATTATATAGCCTTCTAGTACTTAATTATTCTACCACATTCATCTTCATCTTGTCTAATTGATTTTAACACTAATCTATATCTTCTTTGTTCCAGAATGACGAGCCCCCAGAGATCACCTACTGTGTGGTTGGGGGCGAGGGCGGCCTGGCACTGCAGGCCGTCACCCCCACACACCCCATGCCGCCTCAAGATGAACTGGACGCCAAGTTCGCTGAGCTCGTGGTAAGTAAATATTTCTCCTCATCGTCTACCTACTTTTAAGCACAATGACTCGTCAGGATCGGGCTTCATTTACTTATATCTACTTGTTCCAAATTGGCCGAGAAGGTAGTTCTCTTCCGCATTCGGACGACTCTGGTCTTTTTTAAAAAGTATATATACATATGTGGTGACATATGTATATTGTAGTATATATATATGATACGGAAATAAATTCATTTAGATGTATTACTATGTAGATTACATATCCATGGTTATTTTACTCTAGGACAGGGGTTTTTACCGAGAAACTGTCATAAAATTAGTTTTATAAAATATATCGAATCGACGCCTAAGTGTCCTTTTATCTTTGTTCGTATTTATTTGTACAGTTAGTTAGTTAGTCATTTAATTTAGTACCGAGTGTAAATAGTTGTGTTAAAAAAAAATTATATCAGGACGATATCCTTTAGCTGATGCCTTTGTCAATAAACCTTCTGCCCGTTATATGGAATTAACTATTGAAGTAACCAAGTTGTTTATCCAATGTAGATTTTTTATCATTTCTAAGTAAGGACTGTATGCAACCCATAATCTATGTACATAATTATGTAGTTTTCCTATGCGGAGGTTTTAACCTTTACTAAGAAACTTCAGTTCTCGTTAGATCTTGAAACTTGATAGCATGAATCGAAAATAAACAAGTGAATTAAATTGGCTACTTCACTTCAGGGACAAACATAAGTTGCAAAAGAAGATATTATCATCATTTGTCTAGTAGGGTTCTTCCGTCAAAAATGTTTATTCAGAAGGCTCAGATTTGTCACCAAATCATTGATTTAGAAGATTAAATAAGTAAAATTAATCAAGTACATGTGAGCTTCCGTATATGACTTCCTACTATTGTATTCAAAATCGACAAGTATTTCCTTAAGAAGAATTTTAATAACATATTATTGCAGCGAATCCCATAACATAATATTATGGAGTTGTCATAATACACTCATCTTAGTTCCCATCATTAAGCGCTTAATTTCGTCATTGTATGAGCAAAGTTTATATCTTATGTAACTGGCGACTGTCATTATGTATGTAAGTAGATATAACTTTAATGATTAAATTAGTTTTCTAAAACCGTGTCGTTTGTAAATTGGTTCTTCATCATTCCACTCTCAATTTTCATTTCATTGTCGTTAAACAATCTATCTTCTAAAAACAACACCATACTATTTCGTCCTAGAACGTGAAATTGACTTTTTCAATGATAATATACGAACCAATAATGATGTTGACCTTGTTATTACTGCAAATATAGTAACTAGTTTATGAAATGATGACGATGTCCCAGAACACACGTCTTACGTAAAAAAATACTACTGTCAAGGTAAAAAAAAAGTGAATTCTAGAACCCTTTTCAACGTGCAAAATATAATAAACACGTCTCTTTTCCATTGGAAATTTCCTGTGGTTCTATGTGTACTATGTACTCAAACTGTATTAGTAGGTTTATTACCTTTAGAAACCTAACAGTAAGAACATTATTGACTGTCTTTATTTCTCTGATAACGTTTTAGATGTATTTTGTTATCGTAGACATACATATATAACAAATTGTAACCGACCTTTCGTAATGTTACTCACAGCTATCTTATACGTATTGTCTTCATAATCATAATTTTTACCGAAAAATGCTGACTGGCTCCAACATCGCCACTACAACAAGTCTTGCACTTCCCGCAACCAGCGGATTTCCATGATCTTTACCATTATCCACGACGTAATCTTTACAAAGCAGAAACTGCTCATTTGCTGTGATATCATTTCCTTTTTCTTCATCATCTTCTTTTGTTTCTTCCTTCATATCAGCTGGATATATATATTTAGCTATATTTTACTTCGTTGAAAACAGATTCATCAATAGTTTCTGCCTAGATTTGCTGGGCAGATGTTACTCAGACAAGTATTACCCATGAGGTACCCTTACATCTTAAGTTGGCATGTTAGCATTATCTGTGCAGATAGACAAGCAGGATTGGAAGGTGTTGTTTAGACAGATGAGGCGCGGCCCCGCCTCCAGGCACCTGCAGGCAGGCAGGCCTGCACCCTCGGACTACTTTCACAATACATCGCTGTTTTTGTAGGGTTGACGCGCAAAAAAAAATTAGAACATTAATATATATCAAAATTAAGTTTAGTTTTGCCAAAATATTTGGTTCTTTCATCAACATCATTGTCATCAGA
Source organism: Agrochola lychnidis (assembly GCA_963680765.1). Taxonomy (NCBI): domain Eukaryota; kingdom Metazoa; phylum Arthropoda; class Insecta; order Lepidoptera; family Noctuidae; genus Agrochola; species Agrochola lychnidis. Next base: position 20,387,324 of record OY796865.1, on the reverse strand, counting down.
TGTAGGTATTGATAAAATATTTGAGTCGTCAATGTTGTCTTTGATTTATTTCAAAGTAATTTTTACAAAAGTATTAACAGTTTATGTAATAAGTGTTAGAGCTACGATTAAATGCTAATTTAATAAAACTTTTTAATATAAATCATGATGTCATAACGTCGGTATTTTAGCCAAACTAATAGAAATGTTAATGTAATCTTTTAACAAGATCTAACGAAGTCTAGAATTGTGGCTAAGTTTAAATTGGCAACATCCTTGAAGCTGTTAGAAAGGCTTAAGTTGATAATAATCATATTGCGGATGCTACACGGCTGGTCCGAGAAATAATATTATTTTGAGGTTAAATTGTTATTTTAATTAAATGCACAATTTAGAATATTGCATTTAAAATCAAAGAACGATACGATTGGTGGTGCTCTATCATACATACAATTATCTGAGATTATTTAGCTTTCTTGACTTACAAAACACACACTATTATTTTAGATCTTTTGCAGTCTAGCTGTTAAAGACTATCTTCCCCAAAAATGTTAAAGGCTAGATAAATACTAATCAAAAATGAATAAATCCGGACGAATTTTTCATCCGCAGTTTTTTTTTAATAACGCTGTAGCCAACCCTATGCTCGCTTATATCGGATAACAAGTATCGTATCGAGTGGTAGGTGGCGTTTAATTTGATTTACTAGCGGCACGGTGCCACGCAAATTGCCGTCCTCGATACCGCGGCTTGTTCGATCGGCGATCACACCATCGCTTCGCCACTTACCGATCTACGATCGTCGCCGAAGGGTTACTATTGGGAAAATGAGCTTGAGCTTCGAAAAGTGTTCTTTGACTATTATTTTGTCGTATTTTATTTAATAAAGCGCTTTATCTTAAGTCATTTACGGATAATAGTCTTAACTCTTAGGAGGTGTGTTAGAATGGGAGCAGCTACTGGGGCAATTTCTGCAAAGAGTCTTTTTATTGTATTTATTTCATCATTTTCCTCGTTAATTTTTTCGGAGAACAGACTAAGATGGGGAACTTACTGTGTTCTCCGAAAAAAATCTTATAAAAAGTGTCGATTTTGAAATGCAATACTCTGATTTTCTTTTAGTAGTAGTAAAATTCAAGGTCAGTGACAGGTCGGCCCGAGTCAACTAGGCCCGAATAATAATACCAGATACTATGTCGTCAAAATGCCTAAAATATGGTCTGAAAGTATCGATCTCTTAAAATATATTTTCCTATACATCTTGCTTTTCACAACTATCCTCAAAAACACGAAGCTGTTGAAAACATATTTATTTAGTCATTCTAAGTAACTACTGTGCACTTATTGATTATATAGTTTGTTTTTGCCGTCAAGCGGGTATCTAGTGAACAGACACCTCATATTTGTATCGTTCCGCATTCCAGTACCTTTGTACCTAGGCAAAGAAAACATAATAGAGCACTTGTATGGAACAAGTCTCTGATGAAATACTTCTGATTATGGAAAATTGTGCTTGCATGCTGTCATCACTTTATATTCATAGCAAAACATTATATTTTGAGGTCAAATCAAGTAATTTGCGGACCAATGATCCTATTGATACGAGATCTATAAAAGATAATGGACACAGCAAATATTAAAGGCCAAGCTAAATAGTAAAGTAATTTTGACGAGGACGGTCCTTAATTGATTATTTTCCTTTAGACTGTGTTCGGGATCTATTAAGCGTATAATTTGATATTCATCAAATATTCGTAGCGATGTTAAAACATTGATATTTGGATAATCATGCATTCTTGTTGTCACAATGTGGTGCTCCTTGAACCTATGGAAATGAGGTGCGAACATAACCTCTGTCACTGCATTTTTGTCTGTAAAAGGTTGAATGTTACGAAATTAAACAAATCTGGGCAAATAACTCCAAATTGTTTTACCTAAAACTTATTCAAATGAACACATTTTAGCACCATTTAGGTAGATTTCTAAAGACGCGGTTAGATAACCATTTTGGGTTCCACGTAATAAAATTCGTAAAATACTTTTCTTAAAAGATTTTGGTCCTCGATTTAAATTGGTATGTTTACGGTTTGATCTTTAAAGAAAATTCTGGGGCATGTATTAACTCATTGGGTATCAAAAAGTAAGGCAAGTGAGGGCCAACACTTTTGCTTTCTTCCGAAATGTTAAAGGTGACATTTAAGTACTCGAATTTCCAAAAGATTAAGATATCAAATTATCAGCTAATAAAAATGCAAAAGTTATAGCTCAACAAAATATTTAATTAGCTACCTCAACGTTAATAGCGATAAGCGGGTACATTAACCAAATTTCACTTACGCTTGTTAACCGGTTAGGACCCACACCAACCAAGATCGTAAAAGATACTATAAACAAACTGACCGTGATTTTTAATTCGTTGTAAATTCTTTCGTACCTTTTAACAATTAATAAAGTAAATCCCTGCCATAATTCTTGGTTTTATATTTTTTGTCGCGTCATTTGAATATTTATGATGTTTTTCATCTGACCTTTGCTTCCGAGTAACCGGAGATGCAGTTTTAAATCTTGACGCCTGAAGTTTCTAGAAAGATGAACAAGTATTTGCAAATATTCTCGGTCTGGTTGGATTTAATAAGAACGTTTTACTATTAGCTAGCTACATGATTAGTTGAATACTTCCAATACAAGAAGATAAAAAGATTAAACTAACAACAAATCAACGTAACAAGACAATGATAATCACAGACGTAATGAAAGTGACGCAACACACATGGTATCTCACGTAGCTTTCACTGGACGAGCGATATGACGAGCACATGACAGATTTGTTGGCGCTTACAAGCTCGCACGGTAATGACGATGCCACACTGTCATTATAGGCTGGTGCTAGATAAGATTACATGGTATGGTGAAGACGCACTTGATTTCCTGTAAAGGTCAATAGCATTTTGCATTTTACTTTTGCACATTCGGAAAGTTTATGTGAAAAGTCAGTGTCATCGTATTATATCTAAGTAATAGCAAATACTTAACCTATTCAATAAGTTCATCATCCGTCGTCGAGTTAGAAATCTGGTCTGTCATATTACTTCAATTTATTTAATTATACTTACCTAACTCTTACAGTTTGAAAGTCATTTGTATGACATGTTATTTCAATTATAGTCTAAGAATTCTTAAATCCCAGGTTCTCACGCTTGTTTTGGCAATGATTCAATCTTTGTTATATTTGGGTTTGTCCAGTTTGTTTGTTGTGTGGATTTCTACCGCACCCTTGTTGACTTCTATTCGCGAAAATATTTGGTCTTTCATTCGCCAAAATATTCGTTTTAACGAAAATATCTTCATCTTGTATTGCTGAGTCAGGAAATAATTCACTTGGAAGTGACGGTACATAAAAATGTCCATTGTGAACTTTCTCCCGACCCCTGGCGTGATCACTGGGCGCTGGCACCATGATTGGCATAAGTACAAACGTGCCAATGAGTTAGTTATTAATGATTTCTCTAACGACTCGCACCTACGTGTTTTCACTTCATCATCAATCATTGTTCAAGTCTCTCTTAGCTGGATTTCCACGCCCATTGTACTGTAAACTATTAAAGTAACTATATATTTGTTGATATGCAAAATAATATACTTGCTCATTATTCTAGAGTCAATCTCTATTGATTTTCTATACTTAGTCATAAAATCTTGCATGACCAACTTTCTTTTCATAGTCAATGAGAGTTAGCTGGTGGTTTTAATTACAATCGTCAATGAATACTAATTTGGATGGGCTTCTAGGGCCGCTTTTACTGCTAACGATAGTCTAGACCTGATTAACATCCGGTGTGAATTGAAAATAGTGTTTTATAAATTTATTGAGCTGTGGGCGATTAAGATTTTAGATAAATGTGAGCTATAAGATTGACGATATGTGTTGACATGTTTTTTATGGCCTGCTATAAATATTCAAGCATAAACTTGTGACAAAACACCGGATCGCCTTCGCAGTAGTAAACTCAAATAAAACTACGTTTTCTAAACACAACAGTAGGAGGTGTTCGCTTAGGTCTCAGACTAGATTCCTGAGCGGCTCGAAAGGTCTCCCTTATTTACATTTGACTTTGAATGCCGATCACAAAACTAGTTATATAATTTTCTAGTGCATTAGTATGTCGCTATCGTGAATTAATTTCTATTTAACCTTCGTCCAGTCACGAGAAGTCGCGATCGCTTGATCGACTTTATCAAGTTAAGATCATCCATTTACGCTGACATCATTATTTATTTATTACTTTTATTAGAATGTCATATTTCTGTAATTAATTTTTAAATGCCCAAAAAATCGAATTTTAATATAATGGTCCTTGTGACATTCTGCATTTTTTTTTCTATTAAATTATTACGGTTTGAAGGATTGATATTCATATTTTGAAGGTTGTTCATATAGTCGTGCTTGATTATAATCTTATAACCGCGCTGGGTTGTTTTGAAGACAATCAGATCATCTGATATGCAACACAACAGTTACAAGACACGCATTTTGAGACATTTAAAATTTCTCAGAATAGAAAAAGTCAGCTATGGACTGTTTGTTGTTTCCTTTGACTCTATTCTTAGGAAGTCTTGAGGAAAAGTTATGATTTCAATTCTATATATGCCTTCAGATGAAATTTGATTACATCCTGCAAAATTCTCGGAAACACTTGTGATGTTGTCTCTAGCTACACATTTTTTTATCAAATGTAAAACCATTTGTACCAGTAATATTATGTAGTTTATGTAGTCGAAATCGGTTGAACGTTCAAGGTTTTAGTTAAGTGTTTACGTTCTTCGACTGTACATGCTTCTTGCATTACGACTAACGATGGCTTGTCATTTGTTGTAAGCATCAGTGACATCCATCTTTTCTGCTTGTTAACGCTTGTCGATTATACACATCTGATTAATTAAATATATCAACATTGATATGTTTGTATTTCTAGAAACCATATATATTTAAACGTTTATTACAATACGTGGGATAAAGCATACATAAATTATCTTCAAAGGTGGGAAAAATGGAACTCCAAATAACAATTATTATGAATTCACAGTGTCTTAAGTATTCCAACATTAGAATGAAAACATCGCGATATTTTCCAGTTTTAAATGGTTATAGCAATCAAAGCGTATACGTACAAAATACAGTATTTATTATTATTATTTCCTGCTAAGGAGTAGGTAGTCAAGGAGTGGCAGTGAGAGCGGATCTCAGTAACCTTTGAGATTAGCTTGATACTGCGTACAGTTATCCGCATGCCCATACATTGTAACAGTAGGACATTGACGGGGCTTTTATTTTGAAGGTTTTCGTAGTTCAAATGTTGCCATGACGTGCGGTTGACTGTACAGTCGTCAGCACAGTGACACGCACATTCATGATTAATGTCGAGTTAATTAAACTTTATAGCAGGTTCCTAATTTGAATGGTGTTGATGAACATTTTATTGATTGCTTCCGATTAGGGAAAGTAGGGACTGGAATTCGAACGAAATTTTGCACTTAATTATCAATTAAACGAAGTTCTCTAAATTGCCAAAATGAGGTTACACATCGAGTAGATTTCGGGTCTCAATTATAAATGTTTTGCAGTCGCTGCCCAAATAACTTCTATGTTACTATTATAACTTGGTTGCTTTCGGAACTGAGGAATCATTTTGAAACTGATGGCCACACGTGTCTTATTACCACTATATTTAAAAGCTATAAATCCTGCAATTCATGTGCATAATAATCTTAAGTATCGTCATCATGATTTACGCCACATATCAAACAGCTTTGCTTACAACTAAGACCTAGGAAACTTATCATTTAACCACTTAAAGACCTAGAATACTTAAGTACCTATCAAGTTAACGAGGTTAAAATTACAATTTTCCATCTTGCAGTTAATGGCGAATGAATGAAACCTCAATGCCGTCATGAAGAGGGGTCATCTTAGGACCTAGTTCTAACCCCTTGTTTTCATTGACCGCGTTCTAAGACATTAGTTAAGTGACAAATTATTGTAAATTACCGAGATGTAATTTGTGCAGACGGAGACGGTATGCCGTAGAATGTTGTGTTTAGAAGCTTAGATCGTGTTTGAATGGTGGTGTCCCCATTTGCGAAGCAACTCTGTGATGAATGAAAAGAATCTGGCAAGGATGTGCATATCGAAAATATTTGTGTAATAAGTAATATAATAATAATTCTGCTTGCTTTCTGTGGCAGTACTTGATACAAAGGCAGCATTAAGGCCTTAGGGCGTTCAAGAGTATCTATGAATGGTATGGAAATCTTAGTTATAAACAGAGAATAAATATCAAACATTGTACTAGGTACGGCCATCAATCCGTTTGCTAAGCGCATTTGATCAATATTTCCTAGAGACTGAATCCAAGATCATGCATCGGAGTGTGAACCCGTTCCATAAAATTTAGTGATCTGCCAAAGACGGGAAGAACTTAAAGTAAATTGTCCCATCCAATGTTATTTGACCACGTCGTTGCAAGGCGAAGTTTCTTTCCGTTCCGTATTTGCGGTCACATCTGATTGAACGACGCGGTCACTACTGTTTGGTATGTCCGCGATCTTGCAAACGGTCCCGGAAGTTAAAACTTAGTTTTTATCTTCTGCATGACCACAATAGAAACGGGTTATGTCGACGAAAGAATAGACAAAATGACAGATAAACAGTCACAATCTGTCATTTTGTCTATTATTCCGTCGACAAAACCTGTAGAACACCCGTTTCTATCAGTTCTCATTAGTCAGTATCAGTGGTTTCCACATCTCTTTTTCTATTTTTATTTTTGAATAATTTGTTATGAACGCCAAAGTTTCCTTGGTCTGTCTATGGCTATATTATTTCTCTGTGCTTGCTATGATCTTAACTTATCTAAAACTTGATTTTGGCGTGCAGTCTACTAGACTGTAGGGGTCATGAGCAAGCTCTTGACACTACGGAATTTAAAGTAGATACTGAAGTAGGCACTCACATTGCCACCGGTTTCTGAATACATAATCAAGTCTAAGCTGTCATATCTGTCAAGTCTATTAACCACTGTGATTGGTTGACCAAAGTCACAACAGCTTATCATTTAAGTTGACATGCGGTAAGACAACAAATTAATTTGTAAGTACAAGCTTTCAGAGAGTTGAAGTTTAGTGTGTAAGACAACAGAAGTTACCCCTTCAAATAACCAATTATTATTAGAGAATAATAAAAAGGTATCTTCTGGCAATATTTTACATAATAACAATAATAAAAAACCAAAAGGGGGGCAACATACTTTAAAATTATTCAATCAAAATATCCAAGGTTGCTCTTCCAAATTACTGGAAATAGAATTGTTTTTAGAAAATACCAAGTTTGATGTCATTTGTTTAACAGAACATTGGTTAAAAGATCATCAAGTAATGTCAATTCACTATGAAAATTATTGTGTAGTTAGCCATTTCAGCCGAAAACGTATGATACATGGCGGGTCATTAATATTAGTAAAAAATTCGATTCAATCGAAAGAACGAAAAGACATCATAAGACTGTCTGTTGAACACACCATTGAATTGTCCTGTGTTGAGCTTGATAAGCATGTTATAGTATGCGTATACAGACCTCCAAGTTACCAGAATCTACCTATATTTGATTCTGTAATGGAAGATGTACTAAAGAAACTTAGTGCTAGTAGTAAGTCAATAATCATATGTGGTGATTTTAATATTAATTTATTAGAAAATAACTCGAACACTATCAGATTATTAAGTCTTTTTAGGTCATTTGATTTGTCAAATGTTTTTATGGAACCAACCCGAGTGACAGCTTCTTCTGCCACTTGTATAGATAATATATTTTGTAATTGTGATTACTTACATAAACAAATTGTAAATAAGTTGCCATCTGATCACAGTGGACAAACAATAACATTTTGCACCTACATGCCTTTACAAAAAATTCAAATAAGGTTTAGGTCAATTACATGTAAAAATTTAGAGAAATTAGATAATTCTTTGGCAAGTAAATTATGTGTTCAGAGTTTTAATAATATTTTTGATCCTAATGAGTTTTACGCCGAGTTCTTTTCACTATTAAACAAGCAATTTATTGAGACTTTTCCCCTAAAGACTAAAACTATTTATACGAAGTTCTTATTTAGTGACTGGGCCACTCCAGGTATTCGTAAAAGTAGGGAAAAGCTTTTTGAACTTTATGGCCTAAAGCAACATACGAATAATACAAGCTTTCATCAGTATGTCGCAAAATATTCTAAAACTTTTAAAAGTGTGTGCAAAATAGCTAAAGCTCTTTACATTAGCAATAAAATAAAATCAGCTGATGATAAAATAAAAACTACCTGGCAAATAATAAATAATGAAACAGGTAGGAAAAAACAGCGTAATACTGAATTAAATTTAGAGACTGCACGTGGCCCCATCAACTCAGATGTAGAAATAGCTCAGGAATTTGAAAACTTTTTTGCTAATGTTCCCCTTAAAACTACCGAAAACTTAAATTCATCACCCGCGCTTTCTGCCGCCTTACTTAGAAATAATGTAAAAGCATGCCCTTTAGAGTTTAGGTTTCAGCATACAAACCCCCAGGCTGTTATAAAAGCTTTTAAAGATCTTAAAATTAAATCAACAGAAGATCTATGGGGAATGTCTGTAAAAGTCTGTAAATCTATCATCGAAACCATTGCGCCCTATTTAGCTTTCATATTTAACACCAGTGTAGACCAAGGAGTCTTTCCGGATCTCATGAAACTCAGTAAAGTAGTTCCTTTGTTCAAGTCCGGTGATAGTAAGGAACCCAACAATTATAGGCCCGTGTCAATTCTGCCAGTTCTCAGTAAAGTGTTTGAAAAGTTGATGCTTAATCAAATGTTACGTCACTTTAATAAAAATTCCATCTTTCATGAACAACAGTACGGTTTCACCAAAGGGCGTTGTACCACTGACGCCGGTGTCACCCTAATAAAGAACATTTTTAATGCCTGGGAAGAAGCACATGATGCCATTGGAATCTTTTGCGACCTCTCGAAGGCGTTCGATTGCGTAAACCATGAAACACTTCTGCTAAAACTAGAACACTATGGGATTAGGAATACAGCTCTTGATTTACTGAGATCATACCTGAAAGATAGAAAGATTAAAGTTCAAGTGAACGGCGTAAACTCATTGGGGTCTGAAATGGCAATGGGTGTTCCTCAAGGTTCGATATTGGGTCCATTCCTCTTTTTAGTTTACATTAACGATTTACCCCAATTACTTCAAAATCAACCGAAGATGGTGTTATTTGCAGATGACACATCATTGATCTTTAAAATAGATCGACGGTCACAAAATCTTGACGACGTGAATAACTCTATTCTTCAGGTCCAAGATTGGTTTACGGTAAATAATTTGGTACTAAATGAGAAAAAAACCAAGTGCATTAGATTTAAATTACCGAATGTTAAAAGTAGCGAATGTGACATCATATTGAATGGAGAAAAACTGGAATTTATTAATCAAACAGTTTTCCTAGGAATCACGCTGGACGAGAAATTACAATGGGGACCTCATATAACATCTCTTGCGGGGCGGCTAAGCTCGGCCGCTTATGCTATTAGAAAGATAAGACAGTTAACAGATGTAGAAACCGCGCGTTTGGTATATTTTAGCTACTTTCACAGCATTATGTCATATGGCATTTTACTGTGGGGTCGGGCTGCTGACATTGAATCCGTCTTTATTTTACAAAAGAGGGCTGTCAGAGCCATTTATAACCTATGTCGTCGCGAATCTCTCAGGGAACTTTTTAAAAGGATTAATATTATGACGGTACCTTGCCAATTCATTTATGAAAATATTATGTATGTAAGGAAAAATCCACATCTCTTTAATAAAATAAGTGATAGACATAATTTTAATACTAGAAATAAAGATAAACTAGATCAACCATTTTTCAGGTTATCTAAAGTACATACATCTTTTATGGGGTACTGTGTTAAATGTTACAACAAAATACCTTGTGACATATTGCAATTAAATGAAAGAAAATTTAAAACTCATATAAAAAGTACACTTTGTAAACAAGCATATTACAAATTAGAGGATTATATCCAAGATAAGAGTGCTTGGAAACATGCTGGTCCTGCTCCATAGGACAATTTAGAATCAAGACAAAATCAAACTGGTTGCTAATGTAATTGTAAAATTTATTACTTTGTGTTTTATGACATTGATTTTACATTCTGTAATTACTTCCTTACACACTGACTTATTAATTGTAAAATTTTAGGAAAATCATCTACTTTTACAATGTTTGTAAATATGTGAGAACCATGTATCTATCACAAATTAAATTATCTCTCGTTGCTTCATTTTTAATTGTTTTTACCTATTGTGGTATAGTAATTTTATTCTAGGTGCATCGTCTTCACATATAATAATTATTTAACAAATGTACGTACATATACAAACAATATTGTAAAACATTTTAAAAGAGTAACGGTGGAGTTTCTTGCCCATTCTTCTCCATACGAAAACTACCTTTTGGAAGGGGCGACTAGAATCAATTTTATTATTTTGTAATTTTTGACGTTCAAAAGTGCCATACATGGGCCTATTTGAAATAAATGATTTGACTTTGACTTTGACTTTGTGGATGTAAAGATTTCTCCAATCATTTAATGCAATAAGAGGAAGTACTTTTATAATCTTGAAAAAATAGGTAACTAAATCAATCCGCGAATTCCTACGTGCACTAAACTTAGTATTCAGCATCAAGACTCAATACGTGTATTATCGAAATCCGACTTTCGAAGTCTCAGAGAAAAACATCCGCGATCCAACGTGATAAAATTAATAAGACATTTCGTTTCTTTGATTCTAAATAACTCTATTTTCTCTCGATGTGTGAAAGTTATCAGGACTGATAGTTTCATTATCGGGCCTGTAGTACCTGCTTTCTACCTCACCCTATGCCCACTTGCATATTTAGTATCTACTGGTTGAATAGATATATCTGCAAACTAGATGAGATTTGCATGTAAGTTTGTACCTACTTTGTATGAATTGTGGGTTTTCCTCTACTTGTTGTAAAAGTGGTGCAGTAACACTATTTGATGGTTACGAGGAAGTATATTTGTAAGATAAATAATACTTATATTTTGTTTTACACTTGGCAATAACTTGACCATCTACATATTCTGGATAATCGTGTTTATCGTCGGATTTTTTACGGAAGCATCAAAGAGTTCAATTCGATGAAAATGTGAAGCGGTTCATTTCTATTAGGGCTCTCAATCAAATTAGTCATTCATCTGATATAAATCAAAACACAAATATTTCCAAAGAAGACCAACTAAATAAATCAAAACACAAATATTTCCAAAGAAAACCAACTAATGACGCCCAGAGCTTAGAAACTCGTCTGCATGTTTTATTTGCTGTCCTACTTGCTTCAAACAATCCGTCTTGTAATTTTTTCTCATTTATAGTTTCAACTTATATCATTTTACTAGCATAAACCACCACACTATACAAACACATTTTATATTCATTTGTGTTTCCACCATAATCGTTGTCAAATAAAGAAACATTTGATGGTTTCATTGCACTTTAACGACAGACAGCATTGCTAATATTTTATTATGAGGCGCCTTGTTTTGTCAACTTTATTGAAGAAAGCTTTTGTTTTATGTCAACATCATTATTGTATAGTGTTTTATTGACTTTCTTTGATTTTGTATCTTCTTCATTGTTTCATGTTTTATTGCATTTGTTTACTATTGTATTCATTTGTACTTGCACTTTCCATGTTCGAATTAGCACTGCATCTGCAAATGAGACCTATTTTATTTATTTAAAATTTTATTTTGTGTTTTTTTTTTTAATCTGGTCAACTGATTTTTGTGCGTTCTATTGTAAGGATGGTGACTCTTCAATCTTGTATGGCAATCTTCCCTTGATTTATTTGTACCAGTCCATCTTTTCACCTCTAATAGCAACCTATTATATACCAATGCACGACTGCATGACATGCCTATCTTTAATTTTCTATTCTGCATTATGTACCAAAAGAATTTGAACTATGTCACCTCGCTTAATTAACCGAGGTCATAATAAAACATTTATCATTGACCCTGCGATGTGATGACTTTATATTATGCACGATAGTAGAGGCTAGAGGCCCATGTTCTCTTCAAATGTATTAATTATTATGTACCGCTAACTTAGTATTGACTGCAGTTTCATCCACAATGTGTGGAAACTTCTTTGTTTACCTTCCTTCCCTCATACCTTCTCTTCCTTTCTTCGCATTTTCTTTTGAGTATTCTTTTATTTTCTTCTTCTTTGTATCTGGTTTATGTTAATCCAGACTATGGTCTACCTGTGCGCCAAATCCATTTAGCCGTTACTTAATCCGTGATTCAGTAACAAAAAAAATCCCGAATATTTACATTTATTGAAGGATTGGCAAGGATCATATGGTTTCCCTACCCTAAGCCTGGTTCTATCTATAGAAATAAATCTTTAAGAACATAAAGTTTTGCCATGGGAAATATCTTGAACTTGTCCGTAACAATCTTCTTATCAGTAAGTAATGATGGAAACCATCATTACACTAATTACAAGGACAAGGTTATCTCCAAGTTATTTATAACTGTAGTAAAGTACTTAACAGTTTTAATTAGTGAAGGCACTTAAGGCAGTAGACACTGTTTGAAGATCGTTGCATTGTATCCACTTCTACTTCTATAGGTTTTTGTTTGAGAGCTTCAAATAAATTCCTATTTGAAATATTATGATAAAAAGCTGCATGTCAAATTGATCATCATCTTCCTGCCCTTGTCCCATGTTACTTGGGGTCGCAACACGTTTTCTCCTTCCACTCTCCCCTGTCAACCGTCACGCTATCATTCACTCACTTCTCTTTCTTATCATGCCTCAAACAATCCATCCATCTTTTCTTTGGCCTTCCTCTCCCTCTCCATCCATCAACATTTATATTGCCTATCAAATTGATCGTCAAATGTTTTTGTGGTCCTTTTCGCTATTTTAGAACTCGAGTCTATTCTCGTATCACACGAACTATGTATGTAATAATATGAGAATAGGCCATGTTAAAAAATTTAATTAGTCAGCAAGGCTGCCAGAGGCTACGCCGTACGTATTCGCGTATTGCCATTCGTTGAAGCTATTTTTATAACGTTTTCTTGTACTGCTGTCTATCTATGTTCACATTGTTACTTCCGATCTTCACTGTCACTTCCAATACCAATTTGACATTGCTATTCCTTATTCGTACTTAATCACGTCTTTCGAACGTCATCCTGGAAATCCCCACATTCCAACGTTTAATCGTTCCACTTTCTAGCATTAACCTAATGATTTACATTAAACCTACCTATTGCATTATTACCATATTGGAACACAATATTTTGTCAGAAATACCTCAGAATAGTAGTACGTTTGAATCTTTGAATATTACTAAATTTGCTGCCGTTTTGGTCAATGTGGTCGCAAGCGTGTCTGAAAAAAAGAAAGAAAGAAAGAAAATTCGTTTATTTGCGGTAAACATGACGCAAAGAAAGATAAAAAAACACGTAAATAACAAATTGGGGGAAAATATGGCGAAGTGTTACTGAATTTCTATATTCCATTTGAAATAAGATTAGACATTTAAACAAACCTTTTTTACAGTCCGTTCAACCGATTTTGACTTCTATACCGTAAGCATAAGGATGGCATTAAAAGCAAAAAAAGTGGTTACAATACCAATGTTTACTGCAGCTGCCATTTGTCATGTCACCAACGCAATAGAAGTCAAAATCGGTTGAACGGACTGTAAAAAAGGTTTAGTTAAATGTCTAATCTTATTTCAAACGGAGTATAGATGGCAATAAACTCGCCCCCTATACTATGGGACTGAGTTGCCACATGTGCGTGTGCTAAACATACACCTGTGCTTACCGCTTCAAGAATAACACGTGTTGTTATGAAATGACAAATGTCCGATTTCTATATATATTTACGGGCCGTTATTGGTGAAGATTAAGACTCTTGTATCTTTACCAATAATGAAGCAAAGACCTCATAACTTCGCGTAGTAGACCCTCCCATATGTAAGTAGCTATCAAAAGTAAAATTAGCTGACGAATCCATTTTTACCATTGGTAAGCATAACGATTCGTTTTTGTTGTTTATATGAACCGAGTATAAATCTGAAATAGAAAGAAAAAGATGCACTGAACTTAAATTTAGTTTAGTTTGTGAACAAGGGAATCGGCACCACTGCCTCGTACATTTAATTGGCTAGCCTAGAGTGTAGGACTTTGCTAAGTTGGCACTCATGGAATCTGAGCCTTGCAGACGGCAGTCTGTCGTGAAGCCTTACAAATGTAAATATCCATAGCTATATTTCTGTTATGTTTGGTGTACGTGAGATTTTTGTGTCCCAAACTTTGAGAGGTTGTCATAATTGGCAACTTTTTGAACTTTGTGCTTTGAACTTTGCCAAGTACAGTGTACATAGCCAATGATGCCAATGCTTAAAGTGGGATGTCCAAAATTTCCAAAAAGCTTTTGAATTTTAGACTTAGGAAGGTAAGATGTCTACATAATTTGATGCAATAGTGCCGATTCCCTTGTTCACAAACTAAACTAAATTTAAGTTCAGTGCGTCTTTTTCTTTCTATTTCATTAAGAAAAGGACAGAAGATAAATTTTAGTTTAGTCCTGTCAAATAAAATTGACGTAATTTTAGTGGGCAAGTTTTTAAACACGTCTAAACTTGTATGGAGTAGTGACAGGCGCTGATTTATTTGACAGGACTAAACTAAAATTTATCTTCTGTCCTTTTCTTAATGAAAAAGAAAGAAAAAGATGCACTGAACTTAAATTTAGTTTAGTTTGTGAACAAGGGAATCGGCACCAATGTTGAAAGTGGTTATGAAAGGTACACTTCGTTATTATAATATTAATTTAGGTACTGACTAATTTTCTAGACACTAATTAGGTATTACTACGTCGTAAAGTAAAGGTCGTCGACCCACAAGATGTCTAATTATACCTCTAATTATGGCAATTGCTTTAAACGCTCGCCTCTTATGCGGACTATGCGAGTTGCACTCCTGCGCAGCTAAGCCGTTTGAAAAATACCGGCCAATCAACATAAATGGTGTCCTAAAATTTAGATTATTGTGATTATAAGTTGATAATCAGTGAAGCATTTAGAAAATAGGTTCTGTTGTGGTTTTTCAATAGGGAAGTGATTTTAATCTCAAGGTGTTGTCCTAAGACGTTTTTATGAGGTAAGTTAAATGCTGATAAAAAAATGTTTGAAGATTAATTTAAAATGATGATCTCCTAAAATTTGTGTCTAATCCTAAACTATTAAATGAGCAATATTTGTATTTATATATTTAAATTTGTAAACCCTTTCTCGAAAACGGTTTTAACGATTTCGATGAAAGTTGCAATATAGGGGTTTACGGGGGCGAAAAATCGATCTAGCTAGGTCTCATATCTGGGAAAATTAGTTTTCTCCGTATTTTCACCCGAGCAGAGCTCGGTCGCCCAAAGTTTAGAACAAGATGGCTACCTTAGAATAATGACATGGCAGCATGGAATTAGCATGTACTATACATGGAGTTAGAATGAACTATCCTTTACTATTAAATGAGCATTCTCTATAAAAAAATCACCCGAGCAGAGCTCGGTCGACCAGATACTTTAATTAATCTGATAAAGCCATTGAAATTAAAAAAAAAATCGGGTGTTTTTCTTCGAGGTGTAAATTAATGCATTCTATTAATAAAACTGATTTTATGAGACTATGATCATAGCCTCCAGTCTTTTAAACGGACAGTCAATGACCGATTAACAAATTAATTACATAGTCAAAACTCCTAAACGTACCTAATCTGCGTTCGCAATTTATTTGCCAAACTTGTAAACAAACACGAGTTTTAGGAAAAATAACTGTATTCCAACACTTAAAGGTTCAGTTTGCGCTACAACTTCATATTTTTTATGACATTTTTAACAGTACTAGTCAGTCTAAAATCAACTTTACACGCATAAAGTTGATGTTTGTTAAAGTGGAAATAACATCAATTTGAAACAAGGTTATAGACTACATAATCTTCTAAAGACATCATTTAGCTGTCATCTTTCATACTAATCCCCGGAGGCCTCCAATTATATCATATTGGTTACTGTTGCGAAACAGATGAAAGTGAACCTATTGTTCTTAATCAGAGATGGCGAACATTTAGAACACCTTTTTGATATAAACTGCCAATGATGTTTGAGTAAATGCAATACAGTGTGTCTTTATAATGTGCATAATTTCGAAATGACGGAATCTATGCTTAATTTTATCGACGGAAAAAATATAAAAAAAATCTAATATTTTGTTTTTTTAATCGTACGAAATGGGCGTCTTATTGAGAAAGTTTACGATTATTGTAAAAATGTATGAAAAAAAAACATGTCATTTTCAATTGAGAGTAGGGTTCCCAGATCAAAATATCAAAAATCCGGAGAAAATTCCTGATATTCCATGAAATTTCCGGACAATCTTGTTAATTTTTTATTAAAATCGTTACGCATCGTGCAAGTAAATAAACTAACCAAATCGATTGCCAAATCGTTCGAATTTTGACACGCGCGCGGTGAAATGGTAAGGGGTGAGGGGGAAGCGCCTCTCTGTCGCCTGCGTTCGCCCGCGCACATGATACACCCGCGCACCGTGTGCTTTTGCTTTGTATTTCTGGGAGCATTAAATATCAGAAGTAATGTAGTAGATTTAGAATAAAAATAATTTTGATTTTCTTTGATTTAGAATAAAAATAATTAATAAATAATTTGGTTTTTTCATTTTTTATTTCACTCTTCACTTATTTGTAGAAATTCCGGACGGTTTAAGATTCCCCCCGCATTCCGGACAAAGACCTATATTTCCGGACTTGTCCGGAAAATTCCGGACGTATGGCAACCCTAATTGAGAGTAGTTTTTTCCACAATTTTTTTATAAGTTTATTAAGTATTAAGTACTTTATGAGGACGCCTAATTACTTCCAATCATTATAGAGTTGGTTTCATCGCGATAGATCATTTAGTTTAAAAGTTACACCGTTTTGTTTAAAAATTTAAATATTTTTTACGTCGATAAAATTAAGCATAGATTCCTTCATTTCGATAAGTGCACATTATAAAGACTCACACTGTGTAGACACAAAAAAATAACAAAATAAATTACTCTAATATAGGCTTTTAAC
Source organism: Agrochola lychnidis (assembly GCA_963680765.1). Taxonomy (NCBI): domain Eukaryota; kingdom Metazoa; phylum Arthropoda; class Insecta; order Lepidoptera; family Noctuidae; genus Agrochola; species Agrochola lychnidis. The sequence goes on along the minus strand of OY796865.1, from coordinate 20,370,063 downwards.
ACAAATTGATTGCAAAATGTAGGTAAATAAGAGAGGTTTTTGACAGATTGAGACAAAGACGTGCGAATGTTCATGAAGATATGGGGTAAGGTTTTTCCGTAACCAAAATACTGTGTCGAGTGCCAAAGGTTTGCGATCCCTGTTCTAATAATACAATAGATTATTTCCGATGATACGTGTTCTGTCTATGATTAAAATGCAAGTGATTTGATGGCCTGCAGCGGAGTTTTAGATTAATTGTACCTGCTTGAAAGTACGAATTGATTGGATGCTATTGTCTCCTTTTTGTTTGATTTTTTCATTATGGATTGCTTATGTAATTTTGATTATGATTTCACACTTAGATTACTCAGTTTTTTATACAATGTGCCTTTATAAATGCAATTATTAAGTTTCCTGGTTGTTCCTGCAGATAGAAAGTCAATAAAAACATTTGACTAAGTAGATTTATTATTGCACGGCTCATAATGCGAAGCATTAGAGAGTGCTTTACGATCGAAAAAATTGTTTTGCCTCCTTTCTGCAACTGTTTTTATTGTTACACTCCTGCTAGTACACAGAACCTACTTAATTTATATACCATTGAATAGATAATTTAATGGAGATTAATTCTGTACTTAAAAAAAATGCAGCAGAAACGAAAAAAACATCAAAAATGTTTTTTTTTTTTTCGTTTATTTAATCTTTTAACATATAAAAAAACATAAAACAAAACCAAAAATGATTAGTCGTTATTAGAGGTTTTATTTATAAACTTTGCTTTTAAAGTTAAGTAGCCTATTGATTAACGTCTGCTTAACCATGAATTTTTTGACTTTTAAACGTATCTTCACTTTAAGCGAGCTTCAGAAATTGTATCTCCTGGACCCAATTTTTATATGACAAAATTTGCGACATAGTAGGGATGATGCCTAGGTAAAAAGAAATTCTATTCAGTCCGTCTTTCAGATAATAAAAATATATTAGACTCGTATTTTTTGCTTTATCACATTAATAAAAAATTACTTAGACAATACGCATTAAAGTTTGGGAGTGGGGGCTCGCTATGTCACAACTCAGTATAAAATCTAGCAAGGCGTGACGTCATGTCACATTTGAACTCAATGTATCGCCGTAATCTTTTGATTACGTCAAAAAAGAAAAAATACGTGTCCAATATTTTTTATTAATACCTGCCGGACAAAAAAAAAATTTTTGGACACGGGCTTATTGTCGAAATTGTCACATTTTCACGACAAGTAGGTATTGCTTTTTTAATAAAGTAGAAAATGTGTGAATGAAACTTGTCAAATTGTCTGATTGCCGCATTGTCACCTGTCGGCTTTATAAAATAAGCCCTTGGTTAATTAAATCTGCTGTCAATTCTCATGATAACTGTTGCGATTGCTTGACAACAATAAAAACAAGCGATCATTTGACATTATAATTTACATAAAATTTTGACAATGATTGATTCATCTCTGTAAACGGAACGGGCACCTACGTCATGTGACATTTATGTCAATATTTAATTAATATTAAAATTAAGTATGATACTCAAGATTATTTCATCGTATAATATAATATTACCTAATAATGAATAATGGAGATATAATTCATCACTAAAGTTATTTAGTGACCTTATCGGAAGTATCTACAAAATTACAAATTAACTGCTACTCCACCATTGGTTAAAATTTTAACGATGGTTTGCTGTGACAGGTACATTAACCTAATCTTAATCAGTGATTTAGCGTTCGTTACTTAATCGGCTAAATGCTAATAAAAGCACGCATACAAAACAACATGTAAATTGGAAGTCCATAAAAAGGTGTTATTGGTTTCTTTCAGAATTTTGTAATCTCATGTTTTTTAATTATACTAGTTGACCCGACAGATGTCCTGTCAAAATTTCAATATGGTCTTGAACTTGAGTTCATATAAAAATCCCATAGACAAAAATACTTCTTTCCCCAAATTTTCTAATGTTCCGGGCAACTTTTCAAATTTTTCTTTCCTTAAACGCCTTATTCGGACTATTACGAACATTTTAAAACAAAAAATAGACAAATCGGTCCAGCCGTTTTTACCTGATTCGCTTACCAACGAACAGCATTTCATTTTCATTTATTAAGAAAAATAATGTTTATAGTAAAATTTACAGCGTCTAGACTGCAAAATGCAATTTAATCTTTAATTAAAAGAAACGGTAAAGCTTAGATCAATGCATTTATATATTTTGTTTAGCTTTCTTCCGTTGCATTCACCAGTGACTGCATGTGATTATGATAAGATTGACCTGGAACTGTCTTTTACTTTGTTTATCTTGACTAGCGTCAGGTTTCTTGACGATGGTGTAAGCGAAAGTCTGATAATAAAATATTCTCTAGATATTCTATAATGGCTGTCAAGTGTCATCAGATGTGACGTAGATTATGATGAAGTGGACACTTGATGCGCAATAAAGGATAAGGTTACAGCTAATTTAATAAATTGAGCGTCAAACAAGTAACAACCAACTGCGCAATTCTTATATTTTATAATTTAGGTGTGTTTCGTTTTTATTAGGGATGGGCCGAAATTCGTTTCACATTCGATTTAACCTAACTTCGGCATTTCGCTGAAATTCGGTTCAAATGCTGAACAATCGATATATGAAAATATTAAAATAACTCAACTGATTTGATTGAAATAATAAAACTAAACCAGTAAAATAAAATCATAAGCATTTATTTATTGTTTGTTAGATGAGTTGTTATTTATTTAACAATTAAATTTATTGTAAACATTATTATCAAAAAGGTAAAAAAAAAGGAAACGAAGAAAAAGCCTGCTAAGCTAAAATGGGATTAGGCGGGTCACGTCAGCTGCATGCATAGTGACCGCTGGGCAACAGACTCCACACGGTGGGTACCTAAGGATGGAAGGTACCGCCGAGGCCGACCCAGGAAGAGGTGGCGAGTAGACCTAGACGCGAACCGCAAGGGTTGGATCGAGGTGGCTCTGGAAAAGGATGCTTGGAAGGATTTGGCCTTTGCTCATTAGTGAAAAAAGTTGACATCTAAACTTTGAAATAATTATCGCAAAACATCATTATTTTGAATTTTAATAACAGTGTTAAATGAAAGTCTGCTACGTTTTTGTTCGTATACATTTCCGGCCTCTTTTTCGCTCAGAATATACGGAGCTTCCAGGAGGCGATAAGACTCTTCTCGAGAAAGCGCGGTGAAAATAACCACCTTCGGCCGAACTTTTTATTTTCACCGAATGTTTGGCCGAAGTTCGTGTTCGGTTCAAACCACGTTCGGCCCATCCCCAGTTTTTAGCGGTCTGAGATATCTAGGCACCTAAGTACGCAACGGGTTTTGCTGTCCCGTCCCGAATTTATCTTCAAAACTTAATATTATGACTGAGATGAAAATAGGACGACTGAAGAACATAACACAAAATCGCGTTTGTATTTCCATTTTCACAAATTTTGCCACTTATGTTTAGGGCGAGCCTTTACGATGGTAAAGGCTCGATGACCCGGGCACGAATTTGGCCTTCGGGATGTTTCTTATGTACCTAATAAAAACGGTTGAAAGTTCCTTAGATATATTCGGAAATGGAAAACGTACCCGACAAATAGGGAAGCCGAGAAGCTTCTGCAAACATTACCTAACCCTCACAGGCACAGTTTCCAACAAATGTTTTTAATAACAGGTCACGATTCACTAAACCTACATTTCACAGCTTCGCATCCGCATCACTCACCATTTCCACGATTATATCGATCATAAATCGATCCACGCTTGATTGATTGCCTTTCTTTGCGGAAGTCCGGCACGGGTTGATGCGATTCGATTCGACTCTCGATGCGATTTCATGCGATTCGTTAGCATTGACCATACTCGCTGTGCGTTTGTCACCTTGTCAATTATATGGGGTCCAATTTCTGTGCGTAGAATGTAGAAAGGAGGAATAGAATGATAGGGGTTTATTTCCTTTACTAAGTAAATATCCAGGAAACAATATAGTGCATAGATAAGATGTAAATAAGGCTCGAGATTATCGAGTTTCAGATTGCGCAGAGTTATGTTACCAGAATCCGTTCAATTCAGTTGTAACGCTTCTTGTTTCTAAACGGCTAACAGATATTGTATAAGTTTTAATGTAGGTATGCCAATTTGACACAGAAATGCTTTCAGAAATAGCAACTAGAATATTCTCTAATAAACATGTTCTTTGAAAATGATATAGGTGTAATGAATTACTAGAAAGTTATACTCGTAGACAAACTTCGTTCAATATTCAGAGCCTATCAAATATCTAGTAATATAAAGCACTCTTCCTTCTTGCTATATTCCAAGTAGGTCACACCAAGTCCGATTGAATATCTATAAAAGGTGACATTTGAAATTCTAATCGCGTGCTGCCCATATTTTACTGGTTATCTATGGAAGTTATACATAAACTGCATTACTGAACCAAATATCGCTTCGATTACTCCGAATACCTGACTAAATACAGTGTTGGAGTGTCCAAAATTTATCATTCCGGTCTTTTTTCACGTTCAGATGAAGTTTTTCCTTTGGCATTAGTGATACTCGTAAAATGTTAGCACTTGGAATTTGGAATGGAGGGTTAGGTACGTTTTTAAATTCGTTGGAAAGATGGCTTGAATTATTTAATGCCTAATAAAGTATTCCTTAAATGTTGGCCGTACCAATTAAGGCTGTTTTGTACCTGAGCTTAATTTGACGGCAATTTGGAGTCTTCTCTAACCTGTTATATTTTGCCTATAAGAAGCTAAAAGAGTTAGCATAAGATAGACTAGAATGGAAATTGCTACTCTGACAAGTGGCTATCGCTTTTATAAGTTTTGGATGGACACCTTTGCAAAGGCTACACCCGTTATTTTGCTTTATAGGAAACCATTAAACTATTGACGAACTACTCACCTGAATCTGAAAGCTGCGATAGTTACGTCAGTTCTCACTTACGTTGGTAATCCTCTATAATTTCTCATGATTTAATTTCTCAATCTACAGGAGGAGCTGGACCTAACAGCTGTAAACAAAGCGGCCATGATGGCTCTCCCCGCGGCCAAGAAGTGGCAGATCTACTGCAGCCGACGGCCCCCGCCTGGTCAGCCACCACCGCTCGCCACCGCGCCGCAGCTTGAGGAGTACGTCAAGGCTCTTAACGAGATTGCTGATGTGAGTACAAGAATTTTTAAGTAGCTTAAGGATAGCACTATCAGCCTATAACGTTCCCAACGCTGCCTGGGACATATGCATAATCATGGCATAATCTACCACACGGGCCCGGTGCGGGTTGGTTTTTATGAAATTTTTCTAATGATTAGCTGCGTTAGCATAACGAGGTATGAATGCTACTTACAGCAATTTCGTGAAGCAAAATGAAAAAAAGCAATTAGCTAACTCCTGTTACGTGTAAACCTCATATTTTCGGCCTCAATTCTAAAACTTTCTTCTTATTTCATCAGTTTATAATCCTTTACAATCCGTGGTAGTTACTTTTTTGGATATCAAACTTTAATTTTCTGGGATGAACCAGTGGGTAATTTTTGTCCCAGAAAATTCAATACTTTCGGTCTCCCTAGTCCAAACCTTTCTGCCCGAAGACACCACTTTTCTTTGGCAGTTACTTATAAACATGATCTCCTATCGTTTTTTTCCAGGCCTTCGCCTCATCAGAAGGTGTTCCACCAGCAGAAGCATGCGTCCTAGTCGACGGCCTCAAAACAGCCCTACGAACGAGAGCCCACAGTTTTGTCCTCCGATTCATCAAGCAAGGAGGCCTGGGTTCCTTGCTAGATGCCCTACAGAAGGCGCCAAGAGACGATGCCGTGACCAGGCATAACCTTATAGCGGCTATCAAGGCGCTTATGAATAATTCGGTAAGTAGGTTAAATGTAGATTTGTGTAAAGATGGGGATGTAACGGTTAGTGTAACGGTTTTGGATGTAAAGACAGCTCCATTTAATTGAGTACTTTCACATGCCTCAAAAGAGGAGGTAGGTATCCAATAGATGAAGCTGTTCCTATCTGTAGTTTTAGTTATGGAAGATCAATGTAGGATTTTATGAGCAGCCAACAGCTTTTGTGTAATAATGTAGAACTAAACTTCAATATATTTTCTTGCCATCTTCTTCTACTATCTTCAGACTTAGATCTGGCTTGACGTGGTAAGTATACCATACAAGCACAATCCTGTAGGTGTTTGGCCATTGTCACACAGTAGAGAGTGATACTAAAATTGCAGAATGTTCTGCAGTCTACAGCAGATGATTATGATGTGATTGATGACGTTTTGACGTAACTGCAAGGCGATTGGGGCTTTCAGTTACATCAAAAGGTCATGTGGGTCATGTCATAGTAACTCTTCCTAGTCGGCATCCAGTCTAACCGGATGCAGCTGAATTTTACATGGAGTGACTGTTTGTCTGACCTCCACAACCCAGTTGCTGGGTAACGCTTATACCCCTTGGCAAGGCTGGTTGTCAGACTTTCGGGCTTCTGTCATAGTAACTCTAGATTCTTCTTTCTATCTTCTTACCCGCTTAAAAATATTGTTGGTTGCTTGCAGACCGGGCGCGCGCATGTGCTGGCCCACCCCACGAGCATCGATCTGATCGCACAGTCCTTAGACACTGAGAATGTTAAGACCAAGGTCGCTGCACTTGAGATACTGGGCGCTGTCTGTCTTGTACCAGGAGGACATAAGAAGGTAGGGTATTTAATTTAGAAGTATGTAAGGGATTGGTGGATGTATTTTTATGGCTTACAGAGAATATCGACGGTTTTCGACTCCTTGGATACGGAAAGTATACGGGAACCACAGTTGCTGCTATTGAAATCCTAGTAGGTATGTCTGGAGAAAAGAAAATTGGCATTGGAAGAAATTTGGAGACAACAAATTTTCGAAGTCAAGAGGTTTCATGTGGTAAAGATCAACGTTGCTGCATCAGAAGTGATACTACTACTATCACTTTCCGGGAAAATAAGGAGTCTTTTTTTTCAACTTTTTGGACTTTGGTGCAGTCAATTTGCACTAAGGCTTCTTATACTTGACGCCGGAGCCGCACCGTCTCCGAACCGCAAGATAAAAAAAAAAACAGTGGCACTTCGGGAGTGCCGACAGAAGTAAAAACTTGAAAAACAAAATTGTTACCGCGATAATCAACGCGTTGATGTCTTTTACTCCACGGACCGCGGTAATCAACGCGTTGATGTCTTTTACTCCACGGTGTCGGTAACAGATCGCGAAATCAATGGTTTAGTCCCATCTCAAAAATTCCCAACGCGCTTAAAGATGTTTTCATTTTAAAAATTCAGAATATCTCAGAATTAGTGTGAAATCTACGCGGCGCCGGTGCGGCGGCGTTGCGGCGCATGGGCGATATTCAGTCCTATACATAAACATGCAGTCCGGCACCGGTGTGGCTCCGTCCGTCATGTACAGAACCCTAAATAAATCCTAGTTACTACTTACTTAAAATTTTCAGTAACTACCAATCACAACATTCCTTGTCACTATCTAAAACAACCCTTCACAAACACAGGTACTAGAAGCAATGGTCCACTACCAAAAGTACGCCGGAGAACGAGCCCGCTTCCAAAGCATAATGAACGAGCTGGACCGAAGTACCGGCGCGTATCGTGACGACCTGGGTTTGAAGACAGCTATCATGTCCTTTGTGAATGCGGTGCTGAACTACGGGCCGGGCGAGGAGAGCCTGGAGTTCAGGCTGCATTTGAGATATGAGCTGCTGATGTTGGGGATACAGCCAGGTCAGTATTTTAAGGCAATGGTCTTGATTTAGCATTAAATTATCTGCGAGATAACCGATCTTAGCTGGAGTCCGTGGAACACGCCGTCCTTATGTATGAATTTACGATCTATAAGTACAAATGTGTGTTTGGCCAATGTAGCCCTTAACCAAACTGAAGTGTCATCCAAGATTTGTATCTTATGACTCTCTTATAAAAAATAAGGTTTTGCCAAATGGCACCTATCAATAAAACTAAAGTTCTGATGAATTCATGGATACAGCTGTTGAAATAAAATTTCAGAAACTTATTTAACATGATCTCTTCTTCTTCAACCGGTTCCTCGTAACTGAGGATCGTGCTCACTGGACCCCTTTAAACGGACAATCTGCTTTCATCGACTCCGGTCCAAAGTTGCCATCACCACCTACTGAAATTTGCTTGAGGACGTAGCTTCTTTTATTTTCTATCGTGTTGGTGACCGGCCTCGTGCTCTCTTTCCTTCGGTATTGCCAACAATGACCAGCTTTTCAACGCTGCTATCTTCTCTTCGCATGATGTGGCCGATTTAACACAATATGTATAACTAAGTAATCTATCTTTATTAAATATGAAAACCCTCTCATTACAGTTATCGAAAAACTTCGCAAATACGAAAACGAGACCCTGGACCGTCACATCGAGTTCTTCGAGATGATTCGTAACGAGGATGAGAGGGAACTGGCCAGGAGGTTCGACAAGGAACATGTGGATACAAAGAGTGCGACGTCCATGTTCGAGCTGTTGAGGAGGAAGCTCAGCCACACTGCTGCCTACCCTCATCTGCTGTCTATGTTGGAGCATCTACTGCTATTGCCATGTAAGTGGTTTTTCATTATAATCTTTGAAATAATTCGCTATGAAGACAAGATGAGTTAGCAAAGAGGTTTGACATCAAGAGTGCCACCTCCATGTTGGAATTACTTCTCAGGATTGATGGAGCATCTACTGTTATTGCCGTGTGAGTAATCAAAGTAATTCTGTCGAAAGATGTCCACTGCTGGACATAGGCCTCCCCCAAGCATCATCACATCGCCAGGTGCTGTGCTTTCCGCATCCAGTAGTACATCAAATACAGTATGAAAAAAAAAACAGAACATCTGTATGGTTGCTTATTTTAATGTCGGTATTTTATACGTCGTGATCTATTTGTCGTTACGAATAAAAAGCTTTGTATTAAAACGTATTTTTTCTGTTGCAGTGGAATATAACCCTCAGTCACAACACTGGCTGCTGTTAGACCGCGTGGTGCAGCAACTGATCCTGCAACAGCCAGCGTCCGGCAGTCGCGCCAACTCCGAGCAGGGCAGCGAGCGGGGCAGTACCTCTGACACCACAAAGGTAACAAGAGAACCTTAGTATAAGCGACCTTTGATATTTCCACCACTGGGACACAGGCCTCTTCTTTGTAAAGGTCGTGCAGGTTGGTCGATGTCATAAGTCTATAAATTTTTGGTTATAAAATATGTCAGTTTCCTCCTTCACCGTTTTGAAGGCAGTGGTGAATGAATGAATGAAATACACCGATCCCAGCGTGGTTTATCCAGACTCGATAAATCGAATGAACCTCAAGATTTGCACTAGCCCCTGGAGCCTCATGTTGCATGGGGCTACAGAGGCCATTGCATATCAGGGAGTAGACCGGGGGCCGCGGTAGGGAAGACGTGCCCTCAGGATAAGGAAGGATTTGCGAGCCGTACCGGATATGCATCCTTGAGTAGGCAATGGACTAGGTAAGAGATTGGTGATATTTATCTATGGATGGGCATCTTTTTACGACATCGCCGCTATGTTGGTAACGTTTTGAGGGCAGTTGTGATGAAATAAATTGCACAAAGTAAAGTGCTTGCCTGCCTGACCCCTATTCGTAGTCGAGGTCGGTTTCACTTGCCACTACTGCTCTAACTACTGAAGACTAAACAATAATAATTAACGCTACCCTAAAGACTTTGTGCGTAGAACATCATTTTATTTAACTTCCCAAAATGATTTTGAAACTTGAATATTACCTCCCAATGATTATTACAAAAACGTCCTTTCATATCAAAACTTAGACATAGTTTTAAACCAGTTCAGAGCTAGCAAGTTAAACTAAACTTCAACTTAATGTGGGTCATTTCTTTTTGTTTTTAATTTTTTCTCAGTTAGTTCTAATTATGGTCTGACAGTTTGAGTAATTTATGTGACCTACCCAAATGTCCTTGTTTTGGTATTGTTCGTCGAATCGTTGAGCTCCTTCAATTCTGAGTTGAGCTGCACGATAACTGACAAATGCGTGCACTGACTGGACAGGCCCTCTCAATCTGTGTGGTGCTTTCCTCAAAAGACCACTTCAGACACCAATCCATATGGCCTTCACATGATCTGACCAAGATTATGTCTGGACTTTAAAAGAGACTGTGACCTCTGAGTTTGTTTCGGCCTTTCTTCTCAGAGTAGTCAGATAGGAAACGCCGACCTCATCTAGTTTTTAAAATATGATTGTCGTGTAAAAGTGTTTGTACAAACCTACTTATAGAAATAAAATCATTTATCATTTATAAAACAAAAATGATCTAAAAAAAAAAAACAATTTTTTCAGATCTACGACCCAGATGTAGCTCCTCTTGAGATAAATGTGGGCGAGATAGTGCACCTGCTGGCCAAGGAAGAGGAGCTGGTCGCCGCCAGGAGTAAGGCAGACAACCTGGAGAGAGAGAACATTGACCTGGCCACTGAACTCGCTAAGAAGGTATGGGGGATATGAGCTTTGTGAAGGATGTTGCTGAAGATTTGTTATCATAAAAAAAAGTGGTGGCACTCCGGGAGTGCCGACAGAAGTGAAAACTTAAACAAGATCGCCTTGGTGGAAGAAAAATACTTGTACAGAAAATTTGTCCGTAACTTTATCTAAATAAAGAGCACAATCGCGTTTACAAAAAATAATACTTCCGAAACCTTTAAAGTAAAAATACTTGCATAGAACATTGATCCGTAACGTAATATAAATAGAGCACAATCGCATCTACAAAACCATTAAAGTAAAAATACTTGCATAGAACGTTGATCCGTAACGTAATATAAATAAAGAGCACAATCGCGTTTACAAAAATGAGGTGTCGTCATGGTGTCGCGAAATCAATGGTTTAGTCCCATCTCAAAAATGCCCAACGCGCCTAAGGAAGTTTTCACTTCAAAAACAAAAATCGTTTGTTCAAATGAGGCTGAGAATTAGGAATTAATTAATTATTATTATTAATTACAAAAGGTAGCACACTAAAACCCCCGCCCTTCACCACTTCTTAGTGCTTTAGTTGGGAAGAAGTGGCGTATTAAATTCCCTAGTAAAGATAGTTAATTGATTCAGGCGTGACCTTGCGGAAATCCATTATAAAATACAATAGACGTTGATATTAGTAATCTATTCCGCTTAACTATTCCTAATGAGTCATAAATAACCCTGTAAGAAATCGACACGTGTTTCACTTCTCAACGAGGCATCCTCAACGATTCACTTGTCGCAAACCCGAACACAACGTGTTGCCACGCCGAGCGCCGGACGCAGAGAAAGCCCCACCTAGTAAAGTAGTCGCACGCCTATGTAATATTTTGACCTTGGAATTGTTTTTATTTCTTTGACGTAAGGGCGGTTTTCTTTATTGAAGTGTGCACTAGCGTGCGGCTAATTTTATTTCAAGATGTTGGTCGCTAGTGCACTAACTCTGGGCTTGCCTTGAAAATAATGTTGCTCAGAGTTTTTGATATTTTATAGTATCAATATAATCCTATGTATCCAAATGAGCAATATTTGTATATATATATTTCTAATCATGTTTTCGAAAACGGCTCTAACGATTTCGATGAAAGTTGCAATATAAGGATTTACGGGGGTGAAAAAACGATCTAGCTAGGTCTCATATCTGGGAAAATTCGTTTTCTCTATTTTCACAGTCTCGGGAATGTGATACAACGTTGGTATACCTGGATGATATGTTTATCTATTTTCACCCGAGCAGAGCTCGGTCGACCAGGTATTGGGTATGGGTACTTAATTAAACCTCAGTCATTGTTTTACAATCTTTATTAAGTGTCCTATAAATCAAGTACAAATAATTTTATGATAACATTTCTTCAACAATGTCTATGGAAGCCTAATGGTAGCGGAAAACATACTTCTAATATTATTATAATGGTTTTCATTACAGGGTTATACATTGCTCATTTTGGTTATCACGTTGTTACATTTTACGATGACGCTTATGCTTATTGAGTTAAGGTTCAAATTGCAATGACGCGTCATCGTAAAATGGAGCAGCAAATAATATGAATATGTCATTTCATGAAGCTATATTGACAACAACACTTTTTATGACAAGGTGTTCAATGTGCGGGGTGGTAATGCCTTTATAAGCTGGTATGTGCTGTTGGTTCTGAAAAGCTGAAGTTTATTTCAATTATTTATTTACAGTAAAGTTCTATGGAAGACGCCATATTGGTAGGTTGACAGAGCTATCCGAAGGTTTACAAATTCAAAATCATGCTCTCAGAAAATAAAATAATATGGTTATTTAAAAATGTGGCCTCCAATATCTTTTACAATATGATTTTGAAGCGAAACATGACTAAATTCAAAATCATTAGACATTAGGATTCAGAGGGTTTTATTCTTAAAGTGGGCGTTGCCCACTTTAAGAATAAAAGTCGCAAATAGCTGTCAAATATTTCGCTGTTTTGATTTATTTGGCAATATTACTGTATGGAAATACGAAATGTGGCTAACTAGAATATTAATAATGAATTGCAATTATAATATTGAATTTGATGTTGTAACCGTTTTATGTGTAAAAAGGCATTTGGAAAGTTTCCAAATACTTTTTTTACATCTAAAACTAAATACTCGGTGTTAAGATATTAATTATTGCATTTCATAATCAATATTTTAGTTCACTAGTTAGCCACATTTCTTAATTCCATACAGTAATATTGCCAAATTAATCAAAACAGGTATTAAAATATTTGACAGCTATTTACGACGTTGCCAACTTTTAGGATAAACCCTCTTAAGATAGCCAACAAAAAGATAGTAAGCGTAGTTGCCAAAATTGCGGGCTCGACTGATTAATATTTTAATTAACTTTTTTGGTCGAATCTCTCATTTCATCATCAGCCTATAATGTTCCCACTGCTGGGACACAGGCCTCCTCTTTGTGAGAGGGAGTGGGCCGTAATCCACCACGCGGGCCCAGTGCGGGTTGGTAGATGTCACATGTCTTCGAATTTTCGATTCAAGGCCGGTTTCCTCACGATGTTTTCCTTCACCGTTTTGAGAGCAGTGGTGATGAAATAATTTACACAAAGTAAAGCGCCTGTCTGGGTTCGAACCTACGACCTACAACTCTCATTTATGCACACAGAATATAAACATAATGAGACGAACTATTCGGGTGCCCTTGAATGGTGGCCTGAAAGTTTTAAAATAACAGTTATTTTTGACCAAATTACCTACTCAGCTTACAGAACCTCACGCTTCACCAACCACCAATAATACCTACCTCCCATCACCCACACGCATGTACTGACTAAACTAACCCACTAACAGGAGAAGCAAGTGGACGAGCAGAGTCAGGAGCGCGAGGAGTTGGAGGGAGTGGTCTCTCGGCTGAAGGAGCGGCTGGAGAGGGAGACGGCGGCGCACATGGAGTGCAGCGAGAGGGCACGCGCCGCCGCCACCAGGGCGCACGCCGCCGAGCAGCAGGTATGGGGCACGACCCACGAGGTGGTCTCACCAGGGGTACGTGTAGAAACAAGGTTAACTGTTTAGATTGGGCTACAATCCTGATTGGGCAGTATTTAGCGAGATTCTACACATTTTACGCACACGAATTTGTGTGAATAATGAGGATTGAATTCTATCCTGGTTTTAAGTCTTTTTGAGTTCGATTTTTATAATGTATGTATGATCTGTTTCAAATGTATGTGATGTAAGTGTAAACAAATATCTCGACGGTCCCCACGTATACTATCGAAATTACAAAAAAAAAAATCGTTTTAGTGCACTAATAGCAAGTAGAGATAAAGATGTATGATTTTATATAAAAATTATGTACTAATTTTATACCCTCAATTGTTTTTCAATTGAACAAAATCGAAATTGGCATATTCGGTAAAAAAGTAACCAGCAGTAACCAAGTAAACTATCGAATGTGTAATATTAGAAAAAGTATAATAATTATCAAAAACTATAGTAGACAGTATAAAACGGTAAAATTTTCCACTTTAGATACATCGGTAATATAAAATTTTCGAATTTCATGTTCGACAAAAATCTAAATCTAAACTTAGAATCGCTCTCCTGTAAAGTAGAGGTTTTGCAGTTTCGATACTTTACGTGGTGGCCGTCGATCTGTTCAGGTTAAAATCTCACACAATCACTAAACGGAATTAGTCACAATCATCTGTATTTAGTAGGTTTCAACCTTACTAGGTACTGTAGCCACTAGCTTGGCTGTTGTACCCGGGACAGTGTTGAAATCAAAGAACTTTTAAAGACGGTGATTATATTTAATCCATTAGTACAATATAATGACAACACCAGCGCGACTGACGGCTAAACTATCTTTTTCTTCATCAACAAATGAAATCGCTTACAAATCCTAATTTGAATATATCCTGTCAGATTGTTCGGATGACGTACAGCATTCTTGCCAGCCTGTACAGCATGAGGTTGCAACTCATGATAAAACCTCACAGTACACACGGCTACACATCAAGCTATAAATATCCAGTTTATGCTGATCTCGCATTGTATAGGATATCCGCACAATGCGAGGTCAGCTTATACTGGAAATGTGTAAACTTTATCCAACAATCATTGTTTAAATTTTTAATTGAAAATTCGACGAAAATTTAGAAATTGTCCAATGGAAAACATCTTTATGGTGATTTAAATATAGAATTTTGGGTTAAGTATTCAAATAATCAAATCAAAGCACTTAATTTGTGAGTGGTGTTACAAATTGGCATCACCACAGGTACCATCGAAGAAACGCATATCTATACACCGTAAGGACTATTTCTGCTTGCAGCGCTCAGCCGACATAGTAACGCTTACCTACGAAAAAAAGGGTCATGTGCAAGGGATTTCGTTTTCAAACTGCTTAGATATGTGTTTCTTCGATAGTACGTTTTTTGATCCATTTGTTTACATTTTCATCAGATAATTTTGGAATAGACTATAAAAACGATTTACTGATCTAGTCAAAAATCTTTAAATCCCTATATTTCAGAGTATCGTTTTGATACACATTCACAACACATTTTGCTAATACTTTGCGATTTACGCATCGGTAAAATGGTTTACATATTTTTGCCTTCTAACATCAAGGGCCAAAAATGAATCATAATTCACAACTTAACAAATTCGTCAGCTTGCTAACACCAATTTATTACATTTTTTGTTTATTAAAATTTTATTACAACGTATACAAGCAATATTAATAATAATAAGTTTATTATTATTTGCAACAAGCACTTTGCGTGTGTCTTTGTCCGCGTGGATTTCGTACTTTCCTCTTTAAAAATTATCAACCTCTTTTAAAGGTAATTTTCGAAAAAAATTGTTTACGATCTCTATCATTTATTTAGATAAATAAGTAATTGACAATTTTTAACTTACAGCTGACCCAGGAAAGAGCAGAAAGAGTGAGGTATGAAAAACTAGTCAGTGAAGGAAGCATACCTGATGATGCAAAGGTACGTAAGACATCCAATGCAAGGTTAAATTATAATAGTTGGCGAAACTTCACAGACAGGACGGGGTACTTATTGGTATAGATACTAGCTTTCGCCCTCGGGTTTGCTCGTGTGGAGGTCGGAAATTATCCCACGAGAACATCCTACCGGCATAAAAAGTATCCTATAAGTTAATCTAGGTTATAAACTCTCAGTGTGCCAAATTTGATCTAAATCCTTAAAAAAAAAAAATCCTTAAAATTTACTTTCGTAATATTTTCATTTTAGTATTGGTTAAAATGATGAGTACATAAAATCACACTTTTTCGTTTTATCATGATTCTATATCAACTCCCGTCATATCTTTCAAGTTTCGCGAGTTCCTTTAATTTGACCCCGCAAAAAAGTTATCACACATTTTTTACCTTAATAACAGTTATTAACCCAATTTTTACCACTTACAGGTGAGCAACCTCAAGAGCGCGGTCATAGAGACGAGCTCCGCCCCGCCCCCTCCCCCGCCGCCACTGTTCTCCCCGCCGCTGCCGCCCGCGCCGCCCTGCCCCGCGCCCCCGCCGGCCCCGCAGGCCCCGCTGGCCCCGCTGGCGACGGCGCCGCCCCGCGCTAAGAAGAACGTGCCGACACCCGGCAATCCTCTGAAGAGCTTTAATTGGAGCAAACTGCCCGATACCAAGCTGCATGGAACTATATGGCAGGAGTTGGACGATACGAAGCTGTATAATGCTATGGATCTGCATACGATTGATAAGATGTTCTGTGCTTACCAGAAGAATGGAGTTCAGGTAAGTTACTAAATTACGAAATTTCTTTCACTTTGTTTGTTTTTGACGTTCTTGCCTTTCTGCGTTCGTTATTCAGAGCAAATGACATTTCACTAATAAAAAATGACTTCATATTTTATAAAACTGCCATAATTTCCTCAAATAAAAAAAAACAACATAAGTAAATATACATAAACATAATTCAAATTATCATATAATTTAAGTATCCTCATTTAATTGATTCAGGCTTGACCTTGTAAAATACAGTAAACGTGGAAATATTTTGTAACCTCTTTCGCTTAGCTATTTCTGAAGAGCCATAAAAAACCCTGAAAGAAGTCGACTTGTGTTTCATCTCTCAACGAGGCATCCTCAGGATGACGATTGACTTTTCGCGAACCCGAACACGGCGTGTTGCCACGGTGATTTTTTTAGGCTCTTCAGAAATAGCTAAGTAGAAGAGATTACTAAATACCGTCGGAATAGGCGGAGAACTAAATAACTGCGATTTTGGTCAAATTGACTTTTCACCATTTTTGTAACATCCAAATCATGCCGCATAAATAAATCGCAATTTTAACCAAACAAGTTTTTTTTTGTTATTTAGTTCTCCACCTACGCCAACTATATGTCTACGTTTATTGAAAGTTATGGTTTATAAAAAGACATTACTGTTGCCAAATGTCGAGATTGCAAACAAATAACGATTTTTTAATATCTATCGGTTTTATCAGCTTCAACGTCACCCTATCATTTGTTTTAATAACTAATATTCTTCACCCACAGAACGAAGGCTCAGTAGAAGACCTAAGACAGCTAGGCTCAAAGCCCCGCACTAAGATCCTGACAGTGATCGATGGACGCCGCGCACAGAACTGCACCATTCTGCTGTCAAAACTCAAGATGACTGACGAGGAGATCTGCCGGTAAGTTTCTATACAACATGCTTCAGTATTCCGTAAGAGCCGTGTTATTAATACGGGCTTCTGTGCCTATTCATATAAGAAGTGAGCGATCGGTACTGAGGCTTCACGCAAAAACGAATAGTCGGCCGCCGACTGTGAGCGTCTGACTCAAAATGTATGTAAAAACAACTTCAGTTTACAGTTTAGTACGTTTTGGTGTGAACGGGGGCTAAATAATAATTTAGTTTTTATTTTTGCTTGAGTATAGTTCTCGATGTTTTTGGTTGGTATATTGGCGTGTGCTAGCTGACATATGGTATCATTTAAATTATGTTTTGTGTTGCGTAATGTAAATTATTTTGCATACTATTGTATAGAATCTTTTCCCAGCGAAAGGCACTAGGAAGTGGTGAAGGGTGGGCGTTTTGGGGGACTGTCTTATGTAATTTTGACTTTCGAAAAGTGCTGATTCTCAGCCCAGTTTGAATAAATGACTTTTGAATTTTGAATACACGATCGATTACTCCACTGTTAGCATCCTTTTATTTTATTTTATGGTTGGGAAATTATCAAATAATTTCTCCCGCTCTGGGCGGAGCGGGAGGACGTGTCAGACTCTTACTGACTAAAACCCACCCGTGTTCCTTCGATTGATCTGTTGCCGGGGGCCACGATTTCCCTTTCGGTATTCTTCGCACCCCCGGCAGGCATCAGCCCTAGCGGCCCCCGTCAATTCTGCTGACATCTCTTTGAGGCGCGCGTGGAACACGTTGCGCCGTCGACCCGGGCTTGGTCCTTATCGGACGGCGAGCTACCCATTGCTCACCGTCCGCAAGCCCGCACCTACGGTGGCCGGAAATCGGCTCGCGATTCCACTGTTAGCATCCTGAGAACGTATTTCGCAATTTTATATTAATATATATCGATCGACCAGGTTCCGTGTCATAAGTTGAGACTTTGCCTACTTGCTGAAAAGTTGTGTCATTTCATTCCATGTGTTCCATATAAGAGCCAATTTTAAATAACTTTGACGTTCAAATAGTGTCAATACTCAATCTTAACTTGAATGAATGTTTAATTAACGTTTTGTGTCATATTCCAGAGCAATCCTCCGTATGGACAGCGGTGAACAGCTCCCCATCGACATGGTGGAACAGCTGGTGAAGTTCACTCCCAGCGCCGAGGAGGCCGCACTGCTGGAGGAACACCAGGACGAGCTCGACAGCATGGCGCGCGCTGACCGGTTCCTGTATGAGATATCCAAGTGAGTCGCATGTGATGTTTATGTTAATCTACATCATTAAGTTCACTGTCGAATGTCGGCTTTTTCAACAGTATATTGCTTTACTAGATCCTGGTGAATTGCTGAACAAGCAAGCTTCTCTAACAAAGCTACCAACCCTTGTAGGACTGTCACTAAATTTGGTCTCAGGGCGTCTCACCATTTCATTGCTAATTTTGCAGTTTCCACACGATTACGTGTGTAATTAGACTGTGTCTGATCAATGTCGATCAACCAATATTGATGGCTTCAAATTAATTGATGTCTGATCGATCACCGTAATCCTGCTGCCAGACACAACACTGGATCAATCTGAACGGTCGATATCATTGTTACCTCTAGTTGCACCTTACCACAAAAATATCCAGCCTGGGGCTAAAATAGTGGGCTTGACATTAAAATAGCCGGCACGCGATATAATAGTCGGCACGTGATTAAAATAGTCGGCATGCGATTAAAATTGCCGGCCTGCGATTAAAATTGCTGGCCTGGGATTAAAATGGCCGGCCTGCGATTAAAATAGCCGGCCTGCAGTTAAAATAGCCGGCATTTTGCCATTTTACCTTGCTTATTATTTAGTTGATGTTAATCATACCTGTCTTTCCCTCCAGGATCCCGCACTACTCGCAGCGCGTGCGCCTGCTCCTGTTCAAGAAGAAGTTCTCGGGCGCGGCCGCCGAGGCCACCGCGCGCGCGTCCGTCGTGCTGCGCGCCGCCCGCGACATGACGCGCTCGCGCCGCCTGCGGGCGCTGCTGGAGGTGGTGCTGGCGCTAGGGAACTATATGAACAGGTAAGACATACAGGTAATACGAAAGATATCCATTGCTGGACATAGGCCAAGCATCGCCACATCGACCGGTCCTGTCCTTCGTGCATCAAGCGGATTCCCACAACCTACATCAATATTACTTCAGTGGGAGAAACTGCGCTAAAATAATTCGTAAGCGCGTCCGACTTATCGTGAATTCAATTTCTTTACAAAATAAAGTCCATCATGACGTCACTTCAGTCACGTGACATCGCTGTTTCTAGCAGCCGGGTAAGCCGATCTGCAACGAGTTACGATGGGACGCAGTAGCAGAAACGTGCACGCAGGAGCGAGAAGGAATTATTGCTATTGCACCACCTCTTTCTAGCACACGTATTTAATTAGGTAGTTTTCGTTGAATTTCGTAATGCGTTCGGCTAGGAGTTCGTAAACATTTCATCATTCGTTTGACAATGTGTGGTTGTTTTTTGACGTAATCGCATTAGAACCTTATTAATTTGCAATTTGTTCGCTCAGTATTCATTGAATTCGATAGTTTATCATTACTAGTAGTATTAATATTTGTTTGTAGTTATAGGACAATGATTAACATAGTGTTTTGAGTTTAGTGAATGTGAAAGTAAAGTACATTGTAATTAGGTATTTGGGGTAAGTAGATAGTTTAATAAGCTGAAATTACTTATTTAGAGTAGATTTGAAAAGTAATCTGACGAATTCATCAAAAAGATGTGCAGACTGAAAAACATATTCGTAGCTGTTTTATGAGTTCGGAACTGGTAGGAATAGAATTATTTTCACTAATTTGCATGAAGCTCATAATAGAAAAGTAGATCGAAATCGGAATTTTATGAAACGATTTATTGACACCGTTATTTCGATGGGTAAACAAGAAATAACTTTTCGTTTTTTTTTTTGCTGCTCCGGCTTATCTCCTCCATAAAATCACCCTTCGCCACTGCATGTTACACACAAACATACTCACTTCCGTATTTATAGTGTTTTAGTGGGTATGACTGTCAGTACGTTTAATACGTTTTTTACCGAAAATAACCATATTTTACCGTAAAATACCGTTAATTACGTAAAATAACATTTTTTACCGTATTATGCCAGGGTAATTTTACCGTTTTACATCCCTAGGTGATAGGCCCCCAGGTTATCAGTCCCTCTTTCGGGAGACCTTCCCACGCTGCGCTTTCCGTCTGAAGGGTGTTTGTTTTTGGGTGTTTATGTATTTTCGCCACATTTTGCCAATTATGTTTCAGTCCGATGTAATCTTAATCAATAATTTCTTATTACAGAGGTGCTCGCGGCAACGCGTCTGGATTCCGTCTGACGTCACTGAACAAGCTGGCCGACACCAAGTCGTCAGTGTCACGCAACACCACGTTGTTGCATTACCTCGTCGAAATGCTTGAGACACAGGTAAATACGTATATTTAATGTAGGTAATTTATGTACTATCGAAGGACTATTTCTGTTTGCAGCGCTCGACCGCTATAGAAAGCGACTGTTAAACAAATGTGGTCATCGTGTTCACGGGATTTTGTTTTCAAACTGCTTAGATATACGCTTCTTCGATAGTACTTCTACATTGAATTTAGCAATGAAATATACAGAACTAGATTTTGCCCGCGGCTTCGCTCGCGTGGATATCGAAAATTATCCCATGGGAATGTACTTTCGGGATATAAAGTATCCTATGTCCTAACCCAAGTCATGGTCTACCTGTATGCCAAATTTAATAGAAATCTGTTCAGCCGCTATCCGAACTGAAAGCGAAACAAACTCACTTTAGCATTTATAATATTAGTTAATATTGATAAAGTGCGGAATCTTACTAGATTTTCCGGAAAAATCCGGATCAGAAGTATTTGGGAGTAAGAGTAAAAAAGGACGCTTGCATGACTCATTGTATCAACTTGGTCACATAATTATGTGCGAATTCCGGATCTTCCGGGCTTTCAGTAAGTATTCCGAGATATGCTCAGAGGCCCTAGCGTGTAGCGTGTAATTTTACGCATCGGCCGCGTTCAGCACTCCGATTGGCTCTTCACCAGTGAAGGCCAGTGAAGGGCCAATCGGAGCACCGAACGCCGTCGATGCGTTGTTAAGTCGAGATGGTTAAACGAAACTCACACAAGGGTTGTACCCTTGTGTGAGTTTCCTTGAGTGAAGACCTTGACCCAAGACTAAGTCACACACAGTGAATTGACACAACAATTAGTTTGACATTCTTCATTATCCTTAGTTTTTTTAAATCATACTAAACTAGCTTTTGCCCGCGGCTTCGCCCGCGTGGATGTCGGAATATATCCCACGGGAACGTACTACCGAGATTTCATACCTAATAACAGAGGAAAATGTCATGGACTCTACTGCTGCGCCCGCGTTGCTCCGCGTAATTTTGAAACTGTGATATCTTTTAAACTAATCGTTTAAATTACATAATTCAAAGGCATATTTTAATCTAAATTAAATGTCTAATTTAAATAACATAGTACTTTTGGATAAGGATTAATACTATACAGGTTAAAAAAGCTTCGGAAATAACAATTAAATTTTTATCAAATACTGAAAGATTAAAATGGTTATTGTGGGTCATCCTTAGAAGATAGATATATGCCGTCGCGGACTTTTTAGTTGAACTTTTTAAGATGAACAATATCGTAGAACATAAATCTGATTTATCTTTTCGGGTTAACGCAGCGCACGCCAGTAAAGCTCCCAGTCGGCATGATTTTTTTTCCGACTTCTTCAACAATAATCGTCATATTTCAGCCAATTTACAGAAAACCTTAATGAATTATACACTAAAACCTTCCGCATGAATCACTCCGTCCATTGGTGAAAACCGTTTGAAAATCAGTTCGGTAATTTTTGAGTTTATCGCGTTCAGACAGACAGACAGACAGACAGATGCGGCGGGGGACTTTGTTTTATAATATGTAAGGATACTAGCAGTTATACGCAAAAAATTATGTTTTAATAAAAACTTCTCACTCATTTCTATTACATTCCAGTTCAAAGACATCTTACTCCTCGAAGAAGACCTCCCGCACGTGCGCGCCGCAGCCAAGGTGTGCGTGGAGCAGCTGGACAAGGACGTGGGCGCCCTGCGCGCGGGGCTGCGCGAGGTGGCGCGCGAGCTGGACTACCACGCCGCGCTCGGCAACCGCTCGCACAACGACATGTTCCTGCCTGTCATGAGGGACTTCCACGCGCATGCTGTCTGTTCCTTCACGCAGCTTGAGGATCTATTCCAGGTGGGATTTAGTCAGATATTCCGGGGGACATATTTATGGGAGGCCATCAGTGTGAGAAATGTAGTGAGACAGGTTCAAGCTATCCCTTCCTTGTACTAGAAAAATTATGGTTATATTGTGATGGTTATTTGACACTTGATAATACGGACCTAGTTATCTTTTAACACTTTCGAGTCCACCCGCTTTTCATAGAACTCATACGCCATGCCGCCATATATTGGAAGTGAACCCTCCGGGAGGGTTGCCGGCATTACACCACCTACAAACACCTACTGTAGACCAATAAGTTGTTCTTTTAAAATAAATGAATTTGATTTGATTTTGATTTGATTACGTTTGCACTAAAGTTAACCATCGCGAACGGTCAACGGCATTAGGTTTTAAACCGTGTATTAATAATCACTGTAAAACGATGTAAAATAGTGTTTTTAGGGGGTCTTGTCGCTATTAGTAGTTTCCAAACTTTTAAATTTTTAGTGAATATTTGTAACAGCGAACAAAAAATTAAAAAAAAAAACTTGGATTTTAAAACCAACGCATTTACAAATAATAAATCTTGTTAAAATATAATCAGATTTCATTATTACGGTTTATAATGCTTCGCTAAGAAAAACCTTCATTTAAAATGAGCCCTCCGCGAGGGTTCCCGGCATCCCATATGCGACTAGGTGAACCCTCCAGGAGGGCTTCCGGCAAAGAACTTGTTAAGACGCGGATCTCCTATAAAAAGTTATAATTATGATTTTTGAGCGGTTTGGAAAGGTTTATGACATTGACAATGTGAATCAAACGACACACTTTCTCCAGTCACAATAAGGCTTTAGATCCTTTGTCAACTTTTCAGTAAAAACAAAGTTTTTTACCAGCAACAAGTTATGAAGAAGAAATGCCTTTTTTAAATAGTTTGTCCTAAATAATTGTTTATCCCTATAATTCGTGTAAACTGACCTTCCTCCTTATTTTGCAGGACATGAAGAGCCGTCTCGAAGCTTGCGCGCACGCCTTCGGCGAGGAAGCGTCGGCGTCGCCGGAGCAGCTGTTCGGCGCGCTGGACTCGTTCCTGACGCAGCTGGGAGACGCGAGGGCCGAGTGTGACGCCGCGCGCAGGAGGAGGGACGAGGAGGAGCGACGCACGCGACATGAGCAGGAGGTGAGGTTATGTAGTTATTGGTGTAAGAGAGGGTTCAGTTACTTAGTAACACGATATCTCTTGACTCCTTCTGACTACTCGTAACGACTGGCAAAGATCTGTAAATGACAGCCGGGACCAACTGCTTAACGTGCTTTCCGAGGCACGTGTAAGACAGGACAGTGTGGAAGGTTAATCTGGTATAGATAGGTAGATAGGTGACGCGGGACTTAACATTATATTATCACGCCAGCTATTCCCCCGAAGAGGTTGGTAGAGGTGATTTGAACGAGGATAAACAAATGCCACCGCTTTGATGCCGATGAAGTGAACGTGTATCTTAACGGAGATTTTAGATTTTAGATTTTTTAACCTACAAACAAAACGTTTTATACAAAATCTATCCATCCAAGTCCATAATCACTACTTCTTATTTTGAGTCGGCAAGAACTATCTAAGAATAACTCATGCTATTATAGAAATAGTGGCCATAACTAAATTTTATCGTCTATTTTGTCCACAGCTCAAAAAACGCACAATGGAGCGAAAACAAGCGTCCAGTCTCCTAAGCTCAGTCGGCAAATCACTGGGAAAGTCGAACGGGAACGGTGACTGCAACGGTCACTCCGACAGCTCTCGCGACGGAACCCTCACCAACGGACAGAAGGGAGAGTTCGATGATCTCATCTCCGCGTTAAGAACAGGAGATGTCTTCGGTGACGACGTCGCCAAGTTCAAACGATCCAGGAAAGCTTCCAAAGTTAGCCAGAAAGGCCGAGATTCCCCCCCAAAGGGCGTCTGCAGAGAGGACTCCAGAGAACGTCAGAAGAATTGAACGGAACAAGACGCTAGTAAAGGTTATTAAATGGTTGTATCGTCCAGCGATCCTTTGTTATTCAATGTCGATGTGATAGAATGCTTTTTTTACTAGAAAAAAATTCAAAGCATTCTCTTGGTCGGTAAATAAAATAATATTAACTATGTTAATGTAACATAGGTCGATATATAATTTTGGCTTTAAAATATTTACCTGGCTACTGTCGACTTGACTAGAATACCCGTGGCTCGGACGCTGGACTGTGGGAGGCAAATGATTAGTTTAATCGAAACGTGATATTTTAATGAAGGGATCCTATTGATCCGTTATAAGTCACAAATATGAGATTACAAACGAAGTGTGAAGGGTGTGACGTGTGACGTGTCATAGAACACAAAGATTTATGTGACAACGAAAGGACCGCTGCCATTTTTTTTGGATTAATTTTTTGGAAATTTCTCACAAACATGGTGCCTAATTTTGGATGTTTTTAAGGTCGTGGCCTGAAAGAGTTAAGGCCTCATTTTAACCGTAATCTCATTACTTTTATAACAACTTGGGAACTAATTTTTAAATTCCATGAGTTTTGTATTTCACAAAATAATTTGCTGAAGAACATTCTCTTTAGTTTAGTGCAATAATACCAGTGAAAGAGCTCGAATGTTCGTGTTGCTGTCCACAAGAGCCTCGGGCCTATCCAAAGGCCACGACCTCCGAGAATTTTCGAAAAGCTTTTGCTGGTTATCGACTGAAGTAGTCAAAGACTGTGCATGTTATTCCATAGACGATTTATTTTAGTCTTTATTACTTAACTATAAGCGTTGTGTGATTTGAGTAACCATAGAGTAAGAGTGTATTGAGTTTTTTACTAGAGTTCTCTTGGTTGTAGTGAAGATATCGTTGTATTTATCGATTTTAGTTTTATTTCGTAATAATAAATATTCAGGTTTGACTTAAGAGTCTATAATTCCTCAAATTGCTTAGCATGATCCTCCGTTATATCATAGATACTGTGGCATTAATTTTGAAATAAATATACTGTAAACTGAACAATAACTGCATAATAACTGAACTAAACATAAAGCAGATACTATGTTTCTTAATTATTTTATTGCCACTATTTTCACCGTAAAAAGAAATTACCTAAACTATCGGCGCCTTGGAGCCTTCTTCCCACCGTTTAGTCTTGCTCTCACTCAGTCCGCGAGCAGTAAAGTGCGAGCGAGATAAATAATATATTTGAGCTGAGGTATTATGGATTCTCAAATGTGAAAATAGTTTTTTCTCGCGTAGTTGTCTAAATGTCTAAATATTTAGGTAGAAAAATGTGAGATGCAATATTTATTATAAACTGACAAGTAATTTTTGAACAGTCCATTATAATATGAACTGTTCAATTGATTCAATTTTGACTTGTATCTCAGTGTCATTTTATATAATTATATTACTAGCTGACCCGGCAAACGTTGTTTTGCCATATAAATGTTTGGGGTGGACCACCCTTATCACTTAGGGGTATGAAAAAAGATGACGACCGATTCTCAGACCTACCGAAAATACATATAAAATTTCATAAAAATCGATCAAGCCGTTTCGGAGGAGTGTGGCAACTAACACTGTGACACGAGAATTTTATATATATAGATGTAGTTAGCGGACTTTTATATGTAGTTAATAAATGTGATTACAGGAAGCTCAACCAAAACTAAATTGATAAATATAACGATGGTCACAGTGTGAATGTTGATAATTTTTTACATATCTCAATGTACCTATAGACAAATCGGACACAAAACTTTCTTGAGTTAATAGAATGGGAATTGACTAACATTATATATTATTATATGTATACTGTTACTAAAGTTTACTAGGTGTAGGAATTGATACATACCTAGGCTATCAAACAATTTTGGAATTTTGTATCAACTAAAATGAAATGGCGTGTAGAAATTTTTTGATAAATTTTTACATTTTTTATAAATTATCATCATCAATTTTAATTTATTCCCAAATGATTATAGAATTCAAAAATATGATTTTATTTCTTTGTAAATATTATTTTTAAATTTTGCCTAATTCGTTACCGTCACATTAAAACGGAGTCTATAATTTATTTAAAAAATTCTTAATCTATGTAATAAAGTTTGTCACTTGTAAATTTTATTGTTTTGTTCAGTATTGCTTAAGCTCATAGTATATTAATATAATGATTATTATATTAGACACTATTTAAATTAAACCCTTGAACAATATGTGGTGATTTTATTTTATCTGTCATAATAATTATGACCATAATAAAAAAAAACTAACCATAGTAAGTAAAAGTAAAATAGCATGTTAGCGGTTCTATTTGCAGACAACAAGTAGATCTTCTGTCTGTGCATAATCCATGGTTAGTAAATATTCAAGTATAATTTTTTTATAGCTAAAGTAATTTTTATAAATACAAAGTTTTCTATTTAATCTATTGTACAGAAATGGGCCGAAGAATGTACTTTTTTATTATATACTAGCTGACCCTGCAAACGTTGTTTTGCCATATAAATGTTTGGGGTGGACCATCTTTATCACTTACTACCCTACTTACCCTACCTATCCTATCTTTCAAGTTGGATCAAACTGCACACGGTGTGCAAATTTCATTAAAATCGGTTAAGTAGTTTAGGAGTCCATCGCGGACAAACAACGTGACACGTAATTTATATATATTAAGAATAAGATTATATATAGTATAACATGGGACTTATTAACTGGCGAAATGTGGTCAGACTTGAGCCAGGAGTGCATGTTAGGCACAACATGGTGGCACGTAAGCATTGATGAGGTGCTCCTCGCGCTGCCGCGATGTTGCACTTTGCCCACACACTCTACTCACGCAATTAATCGCGACGCTTCGCACTACGTCCCTTGACTCGTGCCCAAAAACCGACAAAGAGCAATGGGCATGACGACACGTATGACGTACGGCATAACGAGTACGTTGCCACACTACGTCTCCGCTCTGCCTACTTTCCTCTCTACTTCTCATGCCACTCGAACAGTGTCTGGCAGGACGTAAACATTGACCAGAGGTAAGAGGTGTCAGAATATTATGTGGGCCGATCCCGGCGGCACTGCAATGCCGGGCCGACCCGCGACGGGAGTGGAGCGAGCCCCGAACATCCCGTCAGCTTATAAAAATCAGATTAATATACTGGTCCCTCATTGAGGGAACTTTCAGATATTAAGCTGAAAAGAACAGATACTACACTTTGATCTTAGCCAAAAGGCCGAGAAGCGATACCAGAAAATTTGAAATCGGGGAGCCCAACTCAGTCGCGGAGAATCTTAACACCGCGATTTAGGAATCGGCTGTGAATGTAAAGCGCCATCTAGTGGTATATTAGTGAATCATTTCGAGTGCCATCGGGTGTCGCCATTGGTAGAATGCATGTAACGTCGTGTCTTCGTCGATCCCCCAATGCCAGACTCGTTTTGCCTGCTAATGTATGAGTGTTTAGCGACGTTTACAATAATAATAATTATGTGAAAAAAACCCTGTCCGATCCGTGAGGGTTTGGTTGAGAGAGTTTATGTCGTATTGTTGTCATATTCAGAAAAACCGGTGACCCCGTTTTGTAAGCGTAACTCGTAGATGTAATAATTTGGTACCTGGTCAATCGAGCTCTTATCGGGTGAAAATAGAGAATGCTCATTTATTAGTAAGTATAGGATAGATAGTTCATACATTCATTCATTCCATGTACAGGACATACTAATTCCATGTTTTTTTTTTTTGGTCTTCTCGTAGTTGACCTCTGAGATCATGACTACCTACTTAACCGGGCTTTCCTATGGATGAAAAAAACTAGTTGAACGCTCGCTGAGGGCACCCACTGTGGGGTACGAACCTCGGCTTAGGACGTCAACCGGAGGGAGGACATCGAGGATGGGACGGGCTGGATCAAAGTTTTGATTATGATTATTAGTCGGGGAATTT
Organism: Agrochola lychnidis; assembly: GCA_963680765.1. NCBI lineage: Eukaryota > Metazoa > Arthropoda > Insecta > Lepidoptera > Noctuidae > Agrochola > Agrochola lychnidis. The sequence continues at coordinate 20,341,627 of OY796865.1, read as the reverse complement.
AAAGCTACGTGCTCAGCTGCAACAACTGCTGGCACCTTGTTATCGAGCAAGGGTCGGGGGGAGTATCATTTATTCGGGAACGCAGTCACGATCGCAAAGGACCTCGGTAGCGAGGTCGGAATGACGGGAGGCGTCTGCTTTGGTACACTATACTGGTTTCCCTACTGCTCTCCTAGAAGAGGGTAATGGGGTCTTCAGGGTCGGTAAGGATTCGCTTAGGGCGGCGAGTTCGATTGATACTAGTGGGATTGTAACTAGCGGCCTTGACAACCAGAGGGTTGCGATGTTTGGCGGCAGTATCGAAGTAACGCTTGGAAGAGCGTTTGAGAAATTGGTGGATGGTGGGGATTTTTTGGTCGAGATGGAGGATCTCATTCCTAACAAACCAGGGGCTCCCGAGCCCTTCCGAAGGCAACGGTTCTGTAATGTCTGTATCTTATGGATGTGACTGGGTCTTGCTTGTGTAAATACGCAATTTGCACCGTAGTGACAATTTGCTACGTGCATTTAGGATAGAGTGAAGCCTTCCAAGAGCGCATGTGACTCGCGCGCGGGCTTGGGTTATCTGCTCTTTATATGAGAGATGGTGGTCAAGGACTACACCTCGGAACTTGGCTCGCTTCTCCCAAGGGAGAGGCTTGTCTAGCATGGTGATGGGTCAGGGGAGACGGGGTTGGGTCTTTTTAAACAGTTTCGAAAAGAGAACCGCTTGGCTTTTGGCGGGATTGACTTCAATCCTGAATTTCCTAAACCAGGCGCCGAGTTTATCGACTGCGGTTTGGAGAATGGCGGCTACCGAGTCGGGGCCGAAGCTTCTGTAGTAAATGGCCGCATCGTCTGCGAACAGAGCCAACTGCGCTTTTTTACTTATAGGGATATCGCTGGTGAATAGCGTAAAAATGAGAAGGGACACTACGGATCCCTGAGGAATTCCGGCGTGAATGGGACGGGGGCAGGATAGAGCACCTTCGATTCGATAGCGGAAGGTGCGATTTGACAAAAAGTCTCGTAAGATGAGGACGAGACGGTCGGGCACCCCGAGCTTGTAAAGCTTATATGTTAAGCCATTGTGCCAGACTTTGTCGAACACTTTTGCTATGTCGAAGAATACTGCACCGGTCAACAAACCACGCTGGAACCCAGCGCTTATGTGTTCGGTGATCCGGTGGGCCTACTAATTCCATGCTGTCATGATAGTACGTACTTACTAATTCCATACAACCATGTCATTATTCTGAGGTAGCCATCTTGTTCTAAACTTTGAGCGACCGAGTTCTGCTCGGGTGAAAATATGGAATTTTCCCAGAGACCTAGCTAGGTCGATCTTTCGCCCCCATAAACCCCTATATTGCAACTTTCATCGAAATCGTAAGAGCCGTTTTCGAAAACGTGATTACAAATATATAAATATTTATACAAATTTTGTGATGATGAGTTCCTTGTGCATGTTAACATAGCTGGCATATCAATATTTCAATTAAGTCTTAAATACTGAGAAACACTATTGGAATATACCTACCTCAAAAAAAGTAAGGATCTGGTTTTGTCAAAACACGACTAATGTTTTAGTTGCCCTATAATGTTCTCACTGCTGGGACACAGGCCTCCTCTCATAGAGAGGGAGTGGGCCGTAAGCCGTAATCCACCACGCGGGCCTAGTGCGGTTTAATGGATAGTCACCCGCTTATAAAAACAGTGTTTTGTCATAAAAATCTCAAAATAACGCGAGTTCGAAACATGCTAGGTAGGTACCGTGTTTTGTCTATTTTAATTTAACAAATTGATTTCAGCCAGTTCACTCGTCCAGTTTGTTTTTAATCAAAAATATCTTGATAGTAGGTTTTCTCTTTGCGGTTGTTTAGATTTACTTAATAATTAATCCGATTATAAACATATCCAAAATTCAAATGAAATCCGACACTATAGTAAAACAAAAAAAAAGGGTCAGAAAAAAAAGAATAGATTACTTAGTATAACATAACATCACGCCTTGCTTCCCCGAAGGGTTGGGCTGTGTCCCTGTAGCAGGTACGCCAGTTATGCCCCATGTAATAGGGGGCGAGCCTATTGCCATCAACCGGGCACAAATCCAGACTCCGAGCTGCCACTGAGAAATTTCAGATAGAAAAACACAATAACACTTTGCCCGACCCGGGAATCGAACCCAGGACCTCATGCTCAGCAGTAGCGCTTGCGACCACTAGACCAACGAGGAATAGATACTTTTTACATTTAAATGTTAAAATTGTATGGCCAATTTAAAAAAAGAACAGAATACTAGAAACTGATAGTTTTTTAAATGCCCTACCTACCGCACGGCAACGGAACCCTAAAACCTGGCAAATTATGGAATAACAAAAGACAAACAAAAACTATAATGATTTATTCTTAGAAAGACAGTCGTAAATATCTGAACCTGATACGAGTGAAATAATATCGAGCACAAAGGTTCGTATGACTTCCGATACGTCAGCGTTTGGTAGCGTTTGATATCCTGTTTGTTGTCGACTGTAATCGGACCTGCCAGGGCTTTCTCGAGGCATATTGTTCCTTCTAACGACCGAAAGAGCTGCAAACACAACATGAAGTATTTCCGAATTGTATTTTTTTTTTTAATATTATATTCTGTTAATAATAAAAAAAACAGTTTTTATGCATAAATCAGCACGTTTAATCACAAATGCTACAATTCGCATATCACACGTCCGTCACTCATAGAGAGGGGGGTGAACTGTCAGGTCGCGGGCATAGTGGGGCATACACCGCGGCCTGCTCTTCCCTGCATGACGTCACGAGGCTGTCGGCACGTCCCATGTTGCTAACAATTCAGATACAGATATTTAATTTATTCAGGCGTGACCTTGCGGAAATCCATTATAAAATACAATAGAAGTGGATATATTTAGTAAACTGTTCCGCTTAGCTATTTCTAAAAAGTCATAAAATACCCCTGAAATAAATCGACACGTGTTTCACCTCTCAACGAGGCATCCTCAGGATGACGATATACTTGTCGCGAACACGAACACGGCGTGTTGCTACACCAAGCGCTCGGCGCTTATTTCAGGGGTATTTTATGACACTTTAGAAATAGCTAAGCGGAACAGCTTACTAAATATATCCACTTCTATTGTATTTTTTAATTCAGATTATGTGGGGAATAGGAGATGTGATGGTATGGTGTAGAATATTGAATTTGATGTTGGCAAAGTAATATAAATGACTGACAAAGTATCTTGGTGTTTCATATTATTTTCCTTATCCTTGAAATATTGATAATTATATTCGGTATTAAATTAGTATTTTAGAGCAAGGGTAGCTTATTATTACAGTTACATATACATCATTATTCATAAGATTGAAGAAGATGGAGATATTGAGGCTTAGCCTTGTTACCTTATTGCACGACAGCAAAGACAGGCTTATGTATTTCATCCGTAACTTTGTGTGTCGGACTCTAGACACCCTCGAAGCATCCTTCCTAACTCCTGGATGGATTTTAATACATGATGGTGTCTGAAGGTAAAGGCTAGGTTTTGTTTTTATAAAATGGATATGACAGATTTATGACGTCATATATTTTTTGTGCCGTGGGGTATCAAAATAAAGGGTTTTAGGGGACAATTCAAAAACATTACACACCATAACAAACACACAAACAAGAAAAAAACCGAACTGCAACTAAAAAGTTCAAAACATCAAATCTGAGATTGAACTAAAATAAGTGCCACCAACTGAATAAAACTCTTTTTTCTTGCAGTCGGGTTTTTTTTTACATGCGCTAATAATGTCCTATGCCGTTCATTGTGACTGGCAGAAACTCAAGAATAACGGCTTTTTAATTTCAAGGGCAGTACATTAAAATTCCTACACAATAACCCTGAACTGTAAACTACCTGCACAAAAATCAAAGGCTCGCTGGCAACCCTATCTACCAGTGTTACATAATAACAAAGATCTAGAACTTTTCTGTTATGATGGCTGTACTTAGCGGCTCAAGGAAAACAGAAAATATTTGTCGTTTTGCTTCGCTTTTACAAGTTTTCATAGGAATACTTATTTAATAGTTTTGCCCGAACTTTTATTTGTTTAAGAAAGAAAGGAAAAAAAAAATGAGACACGCAAAGGACTACCTACCGGGTTTATCTAGGTACTTAAAAATAAAGTAAAAACTTGAACAAATAAAAAAAAAATACTTCCAAAACCTTTAAAGTAAAAACACTTGAATAGAACATTGATCCGTAACATAATATAAGTAAAGAGCACAATCGCGTTTACAAAAATGAGGTGTCGGTAACGGTGTCACGAGTTCAATTGTTTTTTCCCATCTCAAAAATGCCCAATGCGCCTAAAGGAGTTTTCACTTTAAAAACACTTCAATTAGGTTCCTAATTGTTCTCATTTTAAACAATTTTATTACCTACATATATTTAAATTTAAAATTACTCAATGCTGTCCTTGGTTGACCGGTAGAGAATGCTGGCCGCCTTTGAAACAATTTATTTGACTTTGACTTTGATTTGACTTAGGCAATAATTACGATTAAACATAATGTACAAATAGGTACCTTTAATTTTAGCTCCCAAATACTGGCGTGCGCCGACATCCCATTCAGTAAATTCAGCAGAACATCAATTCAGAAATTAGGGATCGCTGACAAAGGACGAGTTTTAGTTTGAGAAGTGTCGCGCTGCAAAAGAACTAATCAACTTTTTTATGTGTGCGTAACAACAAACAATATGGGCCTCGCAAATACGAAGCATATGTTTCATGGGGAAGACCTGTGTGGTAATTTTGTAATACAACATTCATTGCGTGAGACGAATCTCTAAAACAATTTATTTCGAAAAAAAATATTTTTACAAAAAATACAACCGACTTCCAAACTACAAAGTGAAAAATAACTTTAATTTCGGAAGTCGGTGTCTTTGGATCAGTATTTTAGTTTTTGACACCGACTTTTTATTTTGTAGTTTGGAAGTCGGTTGTACTTTTTGTAAAAACGTTTTTTTTTCACTTTTTAGTGGGTTGGTTAAGTTGGTTTGTAATTTATCTAAGTTACAATAGCCTAATGTCAACTGCTCATCAAAAATACCCAAATCACTACAGATGTGCCTATAATATTTGAAGAGTTCCCTCGATTTCTCCAAGATCCCATCATCAGATCGTGACCAAACAATGGGACCAACTTGAAAGTATACCCTTTCAAACAAAAAAGGATTTTTCAAATCGGTCCAGTCGTCTTTGAGTAAACGGGGAACAAAAATAAAAAATATCCCGACGAACTGAGAACCTCCTAATTTTTTTTAAATCGATTAAAATTTTGTTTTTTAACAATACAATTAAAATCTAAAGTCATTTATTCAAACTTGAGAATCAGCACTTTTCAGTACATGATATACATAAGAATACCTATTAAAAACTATGAATATAATTTATAATAGCAGTGTTTTACCTAAAAATAAAACACATATTAAATACTTACCTTATTTGAGCTAGATTGAGAGTGGCACTATTGGTTTCTATTTCCGCTATATTTCCCTCGCTTTTTCTCTTTCCTTTGTATGTATCTGTCTGTCTCTTTCGCGCATCAAGTTCCCCACCAGGTGGCGCTGCCAGATGTGGGCTTAGCCATGGCAGTGAATCGCTGATCATTGTGTCGAAAATCTTCACCAGGTAGAAATTAAATGTAAGCTTCAAATAAGGTAAGTATTTAATATGTGTTTTATTTTTAGGTAAAACACTGCTATTAAACACTTGACCGTTATTTGAAGCTTACTAGATTGAGACGTGTTTGTTATCACCTGGTGGGAAATGACGCCAATGTGAACGTGGATAAAGTTAATATAATAAAACTAGATGCGGATAGAGAGAAATACTCTTTAATGAATTAATTATTTAGTACTGTATACATAGGTACCTCATAAACCAAAGAAAATATAATTATAATAGATACTTAAACTTATAGAAAATGATTAACAAAAACCATTATTTCTGTTATAATAATATGAACTAAACTTTGATTTATTCCTCAATAACATTTTAAATAAGTACCAGTAATTATATTATAGGATAGATTAAATGAAAGCTACCTTAATTTGTTTCTGGAATATTATGCAACATTGCAAATAAAATTTCTAACACTTCTTGAGAAGAATCATAAACAAAATAATACAAAAAATTACACCTTGTAACATAATTAAGTAATAGGATTAAACATTCTAGATATATTACAACTAGAACTGGTTGGCATACAGGGCATCACTTCTCTACAGTAAAAACGGGTGAAGGTATTCTGCGATCGCCAATTACCTCTAGAAAGTATTTCATCTAATGGATAGTTGTTAACCCAGTTCCTAGAGGCTACAGCAGACCTAAGACTGCCCGGCGAAGCACTTACTCCTGCTTCTAACAACAGAGATTTGACCCACCCCGCTATGACTGTACGAGAAGCGACCCTAGATTTTCTTCTAAAATTAAGAAACAAATTATTAAGACATCCTGACTGGCGTTTATCTTTAAGTATAGCTATAGTTCGTTTCACCCAAAGTACAGGGTCTAAATTCTCGTTAGTAGGATTAGGAGATAGTCTCCAACCAGACTGTCTATAATCGGCAGTATCTGTTTTGGATCCAAATATTGGCCATAGGATTAGACAATCATTATTTTCTGATAGGTGTTTTGAGTCTACAGCTAGTAAAATTAGATCATGAACTCTTCTTCCGGAACAAAGGAGTAACAATGCTGCCGTATGTCTACAAGTAGCAAATACATTGTTCACATCTACAGAATAGCTTCCCATATAATCTGCTAGTTTGTCGACGTTCCAGACTACAGATTTTTGAGCTATTGGGTTTTTTAAAGCAATAGACTTTAATATATGAGTAACTAAAACGTGGGAACTTAATTTGGCAGATTCGTCAGGGTTGCTTAGTGTGCAGACCACTGATTTATGTAATAAAATAGTTTTATAAGCGAAACCTTCTATAAGGCTCAAATCTGCAAGAAAACGAGCCAAAACTTGACCTGTTGGTTGGAAGGGGTTTAATTTATGTTTTTTTGTCCATGTGAGCCACCTATTCCATGCTACTTGATAAGTCTTTTTGGTTGATGGCCGCCAAGAGGATTTTAAGAGCTGTAACTGAGCTCCAGTCCATTCAACTAAGGTCTGGGACCACCCCCACATTTCCATACTTCTAATGTCATCTCACGGACTCTTGGGGGTGGGAGGCCTGTCACCGTATCTATTAGCTGTGAATGCAGTTTCCGGATTGTGAATGGAGGTGCTACCGCACGGGCTTTTAGGTCTGCTCTCCAAAAAACTCTCTCCCACCTTGGGACTACTATTAGAAAGACACCCGACGCAGAGTTGAGGTGAGCTAGTACCTTGGGCACTAGGTAAGGTGAAGGAAACACCCAAGCTAGTGGGTAAGTCCAGTTTTGGGAGAATGCATCGTGGTACATTACTTGAATATCGTTCTGATCCAGTGATACATAATTCATCACGACTTTTGCTCGTTCTGACGCAAACAGATCGATCACTGGAACTCCGAACTTTTGGAATATTTTCTCCGTACACTGGGGTAAGAGATGCCACTCCGGAGGGAGCCGATGACGAGAAAGATGGTCTGCGTGACAGTTGTATTTTCCCGGAATATGCTGGATTTTCAGACTGATTTGGTACTGGTCTAGGATATGAAAAATCTGTCTCGTGAGTTTTAGCAATGAAGGAGACCTGGTCCCCCCTTCGTTCCTCAAGAAGGCTACAACAGTCCTGTTGTCGCACTGAACTAGAACGGTAGACTTGGACATGATTGGACCTCGCTCTTTTATGGCCTTTAGTATTGCGAGCATCTCCTTTTGATTGCAATTGAGCTGTTGCTCTTGATCTGTCCACGGTCTTGATAGTGCGTATCCATCGAGCTGAGCACCCCAAGCTACATCCGACGCATCTGTGGTCAGAAAATGTGACGGTGGCGGATTGTGAATCAGAGAGGCCCGGTGACAATTTAGTAGCCACCAATTTAGGTCCTCTTTTACTTCTAGAGGTAAAACTACACTAACACAGTCTTCTTTTAACATTTTGTTTAGAAACATTAGTGTGTCCCGAAAGTGAAGTCTGCCCTTTGGTACCACGAAACTGGCGAAGTTTAGAAGTCCTACCAGGCTTTGTAGCGCTTTCAACGTCGTTATGTGTTTGTGTAACAGATACAGCACCTTTTCTTTTATTTTTGTGATCTTTTCGTGTGGTAATGATCTCTCGTTTGTCCATGGATTCCATAGAACACCTAGAAATATGAGGCTTTTGCACGGAGTTGTGACAGATTTTTGATAATTCGTCTGCCACCCCAGGTAGTGTAGGCGATCTAATACTATTTGGACGTGCACTCGCAGGACCTGGTGGTCCTGGTGAACCACGCAAAAATCGTCTAAATAGACCAGTATTCGAATACCCTCGTCTCTTAGTGTCTGTGCTACCCAGTTTGTAAGACTCGCGAAAACTTTGGGCGCTGTGCTGAGGCCAAAAGGAAGGCAGGTCATTTCTAACAATCTTCCGCTGTAACTTAGACGTAGGAATCGTCTGTGTGACTGGTGTATAGGCAAATTGAAGTAAGCCTGTGACAGATCGATTTTGCAAAGCCAGTCGTTTGGTTGGAGGAAGTCTGGGACACACAACACATGAAACACATTTATGAGCTTGAATGGCTCCGTGTAAACAAAATCGTTCAGATTCTTTAGGTTGAAAATAGGCCGGTTGGTACCATCGGCTTTGGGGACCAGAAACATTGAAGACAGGAAACTCGGAGAACGTGAAACTTCCTCTAGCACCTCTTGCGTTATCATTTGAGATATGATAGTTGACATTGCCTCGGATACCTTTGTTTGAAATGGGCTTTGTGCATTGGGTATCATTAGAGGTGGTTTTTTGATGAAAGGTATGCGATAACCTTTTATTATGCGAAGAAGGGTTTTTGGTGCTCCGAGTTTCTTCCATCGATCGGCATAGAATATTAACTGGCCCGCTCTGAAGTCCTGTCTGTCAAAACCTGCTTCTCTTTCCTCCTGGGGGATATTCGATGGCTGAAGTCCGTTTTTTGTTATTTCGGCTTGTCTCATGTCTGTTAGGCAGCTGGTGAGTTCCTCGTGAACGAAAGGGCCCATGATAGTTTTGGTTAGGCCCACGTGTTCCTTTATTGTTATTGCCGGTTCCCTGCGTGGGATGGCAATGACCCGACCTCTGTGAGGTATGGTTGTGTCCACAGCCCTGCGAGGGCTGGAAGCATGGCATAGTGCAACACGCTTGGCGGGCACCCTGCGAGGGTGCCCTATAATTAGCTGACCCCTGCGGGGGGTAGCGAGTGGTCTTCTTAAATCCTACTTGCGAAGTAGGTTTCAAGCCACTTGTTTTATTTGGAGGTAGGAACGTCTTCTTAACACCTCCGTTCTTTTCCAATGTTGATGAAAGTAGCTCAGGACTAAAAACCAGCTGATTGGAAGGTGGAATTTTACGCAACGCAGACTTAACAAGAGGATCGCGAACATAATTTATTATTCCGTCTCTACGCATTTGAATTATTTCTGCGCGATGACCGCAAATGAGTTGAATCATATCTGAAGACACTTTATAGTATTCACCATCCGAAAATAATTCAGAGATTTTGTTATGCAACTGATCGGGTGTTACACTACCTTTAACACGTGCCCAGGATAAAAGATCGATCATGCTAGTTTGTAATACCTCTCGCTGCTTAAGTGCACAAAAGGTTAGAGCACCATAGGCTTTGTCAGCCAAAGCTAAATGTCTTAAGGAATCATATGGTTTGATTTCCTCGTTGATCTCCAGCTCGGTAAAACCGGGACTGTGATTATATAACTTCTGCACTTCCGAATACCTAACCTCGCACCATTCATTTTTATTAAAATGCTGAATATCATTTAAATTTTTGAGATAATTTTCAGGAGCCTTGGGAACAGGCGGTTCCTTTAATTTGACTTGTAAATCAAATTTGAATTGGTGTGATTCGTTTGATTTTTCATCTACTACCTCATAATCATACAAAGACCTATAATCATTATTATCTAATAAGGAAATTTCGTCATTACTGCCGTCTGCCTGCATTTCTGCTGAACGCCGAGGTGAACATGCAGAGTTCTTATCGCTATAAAAAACACGTTCTCGTAGTTCGCTAACCTCTTGAGTTAATTGTTGCAATAAATCTGCTTTACGAGAATGGCGGCCCCCCTTCTTTTTTTATAGTGACGGCGAAGTTTGTTTTTATTGGGCTTCGCTGATGACGAAGTGGAACAGCTAGAAGAACTAGACGAGGAGCTAGAAGACGTCTCGTTTGTCCGACGTTCTCGACGCAATGTAGGCCCCTTGGTTTGTAACCCTGATGACCCCGGAGCGTCCATCGTAATTGGATTACTTGCGCCCTCCATCCTAATTAAAACGAAAAACTTCGATTTTTGATGGTTCTTATCTCGACGCACCAACGAGTATCTTAGCAATTAAAAATATACAACCGAAAATAAAAAAATAAAAACATCGAGTCTATAAGACGCTAACATACCATAATAATCATTGTCAAATCATGATTTAATAAAAATTGTTCCTACAATCTTTAGAGCAAATGAGGGTAGTTTGAAAATTCAATACAAGTTTGCATTGCGAATATTATAAATTTATAATGCAATGCTGGCTATAGGGCAAGTTCGAACGGTAACACCGTTTTTAAAATAATTAACTTTGCACATAAACAGTGATCATGCATCGCATCACTGAAAAGTTTTATGAAAATTTATTTCTACTTACAATTTTGTCCGATGGAATGCACTTATAATCACTTTTTGAAGAACAATTTAAATTTATTTTTAAATTGAAATGTTAATTTATTTTGAAATGTTGTCTCGACAACCTCTTTTCACGCGGATAAAGACGCCAATGATCAGTGATTCACTGCCATGGCTAAGCCCACATCTGGCAGCGCCACCTGGTGGGGAACTTGATGCGCGAAAGAGACAGACAGATACATACAAAGGAAAGAGAAAAAGCGAGGGAAATATAGCGGAAACCAATAGTGCCACTCTCAATCTAGTAAGCTTCAAATAACGGTCAAGTGTTTAATACCTTATTATAAGCACAAATAACTACACATAAATATACTAAAACAAATAAGAAAACAATGGGAAAACACTAACGGTGTGATGATACTGCCAGCTTCTTACGAATGTGCTCGAAAGTTTAATTTAAATAAAAAAGGATAACTAATGGAAGCATACGCTGTTATTTAAGTTACGATTTATTGATAACCCTTGGTAGCTCAGAATATTGTTTAAAAAAATAGAATGACTATCGATAGTATATTCTGCCGTCATAACGAAAAAGGGCACAACTAACATTTTTTCCGAAATTTAGTTATATATATATTCGGAATCAGAAAAAAAGGCCCATCTGCCAATATTTTTTGTACAATTTTAGGAACAAGATAAACAAAAATACCGTAAGCTCAACAGGCACAACTAAGCCACGTTTTAAAGACCAATAAAAAATTTAAAATCGATTTTCTACATATTTATAAAATGTTAGATGTGCCCTTTTTCATTATGACGGCAGTATTGTTTTGCGTAAAAATATGATCCTTCCCACATTTAATAACAACTCGTGGCGGAAAAATATTGAATAGAGCTTCAATGAGAGAAAATAACGTGATATTTTCAGAGTAAAATACGAAAATAGACTTCAGCTAAGTTCTTTAGGGCTAACTTGAGCGTGCCTAAATTACTTCGAGTAAGATCTTACTGACTTGCTAAGGAATTTAAGCTTGCGTTTATTTGAGAACTTCTGTATTGTACCTAGTCAAAGTTGCTTAAGTAGGTAACGCAACAATAGATTTTGATACTAGCGTACCATTTAAAAAGTTTTAGCATCAGCGAATTCGCGATAACGTTATTCGATATAGCGGTTTTCGATTTAATGTGTATTCGAATTGGCGTAGGTAACACACAACTCGAAAGTTGCGGCCACCACTACCACTGCATCACCACTGGTCCATGTGAATGCGGATGACCAAAAAAACGATAAACAAATTGTGTGTGAAAGATGATATTATGGTTAAGAAGGGGTTGTTGGAAAGGAGATGTGTGAAACACATGCTGCACCGACCATAAATAAATTGGTATAAAGACAGATGGATGATTTTATTTGATTTATACATATTATAATACTATACTATACTATTAAACGAGCAATATTTTTATTTAAATATATATTTATCTACACCCATGCTATAAAACCTCTGTAAAAGTTTCTGAAACAGTTAGCTTATTGGCAACATTATAACAGCCAGTGTCATAGTAACCATTACATCATCCAAACGAGTGTTATAATGTTCATTATATAACTCGTTTCAAAGTTCAAACGGGGGACAGCAGCACCCGCTGCACGCATGTGCGGTGATGTGCTGCTGCAGGCAACATTCATACGTGCAGTTGTACTGAATTTCGTGGGAATTTCTTTATATTCTTGATCTTGTATTACAAACACCCAATGGTTGCAGAAAATTTTATAGAGGATTCAGGTGTAGATAAAGTCTTGTATGCAACTGTTATAATTACACACATTCGTGTTTTAGTACCCCTTATTATACAACAGTTGCATAAATAACTATTGTAATCACGTTCTCGAAAACGGCTCTAACGATTTTGATGAAAGTTGCAATATAGGGGTTTACGGGGGCGAAAAATCGGTCTCAGATTTATCTGGGAGAATTCATTTTCTCCGTATTTTCACCCAAGCTGAGCTCAGTCGCGCAAAGTTTAGAACAAGAATAATGACATGGCAGCATGGAATTAGTAAGTACCTACTATCATGGTAGCATGGAATTAGTAGGTACTATTCTATATGACCTATTAAATCAGCATTCTCTATTTTCACCAGAGCAGAGCTCGGTCGCCCAGGTACTATATAATTATATACCCTAGCGACATAGGTACCTACATGATACGTAAGAGAATTGCTTTCTGTTACAAAGATTAACAATTTTATATAAAAGGAATTAGGTATAAGCGTTGGTAAGGGGCTTTCGTAGGCTTATATCGTTTAAAAAGTGCCACAAAGGATTAGGTAAGGAAGCCGCAAGCTTTTCAGTGAAAAAGCTTATATTGTTGATATTATCACCGAAGCGAATTCAAAAAAATTCACAGATTTTTAAGATTAGTCAACTTACATGATATTAGTATCTATTCAGAAATTATATAATATTAAACGAGTAATATTTGTAATCATGTTCTGGAAAATGGTTCTAACGATTTCGATGAAAGTTGCACTATAGGGGTTTACGGGGCGAAAAATCAATCTAGCTAGGTCTCACATCTGGGAAAATTCGTTTACTCCGTATTTTCACCCGAGCAGAGCTCTGTCATCCAAAATTTTGAACAAGATGACTACCTTAGAATAATGACATGGCAGCATGGAATTAGTAAGTACCTACTATCACGTCAGCATGGAATTAGTATGTACTATACATGGGATTAGTATGAACTATCCTATACTAAAATGAGCATTCTCTATTTTCACCAGAGCAGAGCTCGATTCCCTAGGTACTAGGTACTTATGTAGGTAAGAGGAGACAAGAGTGAGGAAAGGATTAAGTTTTTTTACATTTGTAGGTACTAATGTACATTTAATATCACGCCAGAATTCCCCGAAGGTGTAGGCACAGGTGACAGGTGTACAGCCATTTCGCGTGTAAGAAATAGGGGACGAGCCTGCTGCCATAAAAAATGAGCATGATTCTTTAGATAAAAAAGGATTGTGTGGTTTTATGAAACCACGGTATAAGTGAAACTTTTCACTTTATCGCTACTCCGCGGCCGACCGTCACGCGACTTGCAACACACAGACGAAAAAGTTTGAGACGATGTAATAAAAGTTTCACTTTAAAAATACTAGAATTATCGTTACATTAAATATCTAAACCGTATTGCTATAAGTCTATAGATCACTTTTGCACAATCTCCTTTGGTAAGGTTACATGCTCGCACACAATATGTGTGTCCTGTGTACATCAGCCTATCGACCTCAATTAGGGTTGTGGCATGCCCACCGTGCCCACAATGTATGTTGGGGTCGAATTCCAGTCTAACCGGATACAACGGAAAACCAGTATTTTACATGGAGCGACTGCTTATCGGATCTCCATATCCCAGTTACTGGGTAAAGGCTCGTGTAAACTAGCACAACTTGTCGCACGACGCGACACCGGTAATTGTTCTACCGAGAAGTTTTCTTAGAAATTGTTTTGTTAGAGTCGCGTCGCGCCAGTCTGCACGAGGCAGGTCAGGGCTTCTGATGTCTTCTTCTCTACCTATCATCATCATCAGCCTATAGCAGTCCACTGCTGGACATAGGTCTCTCCAAGTGCACGCCATTCAGCTCGATTTTCGGCAAGACTCATCCAGCTGCTACCGCCACCCTATCGTCACTCCACCTAGCCTGAGGGCGTGAAGGACCGGTCCTACCTTATGTTTGCCAATTCGCGGTCTCCACTCAAGAACACGTGCACCCCACCGGTCATCGGTTCTACGGCTGATATGGCCGGCCCACTGTCACTTCAGCTTGTTTATTCTATGAGCTATGTCGATAACTTCTCGTAAAAAAAAAACTAAAGTAAAATATAAATTAATAAAATATTGTCTACATGAAAGCATTGTCCAAAGAAGTCTCATACAGCAAAACAAATCAAATGTAAATAAAATAAAGTTTTGGTTCACTACACATTTATCTTTATTTTTATTGCTGCTACTATAACATGAGTGTTTGCCTAATCTGAAGATAGACAGACAGTTTCGTGAATATTTCAGTGTGAATATGTAGAAGGGTTGTTCATATATCATGTATGGTGCCTCTCGTAGCTTGAAAAGGCATTCGAAACCTGTTTCAGTTCAAAAGGAACCCTTGTTATGATGTCAAGGATATATTGTACGACCATCTTTACATAATTATTATAAACTAACGTCGCTTTTCGTGTTTGTTTGTGTGACCACATTGTTCTTTACAACTCCAAAACGAATTTTGACGCAGATTTCGCCATCATTTAGATCATTTATTCCAGAAGGTTTTTTTGTATTACATCCTACAAGTAATATTAATCGAGCAATTTTTATATGAATGTCGGAGACGGGTGTGTGACTTTCGTTATTATCAGCGATATTTAACTACTGCGGGCGTAGTGTGGGTAGTGTTGGTTAATGCGCAATAGAAAAACAGTTTGCAGTTCAGATCACATTATAATTTACTATCAAATGAATCACACTAGCTAAATTATACACACATTGGGTGCGACGGCGTTTATTAAAATCACCAATTAACACAATGGATCACAAATTACAACTAACACAATAACTGAGCACAACGAATCCAGAACAGTTCCGCGACGTCTTGACTCCAATGCGACCAAAGGCTGAATGTCCTCTACGCCTTAGCCTTAAAACATCAGACTCTGTCGAAGCGCGCCTTTTTTGGTGTCCATAGATCTCTCTTGATGTCGCTAGTGGCGCTAGTGGTTTCGTGTCTGTACTAATGACCGGATCCGACATGTATATATATTTGTTTCTTTTAATATTTGTACCTACTAACGGTCTCGAAGTCGGCTCTAACGATTTCGATGAAGTTGCAATATAAGGGTTTACGGGGGCGAAAAATCGATCTAGCTAGGTCACATTATCTAGGAAAATTTGTTTTCCTCGTATTTTCACCCGAGCAGAGCTCGGTCACCTAAAGTTTAGAACAAGATAATGAATAATGACATGACATTATTGACATTAGAATAATGATCATGGCAGCATGGAATTAGTAAGTACCTACTATCATGGCAGTATGGAATTAATACGTACTACCCTATACTTTTAAATGAGCATTCTCTATTTTCACTAGAACAGAACTCGGTTGCCCAAGTACTTAAGACCAGGCACTCCAAAGACAATTTCCACGCAAACTCCACTATGTGCCAAACGCTGTCACATCATATATAGAACTAACAAAAATATTAACACCATACTATGTAAAACTACATTCTTACAAATAAATAAATTCTGATTCTAATTCTGATCAGTAATAAAGTTGAATATCGCGTGCGCTCTTTGGTCGTGTTCGAGCACGGAACTTAATGTCGTAAAGTCTCAATTCTTATTTCGTTTATAACTAAAGTAATAAGAAAAAATGTTTTATATTTAGATAATAAACTATATTCTCTTACTGTCAATAATTATTTTAGACATAAAAGCCGAGTAATCTTGTTTTTGTTTCAAATCATCTTTAAAAGAGACATGATTTTCGTATAAAACTGAATCGCGCGAAAATGTTCCAATTATGTAACTGTCTTATATATGGAAAGAAAAAGATCCAATAAATCACATACTAAAGTTCCATTTTGATTGTATGCGTAACTTTTTCAGAATATTAATGCAAACTAAGATACAATTTAGGGCTGGATAAAAAAAAAAAATTACTTGCCAATTTGCCTACCAGATTGTATCCTACGACTGTATAAGCATGATATTGGTATTAGAAGCCATTTACAGCAAAAAATCGACACTAAAAAAGCTCGTGTCTTTGAGAACCTTTTTTCGATCCATAGTGCGCCGCCGCCGGCGAGTACCTACTCACTTACTTGTTTGTTGTAGCGACAAGAGCTATCAGAGAGTACTTGCCTACTCACTCAGCGACGGTCGCTTGGCGGGCAGAACATTCGCTGAGAGACTCACGTTGTACGCATAACCAGTGAATAATTGCTTGTCGCCGTCGCTCACTTGCTACTCGTTGCTCGCGAACTCGTTTTTTAGGGTTCCGTAGTAAACAAAACTATAAGGGTTCCTCCCTTAAAGTTTCGTCATGTCCGTCTGTCTGTCTGTCCGCGGTCTAGCTCCGAGACCCTTAGTACTAGAAAGCTGTAATTTGGCATAGGTATACATATTAATTACGTCGACAAAGTGATAAAACAAAAAAAAGACAAACATTTTTTTTTAGGGTACCTCCGATACACGTAAAGTGGTGATGTTTTTCTTTTTTTATCCCATGATGTGGGATATCATTGGAAAGGTCCTTCAAAAACATTGAGTTTGAGGAAACCATTTTTGGATTCAGGGATTCGTTTGCGAAATATTAAGCTTTAAAGTGCTAATTTTTGTTAGAGTCAAGTGCGCTCTGCCAGCTAAATGATTGGTTTTGGATGTGTAAAAAAATCACAGTAGTAGTTTATATAACGAGATTAAAAGGAAAACTATCACAGCTAAGTAGGCTTTACAAGTTAACGAGTAATTGTCGACCAACTTAACTTTGCTGTAGCAAAAACATGTTTTCCCATACATTTCGTATTGGGAGAACATGTTTATCAACTACAAAGTTAAGTTTGTTTTTGGGATAAATTCATCCCAACTACGGAACCCTTGGCCGGTTTTCATTTGCTAGCTCTTTGTACTCGCTACTCATTAATCGCCGACGGTGGGACAGGTATTTTATGATAGTATTTTGTTTCCCTGTAATTTCTAGTGTTCCCGGAACAAGACAACAATTAAATAAATTCTAATGAGTAGCCAAATTAATGTAATTTTACCTTAATTTTTATATCTTAATTTTATCATTTTTACCTAATGTTTTTTGTTAGAGTCGCTTCGCGTTATTCTGCAACCGGCCGTTTCTAACCCTAAAACTAACCCTTCATGTGCGTGTCGGACCACGCACATGAAGGGTTAGTTAGTTGGGATGAATTTATCCAAAGCACATCCCCGATGTTCCAACTACAAATATAAGTTTGTACGCATAATATTGAGTGATTTATCATGTTATTTTAAGACCATAGACTTCTTATAGATTTTTCTCTAATCTATAAGCACTATGCTTTGCATTCTTTTCAACATTTTAGGTTCATTAGTTTCGGAGATAAGAAGGGGGAATGGTTAATTTTCATAAATTTTTCTAAATATCTTTAAAGTTTTTATTTAAAAAAAATATTTGTGAGCCTCGCAATAAGCCCTTTCATTTGAATGTCACACCGAGTCACACGGTACATTTTGCAGAACTTTTTTTTTTAATTTTCTTATTTAACCCCCTAAAATGACCCCCATATTCAAAATTCATTTATTTACGTTACACGTCCGTGTTTGGGTCACAAAAATACATATGTGTACCAAATTTCAACTTATTCGGTCTATTAGATTCGGAGCAAATTGGCTGTGACAGACGAATAGACAGACAGACACACGAGTGATCCTATAAGGGTTCTATTTTTTACTTTTGAGGTAACCCTAAAAATATGTCAAAAACAAAAATTCTCTCAATTTATTCCAGTAATGGACAATGAACATGTATTACGTGTTCCTGTGCCTGTGGCAATGGTCAACATCTGTCTCGAACATTAATTTAAAACAAACGACAAAATTAAAACCATTATACACGACCTTATTTGATATAGAAGTATTTATTACATTAATTAATAGGTCCTAGAAAAAAAAAAACAACATTACGTCCACGTTTATCTTTCAGGTTTTTATTCCTAAATCACAGCTGAAATATTAAGAACTGTTTTTAAGAGGGTTTATCCTAAAAGTTGGCAACGTCGTAATTGGTGCCGATTCCCTTGTTCACAAACTAAACTAAATTTAAGTTCAGTGCATCTTTTTCTTTCTATTTCATTAAAAAAAGGACAGAGGATAAATTTTAGTTTAGTCCTGTCAAATTAATCAGCGCCTGTCACTCTCCATACAAGTTTAGACGTGATTAAAAACTTGCCGACTAAAATTACGTCAATTTACGTCAAGTGCTGATTAATTTGACAGGACTAAACTAAAATTTATCTTCTGTCCTTTTCTTAATGAAATAGAAAGAAAAAGATGCACTGAACTTAAATTTAGTTTGTGAACAAGGGAATCGGCACCAATAGCTATCAAATAATTACCTGTTTTGATTAATTTAGCAATATTACTGTATGGAATTAAGAAATGTGGCTAACTAGGCAACTAAAACATTAATTATGAAATACAATAATTAATATCGTAATACCGAATATTTAGAATTGTTACAATATCAAATTCAGTGTTATAATAATTGCAATTAATTATTAAAATTCTAGGGAACTAGTTAGTCACATATCTTATTTCCATACAGTAATGTTGCCAAATTAATCAAAACAGCGAAATATTTGACATCTATTTGCGACGTTGCCCACTTTCAGAATAAACGGCCTGTGATGTGTATAAATTCGTATAAATTCAAGGCTGTAACTTTATGCCTAAGTTCCGCGAAGTTCTCAGTCAGAGCCTAGAGCTCAAACTCAAAGCATTTATTTCAACTAAACCATTTACAAGCACTTTTGAACTGTCAAGGAGTCGGCCCATTCCAAAGCGTAGTAAGTTCTTATGGAAAAGAACGGGCAAGGAACTCCACGGACGCTGTTTTTTATACTGTTACAAATATTAGTTACATCATGAATGTTGAATTCATATAAAAAAATAAATGTCCAGAATAAAAGCAAAAAAAAAAGAAACATTTGGAAATTAAATAATTTAAATGAGCCGTGGGCAGCTGAGAAATGAACCGTGAAAACGCATAGATAGAGTAAATCAACCCCCAATAATAATAATAAAAAAACTTTTTTACAAAAAACACAACCGTCTACAACTACAAAGTAAAAAATAACTTTAATTTCGGAATTAGTTTAGTTTTTTGACACCGACTTCCGAAATTAAAGTTATTTTTCACTTTGTACTTTGGAAGTCGGTTGTGTTTTTTGTAAAAAAGTTTTTTCTTTCACTTTTTAGTGGGTTAGTTTGTAATTTATCTAAGTTACAATAGCCTTATGTCAACTGCTCATCAAAAATGCCCAAATCGCTATAGATGTCCCTTTAATATTTGAAGAGTTCCCTCGATTTCTCCAAGATCCCATCATCAGATCGTGACCAAATGACAATGGGACCAACTTGAAAGTATACCCTTTCAAACAAAAAAATAATTTTTCAAATCGGTCCAGCCGTCTTCGAGTAATCGGGGAACATACATAAAAAAAAAAAAAATATCCCGACGAATTGAGAACCTCCTCCTTTTTTTTGAAGTCGGTTAAAAACAGTAGCACTCCGGGAGTGCCGACAGAAGTGAAAACTTGAACAAAAATCGGCACCGCGGTAATCAAAGCGTTGATGTCTTTTTCTCCATCGGTATTGGTAAATTCCGTTACTGTGTCGCAAAATCAATGGTATAGTCCCATCTCAAAAATGCCCAACGCGCCTAAAGAAGTTTTCACTTCAATAATATTTCTTTACACATAATACCATCTGCATCGTACTAAATCCCTTGTAATATGTGACAAGTTTAGTTTAGATATACGCTACTACATTACATGGGCTCAGTTCCAAACTTCGGTTCGTTAGAGAAATTAATTATTCCGGGGTCTGACCGGCACAGGACGTTCGAGGTTCGTTTGTATCCGTAGTTCCTATTATGACGGTTTAACGAACGCCAAAGAGAATACACGAGATTCGTCGAACACTCGCTGTACGGTAGGTTATGTAAACGTTTGCTGACGAAACCAAGTATACCAAAGATTTAATGGAATCCGTAATAGACTTCAAAATGGCTTAGTGTCTAAGAACAGCTATTTTCTCACATGAGTGTGACAGTGGCGGATTTTCCCTAAGGCCAAAGAGGCCTGGGCCTAGGGCGGCCAGATATGATGGACCTTTGCCTGCGGCTGACAATATATCAGCTCAGTAAATAATAAAACTATGTCGGCTAAGGGCAGGTGAGACTGGCTGTGGCAACCAGGCTACCTTGTAGCCAATAGCCAACAAATAATGTAACATTTTTGATCTCGGTTCCGGTCCCTTGTTTCGCAGACAAAAACATAGAATTTCGTTTCGCTGAAAATGTTTCTTATAATATTTGGTCTTTGGTTTTTTTATTTCGAATATTATTGTTTTAACGACTATTTACTAGAATGAAACATATTTCACAGATACACAATTCAATGAATTTTACAGTCATATTTTGGGCAGCCGCTCCATTCTGGCCCTAATTCAGGCCATGGTATGGAGCGAGAGGAAATGGGAGGCCGTCACCTCCTTCTGCGAAGCAATAATTCTCGCAAAGGAGGAGGCGGAACGCGTGACGGAGAGGCAAAATTCGCGCCCTCACGCCCCTAACCACTGCAGGAGGAGACGCCCTGGGCGTCGGGAATCGCGAGCCGATTTTCGGCCACCGTAGGCACGGGCTGGCGGACGGTGAGCAATGGGCAGTTCGCTGTCCGATAAGGCCCAGGCCCGGGTCGACGGCGCGTTGTGTTCCACGCGCGTCTCAAAGAGATGTCAGCCTGCCGGGGTTGCGAATAAAACCGAAAGGGAAATCGTGGCCCACGGCAACATGGCAACTGAAGGAACACGGGTGGGTTTTAGTCAGTAAGAGTCTCACACGTCCTCCCGCTCCGCCCAGAGCGGGAGAAGTTATTTGATAATTTCCCACCCAAAAAAAAATGGCAGTCGCTCCATATAAAATACTGGTATTCAGCTGCAACCGGTTAGACTGGCTAATATAATGCTTGTCGTCAACGTCATGATTAGTTACGTAATACGTACGTATGATTCCTTTGCTGCTCCTTAGTTAATCTCTCCACACTATTGTAACAAACCCACAGTAATTTCAGTATGCATACCAGTAAGTCCCTCTAACTTTATCATGAAAGGTCAAAGGGGCCATAATTTTCACACAGCATAGTTTTCAAAACTCATTATAACATATAACTGTACAATTCAAAGTAATATCATGGCTGGCGATGCGATGCGACAGGCTGGGACGGGGGAACAAGAAATTGAAGCTAGTGTTTAATAAACTTCAACAGCTGAGAGCGGAGGGTGAATCTAAGTAGATACTTAATTATTGGGATGCAGAACATTTTAAAGCAGCCTGTAGGCAAAAGCCGAGTCCTAACCAAAAGCAATGGTCGCGCGATTACGAGATCGTCGTGCTCTTTTTATGAAAATTACAGTAGTACTATTCTGTAAAAATCTCACCGTGATAACTTAAGTGAAGTGAGTTCCCAATAGTGTCAATCCTTAGCAACTGACAGCTCACTCCACGCTCACTTCGGAGAAATGGTTACAGAATAGCACTACTGGTCGACATAAAACAGTCCGATGTGGTGAAAAATGAAACTAAATATTCTACTTAATGCAGACCAGTACTCTAATTGTGTAATACACAATCAATCACAATTTGTTTCGATTTGAAACAGATTGCTAAGCCATTGTTTCATAAACTAGAAAAAAAAAAATCTGCTCAGCAACGTAATAACGCAATGAATGTTGTTGAACTGTCAAAATGAAACAAGTTTGTCATAATTGTTTACGAAAATAAGTTACGCAATTAGGGTACTGATTATGATGGCTCTACTTTGCCGACAAGTACTAGTAGGTTTTGATTTGAGTCACCCACAAGGAGCGTTTTTTGTTGCACATTTATTTTAATAGTTTATTTCCCATTCGAAGTGACCTAAGTCTGATAGTGGCACCCTAATTTTTTCCAGATTATTTTTAGCCAAGCTGTACATAGCCGCGCGATCAATCAAGTCGCTTTAGTACGTCAAAATTCATACAAACGATCGCGATCACTTTTGGTTAGGACGCGGGGTAACGGTTATTCTTTGTTAATTAACCAAAAATTCGTCACTCTAGTGACAGCTGTCATTTTGTAAAACTACATTTAAATGCATTCTGTGAGTTCTCAAATGCAGCAGACCTACATAGATAAATATAAACTGGATTTTTAGGTATTTGTCTAGACAGCGCGGCAGTAATTTTATTTTAGGTACGAATTTTAGCGTTAATTTGAGCAGGGACTTAAAGCGGTTACGGTTAAAGGTTACCTCAAAAATGTACCGGTACTGGTTTAAAATAAAAGTTGAGCTATATTGATACCTTTATAAATAAAGGTTGGGCTAAACCGTTATTTCACCTTTACACGATTTCGGTACCGAAAAACAAGCGAGACGGTGCGGCACGGGTGCTTACACAGTAGTGTCCTTCCGAATGGAGATAAATACATCTCTTTAATTACTTTCCTATCGCAGGTATGCTGGAAGAGATTTCTATAGAAATAAGCATCACCTTTGTACGTATTTTTCTGTTCCTTTCTTCTTGTCTGTTTATATGTGTGTACATAAACTGTTAAATAAATAAATAAAAACTAATACTGAGTTACAATCAGCAAGTGAACGACAGACAGAGTGTGGCGGCGCGCGACGGTGCGTCAGAGAAAACCCCTATTTATTAAGGTTTAGGTATTGCTACGTCATATATTAAGGTTAAGGTACTGCTACCGAAATATACCGGTATGGAATTCCAACCTCAAAATTCCGCTACTGAAAAAAGGAACAGTATCGCAATATTTCGGTAACCCTTATTTAACGGTATGATGTCATACTGATTTTTAAAGTTGGTGTTTTTTTTAGGATTGAGTGATTCAAATTCAAATTCAAAAGTCATTTATTCAAACTAGGCTGAGAATCAGCACTTTTCGAACGTCAAAATTACATAAGACAGTCCCCCAAAAACGCCCACCCTTCACCACTTCCTAGTGCCTTTAGCTGGGAAGAAGAAGTGGCGCAACAAACTCCCCAGCAGCACAGCTGTCTGTTCAAGTTAGAAAAATGATACAATACAATAATAGTATGCAAAAAAACTTACATTATGCAACACAAAATGAGAACGAATGCTGCTTTATGACCTACTTTCGCTTGTACTCTACGTTTAGGTAGAACATTTATGCATTACTAAGAATAAAATCACAAGTAAGGCGTTACTTGTCGTACAGTTTAAGACTTTAAACGGCTCTTACCTTTGATGCAAAACGACGTACGGCCGAGCTTTGCTTTTTTTTTCCCGAAACGATAAACTGTGTGTCACAAATCTGTGTGAAAATTACCAGGCATTTTTTAAAACTATGAAAATATTTGTCCCCTAATGCTGTTAAAAATAAGTAGGTACCTACGGTTAGGGAAATTAATTGTTTATCAAACTAACACACTACGTCAATTGGACGTAGATTAGCAGAAAGGACTCAACCCACACTATGGTCAAAAATGAAAAAGGTCCTAAAGGAACCAACCTTTAGGTCCTTTTTAATTTTTGACCATAGTGTAGGTTGAGTCCTTTTTGCTAATCTACGTCCAATTTGCTTTGTTAAAGCTATTTCATGCAACTGTTTCAGAATTAAAGTTTTCAGATTTGACCATTTAATACAGTTGGTAAACAATTTGATTAAAAAAACATTTGTGCAATTCACACGTGGTAGAAGTGAAACCTTCAAAAATTTTGGCTCAGATGTTTTTTTTTTTTAATAATACGTATGTTTAGGAGCTATTTTAGGTACCTACATCACGCTTTTATCAGTAAAAGTGGAATTTTAAAACGTAAGCTAAAAGTACTGGGTCTTATAATCCACAGATCTTATATCATGCATTCACGCCCTTCCCCCTCATGCACATCATAAATGCGCGCGCAGTACTTGATCATTATTTTGCTGCGATGTTATTTTAAAACTGCGATATCTCCTAAGATATTGAAATCGAATGATGCAAAGGGCAAGTTTGTTTTATATTAAATACTTGTGATGAATAATGTATTTATTTGGATATGGATTAATATCATATTTATAAAAACACCTTCGCAAATAATGCATTATTTTAGAACTTTGGTTAGCATAAAAAAGGTTATAGTGAGCCAACCTTAAAAGATAGACATATGCTGTCGCGGATTTTTTTCAGAACTTTTAAAGGGAAAAAATTCTGTCATACATGATTTTTGCGAAACTTTAACCGTTTACGCAGTGCACGCAGCGGAAGCTCTCAAAAGGAAAAATAAAACACCCGATTTTGAAACATTCTTCATTGTTGCTCCGCTCCTATTAGTCTTAGCATGATGATATAGCCTATAGCCTTCCTCAATAAATGGGCTATCTAACACTGAAATAATTTTTCAAATCGGACCAGTAGTTCCTGAGATTAGCGCGTTCAAGCAAACAAACTCTTTAGCTTCAGAGAACCACGAACATAAGAAACACTGTATAATGCTTCCTATCTCATTTTCTCCCACGTTAAATCTTATGAATTTGTGTCTGTCTCTTTTTACTGTCGCTTTTTCGTTTCATCGACTTTCAAATCACAACGATGCTAAAGAAATTTCACTTCAAAAAAACCCTGAATTTACTTAGTTAGAAATCTCTCTTTACCCAAGTCGGTGGTAAGAATAAATTTTACAACCTCGAGCGAATTCTCTGAGGAAGTGACGACGGTTCGTGAATAAGGATTTTATCGTAGGTATTTTACGCAATACGGAGAAACCCTGAATACTAGGCATTGTTTTATTTTTTCTTGAGGAAAGGAGAAAAATATTATAACCTTTATAGTATTCCTGACTTTGTGTTGTCTTATAGATGGGCCATAATTTACTTCACGCGTTTGATAGCGTTCTATACTCCGTTTGAAATAAGATTAGACATTTAAACAAAACCTTTTTTACAGTCTGTTCAACCGATTTTGACTTCTATTGCGTAGGCATAAGGATGGCATTAAAAGCAAAAAAAATGGTTACACCAACTGTTTACTGCAGCTGCCAAATGTCATGCCACCAACGCAATAGAAGTCAAAGTCGGTTGAACGGACTGTAAAAAAGGTTTAGTTAAATGTCTAATCTTATTTCAAATGGAGTTTAGGTATAGACAAATTATTTATAAAGTAGGATACGACATTGTATCGATTGAATAAAGGATAAATTCTGAAGAGAAGAGATATATTTTTAATTTTTCATGCAACTTTAGTTTTTCTACAGACAAGTACCTATATGCAAATGTCAATTTTGTAATATTTTTTTCTACTTAAACATATATTATGATAAAAAAAAGAAGAAATAGTGTTCTAGCAGAGCGTGGTTTCGATCCACGGACCTCTGGGTTATGGGCCCAGCACGCTTCCACTGCGCCACTCTGCTTGCGTGAGAAAGGGGCAAAATATTAGTTCAGTATCTACGGCTGATGTAATGTTACAAAATATTGATCAATCAAACGAGCTGTTGTATCTGTAAGGAAATATTTAAAATACGGTCTTTAATCTGTTCCAAAGGGGTTCAATTATTACGTAATCTCTTACTATAGGGACTAAGTAACACATTCATCTGTATTTATGTAGAAGGTTTGAACTTTATAATTTCACCACTTTTTCCAAAAAATATTGTTTGAATAAAATGGTTAAATAATGATTGAAAAATCATCAACGGATATTGAGGTTGTAAAATTAACCTCAAGTGTCAAACGAAAAATATCTAAAAGGTGATTTTTATTCAGTTTGAGTTTAGTTATTCAAATATTCAAAGCAAGACAATCAATTTGTAAGTGACACTACAACAAATTGCCACCCACAGGTTTTCTTATCCATTTGTTTACATTTTCATCTGATACTTTTGAAACAAACTATAAAAAAAGATGATACTAGCAGAGCGTGGTTTCGATCCACGGACCTCTGGGTTATGGGCCCAGCACGCTTCCGCTGCGCCACTCTGCTTGCGTGATGGTATTGTGAAATGTGGCTTCTCTGTTTACGGCTGACGCAATATTACAAAATGTTGATCAATCAAACTACCTAGATACACTATATTGTTTAGAGGTAAGTTGTATTTTCTCATCCAAAAGCGAGGATATTATTTTTAAACAAGTTAGTATTTAAGACATCAAAAATTCGTCCGTATCGCTGTCAACAGCAAAAGTGCCCAAAACGCTGGTAGCGTTGCCACGTTGTATGGCGTTCATTTAAAAATAATATAGAACTGATGCTTTGATGCAATCCTTATGGCGGCTGTACGCTCTCAGGCGGAGTGCGAGAATGTAGATGAGAGCGCTCGACCCGCCTCGGTGTGTCTCGGCGTTCCTATAGCTCGCTTTCCATCCCGTGTCGGGTTTTTTGTACCCGAGTCAAAGGACCTCGCGACAGTTGCGAGTGCGTCGCTGTACACGCTGTGTTTCCACAATGTCTGCGTTCATCCTCTCGGGGTTCACAACTTCAACTGAACTAGGCGAGAGTGTACATGGCAGCACTCGGGCTGAAGCCCCTCGCTCGAAAATTTTCGCGAGACCTAACGAGAGCATTCGGACAGGAGTGTACAGCCGCCATTACGAAACGCCATTACAAAATATTGATTAGGTAATCTTACGAGATTAGAGCGATATCTGGCACTTTCAACATTAAGATGTACTTAATTTAACCCATTGCTCTCACATCTTGTTTTTGCCATTCAATTTCTATGAAAAATTTCATAAAATTGATCAACATTTTGTAATATTAAATAAGCCGTAGATAGTGAACTTATATTTTGCCCCTTTCTCGCGCAAGCAGAGTGGCGCAGTGGAAGCGTGCTGGGCCCATAACCCAGAGGTCCGTGGATCGAAACCACGCTCTGCTAAAACCCTCTTTTTGGTTATTTCATAGTTACAAAGGTAATGTTGTAATAGCAATCATATAATTGCGTTTTATTAAAATTGGTTTTTTACTTTTATTAATTAATTTATTTTTTGTATAGAAACTTTTCTACATATTTTGTGAATGTGAGAACGCTGTAGGCTTAGTGGATTGTAGACCTGTTGACCATTTTCTATTTTGTTAAGTACTTGGTACTTATTGAAAGACCTACCTACACTGTCCTCCCATACCTAGAAACACTGTTATATGAAAGTATTGTAAAAGCCAATTATTTTTAAAAGAGTAACCGTGGAGTTTCTTGCCGGCTCTTCTTCATAGGAAACGACCAATTGGAATCGTGCACCTAGCTTCTGACGTTTCATAAGTGCCCATGTAGGTTTATGTGAAATAAAATATTTTGATTTTGATTTTTGATTTTGAATGTAATTTTTTTATAAATAGTCAAGTTTCAAAATTATTTTAATTTTATTTAAGAATATAATGGTGCCGATTCCCTTGTTCACAAACTAAACTAAATTTAAGTTCAGTGCATCTTTTTCTTTCTATTTCATTAAGAAAAGGACAGAAGATAAATTTTAGTTTAGTCCTGTCAAATTAATCAGCGCCTGTCATTCTCCATACAAGTTTAGACGTGATTAAAAACTTGCCGACTAAAATTACGTCAATTTACGTCAAGCGCTGATTAATTTGACAGGACTAAACTAAAATTTATCTTCTGTCCTTTTCTTAATGAAATAGAAAGAAAAAGATGCAGTGAACTTAAATTTAGTTTAGTTTGTGAACAAGGGAATCGGCACCAATGTATATCAATTCCTTTCTGAGAATAACATTTTTGGAAATTATTCTATATTTGGTCTATTTAGGTATGATTAATTCCTGCATTTTTATAACCATATATAAATCTTGGAAAACATCGTCAGCTAACCCACAGAATGGGCCCTTCGTTTTAGAGCATGGCTGCGGGTCTAGTACCAATTATAAGGATGTAAGGGTTCCGGTGCGAGAACCTTTAAAAGACCATCAAAGCCCTTTGTTTTCTTCATAATAGTATTTTAATGGAAGTTCCACAGACAACTGTTGGCAATAACAGTTAAAACTTTGAAGTGTCTTCAAGTAAAACGCTTTGTTTTCACTAATTAGATCGCTAGGAGCATTGGCTAAGACAAATTGACCTATCATTTGAATAATTAAAGAGTTTCACTTTTCATTTTAACATTATTTCATTTCACATCTATCTATATTAGTTCGTTATATCTATCCTATACTATTAAACGAGCATTTTTTTAATATATATTTGTACTCACGTTCTCGAAATCAGCTATTACGATTTCGATTAAAGTTGCAATATAGGGGTTTACGAGGAGCTCGTGCCTAAGTAATAATAGCCGCACGGGTCGATCCAACAGGTTAAGCTACGCTTGCCGGGGTTGGTCCGTGGATGGGTGACCATCTTAACATATCGAGACTCCTCCGTGCCTCGGAAAGCACGCTAAGCCGTTGGTCCCGGCTGTCATTTGTAGATGTTTGACAGTTGTTACGGGTCGTTAGAAGCCCGAAAGTCTGACAATCAGTCTTACCAAGGGGTATCGTGTTACCCAGTACCTAACTGGGTTGTGGAGGTCAGATAGGCAGTCGCTCCATGTAAAATACTGGTATTCAGCTGCATCCGGTTAGACTGGAAGCCGACTCCAACATAGTTGGGAAAAGGATAGGCAGATGATGATAGGGTTGACGGGGGCGAAAAATAGCTAGGTCTCATATCTGGAAATAATTGTTTTCTCCGTATTTTCACCCGAGTATAGCTCGGTCGCCCAAAGTTTAGAACAAAATAATGACATTAGAATAATGTCATGGCAGCATGGAATTAGTAAGTACCTACTATCAGGGCAGTTTGGAATAAGTAGGTAGGTGGGCATTTTCACAAAAATTTATAGGGTATAAAAGAAGTGAGATGTAATTTCAACTTCTTTTTTTATGCGAGATTGTACTTGTTTGCATTGCCTCAAATTCTATATTTTACGATTCCCAGCTTAAAACCAATAATTAATCACGTAATTATGAGATATAAAATAAAATAGAGGGTAAGTCAAGGATATTTCGTCAGGTTTGTTACTTAAATTAAATGCGATTAAAAAATAAACAATCAAAACAATCAAATTTTCTTTAATATTTAATAAAAGAACATAAGTTGGATCTACTAAATCAATTTGAGAAAATGCGATATATTATAATATAACCAAGAAAAATGCCTCATAATTACAATTTTGTTACCAGTGATGACATTCGAACGTTACGATATTCTATTATTGAGTTTAAAATACGAAAGCATACATTATGAATATAAAACTTATTCTGTTATTAAATTTGTCATTTAATTAACATCGGAATTTAAGTAATTAATGCTTTAAATTATCAATAAAAAAGATTTTGACTTGAAAATTAGGGGGACAGTAACAAAGCTGACGGTAACAAAATTGTTATGAAGCATTTACACTAGTTTATGTTTTCTTATATTAATGAGATACTTTGTTGAGTTTGTTTTTTTTTTTTTAATCAAGCAAAATCTACACAAAATTGCAAGCTAATAAAATATTTAACTACTCAGTACGAATTTACATTTAAAATGCAAGACGTGGATTCAAAATTTAGATTATGAAAATATAAGTATACACTTCTTTTTATCAGGCGCGGTCGCAGCCCAAGATTTTGGGGGGGTCACCATGGGTGCCGCCGAGGAATAGCTTTAGGGAGGTATCTAAGCCACGGTAACCCGTGGCTGTAGTAGTTTTAAAAGTTAGTAATATAAGTAAATCATTCAGGCTCCATACAACGTGAAAGATTTTGGGGGGGTCATGACCCCCAGGACCCCCCACCCTTGGACCGCGCCTGCTTTTTATAAAGACTATGATATCATAACCTCCTTTAGACCAAGTTGGTAAAGTAGCATGTGTAATATTCCTAACAGTCAGTTTTATTACTTAGGTTGTCAGGCCTCTATGTTACCACACAAAACTGACGTAACGTTACCTTACCTTTGCGCGATTTGTATTAAATTTAAATAGGTACAATTGCAGTGATTCGTCATTAACTATTTATTTATGAAGCTACATGTTAAAGCTCTCAATAACTACCACAATCATGTTGTTTACATGTTAAATTATACAACATTTTGGTAACTTACCTTGACAGAAAGTTTTCTACCGAGCGATGAGTGCTACTACGCAACGCAATTTATAGTGTTTCGGGCAAAACTGACGAATACAAAATAGTGGATGACTTAAAGCTTCTGATTTTGTTATTATATGAATAAAATCTAACAAAATTTTAGTTATGTTCATGGAAAAAATACGGTAACAAACTTGACGTGTCAGGTTGCTCACAATTTAATTTCTACAATAAAATTTCCATAATTTAAAAAGTTTAAGATAGAATATTTGAATTATGCTTTAAAATAGTCTACCACAATCTCTTGAAGAAATAAAATAGTATACCTGCAGTCAATTCTAAGGATAAAATGCAATTATTGTATGTTCAATATAGCTGCACCGTCCAGGGACAAGTCAAAATGCTATCTCCCTATCACTTAATTAATATTTAATTTAAATAATCGAGTACTTGGGGAGTTAAGTTATTAATGGAATAATAACTAGATGTCTACTAAAACTAACGGTAATCGTTTTTTGTTGATACTGGTAATATTAGAAAAGAAAAACGACTATCTTTTCGAGGGACAGGGCTAAACACACACCTATGCATTTTTGTGAAAATGCCCAGGTACTATACATACATGAATTAGTATGAACTTTCCTATACTATTAAATGAGCTTACTCTCTTTTTTTTTTACACGAGCAGAGCTCGGTCACCCAGGTACTGTAATTAATTGTAAATCGAATCAGTTCTACCAAACTATTTTAAAAGTTTTTAGGCGTCCTACATTCAGATGTTTTGTCAAAAGAGAATGAACCAGAGATACAGCTTGTATTATTTTAAACCATAAATTATGATTTTAAATGAAGAACCAATTTCTTAATGTCCCTCGGCAAATTTCGTGTTTCGTCAGTCGTCGGATTTCTATCAGTTGCCCTTTGCACTTTTTATATTTTTATTTATACGTCTTTGACATTTCTCGGGACCCAGGGGTCCCGGACCTTTGGAAGGCGTATGAGGGGCCGAAGCCAACTCGCAGAGGCCCCTTAGACGTTTTTAATGAAATGAGGTACCAATCGACGATTATCCCTGTTCGCACTATGCAAGTGCAGCCAAGGACAACCCCCGGTTGGTGTAGGACTATTGTAAGATATGGAAACAAAGATATCGGACTATGGGTTTGGGTTGCTAAAGTGGACTGGTCATCTGGAACTATGGAAGGACTATGGCCCCTGCCTGATCTATGTTTTATATGCACACGGATAAAATGGCAGGGGGTGACTTGCACACTCAATAATGGGCCCCCGAAAACGGTCGCTAGCACATAGTGTCGTAGCGACAAGGGGGCAACACGTCCTGAGGTGCTTATGAGGAGTGGAGAGGTATTCCACGGCTATCAGGACAATCCCGGAAGTACGGTCAAGATACCTACCAGCATCTTACTGGAATACTTCCTTCCTCCGAGCACGTTTGCTCTTGCAAATCTCCACTCAAGCCGGCCAATTAAGGCAAGAATGAGGTGGGAGCGCCGTTTCTCGTCAGTGTTCACTCCAGCCGGCCAATAAAGGCAAGCCAGAGGTGAGGAACAAGGCTTCTCCCGAGAGATAGGGTCCGTGGGGTCGCTACTGCCCAACAGCTCGCCACATGTTGCCCTGCGGGTTTTTGTATCTCTTTTGGTCTGGCTCCTCATCCCAGGCCTGTTCCGGCAAAGTAAACTGTACCGGCACAGACCTAGAGTTCGGAGCGCGCAAGCCCCACCACGACGTCAACGTAGAGATACGGCGGTGGGGTTATTTATTTTTATTATTATTATTTAAGTAATTTTGTAATATATTCGTGATTAGAATTACACACGTTAATCCTCCGCAACATAAATCACACCGCACTAACTGCTTTAAAAAAGTTTTATAATTCCTTGTCCGAACTACATGACAGCAGAACCAAGCTTGCTCTCACAAAGAGGAGGCCAGTCCCAGCAGTGGGAACACCTATAGGGTGATTATGCTATTATGCTACTACAGCAGAATGTGTTGATAAAAAATCCTACATTTTACTTGACAAAAGTCCTACTACTTAGACCAATTAAGTCCGACACGACGACGTGACGAAGCTTTTATATACAAACGAGATAATCAAGGGACTTACCCCGGAATTTGGATACAATGTGACGCCACAGGTCACTGGCCAGTTAGCAAGGAGTCAACAATTGACAATCACTGGAATTCCTCGAGCCATGTATGTTTCATTGTGAAGAATATGGCCATTCATGGCTGGGTTGAATGCGAAGGATTATAATTTCCTATAAAATGTTAATGTGTGAATTCCTCTCACTGTGTTGTTTCTCTGTGTTGTGGTTGAGTAGGAGAATATCAACAAATACAAGTGGTTGTTTCTGGCTTTTTATTCGACCTTTAATAGATTGTTTACTGAAGACCCGGTATTAAAACATTGGAAATAAAATCTTTAAGTTTTAGGGTGGCGCCAACTGTACCTAAGGTGTAGTAAAAGACCCATGACAGTTATGATGAATCCACCAATTATTGTCTTTTTTTATCTACATACACCCATGCTATTTATTAAAATCCTCTTTATTAAAAGTTTCTCAAACAGCTTATTGCCAACATTAAAACAACCAGTACCCTAATTGCGTAACTTATTTTCGTAAACAATTATGCCTAATTTCTTTCATTTTGACAGTTCAACAACATTCATTGCGTTATTTACATTGTTGAGCAGATTTTTTTTTCCAACTTATGTAGCAATGGATTAGCAATCTGTTTCAAATCGAAACAGATTGTGATAGTGTTGTATTACGCAATTAGGGTACAGGTGTAACCATAGTAACCATAGTATCATGCAAACGAGTGTTATAATGTTGTACAAAATTTAACTCAGCAACTAGAATTTCAAAAAAAGAACATTGTCATGCACGCGCGTTTCACTACCACAGCGCCGTAATAAAAAAAAAAAAACTTATAGGTTATTCGAATTCACGTCGTATCCCGCCATTTTTGTTCGATATTAGTATTACAAAAACGTATTACTTTGTTGTTTACAAAAATGAGTTAAACAAGCTTTGATAACACACCACCAGATATTTCTAATGCAGCAAAAGACATTTCTAACCAATTATTACCAGAAAATTCGAGAAAACAATATTGTACAACACCCTATGGTTGCAGAACCTTTTATAGAGGATTCATATCATGGGTGTAGATAAAGTCTTGTATGCAACTGTTATAATTAGGTATTAAAACACTCATGTGATACTATTTAATTTAAACACACATTCGTGTTTTAATACCCTTATTATACAACAGTTGCATAAATAACTATTAATTCATTTTTTAACGCACAGCGTAAACAGCTGGGATTAAAAGCTTGAAATTTTGCTCAAGTTTTCCTTATGTAACAAAAGTGAACAATTAGGAAGAATTTTTGAAAATTCATCCCCTAAAGCCATTAAATAGGGGATGAACGTTTGTATCAAACTTCGTAAATTTTGTCGATGAAAAAGCCATCGGGCACACGACTTTTAAAATTATAATCTCTAAATTACCAAAATGTTTTTGTTTCTTTGTTGTTTGTGCAAAATAAACAACTTTTCTTTATTTCTTTTTTTTCATTATATTCGCAATAATGCCTAATTAAGTACACGAATTGTGAGACAAAAATATGCTAAGAAAATGTTCCTGGCACTTTTTTTTTACGTGTTTTTACCTACAGGAGATGTAGTCTATAGAATTTATTTCATATACCATTGTGTGACTTCAAGTAAGCCGTCGTAAACACGGGCAGCTTTTTACCGCGACGATTTTTATCGCTCACTGGATTTTCAACGCATTGCATAGCGCTGAGAGTTGAAAATCCAGTGCGCGATATAACTTCGTTGGGGAAAAATATCACCCATGGGTACGACAGCTAATAGGTAATTTATTTGATTTTCAACGAGCAAAGTAATACAGTCGCCTGAATAGAGAATAAGCATGACTGCTTACCGATCGTCGGCTCAATCACAAATCGAGCGATGAGTTATTACGGGGGTCCTAATAGATATTTAAGACGCAGATATATTCTAGTGACCTTGAGTGGTTAGCTTGCGTGTTCTGTACTGAGCTCATGCAACGCGTCCTACGTCCAGCCAGTAATAAGTCTCGTCCATCAAGGAGCGCTGTCCCAAATTAGACGCATTATTAATTTATTATATATAAAAAGCATTTTTTTTTAAACCCACGACTTTTAAAAAGCAATTGAAAAAGGATAAAATAATTTAAAAACCCTCGAATTAAAAACTAAATGCAACGCGAGATAATAAACGTAAAAAGATTTAATAAGTAGGGTTGATCTCTCGCAGAGTCGGTCATATAATATGTAAACAATAGAGCATCAGTTTTCATAGCATTTCCCTACATACCTACCTATTTGGTTCTCGATGATTGTAGATGTGACAATAACATATTTAACTACCTATAAACTTAAAAGATCATGAAAAGGAAAGAAAATGTCTAGCCAATGCTTGTCGCATGACTTTATTAAGAAGTCAAGAGAGTGTAGAGGAATATGAAGCGAGAATTTCTGCCAGCGCATTTCGCATGGCTTCATTGAGAAGTCAAGAGAGCGCTGAAGGGCGTGAAGAAAGACTTAATAGGCAAAACACATTGCGTACTGCTTGGCGGCTCAATGAGACCATCACTGAACGTCAAGCACGTCAACCTCCCTAGCGGCGTCAGCGTCGTTTGTTACGCTGACGACACGCTTGTCCTGGCGCAGGGGGAATCGTACCAGGCGGCGGCCGATTTAGCGACACGCGGGGTTGCGACAATCGTCGATAGGATCCGGCAGCTGGGACTCGAAGTGGCCCTGCACAAGTCTGAGGAAAAGGGTTTTCATGGTCCTCGGAATGCGCCACCGTCGGGTTCCCAGGTAATGGCGGGAGGGGTTCACATCGGTGTCGAGTCGACGATGAAGTATCTAGGACTCGTCCTCGACAGCCAGTGGAACTTCGTAGAACATTTCCGACGTTTGGCTCCCAGACTCAAGCGGGCCGGGGCTGCATTGAAGCGGCTCCTGCCCAATCTAGGAGATCCAAACGCCTCCTGCCGGAGGCTCTATGCGGGGATCGTGCGGTCCATGGCCCTTTACGGGGCACCGGTGTGGGCGCGTTCATTGAGGCTGCGGCCAGCCCGCCAGTTGAACGCGTCCCAGAGGGTCATGGCCATCCGGCTGGCCCGAGGATACCGTACGGTCTCCTACGAGGCCGCGAGCCTCCTTGCTGGATTACCGCCATGGGATCTGGAGGCAAAGGTCCTCGCGCACATCTGGGAGTGTCGCGAGGAGGCGAAACGCCGGGGCTTAACTCCGATGCCGCAAAAAATTGCGGCACAGCGGACAGAGCTCCGGCGGGATCTCATGGCATCATGGAGGGTGCGATTGTCGCAACCCCGCGCTGGGCACGCCACAATCGCGGTGATAAGACCCGTCTTTGAGGAGTGGCTGGAGAGACGCCACGGCGTTCTCACCTTCTGCCTGACGCAGGTCCTCACCGGACACGGCTGCTTCGGGAGGTTCCTGTTCAGGATAAGGCGGGAGGAAACACCCGGGTGTCACCATTGTGTGGATCGGCCTGAGGACACGGTGGAGCATACGGTGGAGGTCTGCCCAGCTTGGGCGGAGCAACGCCTTGTTCTCGTAGAGGCGATCGGCGGCGGTGATCTCTCGCGTCCGGCCCTGGTTCAGGCCATGGTACCGAGCGAGAGGAAATGGCAGGCCGTCACCTCCTTCTGCGAAGCGGTAATGCTCGCGAAGGAGGAGGCGGAACGCGTGAGGGAGAGGCAAATTTCGCGCCCTCACGTCCCTAACCGCCGCAGGAGGAGACGCCCGGGGCGGGAATCACGAGCCGATTTCCGACCACCGTAGGCGCGGGCTTGCGGACGGTGAGAGATGGGTAGCTCGCCGTCCGATAAGGACCAAGCCCGAGTCAACGGCGCGTTGTGTTCCACGCGCGCCTCAAAGAGATGTCAGCAGAATTGACGGGGTCCGCTAGAGCCAATGCCTGCCGGGGGTTCGAAGAAAACCGATCGGGAAATCGTGGCCCCCGGCAACAGGGCAACCGAAGGAACACGGGTGGGTTTTGGTCAGTAAGAGTCTGACACGCCCTCCCGCTCCGCCCAGAGCGGGAGAAGTTATTTGATAATTTCCCACTAAAAAAAAAAAAGCACGTCAACAGCAAATTTGTAATCAAAATTACAGGCAAAAGCTACGGCAATTTGATGCGGACGTTATTTGTAGTGTTTGTAAGAAACGATGCTATTAAATACAAACAACTTCAGTTGATAGTCAGATGCCAATAGTAGCAGATGTGTTACTCGAGGAATTAAAAGGAGAAGCGGCTCGTATTACAATTAGCATAGAATATGCACCAATCAAACCCGAACCCATAATTGAAAATTGAATCAAAATCGGACTAGTAGTTTTGGAGAAAAATGGCAACATGGATTTGCACAAACATCGCATATACCGTCTCCGTTCCATCGTGGGTAATAAAACAAAAGGTATTTAAATAAAACTCGTGTATTAAAAGATCAACAATTATTAATTATCTTTAGTTGTCTTCCTAGTTGTAAAATGTTACTACTCAATTAATGATTATTTAAATGAAAGATGACTGATCTTATAATGATTTTATAATGATAAATATAATGATTATTGAAATTTTGATTTGACTTGTTGTTAAATACCGGATAGTATTTGGGGAAGGTTGACCTGAAGGTACACTAGTAAATAAAACCACTGTGTACTGATCTCATATGATAGCTACTTTATTTAAAAAAACTGTTTGAATATACACCATTTGCGGTAACGAAACCATAGCGACTGCTAACTTGAGGTCAACGCCATCTATCGAGCACGCAGGAAGCTTTACAAGTAATCAAGTCTTAAACACTTGTGTATTTTGTTATTTATATTTTTAATGTAACTCAATTTATAATCTATTCTGTATTTAATGTTGCGATTAGTACCTAATATACTCGTTAATTTTGCACACCTCATTAGGTTATAATACAATGTACTTTTTATACCTGAACACCTTATTAACATGTATTATGCAAATAAATTATTTGATTTGATTTAAAAGTGTGAAGGTTTCAGAAAAATACGCTTGATAGCTTTTGCGTGATTCTTAGTTTTTTAGACATAACTTTACAAATTAAGGGGCTTGTGAGGGGCTTGTGGCTAAGTAATAACAGCTGCACGGGTCGATCGATCAGGTTAAGCTACGCTTGCCGCGGTTGGTCCGTGGATGGGTGACCATCTTTACTTACCAAGTCCCCTCCGTGCCTCGGAAAGCACGTTAAGCCGTTGGTCCCGGCTGTCATTTGTAGATCTTTGACAGTCGTTACGGGTAGTTAGAAGCCCAAAAAGTCTGACAACCAGTCTTACCAAGGGGTATCGTGTTACCTAGTCACTAGGTTGTGGAGGTCAGATAGGCAGTCGCTCCATGTAAAATACTGGTATTCAGCTGCATCCGGTTAGACTGGAAGCCGACCCCAACATAGTTGGGAAAAGGCTAGGCAGATGATGAACTTTACAAATTAATTTTACTGTGTAATACAAAAATGACCTAAAATATTCATGTATTAAGTTATTATGAAAATGCTTTAATTTAACATATATTTTTTCCAAATCATTAACACTACTCGTTTAGACGTGATTTTCAGTATAAAATCATTAAAAGTCAGTTATCGTCGCCTTAATTCTAGCCTCGAGATGTAGGTAATTTCAGCTACGTGTGTTACTAACCTGTACACAATGCTTCGAAGATTTATTTCTCATGACTTGGCTCAAATACAGGTAAAAATCGGTAGTGGAATAAATCGGGTTAAAAAAATTCCAAGCTATTTTCTCGCAAGCATCATTTTCTCGGAGTTTTCCAACTTGCCGTATTACGTTTTAGTTTTATTTGCAGTTAGCTAGAGTCGAAACTGCGAAACTACGTTTGAGATATAAGTAGGTACATGGTAGTTTGTTTGTAAACATAGTGTATCGGAAATCGACGCGCAAACTGTTATCATGAATATTCAGCACATGACGAAGCCACCACCAGCGTAGAAATTTTTCGCCTTTTATAAAAACAATCGGCTGTTTCATACAAAAATTCAAAAACCACATGGTCAAAATGCATAAATTTTTCCGTACCCTAAAAAATCTGAGGTGATTAAAAAAAAATTAAGTAACTAAACTCATATTCAAACAGATTCATAAATGGATACAGACAGGATAACAAGCATATACAAAAACGAACACTCACAACTTTACAAGCTAACAATATCTCTGCTGCATCATTACCGGATATAAGGGCAATCCAGGCTATTGGCGATCATCACCAGGGCAGGACGGTGTTAGCGCTGCCCCGCACTCTGCGCACTAGAGACGCGCACCGCTTGCGCATCGTCGCGTGAAAGCAGTCGGTGCGCACCAGTGCAGGCGCTGCAGTGGCGGGGCAGCCCCATCACCGCCCTGAACGCGTTATTGAACTGGATGCGGAGGGCGATGTATGCCGCACGAGTACACTTTGCCCACAGGCTGCACGTGTAGAGGGATGTACAATAAGCTCTAAAGAGCGTTATTTTTATCTCCCTTGAACAACGCACAAACCTACGCGCTATCATATTACCTCTAACTGACACCACCCTCCGCTCCCGCTCAATGTCCGCAACGTCTTTTAGGTTAGCTGTAACAATGTGACCCGAAGTATTTGAACTGTTACTATACTTAGTAACAGTTCAAATACTTTGGGTCAGATTTTCTTATGGTATTAACCCAAAGGGTGCCAACGGGCCCCTATTACTAAGGCTCCGCTGTCCGTCTGTTTGTCACAGGGCTGTATCTTTATCTTTTGAACCAACACTCCCAACCCTGTATTATTAGCTAGGTACAGTCTTCAGTCGACACATAGGTAAAGGTTTAGGTTTTTGGGAAGGCACCGGGATTTCCGATGGAACTAACTAATCACTCTCTAGTCTGTCGGCTATGCCTGAGGCGCGCCCCATGCCTGACGGTTCATTTATACGGAGCAATAAACTTCCCTGTTTAATGAAATAATTAAAAGCAATCGAAACTGTTTAGTTCAAAAGAAAGTAAAAAAAAAATACGCTTCGACTTGAAAACCTTCTCCTCTTTTTCGTCGGTGAAAAAGCAGCCAAGCTCGTGTGGGGCCGGGCCGGACACGTTTGCTGCATGTCGGATGCATTGTGGGCAAAGATGGCCACAATATAGGTCCCTGAAAACTTCCAACGGCATCGCGGAAGACCGAGGCATAGATGGTGGGACGAACATGACGCTTATAGGCGGGATTGGTCCATATTGACTCGGGACAGAGTTGAGTGGAAAAAGGAAAGTGAGGCCATTGCCTTAAGTTGGATAAAACAGGCAGATTTTTTGTAACGAAAGTGGATCCACGCGATACACAATGGCTTTTTAATTGTTTCTGTAATTACGGCATTCAACCGGTTAAAGCATAACAAGCTCCATGTAAATAACAGTTTATACAGACGTAATATAGGGCAACCAGTTTCAGCAGTAAACTGAGAAGCTAACCGGCCAAATAAAGTGACGTAATTACGAATCCTTATCCAAAAATAGACTGCCAATACTTTGAACAATGAAAGCCACTCAGCCGCAAACCATCAGGACTCTAATTAAACTTTATTGTGTGTTTGTGACTGGTTTCCTCAACTTTGTCGACTCTTATTTCTAATGACATTTGTTGCGTGACGGATCACTCTTTTCTAAGTCTTCGTTAGTAAAAAAAATTAGAAATCACTTAGAACATACAGTGTGATTCTTTATAATGTGCACATTTCGAAATGAGGGAATCTATGCTTAATTTTATCGACGGAAAAAATATTGAATAAATTATTTTTATTAAAAAAAAAATTTTTGTTTTTCTCTTTGGCATCTTATTGATAAATTTTACAATTATTGTAAAAATTTATGAAAAAATACAGATTTTTGCAAAAAAAAAAACAGGTTTATTTTCAATTGAGGCCTAGTTTTTTTTCATTTTATGAGGACGCCTAATTACTTCTAATAATCATGGAGTTTATTTCATCGCGATAGATGATTTAGTTTAAAAGTTCTACCATTTTGTTACAATTTTTTTTTAAATTATTAAATGTATTTAGATTTTTAAAATATTTTTTCTGTCGTTAAAATTAAGCATAGATTCCCTCATTTCGATATGCGCACATTACAAAGACTCACACTGTATACTGTAGTTGGCAATCTGGTGGTTCTAGTGGTGTCGTAAGCTACTACTGCTGAGCATGAGGTCCTGGGTTCGATTCCCGGGTCTAGCAAAATGTTATTGGGTTTTTTCATCTGGAATTTCTCAGTAGCAGTAGCGGAGCTCCCTATTACATGGGATTTAAACATAACTGGCGAAATGTTGGTGTACTATAGGTACACCTCTGCCTAACCCTTCGGGGATTACAGGCGTGATGTTATATACTGTAGAAAGTTTTGAGCCGAGATTTATGAACGTTACTTAGCACGTGCTTTGGCTAAGCACTATTCCCGTCCCTGTCAAACTATATGTTTTGTGCATGACAGGGATGGGAGCATAATGTAAGCCAAAGCAACGTATTTAATCGCGGGAGCGGGAGCGGGAGGGCGTGTCAAACTCTTACTACTGACTAAAACCCAGCTGTGTTCCTTCAGTTGCCATGTTGTCAGGGGCCACGGTATCCCTTTCGGACTTTCCCGCGACCCCGGCAGGCATCGGCCCTAGCGGATCCCGTCTGCTGACATCTCTTTGAGGCGCGCGTGGAACACGTTGCGCCATCGACCCGGGCTTGGTTCTTATCGGACGGCGAGCTACCCATTGCTCACCATCCGCAAGCCCGCACCTGAAGTTATAAAATAATGATACGTTACAATGTTTTTCTAGTTAGAAACCTAGTGATTTCAGTCTTTAGAAGCATGAGGAACAGGGTGTAAAGTTCACTTATCCTCTATAGAAAAGGGAGGATCCTCCGACCAGACGGGTGTTGTGTCTGGCGGGCAACTGTTCAACGATTGATGTCGTATAGTCATATATATGTCGTTCGCGCGGTAAACTTTAATAGCGCGATGCAGGATTTGTGTGACGTCAGGTCTTTGCTGCGTAGTTCGCATGTGGCGATGTAGATGTCGTCACAAGTCCATTAAAACTTTAGCGAAAACGAAACAAAAGGAGTATGTAATGATCGTAGCAGGTGGTATTCTATAGTTTCTGCCTACCCCCAAGGGAAGAAGGCGTGACTTTATGTATCTTCTTCTTTTCATGTGACCAACCTGGTGTCAAAGTTTTAAAGCCGCCCGTGTGCTTCTGACTTGGATTCACATACCGTCGAGAAATATCTCTCAGGCATGCCGGTTTCCTCACGATGTTTATGTATGTATGTACGTTACGAAAAGTTCAGCAGGTGAATTGACAATGGGTACAACTTCATCATCATCATCAGCCTATAAATGTTCCCACTGCTGGGACACAGGCCTCCTCTCTGTGAGAGGGAGTGGGCCGTAATCTACCACGCGGGTCCAGTGCGGGTTGGTAGATGTCACATGTCTTCGAACTGATTCTAGGATATGCCGGTTTCCTCACGATGTTTTCCTTCACC
Source organism: Agrochola lychnidis (assembly GCA_963680765.1). Classification (NCBI taxonomy): domain Eukaryota; kingdom Metazoa; phylum Arthropoda; class Insecta; order Lepidoptera; family Noctuidae; genus Agrochola; species Agrochola lychnidis. The sequence goes on along the minus strand of OY796865.1, from coordinate 20,299,310 downwards.
GTTTTGAGAGCAGTGGTGATGAAATAATTTACACAAAGTAAAGCGCCTGTCTGGGTTCGAACCTACGACCTACAACTCGTAAGTCGCGGCCGTTACCACTGGGCCACCACTGCTGGGTACAACTTGTAACCACTATACTAATATTGTCAAAACAAACGAAAGCGGTTGTGATTTCGAGTGTGTAAAGGAATCAGGGCGCAAGTCAGAAAAGTAAAATCCGTCGGTATTTTCATCAATTTCCCTTCCCATAATTACTTTACAATAATTGGTACGGGATTGTGTTAAGATTTGAACCTACACGTTCTTAGAAGGACTTATCACAAGTTTATTATGGACATGTGCGTTGCCTGTCAGGGTATTTTATGGCCCGAGGCTCTTTCTTGGCTAACTATCGTACCTACCCCCATGCAATACCATGCCATACCATGGCCATGTAGTAGCTCGAGGCAAAATAATCTACCATGTTTTAAATTAATAATGGAGGGAAAACATGGGTTATAATCAGAGGTCGGAATTAGGTAGAGTTATTTATGTACTTGCATCGAAATGTTGATATTAATATGGATCTTCCCGGGATTTCTAATAGACAATCCCGTGTCACCAACAATATTACAAATAAATAATAATAAAAAACTCAGAGATAGATAAGACAAATAAAACAAAGATAATTACTTTAACTTACAATTTTTATTAGTATTAAATTCACAATACAAATTATTAATAGGCAAATTCTCACACTTATACTTCGCCTTTTTTATAAATACGAAAATACTTTTGCTTATAGCCTAGACTCGTGAGGTTTTGCTTTAAATTGTGTAAAAGTAAATAACTTTTTATTATTTTTCTGCTCTTCAAAATTAATCCCGGGATTTCGGGCATATCCACTTTATTCTTTCGTTATATGAAATCAGTGTACATAAATAACTCTACCTAATTCCGACCTCTGGTTATTTTAGGTTCCGGTTTGACTACGGTTTTTAATGATAGAAACTATGTACCTATTGAATATGCTGCTATGTTCGTGCTAGGGGTCTTGGGTAGTGGACATGACGTCAGGAAAGTTTCGAGTATGAAGAAGACATGGCCGAAAAAGAAACGATGGATGAGTTGTCAGAAAGACCATTTCAGACACTATTCTACAAGGTCCTCATATGGCCTGACCAAGATTATGTCTGGACTTTAAAAGAGACTGCGACCTCTGAGTTTGTTTCGGTCTTTCTTCTCAGAGTAGTCAGATAGGAAACGCCGAACTCATCTAGCTTTTTTTTTTTATATGACGAGTAAAAGTGATTCCGATATCCTTTTTACAGAATAAATAATTTCATTTCATTTGATATGGCTAGAAACGGAGTGCATTCAGACATGACGGCATGTAGAAATGTATGGAAGAAAAAGACATGCTACGTTGACTTAATAAATTCGGATAAAAGCAGGAGAATATTGACCTCGAAAGTTACATCTCCACTGTCTGAAATATACATTCGGCTACAAACATCAGGCTAAGTTCGTATGATCACGTGGTATCGCGCGGAACTACTAACCGCGCAACTACTAACCGCGCGGTAAAAGATCAAACTAAAATAGTGTTTATCGTCTACATTAACGCGCGCTGCCGCGCTGCACAGCGCGGCGCGCTCCGTCCCGTGCACAAGATCTTGCACCGCGCGGTTAGTAGTTCCGAGCGATGCCGCGCGATCATGTGAACTTAGCCTTACGATTTTTGTAAAAACTGCTGTTGTAATGAATATACTAAGCTATTATGAAAGAAAGAAATAAAAATTGTTTATTCTGCACAAAATAAACGCAAATTACAACAACAACAAAAAAAAACATAAAATACACAGTCATTCACAAATTAGCCAAAAACCTCGTATTACTTAATTATTCTAAAACTAATAACAGTTTGATACATTTTGTCTATTGCTTGATGTCACAGGTCCAGAGACCAAAAACAATTTACGCGTTTTTTTTTTATGCGCTGCGTTAGAGAATATTTTGTTAATTAGTGAAGCCTTGTTTATTTCCTTGCAAAGTTCATTAAGAAAATGAAATAAAACATGTTGATATTCAATATTCTATGCATCACAAGCAATTAGGTCTGTGGAATCCAGAAACGCAAACACAATCATTTTAACCCTGTGCACAAAATAACACCAAAATTCGACGGACTGTGCAAATAAAGCATTTCGTGATAATGCCAGCTTCATTAGTATGTTTTGCCTTTGTGTAATGAGGGAAATAATGACTTATGCTCTGGATTCGGTTACTATTTTAATGGCAGTTACGATTCCGACGGAATATAGAATGTTTTCGGAAGAGCTTAATAATGAATTAAAATTAAATAAATTCTTTATTGGCATAAAAAACGTGTACAGAAAAAGCGAAGCCCTGACTCCTTTTTTTTGGGTGGGAAATTATGACCCACCCGTGTTCCTTCAGTTGCCATGTTGCCGGGGGGCCACGATTTTCCTTTCGGCCTTATTCGCAACCCTGGCAGGCATCGGCCCTAGCGGACCCCGTCAATTCTGCTGACATCTCTTTTAGGCGCGCGTGGAACACAACGCGCCGTAGACCCGGGCTTGGTCCTTATCGGGCGGCGAGCTACCCATTGCTCACCGTCCGCAAGTGAGGAATACAGGCCTGATGTTATGTTATCTTGCAAAAAAGGTTTGCCTTCTTTTGTTTGTTTTCATCGTATTAAAGACAGAACAGCCTGGTAAAACGACGTCGGCAATATTTTTTCTTGCCTAAACGGTGTTAGCTCCTACAGCCCTGACTCCTGCGTGAGGTAAAAACACCTGTGTTACAGGTGCCAGTGTCTCCTCCCAATCAGTAGGTTCTGGATTATATAATAATAACAAAAACCTCGTGAAAGCCGAGAAAGATAAACAAATCAAGTATCTTGACTTGGCTCGCGAGGTTGTCGATATGTGGGATGTGGACTCAGCCATCATTGTGCCGATAGTTGTGACAGCCAATGGCTTAATCGCCAAAAGCCTTGTCTAACACCTAAGGAGGCTCTCGTTGGGTAGCTGGATCAAGGGCTTGATTCAGAAAGCAGTACTCCTAGACACGGCTCGCATTGTCAGGATATTCCTCTCTCTGGAGCCCTGACCGCCGTGCCGGTAGCTTAGACCCTGTTCCCGATACCGGTGGGCTACTATTTTTTTAATATTTTTAAATGTTTTATTCTAATATTTAAAAATATAGTTTATTTTGAAATAATAATAACCCCACAGCCGTACCTCTACGTTGACGTCTTGGTGAGGCTTGCGCGCTCCGAACTCTAGGCCTGTGCCGGTAGAGTTTACTTTGCTGGAACAGGTCTGGTATGAGGAGCCAGACCAAGAGAGATACAAAAACCCGCAGGGCAGCATGTGGCGAGCTGTTGGGCAGTAGCGACACCACGGACACTATGTCCCGGGAAAAGTCTTGTTCCTTACCTTAGGCTTGCCTTTATTGGCCGGCTGGAGTGAACACTGACGAGGAACGGAGCTCTCACCTCTTTCTTGCCTTGCCTTGGATTAAAATAAATAATAAAAGGTGAAAGAGAGTTATGCCCTAACACGATTACAAGTGCCATGCGTCAGTAATTTCAGGTCAGGTGGCGCACGATGTGCGTCTGCCACTACGGTTTAACCGGGGCTGTTTTGGAATCAAACCATAAATAATAAATCGTCAGAGGGTAAAAGGTAAGAACTTTCGTAGTATATTACAACTTCGTTAACTTTTAGATGGCAGAGTAGCAGCTTCATTATGAAAGAGTTCGTCGCCGTCGTTCTTAAAAATTATGTTAAAAAAAACAACGGGAATATCTTATCAATAACCTACGACTAGCAATATCATCATCTGCTTAGCCTTTTTCCAACTATGCTGGAACTATGCTCTGACCTCCACGGTAATATTAGTTGTGAGACTTTTGGGTTTCTGACTGCCCTTTCCCTATGTCTAGCAAAATGTCAGTCCCATAAGAGGGAACAGGGCCTGCGAGGAATTCGAAAAATAGGTATTCGAAGAAACTATTACCGTCGTCTTACCTCAAGTCTGCCCCCGTAGAGTGCGATAGGGACAGCTGCAGAGCACAAAAAAAAATTACAAAATCGACGTTTGGTATTCCCTTTTTTCTCCTCGAAAACTGAGCCGATTCAATAATTTTTTCCATAAAAATTTAAGAAAGACTATGTCTATGTTCCTATCATTTTCTTTTATGTTAAAAACTTTTTGAATTTGTCCGGTAGTCCTCTAATCATGGCGGTAAAAATGGGGGATTTTTGTTATTTTTGGAGGGTCATATTTTCTTTACCCATTAGTTGCTGAAAAAAAGAAAATAACAGGGACGTGCCTACAGCAGACCTTGTTTTGAGAAAAAAAAAAACCTCTAGAGGCAATATTCAGGAAGAAAAAAGGGGAATACGTTTGTATGGAGAATCGCAGGCCCTGTTCCTTCTTAATGGATGAACTCTCTCACGAAGAGTCTACAAAGGAGGCTTTGACTTGCTTACTCCGTAGTCCGTACGTCCGTCCAATGCTAGATAAAGTACAGAAAGCACACGGATTCACAGTCCATTCCGGGTATTCTAAACCACAAAGGCCGGACGATAGCATTTACTTGCACAAAATGTGGAAAGCACGCAAGTAGAGCATGAATTTTGGAACCATTAATATTATATCGTTCTAGGTATAGTGTATTCAGGATGAATTGCACGACATGACAAATGCTAGAGATTTGGTTTGACTAGTGTTGTTCCATGTATGTATATACAGGGTGTTTGGCAGAACGTTGAACATACGAAAATGGTGGATAGGTGGGGTCATCTGCTACTTACTCAGCCCTAATTTATTTGGCCCTGGCCCACTGGATATTTTTTTTTAATGCAGGTTGAAATTAGGATTTAAGTATTTTTTACATCTTTCTGTTATAAGAATCTGCCAATATTAAAGATTTAAAAAAAAATGCCTGTTTTACCCATTTAAAAAAAAAAAAATATACTTTAAAGTTAAGAAAGTTGGGAAACTAGAAGAAAGCAAAAAAAAAAATTAATATCCAGGGCGCCAGGGCCAAATAAATTAGGGCTGAGTAAGTAGCAGATGACCCCACCTATCCACCATTTTCGTATGTTCAACGTTCTGCCAAACACCCTGTATATGTCACCGTAAGATAGTGAGAACCGTTAGTTTATAATCTGTCGGAATTATTTCCGTTAGATTATAAACTGTCGGAAAATTGTGAACTGGGTGAAATGGGTTAAGTTAGGTTAGAACTGTGACCAACTGCGTGCGAGCCGCGCGAGCACTACTTCCAAGTTGCTCGCAGCCAGGCAGGCTATTTAATATTAGCGCAAGGTGCGTTACGTCGCAAGCAAGTTTGATACCAGTTCACAATTTGTCTGTTTCCCATGGAAAGATTGTAAACTAGCGAAAAATAATGCGTTAAATTGTAAATGGTTCGTTGCAGTTCACAATTTTTCGACAGTTTATTTAACGGAAATAATATCGATAGATTATAAACTAACGAAGTTCATAATTATACGGTGACATATTATATATATTATGGTTGTTCTAGTATTCGCAAGCTTTAAGTACTGCTGAGCATGAAGTCCTGGGTTCGATTCCCAGGTCAAGCAAAGTGTTATTGGGTTTTTCCATCTGGAATTTCTCAGTAGCAGCCCGGAGTCTAGAGATACGCCAATGTCAACCATTTTCGAGTATTTTGTTTTTTATTTTTGAAGTAAAATATAAATTGTACCCAATAATAATCCTAATATACAGGGTTAACGGTTATACGTCTGCAATACAGGAGATGTAGGAGGCGTTATTTACAACCAAATGTCGTCGTTGACAATCAATTGCAAAAGTCAACAATTTTCGCGTAATTTTACATTTTATATTTTTATTTCATACATTTTGAAATATAAAATGTCGGGGTAAACGTAAAGGGTAATTTGGTTGCAAATGACCTCTCCTACATCCCCTTAACGGATTGCCGACGTATAACCAGTAACCCTAACATGTACATAATGTGCTAAATTTATATCCATGCAGGTCTCATGTCTCCTAGAAAATTATCTGTCACAGGCAGACCAATGTTACTATAAAGACTTATTCCGTTTGATCAATTCTGTTATGGATATCAATATTATCAATTCGCAGTCATTAATTAGGACCCAAATCACTAGGCTACTGGCCATTTGCGATATAAACGTTACTTACATGAATGTCATTTGATAAAAAATTCAAAATATAAATTTTATTTTATTTGAATTTTAGATCTTTTTCGAAAAAAAAAAACCGGATATAGCAGCCAGTTTTTCCTTTGTTCTAACTTCTAATGAATGACTAAATAAATAATTCTTCTTTAATATCTAACTATTGTAGTAAATTTTATTTTGAAATACCTCTTGCAGTTATTTTTTATACACTTAATTATTATCAAAGGAAAATGAAGAGTGTTTTGTAAGCTAAGTTTGTAAGTTACGATGTATTAAACCAATATTAGAACTTTTCGATTTTAACCTCCTTTGGGGTATCTCTCTTTTACCATTATGAAGGACCCAAACATTTATCAACACAAAACCTTGCGGAAATCCATTATAAATTAGATGTGGATATATTTAGTAACCTGTTCCGCTTAGCTATTCCTAAAGAGCCATGGGTTTTTTATGGCTCTTTAGGAATAGTTAAGCGAAATAGGTCTTCGTCTACGTTTACCGGGATAAAAAGTATCTTATGTCTTAACCCAGGTCATGGTCTACCAATTTGTTAAATTGTCTATACATATAATAAAATCGTAGCGAAGTCAAAACTGTACATTGAATATTTTTGAAAAAAAGTAATTGCTACGAGGTCTAGGATCGATTCTAATGCCGAAAATATTTTTTTTAGAATTTTTGTCTGTTTGTCTGTATGTATGTTCCAGCATGGCGCAAATTCTACCGGACAGATTCTGTTAAAATTTTGCATAGATATTCCCTGTGTGTCTGGTCAAACTATAGGATATAAACTATCACGCTATTTACTATGGGGGACGAGCAATATTACATTATGTTGTATTTTTATGTTCTAGCATGACGCAAATTCTACCGGATAGATTTTGTTAAAATTTTGCATAGGTGTTCCCTATAAGTCTGGTCAAACTATAGGGTATAAACTATCACGCTATTTACTATGGGGGACGAGCAATATTATATTATGTTCGTATTTTTGGAAAAAAACGCTCCAAAATTTTTGGATATTGTAGATGGTTATCGATTTAACTTTTTAAATGATTATCATCACGCTATACCTTTATGGAACTAAGCAGTCAATCATGAAATATATAGGAACGGCTATTTTAGACAAGTTTCAACAAAACAATTAGCTCAGCGGTTGGGCGGTTGCTTTGCAAACATGGAGTTGTAAGTTCGATTCCCACCTACGGTTTTTTTTCACATTTTGTTATACGATTTTTTTTTTTTAATTATGTACCTATAATCTATAGATATAATAAAATCGTAACGAAGTTAATTTTTTTTAAAGAAAGTTATTGCTACGAGGTCTGGGATCGATTCTTATGCGGAAAATAAAGTTTTTAGAATGTTTGTCTGTACCAACTGTAGGGCATAAACTATCACGCTATTTGCTATGGGGGATGAGCAATATTACATCATGTTCGTATTTTTCTCTGCAAATTGTAAAAGGACGCGCCAAAAGGTTGGGATATTGTAGATAGGTAGTTACCGATTTAACTTTTGAAATGATTATCATCACGCTACCTTTTATATAGGAACGGCTATTTTAGCTAACTTTCAACAAAGCGAATAAGTAAGCGGTTGGACGAATGATTTGAAGTCCTGAGGGCCTACCACCAGCTCAAAAGCAGTATTATTTTAATATTACTTTAGTTTACTTCAGTGTGGGAAAGAGATGAAGCTCTACAGGATGTATAGCTCCATCTCTTTCTCCCACTGAAGTAACATTAAAATAATACTGCTTTATGAGCTGGTGGTAGGCCGCCCGGGGTAGTAAGTTCGATTTACATCTGTTTTTTTTAAACTCTTTGTAAAACGATTTTTTTTTTTTTTTGGATTGTGTATGTAATAGTTCATAGAACGTATTAATTCACAAAAAATGGAAAACTTCGTAAGCTATGGGAAACTACTAAGTTACAAGTACTTTACAGTCACAAAACATTCAAGGTTGTATTCTGATCATTTTAGAGCAAAAGACTGTAGGAATAAAATGTTTCTTTTACAGATTTTGATAGCAGATTTGTCCTAGCGATTTTAAAATATGTATGTGTGTGGATCTTTTGGAATCGCTGCCACACTACTTCCTGGTGGCAAAACAGCGCACGTTATGTTTAAGATTCCCATCGATTTAGAGAGCAACGAAACGCCTGTTTGTGGTGTGTCACGCAACAGTAACAAGGGATGTGTGCTTAGGGGATTGCGCTTCGTCGTATGGGATGAATGCATTATGGCAAAAAGGAAAGCAGTGGAAACTGTAAACAGAACCCTGCAGGACATCCGCAGAAACCAAGATATGATGGGTGGTGTCACAGTTTTGACAAAAAAAGTGAATACTTCGTTGAAAAGGTCGACTCTATGGTCGAGAGTTCATAAACTGCGCTTGACCATCATCATACGAGCTCGGCTTGGCGGTAATTCAAATGCTCAAGAATTCTCCGATGTTCTTCTAAAAGTTGGTGAAAGCACTCTACCAGAGACTCTTGGTAGAGTCGATCCCACTTTAGAAGATCTTATTCGTCTGATATACGGTGATATCAGTCAAATACCGTACCAAGAGAATTCTTATGCGTGTTTCTGTTTTAACTCCGAAGATGACCAAGCTGCAGCGATCAACCACAGTATTCTCTCACAAATTGAAGGGAGTGAAGTGATATACACCTCCATTAATACTGATGTGGAGGAAGATGATGCCAAATATCACCCCGTAGAATTTCTCAATTCACAAATGGCAAGTGGACTTCCGGTTGTATATCTGTGTAACGGAAACCAGCTCAAAGTCATGTCTTTGCAGAGAAACGTCATCGAGGTGGAAATTCTAACAGGTTGTGGCGATGGTGAGACAGTGTTTATAGCGCATATAAAGTACAAATTCCCCATAATTATCAGTTAAAGCGCGTGCAGTTCTCTGGGAGTGTATGCTTTGCGATCAACAAGTTACAGGGGCCGACACTGAAGGCTGAAGGCTGCGGGTGTCGACCTCAGGATAAGCTGCTTCTCACACGGACAACTGTTACGTCGCTTGCTCCCGAGTCACCATTCCTGACTCTCTGTATATTTTGGCTGCTGAGAATAAAACTACAAACGTAGTACACAGGGAAGTTTTATTAAAATGTGGCTATTATTGTAGTATATTGTGATGTCTTACGATTTCCATGCGAACGAAGTCGCGGGCAGAAGCTAGTACTAAATATATCCACGACTAATTTATTTAAAAAAAAATGTGTTAATTAAAAATAATTTTACATTACTGTGAAATGTAATGAAGATTATAGAAGATTCAACTGTTTCAAAAAACATACCTAATGTCTATTTATAACCTTGTTTCCAATTGATGTTATTTCCACTTAAACAAATATCAACTTTATGTCGTGTGAATAAAGTTGATTTTAAACTGACTAGTACTGTTGAAAATGCCATAAAAAATATGAAGTTGTAGCGCAAACTGAACTCTTATGTGTAGGCATTATGGTAGTTTTTTCTAAAACTCGTGTTTGTTTACATGTTGGGCAAATAAATTGGGGCTGCCTTGAAGCGGCTCCTGCCCAATCTGGGAGGTCCAAACGCCTCCTGCCGGAGGCTCTACGCGGGGGTCGTGCGGTCCATGGCCCTTTACGGGGCGCCGGTGTGGGCGCCTTCATTGAGGCGGCAGCCAGCCCGCCGGCTGAACGCGTCCCAAAGGGTCATGGCCATCCGGCTAGCCCGAGGATACCGCACGGTCTCCTGCGAGGCGGCGAGCCTCCTTGCCGGAGTACCGCCATGGGATTTGGAGGCCAAGGTCCTCGCGTACATTTGGGAGTGGCGCGAGGAGGCGAAACGCCGGGGCTTAACTCCGATGCCGCAAGAAATCGCGGTACAGCGGACAGAGCTCCAGCGGGATCTCATGGCGGAATGGAGAGCGCGACTGTCGCAACCCAGCGCTGGGCATGCCACAATTGCGGCGATAAGACCCCTCTTTGAGGAGTGGTTAGAGAGGCGCCACGGCGTCCTCACCTTCCGCCTGACGCAGATCCTCACCGGACACGGCTGTTTTGGGAGGTACCTGTTCAGGATAAAGCGGGAGGAAACGCCCGGGTGTCGTCACTGTGTGGACCGTCCGTAGGACACGGTGGAGCATACGGTGGAGGTCTGCCCGGCTTGGGCAGGGCATCGCCGTGTCCTCATGGAGGCGATCGGCGGCGGTGATCTCTCGTATCCGGCCCTGATTCAGGCCATGCTACGGAGCGAGAGGAAATGGGAGGCCGTCACCTCCTTCTGCGAAGCAGTAATGCTCGCGTAGGAGGAGGCGAAGCGCGTGAGGGAGAGGCAAATTTCGCGCCCTTGCGCCCCTAACCGCCGCAGGAGGAGACGCCCTGGGCGTCGGGAATCACAGGCAGATTTCCGGCCACCGTAGGCGCGGGCTTGCGAACGGTGAGCAATGGGTAGCTCGCCGTCCGATAAGGACCAAGCCCGGGTCGACGGCGCGTTGTGTTCCACGCGCGCCTCAAAGAGATGTCAGCAGAATTGACGGGGTCCGCTAGGGCCATTGCCTGCCGGGGGTTCGAAGAAAACTGATAGGGAAATCGTAGCCCCCGGCAACATGGCAACTGAAGGAACACGGGTGGGTTTTAGTCAGTAAGAGTCTGACACGCCCTCCCGCTCCGCCCAGAGTGGAAGTTATTTTATAATTTAATAACCAAAAAAAAAGTATAGGCACCTTTTATAATATTTTCAGCGTATAAATCAATATAGGTACATCCTTTAATAGAGTGTAGGCAGTAAAAAAACAAAATTTTTATTATGACATACTGAAGTAATTAATTCCTGCAATCTGTAGGTGTAATTAGTAAAAGGCAACTAAAGAATCTTACCCCTAGGAAAAACAAAACTGCCCAATAGGCAGAAACTATTCCTTAGCTATTCCTGTATCCACTGGAGTAAAGAAGACAATGTATTAGCAATAAATTTGTTCTATGTGACTTTATCACTGGCCGGTCTAATTGATTACCTGGCTCAGGAGACTCTTTTTCTTAATATACAGGTATATAGATAGATCTAAGTGACAGTGGCAAAGGGTAAATGTTTTCAGGGTTATTTGTTAAAACTTGTAGAGTCAGGCGGGACTATTTCGACTGTGGGGTAATTCTAACCAATGAGAATAACTGCTATTCTACTCAGTTCTCATTATTTAGAACTAGTAGAGCTAAACCAAACCAACCAAACCAAACCTAACAAGTCTCGATCCCGTAGGAATATCGGGATAAAAAAAATCCGTTCTGTAGTTTTTGCGTGAAAGAGTGACAAACATCCATCCATCCTCACAACATTTCGCGTTTATAATATTAGTAGGGTAAATAAATAAATAATAAATATAAATAAATAGGTATTTAAAAATATATATTAATATTATAAGTAGGATATAAATTAATAAATACACTAAAAAAATAAAAAATAAAGGATTGTGTGGTTTTATGAAACCACGGTAAAAGTGAAACTTTTAAGCGAACTATAGGCGCCGCCATATTGGCCTTGGATGCTCTGACGAGAGCCTTTCACTTTATCCCTACTCCGCGGCCGACCGTCACGCGACATGCAACACACAGACGAAAAAGTTTGAGACGATGTAATAAAAGTTTCACTTTAATATGTATAAATATAAATAAGTATGATTACCCCCCACAGTCGAAATAGCCCGAATTATACGTCAATTATTTAAAAAAAAAATCTGCTGTTTCATGGGAAAGTCAAAAAGTCTACGCGGTCAAAATGTATGGAACAGCTGATTTTTATTATAAACGAAGTAAAATTTCAACTTATGTACACACGGCTACACATCAAGTTATATATACATTTCCAGTATAAGCTGATCTCGCATTGTATAGGATTTCCGTAGATAGATCAGCATAAACTGGTAATGTATAGTTTGATGTGTAACCGTGTGTATTGAATCCATGGTAACAGTTTTCGCGTCGATGTCTTTTCCACCCTGTTTAGAGATATGTCAATTCTTTGTAGAGTAGAGATAGAAGTGGTGGTTACAAAAATGTTAATACAATTAACATAACATGTAACATAACATTACGCCAGTATTTCCCGCAGAGGTGTACCTATCTATAGTACATCCACATTTCGACAATGTAATAGAGCCTATTGCCATCAACCGGGCACAAATCCAGACTCCGGGCTGCTACAGAGAAATTCTACGATTTAATTTATAAATTATTGGCTTTTATGGACATGATAATTATTCAGATTTATTACAGTTGTAATAGCAATCATGTAATTGCGTTTAATTAAAATAGGTTTTTATTTTGATAAATTTATTTGTCTTTTGTTTAGATTCTTTTCTATTTTGTGAATGTGAGAACGCTGTAGATTTAGTGAACTGTAGATCTGTTGACCATTTTCTATTTTGTTAAGTACCTGGTATTTATTGAAAGTCCTACACTGTCCTCCCATACCTAGTAACACTGTTATTTGAAGGTATTGTAAAAGCCAGCCGTGGAGTTCCTTGCCGGCTCTTCTCCATAGGAAACGACCAATTAAATGATAAATGATTTTATTTCTGTAAGTAGGTTTGTACAAACACTTTTACACGTCAATCATATTTTAAAAACTAGATGAGGTCGGCGTTTCCTATCTGACAACTCTGAGAAGAAAGGCCGAAACAAACTCAGAGGTCACAGTCTCTTTTAAAGTCCAGACATAATTTTGATCAGATCATGTGAAGGCCATGTGGATTGGTGTCTGAAGTGGTCTTTAGAGGAAAGCATCACACAGATTGAGAGGGTCTGTCCAGTCAGTGCACGCATTTGTCAGTTATCGTGTAGCTCAACTCAGAATTTAAGGAGCTCAACGATTCGACGAACAATACCAAAAAAAGGACATTTGTGTAGGCCACATAAATTACTCAAACTGTCAGACCATGATTAAAACTAATTGGAATCGTGCACCTAGCTTCTGATGTTTCGTAAGTGCCCATGTGGGTTTATATGAAATAAAATATTTTAAATTGAATTGAATTCTAGATAGAAAAACTCAATAACACTTTTCGCGACCGACTAAAATCCAGGACCTCATGCTCACAATAGCCCTTGCAACCACAAAACCAACGCGTTGAACAAAATGCCAGCATTTTCCGCATTTTCTCTGCAGAATGTACTCTACCGGATTTTAACGTCATGCGAGGCTCCGTTGGTCCCGTGTCATGCTAATATTTATGATAATTCCACGGAAAGTCGGAAGCCTGAAAAAGTGTGACAGCTTTTTAAGGAGCGGGATCGTAAAATTAAATTAAGTTGGCTTCCGTAACTGAAATAGCTACCATTTGAAGAATAAAAGTGTTTGTTTTGGTAGAGGTAGCTAAAAGCTTTCTTTAAAATGTTTTCAATCATATTTTCTACAGTTATAAAATGACCCCATTTTATAACTGTAGAAAATATGAATGCTGATGTTGGGTCTGTATTGAGACGCTTTTACGTAAATAATTTTGGTTGGTAGTAGGGCTTGTTCTAAATTAAAATAAATAAAATTAAAAAAATATAAATAAATTATATAATATGAAAATAAATTTTAAAATAAAATATAAAACTATTAAAAAATTCAAATTTTATTTTATTTAAAATAATTTGTTTATATATATTTTTTTTTAAATAATTTTTATTTTTAATAATATTTAAAATAGTCCGCCTGGTAAACTACCACCATCTTATCTAAGTCTGTCACCATAACAACAATGTTAACAGCATTGTTGTGTTCCGACAGTTAGAAATAAGATAGTTCCTCTGTGGTTGAGGATTCCGGGAGAAGCTCGCTTCCACCTTCGGCCTGATCATCACTTACTATCAGTTGAGATGCAAGCCAAGAGACTGCCCGATGTGGATTAAAAAAAAAACATAAACTAGGACCTACTCATCATCATCATCATTTCAGCCGAAAGATGTTCACTGCTGGACATAGGCTTCCCCCAAGCACCGCCACTTCGAACGATTCTGTGCTTTCCGCATCCAGCGGATTCCTGCGGCCTTCACAAGGTCATCGGTCCATCTTGTGGGAGGCCTTCCAACGCTACGTCTTCCGGTACGTGGTCGCCACTCCAGAACCTTTCGACCCCATCGGCCATCCGTTCTGGGAGCAATGTGCCCTGCCCATTGCCACTTAAGTTTGGCAATTCTTCGGGCTATGTCGGTTACCTAGGTTCTCATACGGATCTCTTCTTTTCTGATTCGATCACGTAGGGAAACTCCAATCATAGTCTTCTCCATTGCCCTTTGGGTGACTTTTAGCCTTCTGATAAGGCCCATTGTGAGCGACCACGTTTCAGTACCATAGGTCATCGCTGGCAACACGCACTGGTCAAAGAATTTCGTCTTGAGACACTGTGGTATGTGGGACGAAAAGATATTGCGTAGCTTCCCGAATGCTGTCCAGCCGAGTCGGATTCGACGATTGACCTCTTTCTCAAAGTTGGACCTACCTAGCTGGACAGTTTGTTCTAGGTAAACATACTCGTCCACAACTTCGAGCGTAGCGTCTCCGATCTTCATGAGAGTGGGTGTCACATGGGCATTTGACATGACCTTTGTCTTGTCCATGTTCATTTTAAGACCCACTCTTTCGGAGGCTCTACTGAGGTCATCGAGCATTGTACTGAGGTCCTCCATGGTCTCAGCTATGATGACTATGTCGTCGGCAAACCGAAGGTTAGTGATATACTCGCCATTGATGTTGATGCCTAGCCCTTTCCAATCCAGAAACTTGAAGACATCCTCCAGTGCAGCGGTGAACAGTTTCGGAGAGATAACGTCTCCCTGTCTCACACCTCGCTGCAGAAGGATAGGTTTCGAGGTCTGGTCCTGGAGTCGAATTGACATAGTGGCGTTTTTGTACAGACACTTAAGCACCTCGATGTACCGATAGTCGATCTGGCACCGTTGAAGAGACTGCAGCACAGCCCATGTCTCGATCGAATCGAAGGCTTTCTCGTAGTCCACAAACGCTAAGCAAAGAGGCAGGTTATACTCTTCGGTCTTCTGTATAACCTGCCGCAGCGTATGTATGTGGTCTACGGTGCTAAAGCCTTTACGGAATCCGGCTTGTTCGGGAGGCTGGAAGTCGTCAAACCTGCGCGCAAGACGGTTCGTGATAACTCTTGAAAACAGCTTGTAGACATGGCTCAGAAGTGTGATGGGCCTATAATTCTTAAGCAGGGCATTGTCGCCCTTTTTGAAAAAGACCTACTATAGCAAAAACTAAAAGTTATTTAGTACAATACGTGCCGTACTGAGATCCGAGCAGAGCAAAAAGTTCGGAGTGTCTTCACTAATTGGGTCAGAGTTGTAAATTACACCATGTTTCTATCTAAATCATATTATGTAACTAACTTACAAAGACCTAAATAAGTTAGTTAGATCATAATACAATCAAGTTCTGCTATATGATTATATACAGGATGTAAGGAACAGCCCTCCGCAGACTGATGGGGGAATTTAGTATATCATACTGAGATGACCGGTACATGAAATTATTTCAGGAACGTTATGGGAATCTAATAAACCTGATTTGTTTTATTACCTTACACGCAATGACAGCTGATTTCACGCGTCGTTCGTTAGAGAATTTCATCATCCATTGCTGTTTATTTTTATTTTAGCTGTTTTATTTACATTAATGGAGTACTGCGTACAGAGAATGTAATTTTACATTGAAATAAAGAAATAGTAAATAAAAAAACGATAAAAAATGAAAATTTTCCTGAGAAAATTTTCGGTGTAATATGATTTAAAATAAGGAGCTGAATGTACCCTGTTAGTTTTCAGAGGGCTGTCCCTTACACCATGTATAGTCTTCGGGCAACTAGATTTGAAATTGTTTGTTTCAATGTGCCGCCGACCTGTACCCTAATTGCGTAATACACGATCAATCACAAACAGTTTCGATTTGAAACAGATTGCTAATCCATTGCTTCATAAGTTGGAAAAAAAATATCTGCTCAACAATGTAAATAACGCAATGAATGTTGTTGAACTGTCAAAATTAAACAAATTGTTCATAATCATTTACGAAAATAAGTTAAGCAATTAGGGTACAGATTCCCAAAAACTACATTAAGTAACATAAACATAACATAACATTATGCCTGAATTTCCCGAAGGGTTGAACAGAAGTGTACCTATGGTACAGTATATTTTTGAAAATTCTTTTATGTGCCCATAAATAAAAAAAAATGTTAAAAAATACAGCAATATTCATAACATAAAACAACAACAAAACAAACAACAAAAAAATACAAAAAAAAAATTGTGCACCCACTACTTAATGACTAGATTATTTACGAGTACTCAAACTCAAAGCATTTATTTCAATTAAACCATTTACAGGCACTTTTGAATTGTCAAGGAATCGGTCAGTCAGAAATAGATATGAAGCTAGTAGCCCATTCCAAAGCGTAGTAGGTACCTATGGAGAAGAACGGGCAAGAAACTCCACGGACACTCTTTTAAATAAAAAATTGTTACAAAATATTGGTTACATCATTCATGTTGAAATTATACATGTGAGAACAATGTAGAAAGACGTGTACGTTAGAAGCGTCCGTAATAAAAAGATAAAACAAAGAACAATTAAAAAAATTAAAATAAATTAAAAATAAGCCCTGACAGCTCAGAGATGACCAGTTCCAACTGACGGCGCCCGTTCACGAACATGACGCATGGATTAGCACCATTCAGCTCAACCATTTTGAAGGGAGCTAAATGATCCACCACACGCGCCACCATCAGCGAAACATTTGAGTGAGCATGACATACTCACAGCCGCCAGGGCACATTCAAGTCAATGCAAGACATATTACCCGGTAAAGGGTAACTCTTTAGTACATAGTGCTCACACCTGTGCTATGCAATTATATAATACAAAGGAGATTGAGTTTATACAATGAAAAGATGGTCTTATAATCTTCAGCATGATTAGTACCACCTACCATGATTAGTACTATGATTAACTTGTATTTGGCATGATGTTTAAGTGAATAGTATTTTTTTTGAGAAATAAATGTCTTAGGCTGCATTTCCACCAGAGATGCCGCTGAGCCGTGCGAGGATGTGTAGCGAGCTCTTTTCAGATACGATTTCTCACTCGCATCCATCCTTAACACACATCCCTCGCACCCATCCCTCACTTGTTTTGTACATACGAAAACCTCGCACCGCTAAGCCGTTTCCACCGGAGCTGCGCTGAGCGAGGCTCGGTAAATGAAGCGATTTTATTGGTTGTTAACAAACACATCCCTCGCTACACATCCTCCCTCATCTTTGATGGAAACGCAGCCTTAAACTGTAATTTAGACAAATGGCTAGTTCCTAATGTTTTCAGGCTGTAAATTGTGATGATAAAATCTATCTGTCGGCAAACAGAAAGTTATCTGTGACATAGACGAAACTAAATTTGATGAATGGTGTCTGAAGAAAGAAGAACAAAGTAATCTGAAAACTCTTAATTGAAAGAAAGTTTTTGTCTTCATTGAAAGTCGATGAAGTCTGTAGCTAGACTTTTATCATTACAATTGATGAAAAGAGCGTGAAAATAGGTCACACTATGAACAAATCAATCTACCTAGTCTTTTCCCAACTATGTTGAGGTTGGCTTCCAGTCTATCCGGATGAAGCTGAATACCTGTATTTTACATGGAGCGACTGCCTATCTGACCTTCACAACCCAGTAACTGGGTAATACATTACCCTTTGGTAAGACTGGTTGTCAGAATTTCGGGCTTCTGACGACCTAAAACGACTGTCAAAGATCCACGAATGACAGCTGAGACCAACGGCTTAGCGTGCTTTCCAGTGGCGGAGCAAGATCAAAATTTGATGTGGGCGAGGTACATTTCGCGAGGCCCCTCTGGTGCCGCAAGAAGACGAAAAAAAAAATACAATTGAACAGTTGTCAAATTTTTAGGTAGGTATAAGTCGAGTTATAGGATAGGCCGTTCAAAAATATTGCGGGTCTGTGAAAACCATTTTTCTATTCAGGGATCCGTTTGCGTAATATTAAGCTTTAACACGTTCAGTGCCGGGAACCCTCCTGGAGGGCTTATGTCAATATATTTATCGTTTTAGGACGAGTAATTTTTTCGATGCGTTCACGTCTTTTCCCTTCGTCGTTTTGTCCCCTTGGACCGCGAGGCCATAGGCGGTGGCCCACGTCGCCCACGCCTTACGCCGCCTCTGGTGCTTTCCGAGGCACGGAGGAGTCTCGATATGTAAAGATGGTGACCCATGCAAGGACCAACCCTGGCAAGCGTAGCGGCTGTTATTGCTTATCTGCGAGCTCCTCACATATTTATACATATAGGTCACACTATGAACAATAATGTTATATTGTAACATAGCCTCAAGATCCGAGGTTTTTAACGGAAAAAGCGGGCACACCCAGCCTTTGGGCAACTAAAGTAATTTTTAACCCCGAAATACAAAGTAAACGATGATTCTTAGAACATTTATATTGGGCCCTATAGAATACCAGGGCTGCAGTATTTGTTTTTCAAATATCGTAGCATTATGTTGAGATAGGACAGCCCTTTTTGGCCTCGTACAGGTCCTCTTTTTTGTTTACACAATTTTTATTTTTTAATATTTTTATTTGTTATTTTTATAATTTTCTTAGTTTTAACAAGCGTTTGCCCGTGGCTTCGCCCGCGTGGATTTCGGAAATATCCCACAGGAACTTACTACCGTTACCAGGATTACATACCTAATAGCCGAGGAAAAGGTCATTGACTCCTACCGCTGCGCCCGCGTTGCCGTCAACCATAATTATTTTATTACGCGTAATTTTGAATCTGTGATATCTTTAAAATACCATTCATTTAAATTATGGTTATAATATAAATATTAATATATTTTTATCTAAATTAAATACCCAATTTAAGTAACATAGTTTATTGGATAATGATTAATATGATACCGGTCAAAATAGCTTCGGAAATAACAATGAAATATTTATCAAATTCTGAAAGATAATAATGGTTATTGTGGGTCATCCTTAGAAGATAAACATCGCCATCGCGGACTTTTTGTTGAACTTTTTAAGATTAACGATACTGTAAAACATACATTTTATGTTACTTTTACGATTTCCGCGGCGCATGCCAATAAAGTTCCCAGTCGGCATTATTTTTTCCGACATCTTCAACAATAATCGTCAAATTTTAGCCGATAACCACAAAAACTTGAATGAATTATACACCGAAACCTTCCGCATGAATCATTCCGTCCATTTGTGAAAACCGTTTGAAAATCCGTTCGGTAGTTTTTGAGTTTGTCGCGTTCAGACAGACAGACAGACGCGGCGGGGACTTTGTTTTATGATATAAAAAACAACCGACCTCCAAAAAAAACACTACAAAGTGAAAAATAACTTTAATTTCGGAAGTCGGTGTCTTGTGTTTTGTATTTTCGTTTTTTGCCACCGACTTCCGAAATTAAAGTTATTTTTCACTTTGTAGTGTTTTTTTTGGAGGTCGGTTGTTTTTTTTTTGTAAAAAGTTTTTATTTTTCACTTTTTAGTTGTGGTACCTACCCCACACACATTCGAATACCACTAACCTGCTACCAGTGACAGAAACTTATCATATCATCTACATACTAAGTGCGAAAAAAATACGTATTTTGTAGCTAACTCATAAACTATCCAAGCAAAGTTAATAAAATTTATATGGGACCAATTCGAGAGCACACCCTTTCAAACAAAAAAAGAATTTTCAAAATCGGTCCACAATTGACGGAGAAATCGGTGGACATACATAAAAAAAAAAAAAAAAACAAACATACGCGACGAACATATAACCTCCTCCTTTTTGGAAGTCGGTTAAAAAGGATAAGGATGTTGTATTTCCTGTGCCTGTCCCAAATAAACAATTTTTCTTTCTTTCTTTGTATTTAACATAATATTGAGCAAGTCTAATATATATTATTGTGTATATTTGCTTAAACCCAACATTACGTATGCATGACTTGACGGAAATTAATGTTCTTGCCGCAGGCATTTGTTTCATTTCAACTTCCGAATAACAACAGAACAAGGATTTTTTGACGCGTGGATGAAATCGGAACTAATGCCGCAATCTTGTTTTTTAGGGTTCCGTACCCAAAGGGTAAAAACGGGACCCTATTACTAAGACTTTGGTGTCTGTCCGTCCATCTGTCTGTCACCAGGCTGTTCTATCTCGAGAACCGCGATAGCTAGACAGTTGAAATTTTCACAAATTATGTATTTCTGTTGCAGCTATAACAACAAATACTAAAAACATATTACAAATATTTAAGGACAAACAAACAACACAACAAACGCGATTTTTTTGCCCTTTTTTGCTCGATATCAATAATGGCAACAGGTAGGCACATGAAATTTTCACAAAATACTCAGTTGTATTTTTACTTTAATAATAAATAATAAAATTAAAATAAAATAAATATTTAAGGGGGGCTCCCACACAACAAACGTGATTTTTTTGCCGTTTTTATAGATAATGGTACGGAACCCTTCGTGCGCGAGTCCGATTCGCACTTGGCCGGTTTTTCAATACAATTTCTGTGACAATTTCACAAATGTGGTAACGCCCTCCTGTCAATTTTATTCATGCGCCAAAAGATACTTGTAAAGAAAGAAAGAAATAAAGAAAGAAAAATGCGTTTATTGGCATTACAGCAGAAAAAATACGCCTTTTATCTATAAACAGAAAACAATGATTAAAATGCCAAAAGGGCCTTAGCTCAGCATAGCTAGGGTTACCTATGGAAAATCTAAAAGTCTTGATAAAAAGCCTGATTTCCATAGAAAAGTCCTGGACTTTCAGGCTTTTTTTGGCGCTCGTCTTAACACATTTGGTATAAAAGTAGAATCTACAAATAGTTTAAATGGACGGTAAGAATACTTTTGTACAATAGTTCAGGGGGCCTACCACAAGCTCATAAAGCAGTATTATTTTAATATTACTTCAGTGTCGGAAAGAGATGAAGCTCTACAGGACGTATAGCTCCATCTCTTTCTCCCACTGAAGTAATATTAAAATAATACTGCTTTTGAGCTGGTGGTAGGCCTCCAGAGATGTTGTCGCAAAAAAGTTTACAGTCATGACTGTAACATTACCTTTTGATAATAAGTACTATGACTATTTATTGATTTTATTGTATTTGATGTTTCTTTTTAATCATTTTATTTTCAAGTATTCAATTTTTTTTTTTTAATGACATTATCTAATGACACTTAACGGGTCTCTTATAAATTTGTATGTCTTAATTATGACAAAACATAGCGCTATTTATGTAAACACCTATGTAAACCTCTATGTTTCACAAATAAACTGATTGATTGATTGACTATGACATAAAAAAATAAATCATGCCACGCATTTCACCGCCCGCCCCGCCCTTGTTTATATATTGTACAATTCACTTAATCTTTTAAAAAAATATTCTTAAAATCAAAGTGGGTAAATTAGATTATGTTTTTGAAGATGTTGATGTTAATTACGTTGATTTGTGTTGTGATACTTGTTAAGTACGGATCCCTAATGAATATCGCCGACCCTGCAATTCCTTCAGTTTACGCCGAGCGCATAGAAACTGCATCGACGACCTCAATCCAGCCACGAGCAGCGAAATTCAATATTTAGCTTTAGTTATTTTAATGAGTAATTTTGGCATTCCATATTCTAGCATCGAATAGGTTTCACCATATTAATTGTTATAATTTACTTTTAAATTTAAATTAGTTTAAAGTAACTTTGGTTTTTTTTCGATCCATCGTCTGCAGTTTACATAATTTACTATCCAAAGAAGATCATATTTTTGTTTATGTTAATTGTAACTTTTCAATAATAAAATCTGAAAAATCTGAGCCTGAAAATCTCCTGAGATCTCAGGACAAATCCTGAGATATAGTGGGAGTGTGGGATTCCTACCTCACTAAAACCACCCCGGTGGCCACCATCTGCACATGGAAGGGGTCCCGTTACTTCTCCAAAGACCAATCCGGAACCCCTCTAAGCAGCGCCTGTTAGGGCACATCTCTGGGGAGACTGAGATATGGTAACCCTACTTGTAGCACTCTAGGTTACATGGCAATAGGTTCTGCTTTGACAGTTCAACAATGTCCATTACCTGGCTTGGTTGTCGTGAACATGCATTTGCTTAACAAAGAACGCAATTTATTGTTCAATTGATAATCAATCGAGGCTTTTGTGATTGCGAGAGTGTTTGTGACTCGGGTGATTAGGTATGTGCTAATTATAAATGTGTCACAAATGGTTAGGTAAGAGCGGTTTCGCATTACATCCGATCCGAATCCGAATTCAATCCGAATTGGGAATGTTCTAAATTTGGACGGACAAAGATCGGATTTAGAGCACAACCTTTCATACAAATAGTACTATGGCTATTTCGGACCGACGTTTCTCGGATTTGGATCGGATTCGCATCGAACATAGTGCGAAAACGCTCTAAGGGTGAGCTATTTTAAACATATATCCGAAAGTGTATCCTTATTCTGTATCACAGTGAAAATTCTCTGGGAAAAGCGAATTAAAATTAACGTGTTAAGTATAAGCGTTTAGGCCTGAGTTCTATCGGTGTTAGAGGAAAGGTAGAAGATAATATTTATGGTTAAGGATTTGGTCTTACAATGGAAGGTTTTATAAAATATCGCACGGACAAAAAAGTACTTATACTAAGACTTGAAGATGTTAATCGTAATGCTTTGGGATAATCCTTATTGATTTAGTGATATCAAGAGCTAGGTCGTGAACGTTTAAATAAATTACATTAATTTATGTAAGCGGTATCTACACCATTTATATCGCACAGCGTATTTTTGGTCTAACAAGAACTTCACATCAGTATTCACTACCTATGTCTACAACTTTTCGTAGTAGTTGTGAGACCAGTGGTTTTTGTTGTTTTCGTATGTTTTTTGTTTTATATTTGACTAGCTTTTGCTCGCGGCTTCGCCCGCGTGGATGTCGGAAAATGTCCCACAGGAACGTACTACCGGGATTTCATACCTAATAACCGAGGAAAAGGTCATTGACTCCTACTGCTGCGTCCGCGTTGCTACGCGTCATTTTGAAACTGTGATTTCTTTTAAACTATTCATTTAAAATTTTAGTGATATGAGACAAAGGCATATTTTAATCAAATTAAATTTAAATAACATATTTTATTGGGTGGTGTTGTGTGTGTTAACCCAGTTACTGGGTTGTGGAGGTCAGATATGCAGTCGCTCCATATAAAATACTGGTATTCAGCTGCATCCGGTTAGACTGGAAGCCGACCCCAACAGAGTTGAGAAAAGGCTAGGCAGATTGATTTCTGACGCTTGTACATGAAGTGGTAGGCTAAGGTGTACATAACACCCACATTTCGTTAATTAAACATAATTGTCCCATGACCATGAAGTCACATGTTATGTGGCGAGCCCATTACCATTGGTTGGCCATACCTAAATCAGACTTCGGGCTGCTATGAGAATTTCCTAATAGAAGTCAATTATACTTTGCCCCACCCGGAGATCGAATAGACCACGTGTTCTGCAGTCGCACTTGAAACTATTAGCCCCATGTCTTAATATAAACCATCGTCGCGTTCATTTTGTTCGAATGCGTCGTCGCGCCGGCAGACCCTCTGCGCTTACCCTTTTTCACCGAAAGATGTCTCTGAGAATGTAGTATAAAGACCGTGCGGGTCCTCGATGGCCAGTGCGAGATTTGTATAATCGTTTTACAAAGTAAATAAATGCTCTATTCATACAGTAATAAAGTTCAATATTGTACTAACAAATATTTCAATTCTCGCCTCGCACATCCTCGCGCATCTAGACTTTTTACACCAAAGATGGGCAGGGTGGATAGAAATTTTGCCATACAAATTTAAATTCTCGTCCATCCCATCCACCTCGCCTCGCCGGTGTAAAACCACTTTTAGAAGTTACTTAGAGCGTGCCATGAGTCGCCGCGGTGCGACTTGCAGAAATGAGAGCGATGCGGGAACATTCGAGTGCTGCTCCGCGCCGCAAGACGCACCGCAAAACGCACCGCAAAACGCACAGCCCTATGTCGTGGTCCTGGCCATAGTATTAAGGCACTTGCTTTAGAGTACCTACCAAGTTCTAGCTAAATCAACGACGAGACAGTCAATATACCTAAGCTTAGGTAACATTTTCGCTTCTTCCCCTAATAACATATTCATGGAAGAACGGAAATAGCGATCTTAGAAGGTTGATGTTTTACCAAAATGAATGTTTTTACGACGCCAACGTAGGATATTATGTACCGTCCTATACGATAAAATCTGGATTTAGGTTGATGTAAAATGT
Source organism: Agrochola lychnidis (assembly GCA_963680765.1). Classification (NCBI taxonomy): domain Eukaryota; kingdom Metazoa; phylum Arthropoda; class Insecta; order Lepidoptera; family Noctuidae; genus Agrochola; species Agrochola lychnidis. Next base: position 20,274,738 of record OY796865.1, on the reverse strand, counting down.
GATGTGACTTTAAAGATAAGTAATATATGTAAGACTTTTGTAAACACAGGATTGTAGAAGGCTATTGTACAGACGAACAAAGAGATATACAGGCAGAACTTACAACTACTTTTTGAATCATGTGAGTTTGTCGAGCTATCAATTCTTTGGTGCACTCTTGCAATAAGTGTGTTGCAGTTAAAATGTAGTGTCTTTGTCTGAATATCGGCAGTGTAACTGAAACATTTAAAAAAATGCATGAATATCCACATACATGATTATCTCTTTGTTCGATTGTATTTTGTAGGAAAAGTGTTGTGTACCGCTCAGCGGCAGCTCAAAAATGCTATACCCGAATCGCTTTAATCGTGGCAATAGCGGTCATCGACCTACCTACATTCTATACTTCAAAAACTTAAATAAAGTCCGTTAACGTCCTGAATCAATATCTGTCGTAATCTTAAAAATCGTACAGCGTCCTCCGCGTGCAATATAATAATGCGTTCCGGGTATTGATGGGGCTGTTCCGCTTCTGTAGCGCATCAGGCATGTTTGCTGATGCTCGTGTCGATTGTTTTTACGCTACGATGCGAAAAAAATGCGCTTCCCTGGTGCGCCGGGTGCGGGCCAGCCCCAACAATATACTGCAGTGTATCGGGAGACTGGACTGTTTGTGTATGAATCGCTGCTGCAAGCTTTCCACTTCTGTGTTGAGCGTGTAGCAGGGATTCAATAAATTTATAGGTTATGTTTACTAACATAGTGGTTAAGATATATTGTTACTAACATTTCTGAGTCTTGTTACTTGTTAATTTAAATAAAATAAATTAAACATGTTCTATTAACGAAAAATCATACATAGTCTTTTGTTTGGGTTCCTACGGAGAGATATTAGGTAAAGGGCAATGACCGATATTGTCACGTTAAAGCGATTTGGGTATAGTCTGATATTGACTTTTCCAGTGTACAGTTGCCAGTTTAGAATATTGAAAGAGATATGAAAGAAGGTTGATTAAACCATTTCTTTTAGCTTCCATTGTTATCGTCAGGTGCAATGTTTCATCTATTTGTAAAGAAATCGGTATGTGAGTTCATCTCTTTGGACAATCTAGCATTCCCATACACATAATACAGGGTGTCAGGGACATCGACGCGAAAACTGTTACCATGGATTCAGTACATGATTTTGAACCCCCTAGCATTGAAAATTTTCGTCAGTTATTAAAAAACATCTGCTGTTTCATAGAAAAGTGCAATACCTACGCAGTCAAAATGTATGGAACAGCATGCAGCAGCAGCTGGGTGCGGGCGTGCAGGGCGGCAAACATAGAAGTCTCCTTATTGAACACATTGTTCTATATGCGGTGGCAGGGACATCGACGCAAAAATTGAAACCACGGATTCAGTTTTCGCTATTCCATACATTTTGACCGCGTAGGTATTGCACTTTTCTATGAAACAGAAGATTTTTTTTAAATAACCGACGAAAAATTTCAACGCAGGGGGGTTCAGAATTATGTACTGAATCCACGGTTTCAGTTTTCGCGTCGATATCCCTGGCACCCTATATAGAAAATAAACGCAAGCGTTTGCAGGTTCAAACCACTTAGGGCCGGTTTTTCAATCGCCAGTTAACTTTTATCCGACGAATAAGTTTGTCATTTTGACAGTTTTTGTTTGGACAATCTGTCAAAACGCCACATTTATTCTCTTGGTAAAACTTTTCTAATTATTGAAAACTGGCCCTTAGATAGGTAATCTCTAAGAGGGTATTCTCCAGTTATGAATAGAACCCTTCATTGTGCGTGGTCAAACACGCACATGGCCGGTTTTTTTATACACTTCCATGACAACTTAACCAACATCAAATTCCTCTCTAAAAGCCTAGTAGGGTAAAGAGGGGGCGGCATTGTCAGTTTTGCACGCGGGCGGTGAAGCGTCCAGCGGCGCGGCGGGCCTGTCCCTGTCACCCTGTATATAGTATACATATAGATAGATCGTTTATTTGGTGCACGCAAAAGGTATAGCAAAACATACAAAAACACGATTAAAATTAATAACTAAATACAAGAATATTATGAAATAGCTAGAAGGTGCCATTATATGGGGTACTGTGTTAAATGTTACAACAAAACACCTTGTGATATATTACAGTTAACTGAAAGAAAATTTAAAACTCATATTAAAAGTACTCTTTGTAAACAAGCATATTACAAATTAGAGGATTATATTCTAGATAAGAATGCTTGGAAGCATGCTGGTCTAGCTCCATAGGACAATTTAGAGTCTAGACAAAATCATACTGATGGCTAATTTAATTGTGTAATTAATTATTATACATTCTGTGATTACTTGAACTCACACACTGACTTATTAGTATTACTTATATATTTTTTTAGGAATATCGTATAGGTACCTACTTTTACAATGCTTGTAAATATGTGAACACCATGTATCCATTACATGATTATTATTTCTGTCATAGTAATCTAGTACTAATAGTAATCTTATTCCAGGTGCATCGTCTTCACATAATTATATAATTAATGTATACAAAATATTGTAAAACATTTTAAAAGAGTAACAGTGAAGTTTCTTGCCCATTCTTCTCCATACGAAAACTACCTTTTGGAAGGGGCGACTAGAATCAATTCTATTTTTTGTAAATTTTGACGTTCAAAAGTGCCTTTTTGTGCCTAATTGAAATAAATTATTTGACTTTGACTTTGACTTTATACAAAAAAATACAAAAAGAAGAAAACAAGACGTGGTGACACTAATGGCTATGACACACTTTAAAATAATGAAACATACAAAGTGCGGTGTGCGTCTCAAGGTTGCACCAAATGGGAGTCCAACTCAGCATGTGTCAGGCAAATTATACCTGACGCTGATATTCTGCTGGATCCCTGCTGTGACATACAAACGTCGAGCAGATGAGATAATAAATATGAAATTATTGGCATTGTGAAAAGTGGAATGTGCGGAGTGAAATTACGTAGGTAAGTATATTGTATCAGCAATTTAAATAATGACAGAATAATTTGAATGTTAACAGTAAAGTTTAACATATACTTATACCTACATACAATCTCAGTCATTTAAACTTAAATTATTGTCTACTGACGGAGCCATAAAAAGATTTAGCTTTACTAAATTGCAGCTTAAGTAAATCTAAATTATTCCTACGTACAGTGATATTTTAACGATTTGCACAATTCGACGATTTACGAAGGTAAAAGACGATTTTTGCTTCTAAAAAACCGTGTGTCTGGTGAATTTTAATTTATTGCTCCACCAGCCACCTTGGGTACAGGCTCTAATATATTTTGAGACATTAGCCGGGAGGCATTCTCGTTAACTGCTAAAGACGTAAGGTCATGATAAAAATAGAAGCCTGAAAATGTAGAACAAAATATAATGCCTGTATTTCACTAAGGTGACATTTCACAAAACACGACTGCCCTGCCAAAAAACGAACTAAAAGGTAAAAAAACAAGTTGTATCAGTTAATCTGTACATACAAAACAAAAGGTCACTCATTTATTCGCAGACTGGTAAAATTTGAAAAGACGTACTTATATCACAAACTTAAATGTGATAGTATAAAATGTAAATTTACTAGATTTTTTAATGATAATTATTTTTCATTTATATTTCCTGCATTTATTTTAAAACATGCTAATACTCATATTTTATGTAATTGTTGTGCCCGACAGGGTCCATGTGAACTTTATTATTATTATTAAGACCTTGTAAACATGTGATTTGCAATAAAGATTTGAATTTGAATTTTCACTAAACAGATAAATAAAATCCTCATTGCTGTCGGGGGACTGTTGTCTCGTTGTGGAACACTTTTTAATCTAAAAAGAATAAAATAAAAATAAAAAGTTTAATAAAAAACTGTAACCCGACTACGGGAAAATAAAAATTGATCTAAAAAGTACGAAACAAGCAAATATTTCAGACAGAAATCAAGACATAGGTACAAAAAAGGTCAAGGTAAAGCCGTGGTCGCATGCCTGTATCATGTTGGTGCCAGGAACACCTACAAAATTATAATGGCATGCGACGACGGCTTTACCTTGACCTTTTTTGTACCTATGTCTTGATTTCTGTCTGAAATATTTGCATGTTTCGTACTTTTTAGATCATTTTTATTTTCCCGTAGTCGGGTTAAACATACATACATAGACTGCTAAAATCATAACCCTTCCTTTTGGCTTTGCCGTAGTCGGGTAAAAAGGTAATTTTATTTATCTGTTTAGTCAGCGAGTTATCTAAGTCACTCTACGTAATGTAAGGATTCTAACGGTACCCCATACATACAAATCTGTTCAGGCATTTAAAAGTTATGGTGGAACAGAGAAATTCACAAACATACATACATGAACCCTGAAAACATTACACTCCTTTTTGGGCAGTCGTGTAAAGACACTAAGCAGGCTGCTCCTTAATTTATTGTAATCTTTCAGGGGGTGAATGTAGGCACTACTGAATATTAACAACTTTTGTTGTGGGACCAACTCTGAAATATCGTAAAAAAGTTCATTCGTTTATGAAAAGTTTAATAATATTTTGAAAATTTAGTAAAGATTCCACAAAAAAAGTTGTTTATATTATGAAACTGTGTGGAATTAGTGATGTGCCAGATCGTTAAAAAATATGATCCGCGGATACGGATACGGATCATAAGGGTCTTCAGGTTCAGCAGGAATTATTTATGATTCTTATCGTAATTGACTTTTGGGGGACAAAGCTGCCAAGTTACTCTTTTTGAAATACAATTTACCATTACTCAATATTAATTATGACGTATATTTTTTTTTTAAGTTCTTGAAAACAACATAGTTTTAATTGATGTGTTAACACACATAATTATTTCAATTAGCATAGCACAAATATTAGAGGTTTGATCTCACTACAAAGATAATTAAACCTTTAATTACCACCTTATACCTTAATTTACTGGTACTTACTCTACTTGAATTAAAATAAATATGTTTTTTGTTTTTATTAATTTGTATTTCATTGCTGCATCTTTAAAATTTCATAAACGTAATGAAACGTATTAATATAAAAGATCCGTTCAAGATCCGCCAAAAAGTAACGGATACGGATATAGATCTTTTTTCTCCCTCGGATATCCGCGGATACGGATACGGATCGGATATCCGGTACATCACTAATTATAATTAATTCAATCTCAGTCTGAATTATCACCCTTGAAATGCCTTGCTTGCCCTTGTAACCCTTGAACTCGTTTAGACCTAGAGATTCTACTTTGATTTGCAATGCATAAGCAAACTAAGGAGAACTTCTAGCATTGTAAACAGTAATTGGATCAGCTGTACTTGAGCAAGCAAAAGCTCTGTGATTTCGACAAGGAGTAGATCACAGGCGAACCCGCTTGGCGTGTGCCCAGAGGCGCTTAAGAGGATATCCGGTGAGACAGCCTGAATATTAATTAATTTATCTAGCGAACCAAGACTACCGCCAATTATGAAATTTCTCGTCGGTTATTTTAAAGAAAATCAGCTGTTCCATACATTTTAACCACGTAGATGCATTTTTCTATAAAACAGCAGATTTTTTTAATAACCGACGAAAAATTTCAACGCAGGGGTCCTGAACTGTACTGTACTGAATCCATGGTAACCGTTTTCGCATCAATGTCTCTGCCACCCTGTATGGGGGTTTCAGAATCATGTACTGCATCCATGGTAACCGTTTTCGCGTCGATGTCCCTGCCACCCTGTATATAGGTCGTAAGTTGTGACCCATTTTTACCCACGACGGAACGGAGACGGTATATGCGTTTGGGGTGAGAGGATGTTTGTGCAAATCCATGTTGCCATTTTTTTCCAAAACTACTAGTCGATTTTGATGCAGTTTTCAGTTATGGATTCAGGTTTGATTGGTGAATGTTCTTAGATAGGTGTTACGGTGACAACTCACCAGGGGGCGCTGCAGTAAACATTGTTTGGGCAAATCCATGTTGCCATGTTTCTCCAAAACTACTAGTCCGATTTTGATGCAGTTTTCAGTTATGGGTTTGGGTTTGATTGGTGCATGTTCTTAGATAGGTGTTACGGTGACAACTCACCAGGGGGCGCTGCAGTAAACATTTGTTTGTGCAAAACCAAAACTACTAGTCCGGTTTTGATGCAGTTTGTGGTTGATTAGTGAGGGTTCTTAAATAGATGTTACGGTAGTAACTCACTAGAGGGCGCTGCAGTAATATATTTTATATTAGCTGCTACATATTAAATACATTTAAATTTTATCCTTTTTCAATTACTTTTTAACCGACGTGGGTTTAAAAAAAAAAATTGTTTTTATTATAATAAATGCCAGAGAGGCAATTTGAGTATTTTTAAGAACGTGCGCAATCTAATCTCAGTCTTAGACTCAAGACTGACTATTCACTGAAAAGGAGAGAGGAGCGGAGCGGAGTTGTGCCAATATTAACCAATGGAATTGCATAAAATCTCCGCTCCGCTTTAGTGGACAAGGATTTGTGAACATATACATACATACATAAACTCACGCCTTCTTCCCATGGGGGTAGGCAGAAACTACAGAACGCCACCTGCTACGATCCTTACATATTCCTTTTGCCTCATTTACGTTCATACATCTACGCACGCCGGTTGCGAGTACTACGCACCTGGCCTTTCTGAAGAACATCACCAGTAAGGTCAGTATATGTCCTCCTAGGGCGTCCCCGCCCGGCCTTTACCTTTACATTAGCCTTGTAAATACATTTTGTTAGTCGCCTTTCATTCATCCTCTCAACATGCTCAAACCATCTCAGCTGCATCTCATTTGTGAACTAGTTTAAGAATTCATACAAAACCGGCAAGCGGAGCTGGAAGCGGAGAGGGGAAGCGGAGTGGGGAAGTAGAGTGGGGAAGCGGAAAAAAGCCGGACGCGGGGCATTGCAGCCCGCTCAAATTACTCGTCGCGTGAACTCGGCCTAGCTCCGCACAGTCCGCAACTCCGCTCCGCACTACCTCGCTCCGCGTTCATGGACAGACACACACACACACAGAGAATACTAAAAGACACAAGCTCACTAAAATGTCTCGCTGATGGTGGCAAGTCTGTTGGATCATTCGGTTCCCTACAAAATGGTTGAGCTGGATGGTGCTGATCCACGCGTCATGTTCATGAACGGGCGCCGTCAGTTGAGACTGGTCATCTCTTATCTGCCAGAGCTTATTTTTAATCTTATATTTTCAATTGCTTTGATTATTTTTTGTACATTGTTCTCACATATAGAAGCAACAAGAATAATGTACCCAGGATTTTGTAATATCTATATTTAAAAGAGTGGCCTTGGAGTTCCTTGCCCGTTCTTCTCCATAGAGATCTACGTTTTGGAATGGGCAACTAGCTTCAACTTTCTGACTAACTGACCGATTCTTTGACAATTCAAAAATGAGCAAAATGGTTTAATTGAAATAAATGCTTTGAGTTTGAGTTTAACACAGTCCGCAACTCCGCTCCGCATTACTCCCTCGGTCCGCTCCGCTGCCTCACTTCGCGTTAATGGACAGGCAGCTTTAAGCGAGCCGTCCACCGCCACCTAAACTAAGTTAGTTTAAAGGTTAGTTTAGCTGGCAGTGGACGGCTTGCTTTAATTTGATAAAACCACTACTAATTTTCCTACAGTTTTTGACATTGACTATCGATGAGTATAAAGGTATGAGGAATAGGGTGTAAAGTTCACTCATCCTCTATAGAAAAGGGAGGATCCTCCGACCAGACAGACGGGTGTCGTGTCTGGTGGGCAACTGCTCGATGATTGGTGTCGGGACGTTGTATAGGTATACAAGCTTAGTTTTTGTTTACACTAAACCTCTTAACGGGTCATTGTACTCATCATTATGAACAACTTTCACTATGGGGCCAACGCTGAGATTTTGAAAAATAATCAGCTGTTCCATAGGTATACATTTATGTTCGCATAACTCGTCAAAATGTAGGGAACAGCTGATTTTTTTTTCGCGATTTCATCATTGGTCCCATAGTGAAAGTTGTTCATAATGATGAGTACAATGACCCTTTAAGAGGTTTAGTATAAACAAAAACTAACGTTGTATAGGGTGACTGGTAATTAGTGAGCGATATTTAAACACGTGACTTTACTCATCATTATGAACAACTTTTACTATGGGACCAAACCTGAAATCGCGAAAAAAAAATCTGCTTTTCCCTACATTTCGCATTTCACTGTTCGCATAACTCGTCCAAATGTAGAGAACAGCTGATTTTTTTTCGTGACTTCATGTTGAAAATGTTGTCACGCGGTAAACCCTGCTTGCGAGATTCAGGATTTTGCGTGACATCAGTCGGATGCGTAGTTCGCATGTGGCGTTGTAGATGGCGCCATAATTGCAACTAGATTTTTAACGTTTGGAATTGGCCTTCAAGTTGAGAAATATCTGCTGGTTCTTCTCTCGTATAAGCAGGAATTAGAAGCACTTTTGCCATAGCTTGTGGCGAAACTATCAGCCAATCAGCAAAGTGGGCAGACTGTCCAGTAGTGTCCAGTGCCCGTGGTATTACTGTAAGTACTCTGTGGTGCAGTGTGTGACTGACGTACAGTAAGTATTTCTATTTTCTTAATGTTTCTCGGGAATCATCGCATTTCCGAATACAAACGAATGCTGATTTCCATGTCCATCAATTATTAGATTTATATTGTATAATAATTTGAATTCAGAATAAGCACTTTATTGTTGTTTTGTTTTGATTTTCGTGAGAACTATATAGAGCTGTAAGACTATTTTCTTATCTGTCGTGCCTGCGACTATAGCAGCTTACCTACCATTTTTAAAATAAATTACATTAAGTTAAAAGAGTACCTATTAACAGCTCTATATACTTCAAAGTCGATTGAGAGTTTAGTGGTATGAGGAACAGGGTGTAAAGTTCACTCATCCACCATAGAAAAGGGAGGATCCTCCGACCAGACGGGTGTTGTGTCTGGCGGGCAACTGCCCATCGGTTTGAAGTTGAAATCTTGTATATACATATGTCGATAGCTCGGTAAACTCTAACTGCGCGATGAAGGATTTGTGTGACGTCATGTCTATGATGCGTAGTTCGTATGTGGCAGTGTAACCGCTACAAGAGCGTCCGGTCTGCACCAAGTGCAAAGGGCAACTGATAGAAATTCGACGACTGACGAAACACGAGGTTTGCCGAGGGACATTAAGAACATATTTGTACTGGAGATAGTAGCTATAACTTTCATGCCCGTTTCCAGGAACACTCGACGGCACGCATACGAAAACCTTAAGAAAAGCGTGCTATTGGGTTATCAACGTTCGGCTCAGCGCTGAAAGTTGAAAATCCAAAAGGGTATAAGTATTGCCTTTCGTGGAGGTTTCAATGTACACTTGGCTTGTGGCCAAGTATCATATTTCATTTTCGAATAAAGTTCCGATCACCGCCTGAACGCCAGATTTTCTATGTCACATACTCCACATAACATAACATCACGCCTCTATAATAATAATAATAAATCGTTTAATAAAAATAAAAAAAACAACCGACTTCCAGAAAAACTCTACAAAGTGAAAAGTAACTTTAATTTCGGAAGTCGGTGTCTTTTTTTGAATTTTCGTTTTTGCCATCGACTTCCAAAATCAAAGTTATTTTTCAATATGTAGTGCTTTTTTTGGAAGTCGGTTGTTTTTTTTGTAATTTTTTTTATTTCACACTTTTTGTTACCTGCTACATAAATAAATAACAGTGACAGGAACTTATCATATGATCCACGTACTAAGTGGGGAAAAATACGTTTCGTATTATTGAAGCTAACTCAAAAAGTACCCAAGCAAAGTTAATTTGATTTATATGGGACCACCTCTAAGGTATGACCTACCAAACAAAAATAATCATCAAAATAAATTCATAATTGGCAGCGTAATCGCGTAAAAATATTTAAAAAAAAAACAGTTGAATTGAGAACCTCCTCCTTTTGGAAGTCGGTTAACGGTTAAAAAAACCGACCAAGTGCGTGTCGGACTACGCACAATGAAGGGTTCCGTAATTGGGATGAATTTATCCCAAATACAAACTCAACATTGTAGTTGAAATACATGTTCTCCCATACATTCCAACTGCAAATATAAGTTTTTAAGCACAATATTGATAGATTCACCATGTTATTTTAAGACCATTTCTGTAATCTATGAGTAAATAACAATTCTACGTATTTTTTCAAAAAATTTGGATTCTAATTTCGGAGATAAGGCCCTTATCTCCGAAATTAGAATCCAAATTTTTTCTCAATTTTCATCGATTTTCTTAAAGGTCTTTAAAACTATTTATTTAAAATTATTAGATATTTTATGTCGGATCCGGTCATTAGTACGGACACTAAACGAATCGCAAGCGCGCTACTGGCGACATCAAGAGTGATTCACCGACACCAAAAAAGGCGCGCTTCTACAAAGTCGTGATGTTTGATGGCCAAGGCGAGGAGGACCGCCGCAATTGCGGCGATAAGACCCCTCTTTGAGGAGTGGCTAGAGAGGCGCCACGGCGTCCTCACCTTCCGCCTGACACAGGTGCTCACCGGACACGGCTGTTTCGGGAGGTACCTGTTCAGGATAAAGCGGGAGGAAACGCCCGGGTGTCATCACTGTGTGGATCGCCCGGAGGACACGGTGGAGCATACGGTGGAGGTCTGCCCGGCTTGGGCAGAGCATCGCCGTGTCCTCGTGGAAGCGATCGGCGGCGGTGATCTCTCGCGTCCGGCCCTGATTCGGGCCATGCTACGGAGCGAGAGGAAATGGCAGGCCGTCACCTCGTTCTGCGAAGCAGTAATGCTCGCGAAGGAGGAGACGGAGCGCGTGAGGGAGAGGCAAATTTCGCGCCCTCGCGCCCCTAACCGCCGCAGCAGGAGACGCCCTGGGCGTCGGGAGTCACGAGAGGATTTCCGGCCACCGTAGGCGCGGGCTTGCGGACGGTGAGCAATGGGTAGCTCGCCGTCCGATAAGGACCAAGCCCGGGTCGACGGCGCGTTGTGTTCCACGCGCGCCTCAAAGAGATGTCAGCAGAATTGACGGGGTCCGCTAGGGCCAATGCCTGCCGGGGGTTCGAAGAAAACCGATAGGGAAATCGTGGCCCCCTGGCAACACGGCAACTGAAGGAACACGGGTGGGTTTTAGTCAGTAAGAGTCTGACACGCCCTCCCGCTCCGCCCAGAGCGGGAGAAGTTATTTGATGATTTCCCACCCAAAAAAAAAAAAAAAAAGGCGAGGAGGACACTCAACCTTTGGTCGCATTGAAGTCAAGACATTGCGGAACTGTTCTCGATTCGTGGTGCTCAGTTATTGTTTATTTGTAATTTGTGATCATTTTGTTAATTGGTGATTTTAATAAACGCCGTCGCACCCAGTGTGTGTATAATTTAGCTAGTGTGATTCATTTGATAGTAGGTAAATTATAATGTGATTTGAACTGCAAACCGTTTTTATATTGCGCATTAACCAACACTACCCACACTACGCCCACAGTAGTTAAAATATCGCTGATAATAACGAAAGTCACATACCCGTCTCCGACATATAAAATATACTTGAGATCCTCGCAAGAAGCCCTTTAATTTGATTTAACACACGGTACTGTTTACAAAACTTTTGTATTTAATTTTTTTCCTTTTTAACCCCCCCTTTAAAAGTAACCCCCATATTCAAAATTCATTTATTTACGTTACACGTCTGTGTTTGGGTCACACAAATACATACCTATGTGTGCCAAATTTCATCTTAATCGGTCCATTCGATTTGGAGAAAATTGGCTGTGACAGACGGACAGACAGACAGACACACGAGTGATCCTTTAAGGTTCCGTTTTTTCTTTTTGAGGTACGGAGCCCTAAAAACCGAATAATACTTTGCCCGACTCGGGAATCGAACCCAGGAAGTCATGCTTCGCAGTAGCGCTTGCGATCACTAGACCAGCGAAGCAATTTTTTATAAAATGTGTGGTTGTTATTTTAGTAAGTATATACAGTTTTGGAGTAGCGACCACGTACCGGAAGACGTAGCGTTGGAAGGCCTCCCACAAGATGGACCGATGACCTTGTGAAGGCCGCAGGAATCCGTTGGATGCGGAAAGCACAGAATCGGTCGAAGTGGCGGTGCTTGGGGGAGGCCTATGTTCAGCAGTGGACGTCTTTCGGCTGAAATGATGATGATTGTGGTGTCTTCCGACTCCCTTGCGAACGAAGTCGCGGGCAGAAGCAGAAGCTAGTTTTCAAAAAAACTTTGATTGTGTGGGGAGATGGCTTTGATCGGAATCTTCGCCTAAACGCCAAATTTTCTACGATAGAGTTTAAAAATACATGTTTAAGAGACTCTAAATTTAATCAGAAACAGTCACGCATTTAATCAAAACGGAACTTTCTAGTACCTACCTATAATGATTTATTGGATCTTTTTCTTTCCAAGAAAATCAGATGGCGCTAGTTTGTATACGAAGTTCGTATACAAACTAGCGCCATCTGGTTTCTATTACGAACGCATCGTTAAATGACCCGTTTACGGAACAAATTGGCCTCTATTTCGTTATAATATAACGAAGTACTACTGTGTCTCACTGCCCATGACATTGAATTATATAAAATCGGAGACCTTTTACGGTTCGATTTATCAAAAATTAGTTTTTTTTTTTGTAGTAAATCCGGCCGAAGTTGACTCTTATATGCGGCGTGGTAACGAAACCATAGCGAGATCTAATTCGACGCCAACGCCATCTATCGAGCAAGGGGACAACTTTATTTATCGACGGATTTCATTTGCACGATGTTTGGTGATAGAAGTTTGACCGCTATGTGTGTGGTGAACCGATTTGAATGGGGTTTTTTATTTGAAAGCAGGTTTTCTGGCAATGGTTTTTAGACATGTTTTATCAAAATCGGTTCAGCCGTTTGAAGATTAACAGCTCTTTTCTAGTTGATGAATGGATATGCGTATCTTCCACAGGTCTGATCGTTTGAAATTTGGTATTTTGTTACTTCAATGATATTGGAAGAACATAGTAATCTTGAACTGATGCTGCAGCATCACCTGGAATTTGCAGGATACCCAACTCCCTTGCCAACTTACAGCACAGGTATCGTGTTTGGGCTCATTGGAGTGGTCTCAATGAATAGGTTATAGAAAGATGGTGAAGAGGGTCTGGTGATGGTGTAGGAAAGAGAAATGAGGAAATGTTTGTGTCGGGGTTTTATAATTACCATATTTTCATTTCACTAAACGCCTAGAAAGTTTGCGCACACAATTTCATTTCTAACTTTTGCTATTACTTTTTTATCAGGCACCATTCTAAACGCGCGTAAGCAGACAGTAAAAAAAATTGTGATCGTTGGTATTCCATTATCATAAATTACATTTACTGTTAATTACATAGTTGATGTGCGTTGTAGTCGTTGCAATTGGTTATCATTTTACTATTTTTTAGTGAGCGATTTGCTACTTGATCGAATCAGAAATAAAGAGATTCGCAGGAGAACTAAGGTAACCGACATAGCCCGAAGTATTGCCAAACTTAAGTGGCAATGGGCAGGGCACATTGCTCGCAGAACGGATGGCCGATGGGGTCGAAAGGTTCTGGAGTGGCGACCGCATACCGCAAAATGTAGCGACCTTGTGAAGGCCGCAGGAATTCGCTGGATGCGGAAAGCACAATATCGGTCGAAGTGAAGGTGCTTCGGGGAGGCCTATGTCCTATGCAGTGGACGTCTTTCGGCTGAAATGTGTTGATGATGATGATTTGCTACTGGTGTAGGTATAAATCGACAAGAGCAAAAATTTTAATTTTAATATTGTGGCTTTAGCTATAACCAAAATAAAGTGATTAATAACCGTTATTACCTATTGGATTTGTGAACATCGAAAACACGAAATGTATAGGTAAATGCAGTGCATCTTTACGATAGCTAGAAATGAAACTAATGAGTTACTTCACAACTTGCACAACACACCAGCATTATCCAATCACAACCATGAACCAGATCCTCAGAGGAAAGAAATTGCGGATTTCCGGTAAAAACAATCGAGCACAAACTGGATTAAATAAAACCATAGAAATATAAAAAAACTTTATTTCTTTTATCTATGATTAAAACCCTGTCAAATTATTCAAAATAAAAGTACTTGTACCTAACAAATTTTGTTGAGCCATCTTCCGTCAACAAGTGCTCTTAAACAAACTATTTATCGAGCGACGTGACGTCCAAATCCCAAAAAAGGTGGAACCCAGTAACATTTTCTTCGAAATAGACGAAAACGAAACTCAAACTAATGACGAAAGACAAAAGCTACGACGAAAATAAAAGAATAATACTAGTCCACGAAGTATATGATGGATCTATTGCATAAAGCGTATTTCTGGCTACTAGACGGAACATTTAAAATTATACCATCTATTTTTCAGCAATTATACATGTCGGAGACGAGTATGTGACTCTTTCGTTATTATCAGCGATATTTTAACTACTGTGGGCGTAGTGTGGGTAGTGTTGGTTAGTGCGCAATAGAAAAACCGTTTGCAGTTCAGATCACATTATAATTTACTATTAAATTAATCACACTAGTTAAATTATACACACACTGGGTGCAACGGCGTTTATTAAAATCACCAATTAACACAATGATCACAAATTACAACTAACACAATAACTAAGCATCACGAATCGAGAACAGTTCCGCGACGTCTTAACTCCGATGCAACCCGAGGCTGAATCCCTCCTCGCCGTGGCCTTAAAACATCACGACTCTGTAGAAGCGCGCTTATTGGTGTGGGTAAACCCTGTCTGTTCGTCCGATCCGTCCTGTTGCCAGGCGGCGCGCTTGCGATTCGTTTCGTGTACTAATGACCGTACTAATGACCGGATCCGACATACATATACGATACACGGATTTATAAAAAAAAACAAACAAAAATAAAAAATATCCGTTGCTTATGTGCTAATAAAAATAAAAGGTCCTATGATCTCATGTTTGAGTTAAGTATTATAATTGAATATGGTTTGGAGAATGAGATGACGTTTGTATCCTTGATTTCGAAAAAGCTGCTATAAACAGTTTGCGAGCAAAGATGACATAATATTACATGGATGCCACTTTCATCTGGATCAAATTTTATATCGTCAAGTTCAAGCACAAGGCTTAGCGACTAGATATGCCCAAGATATAACATTTAAAACTGATGTCAAGTGTATACTTGCCCTTAGTTTTCTGCCCGCTAATGTAATAGCAATATATTTCCATAAACTTAAGGATAAACTCGAAGGTAAAGTTGTCCGTGCGTTACCTACTTAATTTACGTACTCCACCAGAAAAAAAATAAGAATTGAGAATTAGGCAATTTAGTTTCATGCTCGAATACAATCAAAGAGCCCATGCGATATTTAACTTTATTACTGATGTGTTAGCGTTTAGAACATAGTGGAGTGTCGGGGTGCATGGGGGCGGAGCTTGCGTAGAAATTGTCTTTATTCTTTTCAGAGTTCTAGCTTCGAAAAAAATCAATATAAAACAATCTCTTTAGCTCACACACAATCTACTTGGTATCTATCAAAATATGGTCCACTTTTCATCATTCGATACCGTTCGGGCAAAAACCCGCAAGATCTTTTATTCATACCTACAGGGTGCTTGCCTTCGTAGAAAGATGAATGTTGGCAATGAGAGTTATGTGTTTTGTTATTCATCGTGTATCAGAAAGGTGTGGTCATATTTTAACACTTTCGACCATCACTACCATTTTTCATACATCTCATACGCCGCCATACATATTGCAAGTTGACTCCAGGAGGGTCACCGGCATTAGGTTTGAAATCTTGTTAAAATATACAACTAATTTTGTTTTTACAGTTTATGATGCCGAATTCGCTAAGAAAAAATGAGCTCTCCGCGAGGGCTCCCGGCATTCCATATTTATATGTTAGGTACGGCTAAAACCCGAAGTGCGGCTACACCTAGTTTTAGCCGGCTACAACTAGGTGCGGCCGGTAGCAGTTGGTTAAACTTGCCTAAATAGACTCTGGTACTCGCTGGCCGCTACCGCGGCACCGCTCGCTTCGCTCGCTCGGCTCGTGCGGTGTTATGTGGTCACAGTTCTAATCTAACTTAACCTACCTTACAGCCATTTTCATTTGCTACTACTAAATTTAACCAACCATTTACACCACTGGTGTTTTGAGATATCGTAATTCCTCTAAGATAGTTAAGTCGGAAATACGTTACTGAGTTGACTAATCGGGAAGCCAACGCTGACAGAGTCTACAACATAACGCTCGGACCGGGCGGAGCGAGCAGAGTTCATCGGTGGCGGTCAAGCAGTGAACACGTTCAGAAACTGTCGCGCGATCCGTATAGTTGTGTCGTGTAGATACCTACCTACAGTGAGTGCATTGCTATTGTAATAAGAACCATCCTTACTCTAAGGTAACTAATTTAATTATGAATATAATTATTTAAACTCAAAATAGATACTAATACCCAAATAAATATTAAAGTCGTTACCCCAATATCATAATCTAAAACTGTTTAATAAAACTACATATTCATAATATTTCAGGGATAAGGAAAATAATATGCAACACCAAGATATTTTGTCAGTCATTTATATTTCTTTGCCAACATCAAATTCAATATTTTACACCATACCATCACATCTCTTATTCCCCACATAATATCACTATTTAATCGTATTCTAATATTTACCATGAAACTAATAGGTTACCTTAATTTACAGTAGATTTCCAACCAATACCGTGCCAATCTATCTTTTTACCGACAAAGCCACTAAGCACATCTTATCGTCACGAGCGCTAGACCCAGAAGGCCGTTCCCGCGCTACGTTCTGACACATCGAATCTTTGGGTGTTGCCAGTACAATATCCAACAATTACGTATTTATAAATTGAAACCTAACACTAGTGTGATTCATTTGATAGTAAATTATAATGTAAATCTTTATTTTCAGACCAGAGATCCATAACATAAGTTTAATACTAATACTAGGTAACAAAATAAGTTGATACTTACTAACTAAAACACGTTTATCGTACTATATCACATATCTGAATGACGGTCTGTGTGCCGCCATCCAGTGACATATTGTTATTCCATCCACCCTGCCGGCTACAGTAGCCACGAGGCTGTTGGGGTTGACCACGGGGTTGACGCATCGCATCGCTAATGCGTCGGATGCGCCCCGACGCATTAGCGATGCGATTCGCAGACGCAGCAGCGAGCGGAAATCCGGAACACGTGCGTCCGCGAACATCGCCGACGCGCGGACGCGCTACAGAAGCGCGGCAGCCCCAGCATTACCCGAAACGTGTTATTATATTGGACTCTACTATTATAATGTGATCTGGGGGCTTAAAACTTGCTTGGGGGGTTATGGTGGAGAATATTATGAATCACACAAACTGACAATTCATAATAATTATCTGCGTTCAATTCATATTACGCAATTCATCTGTTTGACAGTTTTGTACTTCAATGAAAAAACTGTAAAGCTAAATTATCCGGTGAAGTTACGGTCTTCATTTTTTTCCTGTTCGGTTTTCATTTACACCAAAGATTCTGAAATGAATTGAATTGAATGGTTCAGCTAAAATATGTGTCACCATAGAGGAATTGCTGGGAATTCAGAAAATGAATTAATTTTAGAGGAATTGCTTAATGTGGTCGTTTTAGGCTCCCTGAACTGCAAACGGTTTTTCTATTGCGCAATAACCAACACTACCTATAGTTAAGAGGGCTTATACTAAAAGTTGGCAACGTCGCAAATAGCTGTCAAATATTTACCTGTTTTGATTAATTTGGCAATATTACTGTATGGAAACATGAAATGTGGCTAACTAGTGCACTAAAATATTGATTATGAAATGCAATAATTAATATCGTAACACCGAATATTTAGTTTTAGATATAAAAAAAGCATTTGGAAACATTCCAAATGCCTTTTTTACACCTAAAACAGTTACAACATCAAATTCAGTGTTATAATTGCAATTCATTATTAATATTCTAGGGAACTAGTTAGCCACATTTCTTATTTCCATACAGTAATATTGCCAAATTAATCAAAACAGGTAAATATTTGACAGCTATTTGCGACGTTGCCAACTTTTAGTATAAGCCCTCTTAAGGTTCGCGTCAAATAACTTTGTCGTTCTGAAGCTAGGCTGCGCATGCGCGCTACTGTTTTATAAGTAAGATTGACTACTGCGCAGTCAATTGTAGCCTACTTCAGAGCGGCAAAGTTATTTGACGCATATTGTATGCCCACAGTAGTTAAAATATACCTGATCCTACCCTCTGCGTCAGGTATTATGTTACGCTTAATTTCTGGGAATTAAAGTTTCATAGGCGTTATATTACATTACGCCGAAAATAGGTAAGTTTAACCTTCTCACGATGTTCATCGTGCTTGATAATAATTATACAGGGTAAGTATAACTTCGCTCGCACAGTCTCCGATTTCGACCTGAATTATACAAATATAATTCAGGACGACATTCGAAACTTGTAGGGAATCGAACCCAAGATTTAATAGTTGTATGGCTCAAAATAAAGGGAAAACAAAACAACGTTTATCAGAATGACAATAATTTATTAAAACATTCAAACAAGAGCTCTATTACGTCTGTTTACAGGTAAAACACTAAGGCGGTTTATCCACCGCCACGTCAACGAGAACGAGATGTTGGAATGTACGAATTTCAGTGAAGTTTTCATAGAAATTGTTCTACTCGAGTCGCGTCGCGCCGTGGCGTGATGCTTGTCTGCTCAGCCTTTACTATGGCCGCCTGTCCACCGCACAACACCACCGGGGCATCACGTTCGGTTTGAATAATCTCGTTTCTCGTTGACGTTGTGCGGTGGATAAATAGTCTAAGACAATACAATTTTGTTCGAAATCAAATTTTTATTATTAAAAAAAAACATTATTGAAATCTCATTTTATTTGAATAATAACAGTTTTCGTACTATGATATGTACTGATTGTACGCTTTTATAATATCTAACGTGACGATATTGTCGTGGACGTCCATGTCGACGTCACGACATCACGATAACACAGGGAAGGAAAATGTATGGAAATAATATATGAAGACGCTTTTAAATATCCGTCCACGATAACGTTGTAACGTGCACGTATTTCCATACATTTTATAGACGTGAACTTATTAGACGTCCAAGATAATATCGTCACGATAGAAATTATAATAGCGCAAATTATTATGATATTTTCAGTTATATTTCTTTTAATTTTCATATTTTTTTTATCGTCTACCAAATGAAACCAATGAATGTGTAGGTATGGTATAAAATAAATAAGTTATAATTTTTATAAAGCGACTTAGATGCGTACGAATTGTATTTTTTTAATAATAATTAGTAAAAAATTGAAAACATTCAATTCGAATGATTGATGTTTTTATTTATTTAAGTATATCTTTTTTCGTAATCACCTAAAAGGTTGTGATATTTCCGATATTATAATAACATGGTAAAATTAACTAATGTATTTAAATTTTTTTTTGCTTTTCACTAATTTTTCAATTGTTTTTTTCATCACAAAACTAAACTCGTCTGTTCCTTAACAATACTAATCAATTAAAATTATTGTCCATAATAATTTAAAAACAAATAATTCGACATTATCTGGACATATTAACTTAGTGACAACACAGAATTTACTATCTGAAAATAAAAAAATAAAACTGTACGGATACTACTTATAAAATAAATACGGGGCCAATATGGCCAACGTAAAAATCATTTGTAATATCGGCACAATAGTGCAAACAATGAGTCTTATTACACCAAATATATTTAGGTATTATTATATTAATGTATGCTTATTTTTAAGCTATTTGTGTATCTTAACTTCTTATAAATAATAAAAATACAGGACACATTTTTTTTTTTTACATTTATTTAATAAAACGTGTAAATAACTACACAGTTTAAAACATGATGTGCCCGTTGTATTCTGAACAACGTGTACAAAATTCTAAAGACGAGTTATTCACTTCTTCTAAGCTTTTTGGTTTATGGTTTCCACCACAGCTCTACATTTTCAAATTCGGTAAACTAAGTAAAACAAGTCAACGATCTAAACTGAGCAAACCATAATTTTACTTTTCCAAAAAATCTTTTTTTTACAAAAAAAAAAAACTGCCTAGGTGCGTGTCGGACCACGCATAATGAAGAGTTCCGTAGTTGGAATGAATTTATCTTAAATACAAACTTCTTCTGAAAAACATGTTCTCCAATATATTAAAACTATACATACACCAACTGCAAATGTAAGTTTGTACCCACAATATTGAGAGATTTACTATGTTATTATAAGACTATAGACTTCTTATAGGTTTTCCTGTAATCTATGGGTAAAGAACCATTCTCTGCATTTTTATCAAAATTTTAGACTCAGTAGTTTCGGAGATAATGGTGGGAATGGTCAATTTTCATCTATTTTCTTAAATATCTTTAATTTAAATGTATTTATTTTAAAATAATGATAAACAAATATTTGAAATCCTCGCAATAAGTCATTTCATTCGATATGTCACACGGTATAGTTTGCAGTTTTTTTTTTAATTTTCTAATTTGCCCCCCAGAAGTGACCCCCATATTAAAAATTCATTTATTTACGTTATACGTTCGTATTTGGGTTACAAAAATACACATGTGTGCCAAATTACAACTAAATCGGTCCATTAGATTCGAAGCAAATTGGCTGTGTCAGACGGACAGACAGACACACGAGTGATTCTATAAGGGTTCCGTTTTTCCTTTTGAGGTACGTAACGCTAAAAAAGCAACCAACTTCGAAAAAAATACCTTTTTATTTTTCACTTTTTAGCTATGGTGCCTACCCCACACAAATTCGCATACTAGGTATATACTTGCTATGTAAATATCAGTGAAAGTTATTATAATTATTATAAGATCATCAACAATAAAAATCATCAAAAATACGTATTATTTATTGAAGCTAACTCAAAAATTACCCGAACAAAGATAATAAAATTTATATGGGAACACTGCGCAACCTTTCTATAGGTACCAACTGAAAATATCGGTTAAATTAATGTTCTTTCATTGTAATCATTGCTACCAAACCTAATCTTTTTAGGGTTCCGTAGTAAACAAGGAACCCTTATAGTTTCGTCATGTCTGTCTGTCTGTCTATCTGTCTGTCCGCGGTCTAGCTCCGAGACCCTTAGTACCAGAAAGCTGTAATTTGGCATAGGTATACATATTAATTACGCCGACAAAGTGGTAAAACAAAATTATGAAAACATTTTTTTTAGGGTACCTCTCCTACACGTAAAGTGGTGATGTTTTTTTTTTAACCGATTGTGTGGGGTATCATTGGAAAGGTCCTTCAAAAACATTATGAGTTTGTAAAAACTATTTTTGGATTCAAGGATCCGTTTGCGAAATATTAAGCTTTAAAGTGCTAATTTTTGTTTGAGTTAAGTGTCTGCCCCCCTGCCAACTAAATGGTTGGTTTTGGATGTGTGAAAAAAATCACAGCAGTAGTTTATATAACAAAATTAAAAGGAAAACTATCACAGCTAAGTAGGCTTAACAAGTTAATGAGTAATAATCGACCAACTTAACTTTGCAGTTGCAATAACATGTTTTCTCATACATGCCGTATGGGAGAACATATTTATCAACTACAAAGTTAAGTTTGTTTTTGTGATAAATTCATCCCAACTACGGAACCCTTCATTGTGCGTGGTCCGACACGCACTTGGTCGGTTTTAATATTTTCTTCAATCATAAAAAAACAATTATTTCTTATCAACTTATTTGTAGGTATTTATTTAAATAATTAATTAACGCAAACCACTTACATTAATTAATAAATCAAATTCAAGTCAGTAACTAGAAACCGTTACGTTACCAAGAATTGTCGGTTCCATTCTTGTAAAGTTAAATGACTAATTATTATAATGTTCAAGTTCGTTCAAGTGAAACGGAACGTTAATTTTGTTTCGTTCGACGTTTATTTGAAAAAGGAACTCATTTTTCCCTCTTTTGTTTAGTGAAAGATATTATTATTGGGATTTCCTTTTCTTTTATACAAAGGATTCTTTATTTAAAAGCAAAATAATTGGCGGAGAACTTAATTGTGTTGTAAGAAACATGGATTTTAACTTAAAACATTGTGATTTTATACAATATTCCCATTTTCATATAATTATTAAAATACCTAATTATGAGATTGACGTAGATAGATGTTGGTGGTAGCGTAGAAAATTAAACTTAAGTATTGCAGAAAAATATCATTACGTTGAGTTTTTTTTTTCAAACACCATTATATTGGTTTCAACAGTAAGTTAATTTAAAAAAAAATACACAGTCATGGGGACTGCCGACAGAAGTGAAAACTTAAAACTGGTATTAGCGCCATCTATATTTTATAGTAGAGCACTACGGCGCGCGGTGACGCGAGTCCATACGTTTACCCTCTACCAAAAATCGCTAAACGCGCCTAAAGAAGTTTTCATTTTAAAAACATACCAAATTGGAATAAAGATAATTGTGTATAGTCCGTGCAATCCACGAAGACGCGCCCCACTCCGCTCCGCGCCGTACTAGTTCAGCTTACAGTACAGTAATCGCGGAGTGGGGTGCGTCGTCGTGGATTGCACGGACTATACCATCGCGGACACAGGCGGTGAACAAATTTTCAAGCTTATTTTTAACGGCTTAAGGATTGGTCGCCAATGTACCTATGCGGTTGTACGTACAAGCTTAAAAACAGTTACAGATTCTGATAACATTACAAAGACTTTGTCATGTAGATTTTTGATAGACAATCTACATACTGAATGCCTTCCTGCTTTTAAAGTACCTACATTATAACCGTATGCGGATAATAAGGCTGTCCCTTACATCCGGTATTCCGGACACAGAGCCGGAACTTCAGAACCAGGATAGAATATTTATGGGGCCTTTTCAAAATGGTTTGAGTGGGTATCTGTAGTGTGTATAATATTAAAATAACAGTAATTATTTGTTTATTTGTGAAATAATTAATATATAATAATTATTTATAAAAAATAAAATATGATGTCACCAAATAATACCTAAGTGGAAAACAGACATATCGATTGACATGAATTAATCATTTAAACTTAATTATTTAACACTCTTAAATCATACACACATACATAATTATATAGTTACAAATTTAAATTTTTTATATTTTTTTTTTCATCCTTTTATTAAATACAATAAAAAATCTACGACACCATTTAAAATTTATGAGCAACACATTTTTATAAAAATGATATCCGAACTAGAACAATCCGTATGTTTTAAATTCATTCATTTCCAGCACCACCATATTTTAAAATATTTAAAACACAACGACATCTGTGCTCTTTTAAATAATACCTACTTAACTTTTATAAAAATACATTTAAACATTACAAAACGTAGGCCATCACTACAAAAAAAAACGTGTTCATTATTAATTATTTTTAGCTGCTTGTAATCTTAGCAAATTATCAGCTGAAGGCGCCTTTAAATTACATAAATGTCGTTTAAAATGTGAACTATCTACACGTTTTAATATCTGGCACGACTCGCAGTTAATTATCCTATAATTTATTAATCCTACACAGGCAAATTTTACGTAAAATTACCAATATTACGAGTATCCTAACATAAGACTTGGTACACACTAGGCAATTTTTGTCGCCTATTTGTTGCCGGCGACAAATAATCACGTCACAGTCGCTAACGATAATTTATTGTAGCTTTTATTTTTAAATTAATGGTGTAGTACCATTGAGCTCTGAAACTCATCGTTTGAGCACTAAATTCCGATGTAAAATTTCCGACATCATCAACGAAATATATTGTCTGTTAAGGGGAATGCGCTAAGGTAGCCCACGAAATTAAAATTTTCTTACGTTTTTTGCAAATTGCAGGTCAGTGACTGGTTGTATGTTGATTAAATACATGATTCGCGACCGTAACAAATATGGTGTAATACTTACTGTTGTAGCGGTTACACCGCCACATACGAACTACGCATCAAAAACATGACGTCACACAAATCCTGCATCGCGCAGTTAGAGTTTACCGAGCGATCGACATACATACAAGATTTCAACTTCAAACTCATGGGCAGTTGCCCGCCAGACACAACACCCGTCTGGTCGGAGGATCCTCCCTTTTCTATGGTGGATGAGTGAACTTTACACCCGGTTCCTCATATACCCCTAAGCTGTAAAGCCATATTTGATACGGCCGTGAATGATCTGCAAGTTGCAAAAACGTAAGAAAATGTGAATTTCGTAGCCTACCCTGACATTTTCGCCTTATGGGACAAAATACTGATATAGATATTTTCCGATGAGTCCAACATGAGTTCCATGTGTACGACATGATATAAATATAAGGGCTTATTATAAAGAAATTGAGACAAAAAGCAACTAAAATTACCTTATCTAGAACAATTTTTATTAACTTTACCTTAAAGTCTACATTTTTCGTTCCCAAAAATAAATTTTCTTATTTTTTACCTTGGCACTCGTATCTTATATCACAGATCTTTGACTAATACCGTCATTCTTATGAAAGTACGTACATTTTCATTGCAGGTCAGCACCGCTCTACCCTCAATTTTAAAATACTTCCGTTAGATATAACGTTTGAATTTTTACTCTATCGAAATAGATTTGAGAATTGCTAGGAGACGGTCGTAAAAATACTCGTTTTGAAATACGAGTAAAAAAATACTTGAAAAACGAAATCTGTACCTACTGTTCCTCTCAGAAATTCTTTATTAAACTTAAAATATTCGCTCATTCTTTTGTGCAGATACTGTCCGTAAACTGGAGGGAAACAATATGCGGGGTTTTCAGCAGTCTGAAACCGCGTCTCAGTACTTATAATCAGTAAATACTACATCTCCCTGTCAGTATACCGCTATCTCCTAATAATTTGACATTGATCCCACAAGAGTGATGCCTCTTAGAGCTACAAGTTGTCTTGACCTACTTCTTCCTTAGTCTCGCACAGATAACTCTTGAAATGGTCATGTCCTTGCTTCGCCTCTTGATCAAATAGTTTACTAATTGTATCTTTGAAAAAACCTTTCGGTTGGATAAAACTTTCCAATTTCGTTTCTATCGAGAGCTTCCTTGTTTTATTATCAATTGAAAGGCGAGGGAAGTCTAAGGAGTAACTTTGCCGTATTATCTTTTGCTTTTCGGCGTTTTGTTGCTCGGTTTCAGTTTTGTAAGCGTCTTTATTGGTTTTGTCTATCAAATGGCCTTCAAAAGCTTCATTGCCGAATACATTGCTAGCACTCGGTTCTATAATTGCGTGTTCAGGGACTTTGGTGAACAGTAGTCGTTCAGAGTCCATGAAAGTTAAGACTGGAGATCTTTCGTTAATTCCTTTGCAGGATTCACCGAACAAGTCCAGTTTTTTGACATTCCCACAGTTATTACTAATATCTTCATCGAATACTGTGTCACCTGATCTTTCGGCGTCGGAGTTTCTATTCTCTGGTATAGTGCAGAGATCGGGATCCCTCGTGAATGTTCGGTGATATTCGTTGGTCGTCATCTCTGAGATATCGTCGTTGAAGACGATTTTCTTACCTTTACAATTTTTGTTACTAGACAGATTGGTTTCTGATGAATTGAAGCGAGTCGTATTGTTAACGCTGGATAATTTGTTGGCCGGTGACGTTAGACTATTATTATAGGCTCTTTCAACCTGAGAATTCTTTCCCTTGGTATGGATTCCAAATATCCTTTTGATGGAGTTTCTGAACTGTAACAATAAATGACCGGATTAGATAGAATTTTGATAAAAATAAATGTATTCAGTACGGTTAGCATGACCACAATAGAAACGGGTTTTGTCGACGGAAGAATAGACAAAATAACAGATAAACAGTCACAATCTGCCATTTGTCTATTCTTCTGTCGACAAAACCCGTACAAAATCCGTTTCTATGGCTGTAATGCAACGCGTGTTGGTTGGTTGTTGACTTACTTGTGTATTCATTCCTACGTAAATTAGAGGGTCGTAGCAGATGGAACTCTTGGCGACCAGTGCTGGTATGACACTGGCTCCCG
Source organism: Agrochola lychnidis (assembly GCA_963680765.1). Classification (NCBI taxonomy): domain Eukaryota; kingdom Metazoa; phylum Arthropoda; class Insecta; order Lepidoptera; family Noctuidae; genus Agrochola; species Agrochola lychnidis. The sequence goes on along the minus strand of OY796865.1, from coordinate 20,248,580 downwards.
GGGACACCTGCATGACAGAAAACAAAGAGCTTAGAGAAACAGTGTTACACTCGCCTATTTTCCGAGTAAATGTAATATCAATATCAAGGTTGTACGTCTGTTCAACCCTTCACAAGATTCATTTATAAACGGCATTATTATCAAAGGTTTCATTCATTCTAATTTTATTCATAAAGATATTATTAAATTCTGATCAATCAACCTTTGTAAGAATATTTCTAAACGAGGTCAAGTGTCGCAATATAATGTTCCTTTGTTGAAATATCATTTTCTAGCTTTGAGCAAACGATTGTCCTTAAGAACCTTAAATAAATATCATTTTTATGAACTGTGTGTGATACGGAAGTACCACCTCCGAATCGCCTACAGCACCTACGCAAGTTTGCTCTACTTTTAGACCTTTATTTTGTATTAGAGATACAATTTGAAAACGATGCTATTTATAAGGTTATTATAATATTTGAGATACAGAAATAGCAAATAAAAGCGTTACAAACTGCGTTGATGCGTAGACAAGTTGTGGGTGAAATTGGGTAAACCTTTTGATGTTAAACATTTTTCCTCTCGCTTTCTGAGTGAATCCGTGAAAAGCGACGGAATTGTGTAACAGGAAGCCGGGGAAGCGCTCGCTATTTGATTTGACCTATGAGTGCGCGCGATGCTATAGTTGGCCGTCAGAAACGACCTTGACGAGGCCCCGCTCCTTTAATGTTGCTTATTATTATTACCAAGGTGAGATGTTTGATGTTACACATCATATGCGTCGCTCGTTTTTTTTTTGTATCGTCAATGTATACGCAACACGCATACTTATCCGTTAGCTTGTTAATCATATACCTAAATATTGAATACATATTATCAACCGAAAATTCGAAGACATGTGACATCTACCAACCCGCACTGGGCCCGCGTTGTAGATTACAGCCCACTCTCTCTCACAGAGAGGAGGCCTGTGTCCTAGCAGTGGGAACATTATAGGCTGATGATGATGATGATGATTATCAATAGATAAGTAAGACTAGCTGATAAAGCGGTCTTGTACGTTTATTGATAGAAATTAGTACCTAATGCACGTACAGAAGTTCAACAGTTACAATAAAAATAAATTTATAGTGACTACAGTTTACACCTTAATGGTAATGTATTTATTTGTGTCTAAGTGAGCATTGTGAGCAATCTATGTTCATGTAGTATAAATAAAGAATCTCAAAGGATTACACATTTTTCTTTTATTACTTTTGATCATAGTACGTTTTATCTTTAAAATAAATCTTGTTATATCTTCATCTGCCTTCACAGTAAGTTTATATAAGTTCAATCAGAATTCTTAACCCAAATCAATATTGAAAATCAAATCAATCATACAAAGTAGGGATATGTACATATATATAACAAGGCACTCGAAATCAAAGGATATTTTAATATTCATAAAGTTGTCATTCTCTGTTCTGTTATAGAGAAATATACATTAACCTTGACAGTATCCTCAATTTAAGCTAATGGTATCCATATACACAATTTTCGATTCCTCTTTTATCAAAGGCATGTGACAATAGAGATATTATAGTTTTGAAACTTTACTGATGAGTCTTTGAATATATAGTATTAGATATTCAATACTAGTTTCCTCTAGTGTGTAATTTATGACTTTCTGTATTGTAAGTTTTAATTGTATTTGTATTGGTTATTTGTTTTTCTGCTAGATTGCTTTTGTTTATTTACTTTTCTGTCAATTGATTTTCCGTTGATAGTTAAGTTTAATCCTTGATATTACCTACGGCTGTTTAGTTATTAGAAGACGTTATCTGAGAGGATTATTAACTGTCTGTCTGTATGTTTTGTTTTATTATTTTATTACGCAATGTAAACAAACAAACGTAAACAAAACAAAAAACAAATGAAAGAAAAAAGAAACGTTTTTTTCTTTCTTTCTTTCTTTGGTATTGGATGTGGTCGTTCAGTTGTGAATTGCTCTGACATCAAGCTATGGACAACAATGTTATACTTTGAACTTTTATTTGTTGAAAACGAGGACATTGGCTACTTTGTGTTAGTGTGTGTATTTTATCTCTTTTTTTCTAATGTGCGTCAATAAACAATTTTTCTGTCATTATTTTTCAAAAAGATTCTCTATTATAATAGTAATAAAATATATTTTTAAATTATATTACTAATAGTCTAAGTAAAGAAAAGTCTAGAAATTACGAAATAATTTAATATTAGACAATTACTTTTCAGCCCTATCTACACTGCACTTGAAAATCTGTCTCTATACGAAGCTGTAACACTAAAATATGTAAAGACCAAAAAATTTAATAACTCCCAAGATCCCGTACCAAAAAGATTACCTCTAAAGATGGAACAAATGTGAAGGGTTCAAATGACGTTAGAGTTAGGACTAAAACAAAGTTCAATCAAAGGTCCTTCGGTACGGATTCGGAAGTACGTATCATTATGTTGGTACCTTCGAGATTCGTATTACCTACTTAGGTCCTTGTAAAAGGTTTCTTTGTATTCTGTAGCTAACAATGCGAAAATTACATATGAAGGCATTTATGGGGATGCATAAAGAAAAAAATCGGTTCCGGAATTACATAATGTTGCTGTTTTATTCTGTGATTTTTTTATGGTGAATACCCGTTCTTAAATTCTTTTCTTCGATAAAATTTTTGTTATAAGGGAAGGAGAGGGAAGGAGAAACTTACCCATTAAACGATTTAAAATCTGTATTAAAACCAAACTTTGTAAAAAAGGGTACTATACAATTTCAGATTATTTAGAAGATAAAAAAGCTTGGGATTGAACTGCTCGCTCTGCTAAGCCCTGTGATAAAACCATAAAACTAGACATTTTAATTGTTATGTAAAATCAACATATACCAGTTTTATAAACACTTTGACATTGTTGAAAATTATATTCAAAATGACATGATAACTTTGTAAAGTATTATATTATTTTAACTATTGTGAATGTGAGGACTATGTGGATATTATTTTTATTTCTCTTCTAGTTTTAGTGATGGTCTGGCAGTTTGAGTAGTTTTTGCGGCCTACCCAAATGTCCTTTCTTTGGTATTGCTCGTCGAGTTGAGCTCCTTAAGTTCTAAGTTGAGCTCGACGATTACTGACAAATGTTTGCACTGACTGGATAGGTCCACTCAAATCTGTGTGGTTCTTTCCTCAAAAGACCTTTTCAGACACTAATCTACATGGTCCTCATATGGCCTGACCAAGATTATGTCTGGACTTTAAAAGAGACTGCTACCTCTGAGTTTGTTTCGGCCTTTCTTCTCAGAGTAGTCAGATAGGAAACGCCGAACTCATCTAGCTTATTTTTAATAAAAAAAATTATATGACGTGTAAAAGTGATTCCGATATCCTATTTACAGAATAAACAATTTCATTTCATTTCATATCATTTCAGATAATTTTGCTTTTAAAATGTAGTAGAGTTATTTTGTCTTTAGGTACGAGTATATCCCAAGAGTTGGTATCGGTAAAAATTATGGCATGTTGCCTATAGAGAGCATTATCTACTTTCTAGCTCTTGGGTTAGAATGGTGGTAGTAGGAATTATTCCGAAATCCATCGCTACTAAATACTAATATTATAAATGCGAACATCATTATATCTGTCTGTCTGTTACTTTTTCACGCTTTAATAGTTGTATGGATTTTGATGAAATTGGGCAGACATGTAGATCATGACCTGGGTTAGGACTAAGGCGTCGTTCTAATTGGCTACGATCGTACGAGCCGATCGCGCGATGGGCATTATGCGATGCCGCCGCGTTGTTGTAAACCTATCGTACGATCGTTGTGCTCGCGCGATTACTTGCAAGCTTCAATTAGGACACTAAAGAAATGTGTGTGTTTAAACTCGTCGTGCGACGAAATCGCATCATTTGCTCGTACGACCATTAGCGAATTAGGACAACGCCATAGGATACTTTTTATTCCGGTAGTAAAAAAAGAAAGAAATAAATAAAGAAAAAGTATTTATTGTGACTCGCACAAGAGAAATATAATCAAATAAATTATATAAAAAGCAAGTAAAAAACAAAAGGTCATGCCAAAATGCTCCTATCTCAGCATGATGCTGCAACGTTTAAAAATAAGTGTCGCAGCGCTGATATTCCGATAGAGTCCGCTGTGATGTCACGGGTAGTTACAGAAATAAATAAATAATCAATAAAATAGATATAATTATTATGTAAATGTTAGCAAATAAAATATTACGTTCCTGTGGAATAATGTCCAAGCTCCACGCGGACGAAGCCGCAGGAAGAAGCTAGAATTACATCACAGGGGCAACCCTAGGGCCGATGCCTGCCGGGGTTGCGAAGAAAACCGAAAGGGAGATCGTGGCCCTGGGCAACATGGCAACTGAAGGAACACGGGTGGGTTTTAGTCAGTAAGAGTCTTACACGCCCTCCCGCTAAGCCCAAAGCGGGAGAAGTTATTTGATAATTTCCCACCCAAAAAAAGGGGCAATTCCCGTAATTTTTAAGAATACGTTTGCATTCTAATCTGCAAAAATACAATCAATTTACCATAATTTTTAACAAGTTTGACAGATTACGTTTTTTTTTTTATGTATGTTCACCGATTTCTCCGTTAATTGTGAACTGATTTTGAAAATTCTTTTTTTGTTCTCTCGAGGTGGTCCCATATAAATTTTATTAACTTTGCTTCGATAGTTTTTGAGTTAGCTTCAATAATACGTACTTTTTCTCACTTAGTATGTGGATGATATGATAAGTTCCTGTCACTGTTAGCAAGTAGTGGTTTTCGAATTTATGTGGGGTAGGTACCACAACTACAACGTGAAAAATAAAAACTTTTTACAAAAAAAAAATCAACCGACTTCCAAAAAAAAGCACTACAAAGTGAAAAATAACTTTAATTTCGGAAGTCGGTGTCTTTTGTTTTGAATTTTCGTTTTTTGCCACCGACTTCCGAAATTAAAGTTATTTTTCACTTTGTAGTGTTTTTTTTTTGGAAGTCGGTTGATTTTTTTTTCTGTAAAAAGTGACGAGAATTGGCCTTCTGAAGCAATGATAGGAAAAGAACATCATTGAAAAAAAAAGATGGTCTCGATAATTCATTTCTTATTCGATGAAAAGAATTGTAATGCTGAAAACGATCATAAAATTATGAATATTAATGATCTTACTCGGAAAGAGTTGGAATACAAGATCAAAGGAATTCTATTAATTAATTTCGAAGAGTTTTATTTGAAAACTAGTTTCAGCTCGCAACTTCGTTCGCGTGGAAGTCGATAAAATACAGCCCATATTACTCGCTGATAATGTCTTGCAAGCTGATAATTATAACATCAAGCTTAAGCCGACGTTCGCACGGACGTAATAAAATCGTGGCGGGATTTTATCGCATTGGATTTTCAACTCTCGGTGTTAAGCTGAGCGTTGAAAATAAAGTGTACGAAAAAATATCGCCGCGATTTTATTACGTCCGTGCGAACGTCGGTTAAATCCCCTAAACCATTTGGCAATTTCTTTAGCCTAACAAAACAGTCGTGTCTGAGACAACCTTTTTTGTTTTTGTTGATAAAAAAAACCCAAGTTTTTAGTGACGAAAGGCACATGAGTGGATAATGTAGCTTTCTATAGGTGAAAGAATTGCTTTTAAATCGGTTAAGTATTTTTTTAGTTTATCCATTACAAACAAACATACAAAAAATAAAAATTGTCTTCATAACTTTATTAGTTTGGACTAATCGAATTGTTAATCACTCTACTCTACTTTACTCACTACACTCTTTTACTAGAATTACTCCTTTCTTGGACTGCCTCATTGGTTTAGTGATCGCAAGCGCTACTCTTGAGCATGAGGTCTTAGGTTCGAACCCCGGGTTGTGCAAAGTGTTATTGGGTTTTACCATCTGGAATTTCTCTGCCACCCTGGAGTCTGGACTTGTGCCCGGTTGATGGCAATAGGCTCGCCCCCTATTATATGGGACTTAAACATAACTGGCGAAATGTGGGTGTACTATAAGGACACCTCTGCCCAACCCTTCGGGGAAACAATTATATTATCTATTATATAATATGTCAAGGCTAATAATAATCTAAATATTTTTTTTATATTATTTTATTCTAATATTTAAAAATATAATTTATATGTAAATAATGAAATAAAGGATCTAAATATAATATTGTAATGTTAAATATCAGTGGTGTCCTCCATAAACTCAGTTGTGGAGTAGTAACATTTATGAATTAAGAATTGTTTCAGTTTCTTTTTAAACATATTAATAGTTTTTCAACTGTCATTAACGAGACACAATAGAATTTTAATTGTTATCCACCTCAATGAGGCGTCGTAACAGATAATGAGTTATTAAGGTTACAAGTGCAAGCCACACATGTAACGATTTACTTGCGCAAGTCTAAATTTGCGCAAGTAAATCATTAGGTACGTGTGTGGCTACCATTACGTTATCGTGGACGGTTTAGCATCTTCATATATTTCTATACATTTTACTTTCCTGAGTTATCGTGATGTCGTAACGTGGACGGCCACGATAATATTGTTACGTTAGATATTATAAAAGCGCACATGTAGAGATTTTGTTTGTACCATAACAGGGACAAAAATTAATGGCATTCACAAATTATTATCAAAAATCCCGGCTTAACAACAATATTAGTCGTTATCATCATACTTTCTGAGTTTATAGACCGAAAATAATTGACAAAAATAATTCAAGGCTTAAAAATTCCAATGTTTGTAATCATTCAACTGTCTCAAATAATTAAGGCTCAGCGTAGACAGGACAGTCGCGAGAAGACGCGATGGCGCGGCGACGCTACGATGCTAATGCTACGCGATTCTGGTAGAAAAATTTCCATAAAGTTTTCATAGAAATTGTTCTAAGCTCTAAGTTCGGAAGACTTTAAACGCTCTGGAATACTTTTGTATCAACTTATATCTAAAGATAAAAGTATTCTTAGTTTTATTTCTTTTTCCCATTTGCGATCTTGCTAAACAAAATAACAATACGCCATGTCTTCCCAAGAGTAGATTTATTTATGTCTAGAAAGTTTTGTATTTATTTATTTTCTGTTTGAAGAATATTGAAACATTAAAATCGTGCTTGATCTTTCAGGACGGACTTCACCAATGAAACTGAACGCGATTAGCACATATCTAAACTGTGTTCAAGAGCAATCACAAGTCAGTGTCAATAAGAGGCGCCGTCAGTTGAGACTGGTCATCTCTTATCTGCCAGGGCTTATTTTTAATCTTATATTTTTCAATTGTTTTGATTATTTTTTGTACATTGTTCTCACATATAGAAGCAACCAGAATAATGTACCCAGAATTTTGTAATATCTATATTTAAAAGAGTGGCCTTGGAGTTTCTTGCCCGTTCTTCTCCATAGAGATCTACGTTTTGGAATGGGCAACTAGCTTCAACTTTCTGACTAACTGACCGATTCTTTGACAGTTCAAAAGTGCCTATAAATGGTTTAATTGCAATAAATGCTTTGAGTTTGAGTTTGAGGACGCGGAACGCGTGAGGGAGAGGCAAATTTCGCGCCCTCACGCCCCTAACCGCCGCAGGAGACGCCTAGGCATCGGAAATCGCAGGCCGATTCCCGCCCACCATAGGCGCGGGTTTGTGGACGGTGAGCAATGGGTAGCTCGCCGTCCGATAAGGACCAGGCCCGGTTCGACGGCGCGTTGTGTTCCACGCGCGCCTCAAAGTGATATCAGCAGAACTGACGGAATCCGCTAAGGCCGATGCTTGCCGAGGTCGCGGGAAAGTCCGAAAGGGATGGGTACCGTGGCCCCTAGCAATACAGGCAATTGACGGAACACGGGTGGGTTTTAGTCAGTAAGAGTCAGGCACGCCTTCCCGCTCCGCCCAGAGCGGGAGAAGTTATTTGATAATTACCCACACAAAAAAAAAATAAGAGTGTCAATATTCCACAACAATGATGACACTGACAGCTCTTAAACTCGGTTCAGATGTGGGTGAAATTCACCTTACTAAAACGTTTTTCATTATGTATAGTAAACCTCGCGATAGCTTTATCATATTTGACAACGATTTTCGCAAAATTAAAACTTCACTAAGTATGACAAGGTTGAAACTATCTGTCCCATGAACAAATTAATAGGCCTTGTCGTTTAATGACGTGCAAGTGACCTTCAACCTTAGTTAGATAAAGCAATAATTTGGTCCACTATATATTCACGTAGAAAATCGTACATCTTGGGTACTTAAGATTATCTTCTTTCTTTTTCGTGTGGTTAGTGACTAACTTGGTGTCAGAGTTTCTATGCCGACTTGGCTTCACATGGTGTCGTTGTTTAGTACTTAAGATAATGGGTTCACCAAAAAATTTTGATTTATCTGTACGGAAAATAAATACAAAATCATCATCTGCAATACAAATTCAATTAAAACTCTCTTATAAATGAATACGAGAGGAATCGTATTGAATGTCTAATGCAACTATATTCAAGATAAAGTAAAGTTTCGAAACTATATAATATCTCTATTGTCACATGTCTTTGATAATAGATGGTCTCTGATCCACATGGTTCTCATATGGTCTGATCAAGATTATGTCTGGACTTTAAAAGAGACTGCTACCTCTGAGTTTGTTTCGGCCTTTCTTCTCAGAGTAGTCAGATAGGAAACGCCGAACCCATCTAGATTATTAAAAAATATATATATATGACGTGTAGAAGTGATTCCGTTATCCTTAAAAAATAAATAATTTCATTTAATTTCAATAATATGAGGAATCGAGAATTAGCTTAAATGAGGACACTGTCAGGATTAATGCCTAAAAGTCTTTTCCTAACTATGTTGGGTCAGCTTCCTGTCTAAGCGGATGCAGCTGAATACCAGTATTACATGGAGCGACTGCCTATTTAAATGAATACAGAATCATTTTGTGTAATAAAATGGCCGCGTTTAAGAGATAAACAATATATTATTATTCTATCTCTCTTGGGAAAAGCGAGGATAACTAAGTTTAGACAATCTATCCGAAACCAATTTTTCACTGTCATCTGTATTGTAACATAAACAGATGGTTGTAGATACTTTGTAGGTATTATGTGCGTGATGGACTGTGCAATAATTAGATACCTATAATCCATTTGAAATAAGATTAGACATTTAACTAAACCTGTTTTATAGTCCGTTCAACCGATTTTGACTTCTATTGCGTAGGTGGCATGACAAATGGCAGCTGCAGTAAACAGTTTGTATTGTAACCACTTTTTTGCCTTTAATGCCATCCTTATGCCTACGGTATAGAAGTCAAAATCGGTTAAACGGACTGGAAAAAAGAAATGTTTAAATGTATAATCTTATTTCAAATGGAGTAAAAGTATCTATTATAAAATAAGAGACACAAGATTATGTCTGGACTTTAAAAGAGACTGCGACTTCTGAGTTTGTTTCGGCCTTTCTTCTCAGAGTAGTCAGTTAGGAATCGCCGAACTCATCTAGCTTATTTTTCTTTTTATATGACATGTAAAAGTGATTTCGATATCCTATTTACAGAATAAATAATTTCATTTCATTTCAGAAGATTCTTGATAGGTATTTGAAAAACAAACTAGCGCGATAGCGATAAAGTTTTGTCCAGTGTAGTGTATTCCGGATTAGGGTACAATGTAACTTTAGAGGTATGAGGAACAGGGTGTAAAGTTCACTACTTATCCTCTATATAAAAGGGAGGATCCTCCGACCAGACGGGTGTCGTGTCTGGCGGGTAACTGCCCAACGATTGATATCAGATAGTCATAAATCGACGGTAGAAATTTCAAATGTCGTAAGGGACATTGTATTCCCTGTCCCTTACGACATTTGAAATTTGACCGTCGATAAATGTCCTATTACATTTTTTACGCTAATTCATGATCTTTGACGTTGTAATTTTCAGCAGGAGAAAGATATTTTAATTATTTGTTTATGAATAACGATAGTGCCATTCTCTTCCTTGTAAGTTAGAATTACAGATTTTAATTTTAATTTTCGTGTAATTTACTATAAATATTTTACGAACTCAGTTTACAAGAAAAGCCGTCGGCGATTGAACTTTGATGCTCAAATTTAAATTGTTTCATTCAATTCTAATCAAAGTTAAAATTACTAAAACATAAGTTGAATGTTTTACTTGTTTATTGTAGTTCTAGAATTTCTTTATATTCCTTGAGTTTTCACGGAAAAAATCGTAAAGAAAAGCAATAAATGTCTTGATTCAGCGTCCATTACATTCGATTTTTTTTTTTAAATCAAATAAATTAATGAAATATAAAACTTCTATATACAATGAATACGATTCATTCGTTTTCGTTTCTCAATATTATAAGACAAAATTACAATAAATAAAATTAAAGTACTATAAATTCCGCGTCAATTCAGCAAATTACATGAAAAGAATGTGTAACTCCAATTTACAAGAAGGAGAATGGGACTATAGTTATTATAATCAAATAATTAAAATATCTTACTGCCTCGTTGGTCTAGTGGTCGCAAGCGCTACTGCTGAGCATGAGGTTCTGGGTTCGATTCCCGGGTCGGGCAAAGTGTTATTGGGTTTTTCTATCTGAAATTTCTCAGTAGCAGCTCGGAGTCTGGATTTGTGCCCGGTTGATGGCAATAGGCTCGTCCCTTATTACATGGGACTTAAACATAACTGTCAAAATGTCGGTGTACCTCTGCCAAACCCTTCGGGGATTACAGGCGTGATGTTATGTTATGTTATGTTATCTTACTGCTGTTGAAAATTATAACGTCAAAAATCATGAATTTCCGTAAAAAAAATGTACTTAAGAATGCGGCGACGCATGAATTGTCCATACAAACGTAGTACATAAATCATTTGCAATTTGAGCATATTTCCACCATATTATGTTGATATTCGGATTGAAACAGTATTTATCTAGGCTCCTACGTCTTTTTATTTCCAAAAACTTACCTTTAAATGAAGTGTAAGCGAATTGCATTTCGTACATTTTTACAGCGTAAATGACATGTTTTCATATTGTTTTTTCTGTATTATAAACAACAATATTTGTAATATTGTTTCCGCAGAAGCATAGTTTATGTTATCAAATTACAAATTATTAAAAAAAAAATGGAAATACATTAAGTTTTCATTCATAATTTTTTGTATTACGGAAAACATCCAAATTTATCATAAATTTTCGAAAGCTGGTAGTACTATCGCGTCAAGCAATAATTGTCAATGTGTGCGTGGTAGTATTGCTCACTGTAGGTGTATATCGCTCTGACAGGCACTCACACTAGCGCAACGTGCTTGGAATTGAATTTTGCAAACATCTCGATTTGTAGTTGCGAGCCGTGTCGCCGGCCTCTTAATAGGACTCTTAAAGGTTTTCATACAATTGTGTAAAGGTGCTCGACCTGCTACAAGCTAGAAAAAGTCAGTCAAAGCGCAAAATATTATAAAGCAGGAGTAAGAAATATCCTGCTAAATAATCAAAACACGTTTTCAACTAATCATCATCATCATCATCAGCCTATAAATGTTCCCACTGCTGGAACACAGGCCTCCTCTCTGTGAGAGGGAGTGGGCCGTAATCCACCACACGGGCCCAGTGCGGGTTGGTAAATGTCACATGTCTTCGAATTTTTGGTTCTAGGACATGCCGGTTTCCTCACGATGTTTTCCTTCACCGTTTTGAGAGCAGTGATGATGAAATAATTTACAAAAAGTAAAGCACTGTCTGGGTTCGAACCTACGACCTACAACTCGTAAGTCGCGGCCGTTACCACTGGGCCACCACTGCTCACTTTCAACTAATCTGCATTTGCAATTTATTTGCCAGACATGTAAATAAACATGAGTTTTAGGAAAAACAACTGTAATGCCTACACGTAAGGTTCAGTTTGTGCTACATCTTCATATTTTTTATGACTTTTTCATCAGTACTAGTCAGTTTAAAATCAACTTTATTTACACCTATGTAAAGTTGATGTTTGTTTAAATTGGAAACAAGCGATCAAAGTTAAAATAAATGTTACTGTTCGTTTGGATTTAAATTATTGTTACTACGCTCCGGAAAGGATTATAGTCTAACATAATCACCTTGGATTCAGCGCTTTGCAGGTTCATTAATATTGCACTGAATACTAAAATGTTAATTAATTCAAATAACATGCTTATTATCATACAAGAACCCTCATTAAAATTGAAAATCGAGGTCGAAAACTATTACCTAACTATTTAGCATAATAATTCAGCATTAATTTGCACGAATTTCGAAGCAGACATCTAGAAACCTCTATGTAAAATTTCAGCAATAACACTTTAATATAGTAAATAATATGGAATATAAACTTAGAACTAAGTAATGTGGCCAAAGTTTTAAGAGCATTAATATTCTAAAAAAGTTACGAATACAATCAAAATAGAGGCCGGCGACACGGCTCGCAACTACAAATCGAGATGTTTGCAAAATTCAATTCCAAGCACGTTGCGCTAGTGTGAGTGCCTGTCGGAGCGATATACACCTACAGTGAGCAATACTACCACGCACACATTGACAATTATTGCTTGACGCGATAGTACTACTAGCTTTCGAAAATTTATGATAAATTTAGATGTGTTCCGTAATACAAAAAATTATGAATGAAAACTTAATATATTTCCATTTTTTTTTTCGATAATTTGTAACTTGATAACATAAACTATGCTTCTGCGGAAACAATATTACAAATATTGTTGTTTATAATACAGAAAAACAATATGAAAACATGTCATTTACGCTGTAAAAATGTACGAAATGCAATTCGCTTACACTTCATTTAAAGGTAAGTTTTTGGAAATAAAAAGCCGTAGGAGCCTAGATAAACACTGTCTCAATCCGAATATCAACATAATATGGTGGAAATATGCTCAAATTGCAAATGATTTATGTACTACGTTTGTATGGACAATTCATGCGTCGCCGCATTCTTAAGGATTTGATTTATTGAAACTTTTTCACCTTTGACATCTTGTACAGTATTTCTATTTTCTTAATGTCCCTCGGCAAACTTCGTGTTTCGTCAGTTGTCGGATTTCTATCAGTTGCCCTTTGCACTTGATGCAGACCGGACGCTCTCAATCGACTTGGAAGTATTTAGAGTTGTTAATAATCTTTTAACTTTAAAAAAATAGTAGGAAAGTTGCTTAAGTCGCAGGCACGACAGATAGGAAAATAGTTTTACATCTTTATACAGGGTGGCAGGGAAATCGACGCGAAAACTGTTACCATGGATTCAGTAAATAATTCTGAACACCCCTGTAACGGAACCCTATTCCTAAGAATAGGGTTCCGTTTGGCACCCTTCAGGACGGATAGCGGAGGCTTAGGCCTCCGCTATCCGTCTGTCTGTCAGCGGGCTGTATCTCATGAACCGTAATTGATAGACAGTTGAAAATTTCACGGATTGTATAATTCCATTGCCACTTAACACACCAAATAACAATAATGAAAGGGATGATATAAGAAACGTGTTTTTTTGGCGGTTTTTTGCTCGATCTTAAAGTACGGAACTCTTTTCCAGCCGATTTTAAGCTATTGCATAGCTTTTATCGCGGGCTTTGAGCGCGGCGACCGCATCAAGAAATTCCGTAACGAAAATAAAACCTAACACCCCTCACTCCGCCTACCATGTCAACGTGATGTTGACGTAAACGTAATTTTTGTTTTATGTCATCACGTCATCATCCCAAATATAGCGTTGACAAATAAGAAGTATGGAGGTTACAAATGCTATGCAATAGCTTTACCACGGCAGTCCCCGAGTGCCACACGTTTTTTTTTTCTTTCTTTCTAGAAGTTGAGGTTGGTACTTACAATTCCTTCAGTAGCAAACTGTTCCATCAAAGCAAACAGCGAGTAGGGTGTCCACGCGACGGTGAAGGACACGATCATGATGAACACCATCGCTGTGGCCTTCGCCTCGGCTCTGGACACGCGGCCCAGGCGTTGAGAGTTCTGGAAATAATACCATGGAGGATTTAGACACTGAATTGCAATATGAGGGTTGCAGGTGGTGGTGGATTCATATCATCATCGTCATCTGCCTAGCCTTTTCCCAACTATGTTGGGGTCGTCTTCCAGTCTCATCATATGCAGCTGAATACCAGTATTTTACATGGAGCGACTGCCTATCTGACCTCCACAATCCAGTTAGGTACTTGGTAACACGATACCCCTTGGTAAGACTGGTTGTCAGACTTGTGGGCTTCTGACGACCCGTAACAACTGTCGAAGATCTACAAATGACAGCCGGGACCAACGGCTTAACGTGCTTTCTGAGGCACGGAGGAGTCTCGGTATGTAAAGATGGTCACCCATTCACGGCCCAACCCCGGCAAGCGTAGCTTAACCTGTTGGATCGACCCGTGCGGCTGTTATTACTTAACCACGACCTCATCCTCGTAGTGGTGGATTCATAATCAGCCTATAATGTTCCCACTGCTGGGACACAGGCCTCCTCTCTGTGAGAGGGAGTGGGCCGTAATCCACCACGCGGGCCCAGTGCGGGTTGGTAGATGTCACATGTCTTCGAATTTTTGCTTCTAGGACATGCTAGTTTCCTCACGATGTTTTCTTTCACCGTTTTAAGAGCAGTGGTGATGTAATAATTTAAAATTTAAAGCGTATGTCTGGGTTCGAACCCACGAATTACGACTCGTAAGTCGGGGCTTTTACCACAGCGCCACCACTGCTCTCAACTAAAATGATTGGCAAGCGAATATGTTAATAAATGGTAATATGTTGTGTCATCCATGTATATTTATACAAATCTTCTATACTAGATCCGACAGACGTTGTCCTGTGCGAACAGCGTCACCAACCGGGTTCAATTGTATTTTCAAACTATCCAGGGACCCACTGATACGGGTGTGGTAACACGCCGTGTTCGGGTTCGCAACAAGTCAATCGTCATCCTGAGGATGCCTCGTTGAGAGATGAAACACGTGTCGATTTTTTACAGGGTTTTTATGGCTCTTTAGGAATAGTTAAGCGGAACTGGTGACTAAATATATCAACGTCTATTGTACCGTTTTAGGTGTAAAAAGACCATATG
The DNA here is from genome assembly GCA_963680765.1 of Agrochola lychnidis. Taxonomy (NCBI): domain Eukaryota; kingdom Metazoa; phylum Arthropoda; class Insecta; order Lepidoptera; family Noctuidae; genus Agrochola; species Agrochola lychnidis. Next base: position 20,233,479 of record OY796865.1, on the reverse strand, counting down.
GAATGTTTCCAGATACTTTTTTTTACATCTAAAATTAAATATTCGGTGTTACGATATTAATATTATCGCATTTCATAATCAATATTTTAGTTCAATAATAAGCGATATTTCATATTTCCATACAGTAATATTCAGAGGTCGGAATTAGGTAGAGTTATTTATGTACTTGTATCGAAATGTTGATATTAATATGGATCTTCCCGGGATTTCTAATAAACAATCCCGTGTGACCAACAATATTACAAATAAATCATAATAAAAACCTCAGAGATAGATAAGACTAATAATAATGATTAATAATTTTTATTAGTATTAAATTCATAATACAAATTATTAATATAGTCTTAAGCAAATTCTCATACTTATACTTCGCCTTTTTTATAAATACGAAAATACTTTTGCTTCTAGCCTAGACTCGTGAGGTTTTGCTTTAAATTGTATAAAAGTAAATAACTTTTTATTTAATATATCACGGGATTTTTCTGCTCTTCAAAATTAATCCCGGGATTTGGGGCATATTCACTTTATTCTTTCGTTGTATGAAATCAATGTAAGTACATAAATAACTCTACCTAATTCCGACCTCTGGTAATATTGCCAAAATAATCAAAACAGCAAAATATTTGACAGCTATTTGCGACGTTGCCCACTTTCAGAAATCCCAATGAAACTTTTGATCATATTTTTCAGTGTTTTCTTACACTATATTCTGCAAACATTTACGCTAGGCAAGGCATAGATATAACTTAATTTACACGAAAATAAGTCAAAGATTATGCAAAAAATATATCTACGTAATTTTACTAGGATTACTCATGAAATGCCGGTCTAACTATTTTTAGATCAATATTTTCGGAAAATATTTTCCTCGCGTGAAAGTATGCAGAACAAGATTACTTACTTCTAAAAATGACGAGTATTCTTAGTATAAGGTTTTAGCTAACATTTTTATGGGGTTATTTTATTTAATGTTGTACTGCCTCGTTGGTGGTCGCAAGTTTTACTCCTGTCCTGGGTTTGAATTTCTCAGTAGCGGCTCGGAGTCTGGGTTTGCGCCCGGTTGATGGCAATAGGCTCGCCTCGTATTATATGGGACTTAAACATAACTGGCGAAATGTGGGTGTCCTATAGGTACACCTCTACCTAATCCTTCGTCCACAGACGTGATCTTATGTTGTTATTCTATAGCTAAATTCGCTGCCATAGAAATATAAAAAAAGCAGGAGAAGTGGCATGGGGGCCAGTCTGTGTCCGCGCGTCATGATCAAAATGCTCATGGTATAGACAAATGGCCGTCTCTGCGAACTAGTGCGCTTTCAACCGCGATCGTGACAACATTTAAGAATACCGTATTGTTCAGTGGTTTCTTGTAAAAATCGAAGTCAAACTAAAATCTTTATAAATCATGGAACCATTTATCATTTAACAGGACAAGAATTTTGATATATTTGTCTTGAAAATCATGAATGAAAAACAACAAATCGTAAAATATTTCTTGCCTTTACTACGTTATTTTTGTTTTCATATATCACAGCGACTGTACTAGTTTTTGATACATTTTCAACTACCGGGCATATCTACTTCTTTCTTATATCTATGTTCGCTGCAATGGAAATTTTCCGATTCCACCGCCATAAAATAAAATCGTAATGGCGTCCTGTCGCTTAAACGACCGTTAATGTCGTCCCACGCTGTTTGTAAACACGTGAGGGAGGCTAATCGACCGTTATCCGTATTTACTATGGAGATAGGTATACGTGCTAATAATCACGCAATTAAACTTTTGTGTCCGGTCTTTTGATATGGGTGCGTGAAAAAGGTTCAGAAGGTTCAGAAGCACCTACTGTGTAGTTTTAAGTGGGAACTATTTAACAGACTCTCGAAAAACTTGTACGCTTGTATGTACGCTTTTTTAAACTATTGAACCTTTACAAACTGTTTGCGCTTTCTGGCGTTTACCAAACGGGTTAGGTTAGAACTGTGACATAACCATGCGCGAGCCGAGCGAGCGAAGCGAGCGGTGCCGCGGCAGCGGCCGGTGATCACTGCATCCAAGTTAGTTGCAGTTACTTGGCTATTTAGTATTTTTAGGACCCCAAAATACGAATTATTTGAGAATATTTTATATTTGAGAATTTTACAATGTTTTTAGAAAAGCAAAATGAAAATTATCTGAGGTTCAATTAAATACATGCCATTTTAAGTTACTTATACACGACAATCAAATGTATGACTCAAAAGTATACGTAAATTCTATTCTCGTCTGCAGGATGGAATTGTATGTAAGGTACAAGAGTTTTTTAAATTATAATTTAATTAGAGCTGGCTAAATTAAATAAAACACAGATTTCCTTAATATTTTTCTGCAACAAAAGTTTTCGGCGGAAGCTTAAAATAAAAAACAACAAACTTACTAATACTATTAAAAGTCGAGATTCTTGCGGGATGCGGGGTGCGGGAAACTGTAACGCATGCCATATCCCGCATGCGGGGTGCTGGAGATTTTTATAAAGCATGCCCGTATTCGGGAAACCGTTTTCATTAGTCGATAAGGAACCATTGCGGTATACGAAGAACCAGCACCGCACGTTTGGCAGTTCCTTTGAAGGCTCATTAGAGTTCCGTACCAAAATGGTAAAAAGGAACCCTTATGGTGTGACTCAGTCTGTCTTTCCATCTGTCTGTCACAGCTGGATAACTCAAGAACCACTAATGCTATCAACTTGAAATTTGGAATAGTTTTAGATGACGTTTGCTCAACTATTTCGCAAATAAGTTTTTTTTTTGCAACAGGGACTGAACGGGGGTCTTAAAAATTCGAAGTGGGGCTACTAGGGCATGAAAGAGCGCTATTTGTTCATACTCAAACATTTTTCTGTTTTTTTTTTAGGCCGCATTGTTTTCGACTTTTGACGAAAAATTTAAAAAATGATACCGAAAATCTATACTTAGATTATCATGCTCGTTTTTCTTTTTTCAGTTATGGGTTTTTGCAGTCGGGTTTTTGTGTTTGAAATAATTTTCTTTATTTCAAGCTTTTTAGTTTTATTAATATATATTTGGAATTGACTCATTATTAGCTTTTATTTGATACCAATAATGTAGAAATTTATTCTTAAAAAACCTCTCTCTTTTTTGTATTTGCAGATGTAATATATAAGTATTAAATATGTCACTTCCAAAATTGAGACGAATCTAACGACACCTCATATGTTAAAATCCATTAAGCCGTTTAGACTACAGAGCGTGCCGAAGAAATAGACATACATACATGTCGGATCCGGTCATTAGTACGGATATGAAACGAATCGCAAGCGCGCCACTGGCGATATCAAGAGTGATCTATCTACACCAAAAAAGGCGCGCTTCTATAGAGTCGTGATGTTTTAATGCCACGGCGAGGAGGGGATTCAGTCTTTGGTCGCATTGGAGTCAAGAGGTCGCGGAACTGTTCTCGATTCGTGGTGCTCAGTTATTCTGTTAGTTGTAATTTGTGATCATTTTTTTAATTGGTGATTTTAATAAACGCCGTCGCACCCATTGTGCGTATAATTTAGCTAGTGTGATTCATTTGATAGTAAATTATAATGTGATCTGAACTGCAAACTGTTTTTCTATTGCGCATTAACCAACACTACCCACACTACGCCAACAGTAGTTAAAATATCGCTGATAATAACGAAAGTCACATACCCGTCTCCGAGATATATACTCTCGAAAAATATTACCCTCCTACTGGGGCAGTCGGGTAAAAATTGAATCTAAATGAATTTGAAAGGAGTCGTGACTTCGTACATTATTCAAGCGGGGATTGTCCAAATTGCTAAAGACATTACGGTAATGGCCGGCTTGAACAACAAACAATTTAGACTTGTAGTTTGTTTGACATAAATCTAGACCTTTAGAAACTTGTTTCTTTTTATTAGGTTTGAGTTTCTAAGGGAGTTTTAAGTACCTACTATGGTGAGTATAGGGTAGTTTCCTAGGTAAAAAAATTTAAATTCTATTTTGTCCGTCTTTCAGATAATAAAAAAATATTAGACACGTATTTTTTGCTTTATAATATTAATCAAAAATAACTTAGAAAACACGGATTAAAGTTGGGGAGTGGGGACTCGCTACGTCACAACGTCGTATAAAATCTAGCACGGCGTGACGTCATTCTACAATTTAACTCAATGTATCGCCGTAATCTTTTGATTACGTCAAAAAATAAAAAATACGTGTCCAATATTTTTTATATTCCGAAAGACGGACAAAAAAAAAAAAAATTGGACACAGGCCTATTGATGCTGCCCATTTGTATGAAACCTAGGCGTTTTCTAAATTGGCCCTTAAAAATTTAAGTCTGGAAATTTGTGCTAAATCAATTGTTGCTTTGTGCTTGTAGAAGGGATTGTTGGCAGGCAGCTTGCATGCTAGTTTGCCACTTTAGTGGTATAAAATTAAAATTCAACTATATTTTAATGACCTTTTTATAACTCAATAGATAAGCCGTTCTAAGTAGTATTCATCGGTACAAATAATATTTCAATAACAGTAATTTAATTTATTAATTTATTTTGAAAGCAAAGTGCCAAAGGCTCAAGTTGGATTGTTCCACGCGTCCGACGCATAGCGGGTTATATGTGTGCGTAGCGTACTTCACTAGACGTACACGAGTGCATCCCTTGCCGCGCGCCGTCAAAGGAGATGTCCGCTTTTTGTAGGGACGTTGGTTTTTTATTCCGAGAAAAATCTAACCAGCATCTAAACTACATCTTAATAAATACGACAAAATATGGAACTAGGAACCACTGAAAAAATATTTTTAGACCCCTCCATTTAAGAGAAAAATTATAAACTATTTAAAGTACAAATATTTTATTTGTTGATGGCAACTATGACAAATTAGATATAAATTGACACATGGTACTGTCATAACTGTCAATCAATTAACATGTGTCAATTTTGACAAGTTTACTATTTTATGGGGTGTGTTCTCTATATTATCCTCGATAATTAGAAAGGTTTGTTCGTTTTAGCAGTAAATTATTATTAAAATAAAAAAGATTTTTCTCAAAATTGGAGGTCTTTAAAAATGTATGATATAGTTAGAACCACTAGTTTTTGGGATGTCTATTCAAATATATTTAACTTATCCTGGTTAAAATTAATGAATAAAAAAAAACCTTTTTTTATAAATTTCTTATTTTTCCACAAGTATGAGAAATACCGAGCTTCAATTGCAATGGCGAATTATAAATCACTTTAGTTTTCTTATTCTATAGAGACGGGAATACAAGTATCTTGAACAACGACATGCTAGGAGGTTGTATAATGTATATATTGTGCCAGTGGCACACGTAATAATAATAAATAACGTGCCAGAAGATATGATGGTAGAATGGCATGTTATTGGCATGATGTGTATTTGGCGCAGTAAGATGGTTATAGCCGTGATATAGTTATATCCCTAGGGATATAACTATATCACGGTTATAACCATCTTACTGTGACATATTCACAGCTTTGAGGAGTGAAAAAAAAACAACGTACCCTTTTGAGCGTCCTGATGATGTTGACGTAACTGAAGGTGATGACGGCGAGAGGCACGATCTGTCCCATCGCGAACAGGAACATGATGTACGTCAGCGTGTTCATTGACTGCTCGTGCCAGTTTACTGAACAACTGTGGAAGGAAAATACAAGATTAATTGGTTTTTCTCAAACATGCTTTGAAATTCAAACATTATTTTGACAACCTTCTTCGAGAAAAATCGAAATTGCTGTACCGGTCAAAAACAAGCGAGCGCCCGACCGGCAATATTACTATGAAAATCCATAACCGTCGTGTTATTTAAAAATGGAACTAACTTTATGTACACCCATACTGTAAAACCTCTATAAAAGTTTCTGTCATAGTTACCATTACCTCATCCAAACGAGTGTTACAATGTTGTACTAAATTTCATTACGCAACTCGTTTCAACGTTCAAACGGGGGACAGCAGCACCCGCTGCACGCATGTGTGTGATGTGCTGCTGCAGGCGACATTCATACGTGCAGTTGTACTGAAATTCATGGATTTTTTTTATTTTTGATCTTGAATTACAAACACCCAATGGTTTCAGAAATTTTTATAGAGGATTCATATCATGGGTGTAGATAAAGTCTTGTATGCAACTGTTATAATTGGGTATTAAAACACTCATGTAGTACTATTATACAACAGTTGCATAAATAACTATTATCTACTCTCATAGCGTAATATTCGAATTATGAACTTCAAAACGAGTTTATATTGACGTACTTTATAAACAGAATACCGAAATTTAAAAATGGAATAATATTATAACACTTTTTCTCTAACAAAATAATACTATAAAACAATTTTTTTTCTATTACGATACAGCGCTAATCCAAGAAGTTATCACCAAAGAGTTTCCATCAACTTTTGGCGGGGGACAGCAGCACCCATTGTAGCGCATGTGCGGTGATGTGCTGGTGCAGGCGACATTCATTTGTTTTGACTTACTGAATTTCGTGGGATTTTTAAATTTATTCTTGATCTTTAACTTTGATCTTTTATTTAGTATTTGTTTCAATCCCAATGTTTGAGAGTAGATAAAGTAGTGTATGAAACTGCACATAACTAGGTATTAAAACATTCGTGTGATACTATTAAACACACACTCATGTTTTAATACCCCTTATTATGCAACAGTTTCATAAACTACTATTTTACTTCAACAAATGGCAACCAAGCATCAACTTAATTAGAAAATATTTTATTTAAATTTCGAACTAGCTTAGCAAATACAGCTGTTTAAAGTAAAAAAGAAACAAATGACCATAATGGCGCGTGAAAATTTTCTTCGTTCGTCATTGATTCTGGAATTTATAATTAATTTACTTAATTTGAATTTCCGCGCATTGTTTGAGGAAAGTACTATACAAGCCTTGGCCGCAATCAGGCATTGATGGACTCTCACGTATGTGTTTTTACGATCGTCCATCAATGCCCTAATTGCTGGCCGTGACAGTAATGTACTATACTTGTACTGTTCTTGTACAGTTAATAGTTATCTGTTCTTACACCCACACGACAGATGGTATTGCCTAACGCCTATTATAGACCGACCAACGTCGATAGATTTACGACTGTATGTTCAAAAAAATACAATAGACGTGGATATATTTAGTAATCTGTTCCGCTTTGCTGTTTCTAAAGAGCAATAAAAACTCCTAAAAAAATCGACACGTGTTTCACCTCTCAACGAGGCATCCTCAGGATGACGATGGACTTGTTGCGAACCCGAACAAGGCGTGTTGTCACACCAAGCGCTGAGCGCAGACTGAGCCTTATTGCTTTGACTGTATGTTCCTAAATTTCAAACAGACCTACAAATGTGATCGACCCGTCTTTGCTTGTACCCTATTCGTTTGAGGAAAATTCAATCGGTTGAACTCAACTACTCAACATAAACAGTCAAATATAAAATACACAGCGCACCTACAAACTATCTTAAACAATGAATAGCAATTACAAAACAAAAAAAAAAACTTCCAAAACCTTTAAATTAAAAATACTTGCATAGAACATTGATCCATAACTTAATATAAATAAAGAGCACAATTGCGTTTACAATAAAAAATAAAGTTTAATAAAAAACTGTAAACCCGACTATCTACGGGAAAATGAAAATGATCTAAAAAGTACGAAACAAGCAAATATTTCAGACAGAAATCAAGACAGGTACAAAAATGGTCCAGGTAAAGCCGTGGTCGCATGCCTGTATACCATGTTGGTGCCAGGAACACCTACAAAATTATAATGGCATGCGACGACGGCTTTAACTTGACCATTTTTGTACCTATGTCTTGATTTCTGTCTGAAATATTTGCTTGTTTCGTACTTTTTAGATCATTTTCATTTTCCCGTAGGTAGTCGGGTTTACAGTTTTTATTAAACTTTATTTTTTATTTTATACTTTTCCGTTTTTACACTTGATGAACGTAAATAAGAGTAATACAATAGTTCAGTAATTAATCTATTTTAAATTCCAATAGCAGTGCATAGTGCTTTGGACGAAACCATAGAGCGATTTATTTCGACGCCAACACTATATATCGATATCGAGCTTCGAAGAAATCCAAAATATAAATATTTCGTTGTACTTGTTTTTCTTCATAAGAGTGGAATTACAAATCGTTACTATTTATTAAGATTTGATTAACTGCACGTTGGTAACATCTTGCAATACTACGTAGCGCAGTCTCACTTTTGCTTGTTTTTAACGATTTAAACATATTTGTTTACTTTGAAAATATAATATTATATACATATTTGTAATGTGCTCGTCAAGACCTTTCTTTTGATACCAAACATGTCATGATCATCTCATTTTAATTTTTTTCGAGGTTAGAAATTTACGTGTAAAGTCCACCAAATTAAATTTAGGGAAAAATTATATAGCCTATGTCACCCGGACCGTTATTACGAATCTATTGATACCTCATTCATCAAAATCGGTTTAGTAGTTTAGGCGCTACGGTGGAACACACGTAAAAACAAACATACATACATACATACATACATACAAACATACATACATACAAACATACATACATAGACTGCTAAAATCATAACCCTTCCTTTTGGCTTTGCCGTAGTCGGGTAAAAATGAGGTGTCGGTAACGTTGTCGCAAGTTCAATTGTTTTTTCCCATCTTGAAAATGCCCAACGCGCCTAAAGAAGTTTTTACTTCAACATTTTTTTTTAGACAACCTAGGCCCATAGTGTTAGTTACAAAAAGCTTTAGTTGCAAGTATGTTAGTAGGTACAGAAATAAAAATGGGAAACAATGTCCATTCATCAACCCTCTCACATGCAGATTGATGAATCGTTTGAACACAGCAGCGTCCAACCTATCTCCTGTCATTTTCAGGATGCTGTTGCTACTCCTCCCGCACATTTTTTAAGACTGACGCGGTTTTCTTCCTCATAATTGCATAGAAATTATCTATATACGCGTCAGCAAATATGCCTGAGCTTTGCGAACAGCGAACCGCAAAATATTTCAACTCTCAGCATCTTTACGAACAGCGAACTGCAAAATATTTCAACTCTCAGCAGCTTTACGAACAGCGAACCGCAAAATATTTCAACTCTCAGCAGCTTTACGAACAGCGAACCGCAAAATATTTCAACTCTCAGACAAAATAAAAAACCAAGACATAGCCATTGCGCTGTCAACAGTGACGTAAGGACGGTTTCGTAAACGTGAGGTGTAGTTTGATTGTAAATGGAAGAGCTTGTGGCTAAGAACACCCAACAGCCGTACGAGTCGATCCATCAGGTTAAGCTACGTTTGCCGGAGTTGGTCCGTGGATGGGTGACCATCTTTACATACCGAGACTCCTCCGTGCCTCGGCAAGCACGTTAAGCCGTTGGTCTCAGCTGTCATTCGTGGATCTTTGACAGTTGTTACGGGTCGTCAGAAGCCCGAAAGTCTGACAACCAGTCTTACCAAGGGGTATTGTATTACCCAGTTACTGGGTTGTGGAGGTCAGATAGGCAGTCGCTCCATGTAAAATACTGGTATTTAGCTGCATCCGGTTATTCTGGAAGCCAACCCCAACAATTGGGAAAAGGCTAGGCAGATTGATTGTAATGACATGCTCACTCGCACACATTTACAAACAATACACCAAACTACACCTCCACTCTGTGCATACATATACGCACAGAGTGGAGGTGTAGTTTTGGCATGCTTCACTGTATTGTTTGCAGCGCTATGTCTTGTTTTTTATTTGGTCTGTGATTTCAAGTATACTCACATAGTAATAGCAGATCGTAGCAAGCTTGTTGGCTTAATATCATCGATACTCCATTTGAAATAAGATTAAACATTTAAACAAACCTTTTTTATAGTCCGACAACTTCAACCGATTCTGACTTCTATACCGTAGATATAAGGATGGCCTTAAAAGCAAAAAAGTGTTTACAATACCAACAGTTATTGCAGCTGGCATTTGTCATACCACCAACGCAATAGAAGTCAAAATCGGTTGAACGGACTGTTATAAAGGTTTAGTTAAATGTTTAATCTTATTTCAAATGGAGTATAGGCATGTTCGCAATTTCAGTAAATAATTAAAATATTATGAAAGCACGTTCGTCCTTGTCCCACAAAAGTTGGAACGATGAAGGCAGTTTTCTGAATTGTAGAATCGTGCGTTCAGGTATTTCTTATATTTCTAGGGTTCAGAAATAATTATGCTTTACGTTCCTGTGGCCCTTGAATTCCTTTGATGTATGATTGGATTTCTAGTGGTTGTACATTTATGTAGGCAGGTACTAGTAATACCTACTTGTCGTAGGTACAAGAGTGAGTTGAGATGGTTTTGTTATTGTTATTAGTAATTAACTGTTTATTTATTTTTACTTAGAAGGTCCTAGTTTATCATTTCGAGTTAAAGTTTTAATAGCTATATGTAAACTGGCACGCCCTTTATGCCTGGAGGCTTTCATATTAAGCTTGCTGGCTTGCGTATTAAATTCTGTTTCGTTTTTATTTTCGCTTAAGTGTAGATTTCGATGTTTTTTGTTGGTATATTGGCGTGTATGCTAGATTACTTATAGCAAATAATTTAATCTGATGTTGTGTGTTGTGTAATGTAAATTATTTTGGATAAGTACTATTGTATAGAATCAAGTTTTTGTAAAAGACAGCTGTGCTGCTGGGGAGTTTGTTGCGCCACTTCTTCCCAACTAAAGGCACTAGGAAGTGGTGAAGGGTGGGCGTTTTTGGGAGCATGTCTTATGTAATTTTGACGTTCGAAAAGTGCTGATTCTCAGCCTACTTTGAATAAATGACTTTTAAATTTGAATTTGAGTCATAAAATATAGTAAATATAGTATTCATGGTAATGACTGTGTGTGTATCCAGTTGCATGTAATATGTGGCAAACCTATCGCGATTTCTGTATATCAAAAATTTCAGCAATTCGCAGCGGCTGAGGAGTTATGTAGGCTGATAAAACTTTGGGAGATTCGAAATCAATAATATGAGTATTATAGAGTAGTAGCAATACAAGTATACGACGGAACTTTTTATTAAAACCAGTTTCTAAGAAACTTACATTATCATCATAATTTCAATTGGAAAATGTCTATTGCTGGACATAGGTACGCCTGAAAACTGAGAACCAAAAGGCAAAACTCAACTAACTTTTAACTTTTTATTAGTGGGTTTTGTGGACATGATAAATTATTCAAATTTGTTACGGTTGTAATAGCAATCATATCATTTCGTTTAAAATAGGTTTTTATTTTTATTAATTAATTATTTTTTATATACCTAGATTTTTTTCTATTTTGTGAATGTGAGAACGCTATTTAGAGGACTGTAGTTTTGTTGACCATTTTCTGTTTTGTAAAGTAGCTGGTACTTGTTGAAAGACCTACACTGTCCTTCCATACCTATTAACACTGTTATTTGAAAATAACGCGTTACTGTTGAGCATGAGGTCCTGGGTTCGATTCCCGGGTCGGGCAAAGTGTTATTGGGTTTTTCTATCTGAAGTTTCTCAGTAGCAGCTCGGAGTCTGGATTTGTGCCCGGTTGATGGCAATAGGCTCGCCCCCTATTACATGGGACTTAAACATAACTGGCGAAATGTGGGTGTACCTGCTACAGGGACACCTCTGCCCAACCTTTCGGGGAAACAAGCCGTGATGTTATGTTGAAAATATTGTAAAAGCCAATTATTTTTAAAAGAGTAACCATGGAGTTTCTTGCCGGCTCTTCTCCATAGGAAACGACCAATTGGAACCGTGTACCCTTCTGACGTTTCATAAGTACCCATGTATGTAGGTTTATGTGAAATAAAATATTTTGAATTTAGTTTTTCTTTTTAACCAAAAGGCGAATTTAATTGAATTTCATTTCAAAATGAAATTGGTCTCTAGGTATTTATTCCCTTACTAGTTACTTGATAAAAGTGAATAACTTAGTTACTTTTTTAAATGGCTCAAACAGTTTAATTATTTTAGACTTCAAGGAGCCTGGGCACTAATTAAAACTTCTCAAGTTAAATTGTCTTATAGAAAAAAGCCGCTACTATCTTACTGGGCAAAATAGAGTATTTGACACCTTTTTATGTCTAATTTGACTTAGCGAAGTTCCAATTAATTATTCTCAACTAAGTAGCTCTCGAAGAATTACGGTACCGACTGAAATACGGTAGTTGCTGTAAAAAAAAGAAATTCTATTTAGTCCGACTTTCAGAAAATAAAAAAATATTAGACACGTATTTTTTTGCTTTATCATATTAATCAAAAATAACTTAGAAAACACGCATTAAAGTTGGGGAGTGGGGGCTCGCTACGTCACAACGCAGTATAAAATTTAACAAGGCGTGACGTCATGCCACATTTTAACTCAATGTATCGCTGTAATCTTTTGATTACGTCAAAAAAGAATTAATTGCTTCCAAATTACCATGTTTATATATTTTTTTACATTCTTTGACATAAACATCCTTTTATTTGATATTATATGCCTACGATTTAATTTCAACTCTTATAAGTGGCTTTTGTGGACATGATAATTATTCAGATTTATTACAGTTGTAATAGCAATCATGTAATTGCATTTAAAATAGGTTTATATTTTTATTAATTTATTTATCTTATATTCTTTTCTATTTTGTGTATGTGAGAACGCTGTAGGCTTAGCGGACTGTAGATTTGTTGACTATTTTCTGTTTTGTTAAGTAGCTGATATTTGTTGAAAGACCTACACTGTCCTCACATACCTATTAACACTGTTATTTGAAAATATTGTAAAAGTCAATTATTTATAAAAGAGTAACCGTGGATTTTCTTACCGGCTCTTCTCCATAAGAAACGACGCTTCTGACGTTTCGTAAGTGCCCATGTAAGTGTATGTGAAATAAAATATTTTGAACTTCTAAAAATAACTGTACCTGATATTCGCAGCTTCATTAACATACTGTCCCCACCCTACCAGCGGCGGTGTGGTGAGTGCCAGCGAGTAGGTCCAAATAAAGACTATCGACATGATAGCCCCTTTGGAACTGAGGTGTCTGGAGTTGAGTGGTCTGGTCACCATCATGTACCTCTCGAAGGATATCACTGTGAGTGTTGTTATTGATGTTATTCCTGAAACAAGAACAAAAAAGGCTTTGAGATATACGATATTTTACTGTTTTTTGGATCATACGACAGTTTAAAGACTCGCGCACAATTGGGCAGGCCGCCCCGCATTGCAACGTATTGTAAAAAAAACGTGTGGCACTCGGGGACTGCCGCGGTAAAGCTATTGCATAGCATTTGTAACCTCCATACTTCTTATTTGTCAACGCTACACTTGGGATGATGACGTGATGACATAAAACAAAAATTTAACCGTCATTACATGGTAGGCGGAGTGGGGGGTGTTAGGTTTTATTTTCGTTACGAAATTTCTTGATTCGGTCGCCGCGCTCAAAGCCCGCGATAAAAGCTATGCAATAGCTTAAAAAATCTGTATATTCTCCATTACTTTAGTACACTTTGTAAGAACCAACGCACACTACAGGCGGGCCGCATCGGGCTGCAGAGGAACGCACCTGCCGGCTCGCTCGGCACGCGTATTTTTGCGGCTACTGTCTTGCGTTGCGATGCAGGCCGCCTGTATTATGCGATAGTTCATACAAAATGTACGAAAGTGATGCAGGAGGATTTTTGCAATGCATTGCATTGCGGCGCGGCCCGCCAAAATGTGCGCGAGCCTCATTGCAAGTGGAGTGGTAACATTTCAAATTCAAATTCGAAATTTAAATCTGCGCGGGGCGGCCCGCCGCAGCTCCTAATGTGCTTTGGCGTATTTTTGCACGCAGCGGTTCGCCGCAGTTATAATGTGCGCTTAACTTTATACTGCATTTGTTTTTCGCCGTATGAACAGTGGGATGTAGACGAATAATCTCACCGTTAAGTTTCGTATCCACTAAGCAACAATTGACGCGCAACACGTGACGCTCAACATGTTCGGCAACAAAATACAACAGCGCGCGACGTTGCCAGCTGGCGCGTACTAAGACGTGCGGCTTGTTGTATGTTTCCGTGCAACATGCAGTTGAGCATCAAATGTTGTCCAGTGAAGACGTGAAGCACAGAAATGTCCTTAACGTGGTGTAACGATCGAGTGTTCAAATTAATTGAACTGTACCAAAACTATGAATGTTTATGGGATACTGCTGCTGCTACCTCCTTTTGAGGAATTTTTCGATAAAACTGTAACCACCGCCGCTGAAATCAACACTATTCCTCTGGCGACATGTTGTCGACGACTGATCATGCGTAGACAGACAACGTTGCTAAACAAAAGTTCTGCATTAACTTTCAACATGTTGAACAATATGTTGTGCAACATGTTGCGCGCCAAATGTTACCTAGTTGATACGAGACTTTCAATGCTCTATATGACTAAAAAGGAGACCCAAACTATTTGTCATTTTGGGAGGGGTTTGGGTTTCTTATTAGTTTAGAGGTCACAAGTTTCGTGGGTTCGTTTTCCTGATCGGTATTTTTTTATTGAGTTTTCTCTATTTTTTCCATTTGGGTTTTCTTAGTTGCAGCTTGGAGTCTGCGTAATTATGTGCATGGTTAACATAATTTTGGTCTTAACTGGTGAAAATAATTGCTTCTTGTTGGAAGCTCGCCAAAGTAAGCAGATTTTGGACTTTAAATTAGTCTAGTTCAAAATTATATCGCATTAAAACACGATAATAATCTGGCTTGTTATTCACATTGCTAATGGCACTTAATTATTTTTTTGTAAATTTAATTTACTCCATGTGCGTATCTTATAAATACCAAGTCGTTCAAAACTTACCTATAAGTATATAAAGTCTAGTTACCTAAGTTTGTTCACCAAATAAGACAGTCCTCCAAATCGAATTTCGGTCATGGCGGCTCATCTCAGCGGAGACTTAGCCTTAGCAGCGCAGAAAATATTATAGTTCACAAGTGTGTGTGCCAAGGCTCGGAACCGGTTTAAAAAATACTGGTTAAAACCAATTTATTTGAGTTTTACTCCAAACTTTTCTTAAAAATGTGAACGTTTTAAGAACTTTATTTTAACCTAAATTAACCGGTTTAGTCGACGTGCGGCATATTGGTAAACGCGTTGCAACTTGTGATTACTTGTGAGGATGCCACGCTGAATTGTTACTAAACAAAATACCGGTTAATATTGCTTCAAACCGTTTAATCCAAAAAAAACCTTTACGTAAAAGCTCCTCCAAAACCGGTTTATAATAACCGGTATATACGAACGAAACCGAATGTAAAGGTTTTAGCGTCAAGTACATAATAACGGTTTGAAAATTTAACCGGTATCCGAGCCTTGGTGTGTGCAGACACAGGTACACTCTCTTCCCTCACTCTCATAGTCCGATGGGACGGCCATCCGACACGATCCAACTCCAATACAAATCCATAAAAAATTAGAAAATTTTCAATAGGGTCATAAGTTACGAATTGTAGACATCCGCTAAACGACGGCCGCCCACGCCCCATATAAAATAACCCGGTAAAATTCACCATTGAAAAAAAAAAATGTGAATTTTTTTTCTTTTTTCCTGAAAATTACAACATAAATAGCCTCTCAGTACGATACCTAGCAACACCATCACGGATTGGACAGGGTTCTTTTTTACATTTTGTAGGAAAACTTTGGGGGATTTTTGCGTATTTGACGCTTCTTGTCTAGGTTTTGAAGACGACTTGTTTAAAAGCATTCAGTTGCTTTGTGGATTGAAGTGCGCCATCTTTGTCGGTTTCGAGCGAGCTCCTGCCACCGATCAACGGGTATGCCACAGGTCGTAAGGTGACGTTTGAGGACGTCTTTCTAGCGCAGATATTTATCTATATCTACTAATATTATATAAATAGATAAAAGAACATGACCTTCGGATTCGGGAACATGTGCAGGGTTACAGTTTTTACACTAAGATTTAAAAATAAAGATCTAATTTATCATGGTTCTCAGTTTCATGAACTTTTAGACTCATGAAACTTTTTTATTTGTCAACTATAGAATAGAATAATTGCAAAAACAAAACAATATTTGTTGCACATTGATTTTGACACTTAGGCAGGCACCCATATCCCCACTGGTCATGTCCTTTGCGAGTTTGTATGTAGGGGGGTAATCTTCGGAATTAGGTACTAATCCGATTCCGAAAATTCTTTCACTAATTTCGAGCCTAAGTACCTACTGCCGAGTGCCAAAGGATATATTTTAGGTTTTTTTTGCTAGCCTATATTGTGTCCCACTGCTGAGCAAAGGCCTTATTTTTTTCCTTCCAAATCTCAAAACTGTTTTTTTTTTAATTTCGAATATTATTTTAATACAAAAAAAAAATCGCTGACGAAACCTCGGGAAGAAGCTAGTTTCTTATAAAACCCTTCATTTTGATATTATAACATCTTAATAATTCACTCTCGTAATAAAGATGAATCTATCGACATACCACTCATCAAAATCGGCTCAGCCATTTAGTAGTTACGAGGCAACATAAAGACGGACATACATACAAACAAGTCAAACACATAACCCTCTTTTTTGGCTTCGCCGCAGTCGGATAATAAGTAAGTTTGTTTACCAATAATCTTATTTGGGAAAATACACTGTAAGAACGGTTATGTCATGTCATAACTCATGGTCAAATCTTTAATTAGAAGAAGACAACAGACACCCACGACATAATTAGCGCTGTTGTATTTCTTTGATCAACTTCCTCATAACAAAAGAATTAGTTCAAGACTGGACAGTTGTTTGTTTACTTTTTGTCCTTGGTGTCCTTGAACTCTTAGTACCTACCTATACCCGTCGTACCCAGTATACTCCGTTTGAAATAAGATTAGACATTTAAACAAACCTTTTTTACAGTCCGTTCAACCGATTTTGACTTCTATTGCGTTGGAGGCATGACTAATGGCAGCTGCAGTAAACAGTTGGTTTGTAACCACTTTTTTTGCTTTTAATGCTATCCTTATGCCTACGCAATAGAAGTCAAACTCGGTTGAACGGACTGTAAAAAAGGTTTGTTTAAATGTCTAATCTTATTTCAAATGGAGTATAGTAGAATATGATATTCAAAATTACAAAGTGTTTTATAGAATTAAGTACCTGGGCGACCGAGCTCTGCTCTGGTGAAAATAGAGAATGCTCATTTAATAATATAGGATAGTACCTACTAATTCCATAGTGCCATGATAGTAGGTACTTACTAATTCCATGCTGCCATGATCATTATTCTAATGTCAATAATGTCATGTCATTATTCATTTTCTTGTTCTAAACTTTGGGCGACCGAGCTCTGCTCGGGTGAAAATACAGATACGAGATCTAGCTAGATAAATTTTTCGCCCATTGCAATTTTCAACGAAATCGTAAAGTTGATTTCGAGAACGTGAGTAGGTAAAAATAAATATAGAAACAAATATAAATATATAAATACAAATATTTCTCGTTGAATCGTACATATAACAGAGGTAGTAAAGCTCTTTTCAGACTACGCTATACTATTGTGATATATAGCATAGCAAATAAGGACGTAATGCTATATACAGGGTGTTTGGCAGAACGTTGAACATACGAAAATGGTGGATAGGTGGGGTCATCTGCTACTTACTCAGCCCTAATTTATTTGACCTTTGTTTTTTTTTAATGCTAGTTGAAATTAAGATTTAAGTATTTTTATATCTTTCTGTAAGTTTGAGGACTCATAACTTTTTTTCTAGCTAATATCTGAATAAAAAAATAATTTTATAAGAATCTGTCAACATTAAAGATATATATAAAAAAAAAATATTGCCTGTTTTACCCATTTTTAATAAAAATTACACTTTATAGTTAAGAAAGTGGTGAAACTAGAAATAAGCAAAAAAAAAACTAAAAAATATCCAGAGGGCCAGGGCCAAATAAATAAGGGCTGAGTAAGTAGCAGATGACCCCACCTATCCATCATTTTTGTATGTTCAACGTTCTGCCAAACATTACGCGATATAATCGCAAGCATTTATACTTTATGGCAAGCTCTTGACTTGTTTCGATTGCGGGACGGCCGGGGATGAGGGAGGAGGAAGAGGGCGGCGCACGATATAGCACAGTATGAAATCAGCGCACGCTCAATTTTATAGCGTATATTAAGCCAACAATTCTGAATTTAAATTACAATGATACGGAATCCTTACTTATAATTTCTAAATAACATCTCTGTTCTGTCTGCAGTAAATCAAGAGCAATCAAAGCTCAGTAATCCATAACCACGCATACATTTATATACATACTCCTACAAACACAGATGAGCGCAACCGTACTCTCACTCATCACACACACAACATTCATACACACACAAAACATACACGCACGAACACACTCACAACACACACACCCACTCACCCAAACACAAACAATATAATTATTAATTAACTACACCTCTAGTTGTAATTTGTAATTGGTACCAACTTACTCGCCGCGGGAGGAAGACCTGGAGTCCTGAAATATAGGGCTGCCCTAGTTTAGGCTCCAGTCCACTCCATTTATTTTATGTACCTATACTGTGTTTAGATTAGTGTAGAAAATAAATGAATTTTTACTTTACTTTACTTTAACATTATATCGTACAGTGAAGTGTGAACGTGTCCATAATAATGTATGGTGCGCAATATTGTTGTGCTATGAACTATATGCTATTATATTATAGCGTAGTCTGAAAAGAGCTTTAGATATGTACCTATCTTAGGCCTTGTCCTAATGTATGCGATTGTCAAGACGAATAATGAACTACTAACGCAACTTAAAGTGTTCGTACTTCTACTACTAATAGTAGTAAAATTACGTTTGGAATAGCCCACAAATTGTTTTCAAGAAATTCATTAATAATAATTCATTTATTAAACCAAAGGCATAATGATTTCACGAGGTCAATTACTTTACAAAATGACTGTTGTTACTTATAATGTAATTCCAGGAATCGCAAATAAATTTCAGCATTATTATTTTTCACAAATGTCTTGAATTAATAATCCCGCAGTTTGTCTCTGTCAGGAAAAGAACAGGAAAAAAGAGGGTTTTACAAGAAATTGCTTGGGATATAAATTTACTAAGATTGTGTCATATTTATGGTTCAAAGACAGGAAAATAATTATGTGCTTTTTATTTAGTTAATTGATTGAGGCGTGACCTTGCGGAAATCCATTATAAAATACAATAGACGTGGATATATTTAGTAGTTTTTCACTTCTCAACGAGGCATCCTCAGGATGACGATTGACTTGTCGCGAATCCGAACACGGCATTTTGCCACACCGAGCGCTGAACGCAGAGACACGACGAGACGTCTCTGCGTTTACTAAATATATCCACGTCTATTGTATTTTATAATGGATTTCCGCAAGGTCACGCCTGAATCAATTAACTATTTGGTTTAAATGTTCATTACAAGAACGTTTAGTGAAGCATTATGTCGGATAGCTAAATTGGGATTTTCATAAATCCACACGAATAAAGGTACAACACGAATTTTATTGTTATTCATAATTTATTCATCATTCATTACGTTGGCGTTACTAAGTTATAGATATAGATACTACATGTATCTATACTCCGTTTGAAATAAGATTAGACATTTAACTAAACCTTTTTTACAGTCCGTTCAACCGATTTTGACTTCTATTGCGTTGGTGGCATGACTAATGGCAGCTGCAGTAAAAATTGGTATTGTAACCACTTTTTTTGCTTTTAATGCCATCCTTATGCCTACGGTATAGAAATCAAAATCGGTTGAACAGACTGTAAAAAAGGTTTGTTTTAATGTCTAATCTTATTTCAAACGGAGTATCTTTATATATCTTTATATATATAATTCTTCTGTGAGTGTGTATGTCACTGAACTTCTCTCAAACGACTGGACCGATTTTGATGAAATTTTTTGTGTGTGTTCAAGGGGATCTGGGAATGGTTTAGATTCACAATTTTGTCCGCTGGACAATGTTTTGACAGGACAACGTCTGTCGGGTCCGCTAGTACTATATAATAAAAATGAAACGCTATTCGTTGGTAAGCGTATCACTTCAGACCGGCTGGATCGATTTGATCCGAGTTGAAACTGTTGTTTTATAATTTGAAATGTTTCTAGGAAAATTGGAAAATTCGAGAAAACTGTAATTGCATATTCTATAGGAATTTTGTATGAATTATTGTTTGGATATGACAAGGTCTGTCGGGTCAGTAAGTTATGAATAAAAATAAATGTGACTTGATTGAAGACTGAAACTTGATTATATTTAAATATAAAAGCATACTAACATAATGGCGCAAAAGTAATACCTGCCTAACAATATCACAACAGAATTTAAAAAAAAAATACTATTACTAAAAACATAGGTTCTTTTAGGAATAACCTGTAATTCTGTATCAATTACATTGTTCCATCACCATTGTTTTAAGAACGGTCAGATTGGTCATCGATGTTCGATCTTTAGTAAGGGCGCTTTCAATTTAGACGTTTCGTGTCGGACCGCTGCCGCACGTTTACCATGCCGCTGGTTATAGCCCGCTGCCGGACCGCTGCAGTACCTACGGTAGCAGTCCGATACCAAACGCCTAAATTGAAAGCGTATCTGACTGCCGTGCGTTTGTATGCTAGTGATGTTTTAAATATATTTGACAACAGTTAAGCCATGGACTCTGACGAAATGAACACGTGGAGTTTGCGACGTTGCCGTCCTGTTGTCGAGCGTTTGCGGTACCGACGCCGCAGTTTCCGCACCGCGCGTTTTGTGTGAAAACAAACGACCATCCGTGCGCAATACGATAAACGCACCGCTTCGGCACCGCAGCGGTCAGACACGAAACGTCTAAATTGAAAGCGCCCTAATAGTTAACTATTTCGCGTAGATACCCTCGCTGCAGCTGTAAGTTCTTCGTTGTATGTACTTAAGTGTGGTGCACGGTAAAACTCCAATGAGTTTATTATGTTTACATCAGCTTAAATGTATAAGTGAACGTGTACCTACTACTACATAAATAAATATTGCAAATTATACCGAAAAAAAGAAAATTGTTTTTGCTCCGGCTGTCGCTGAAAATCAGCGCTGGGGCTCTGTCTCGCATGGGGTCGCAGAATTTATGCTGAGCGATGGCCGTTTTGCGTGGATGTGACGCATATTTTCCCCCAATTTATTGTAATATGAAAATAATAAAATGCGTCATGTTTACTGTAAATAAACGTATTTTCTTTCTTTTCTTTCTTTTTAGATTTAATGAAATATAAAAAATGTTTTTATTTTGTAATTTACCTCAACATTTTTTAAATACTAGAATGACGATTCATAGAGATTTATGGAATGAATGAATGAATATTTATTTTTTAAACACAGGTACATACATTCGGTCTTCAGTAACAATTCAGTTGACTCTCTATGTTTTGGGTCCGTGGCTTAGGCCCCCAGTGGTCGAGGCACCTGTGGCCGACGCCCCCGATTCGATTAATTTAATATCTTAATTTTTTTGTGCTTTTTCACTTAGTGTACTAAGTAAATGAGAAAAGTGTTTCACCACAATAATAAAGCATTTTTCCTTGCTAAACAAAAGTTATCTGTCAAATAGCAGAGAGAATAGATCGCCACTTAACCTTACCCTTACACACCTTTTTCCCCATTAAAAGCATATTTATTATGTACAGTGGACTAAACTAACCTTAAGCATGCTCAGATGCTTCAGACTGAAAACCAAAAACATTTGTGTGAGCAGACGAAAGAACAACGCAAGAAAGAATGAAAAAATGATTGCCAATTTGACAAAAAAATTACCACGATCATGTTTTTAGAACAAATCCGCCCATATGTGGCAAGCCGTCCAAAAATTAATTAAATTAAACTTACTTAGTGAAAAGAGATGATTTTGCTTGTATATTATTTTTAAGTTTAAAATTTTTAAATTTAATTTTTTACGGTTGTTTATGTTTTTACAGTTGATTATTTTTATGCTTATAAATGTTTAAAACATTTCACATTAAAAACAAAAAATCTCTCCTACTTGATCTATGCTGTGCCCGACAGGGTCCATAATTGTGACTAATATGATTATTTCCCTACCAACTATATACATTATGGTACGCAATAAAGAATTTGAGATTTGATTTGAGAAACTGACTGTTATAATTAGGTAAAATTATTCTCATTTATTTAAGGTTTCACAATTGATTATGTTTAATTATTATTGTTAAAAAGATACTCGTAAAAAGAACATTTCACTATGTAAAAAGTTAGTTGCTCTGCAGTAATTTTTAAGACTGATTATTTAAAATCACTATCTTATTTTATTACATTTGAGACTTATTATTATAATTAACTTAAATGATGAAAACTGTGATTTATATACGATTTTTTTATTAGATTTCTTATTGAGATAAATAAATAAATAATGAAAAATAACTAAATCTTTCATTTTTCAAAACATACATCCAATATAAAAGCTTTTCTATGTTATAAATATAATTATGATTTAATATTATACGTACAATTATACAATCAATCTACATTTATTATTTTTGTAAAACATTTTTGTGCCTGCCATTTAATCAAAAATTGCTTTGAATTAAATTAATCGAATCGGGGGCGTCGGCCACAGGTGCCTCGACCACTGGGGGCCTAAGCCACGGACCCTATGTTTTGCCAGTGGCGTACAAATTGTATGGTTACAGTAGGTACAATAATATCAAAATTAAAATTCAGATACATTATAAATTGTGAAATATACGTGTAAAAACGGGTGCTATGAATAAAATAGGTAAAAATACTCTACTCCCTTTTGCTGAAAATTCAATCCCCAAAATATGAACACGAGAACTCTTTAAGACAGGGTATCTTCAACACAACAAAGGGTTTATCGCCTCTGACAGGCTATTGTGGTGCTAAGGCGCCTCTAAAATAAAAATAGAGTATTCGCAACAATGGAAGTGAAATTACTTTTGTTCTCAGTAATATCCAGACGTCTGTCGTATCGTTTTGTAGCGAAAATAGTTGGAGTCTTTTTGTCTTCATTTTAAATTCATTTATGTAATTGAATTTTCTACTGTTGCAAGGAAGTTAAAGTAAAAAAAAAACATTTTTTTCTCAGTAATAACCTGACATCCCTTGTCGCGTCGTTAAGGCGAAAATCAACGACTTTTAATGATTTTATATTGAAGATCACGTCTAAACGAGTTGTGTTAATGATTTGGAAAAAATATATGTTAAATTAGAGCATTTTTTTATAACTTAATCTGTGAATATTTTAGATTATGTTTATATTACATAGTTTAATTAATTTGTAAAGTTATGTCTAACGCGGATAAAAAACTGAGAATCACGTAAAAACTATCAAGCGTATTTTTCTGACACCTTCACCATTTTAAAGACAATTTAATTATTTATCTTTCAATATACGTGTTTTATTATAATATATTTCGTTTTATGTATAATAAATTAAAAATGCGTCTAATTTGAGACAGCGGTCCTTGATGGGCGAGTCCTATTACTGGTTGGACGTACGACGCGTTAAGTTAGCTCAGCACAGAACACGCAAGCTAACCACTCAAGATTACTGGCATTTAGTCGCGTCTTAAGCAGCGAAAATAGTTGCAATCTTTCAGTGGCTTATTACTTAATTCGCACGAATTTACTAGCCCAAAACGGGCGAATCGACACGTTTGAATAATATAATTTTTTCTTGAGGCGATTCGCGTTTTATGCAGTAAAGTTAAGAACCGGCTGCCCGCCGGGCCGAACTCGTTGGTGGCGTGGTTAATATGCATGCTATTTAGTAAATTAATTATTTATTTAGTTTTATTTATTTATTTAGTTTTTATTTATTTATTAATTTAGTGAAATGCACGAGGATTTATAACGATAACGAGCGCGTAAAATTTAATGAACAGACCTTTGGGCGTTTAGATGTTATGGAAAAACTACTGGATATATCTACTCAAAATAAAATTATTTTAATTTTTGAATAAATTTTCTATGCCTGTACGGTTTTTATTTCTCCATTTTCATTCTCCATAAGTTATTTATTTACATCCAAAGATGAGTTAAAATTAGTGTTGAAATATGAAAGTTTCGATGCTCATAATTTCCTTCCATACAGGCTTATATTGACGAGTCAAATTGATATGATTTTAAATTTTGAACGTACACCGTCAAACAGACGAGTAATCATCAAACTACGTTTGTATAGAAGAATTACCGACTAGTGTGCCCTTAAGGTTAATTAATAGGTTATTAGGTAGGGGGGGGTTTGGGTAGGGGGGGGGGGTAGGGGGGGTAGGGGGGGTTATGGGGGGGTATAGGTTTTTAGGTTAATTTGAGACTAGAGATGCCGATGCATTCCACCGGCTTTTATGACAAATCTTTTAAGGTTCAAGCAGTACGTTTATGGAATGCCTTGCCCGTGTCGATAAGGCGTGCTCAATCTTTGTCCACTTTTAAAATTCTGGTAAAAAAACACTTCCTCTCTCCTTAAACATCATCATTACATATAGTTCCTTGCTCTTGTTTCATGTTTATAATTTTATGAATATCTGTTATTTATCTAATATATATATAAATATTTATATAGGTAATTATATGCTTTATGTATCTGTGTATCTGTTGTATATGTAAATGGTACACCACTGACTACCTGCAGTATTGTCTCTCCTTTTCCATTTAAATCCATCCAAAGGTTGTCTGTAAAAGATCGCTTTTAGCGATAAGACCGCCCATTGTGTCACCCAATGTAAAATTTCTAAATTAATGTCTGTAATTTTTATGGTGTACATAATAAAGAATATTCTATCTTCTATCTATCTAACTAAATTAGGTGGACAATTCTTAAGAACTTAATTTAATTTGATATAATTCAAAGTATTTCTGGAGTTATCGATTCATCCACAAATAAATTAACTTTGTGCGAATCGCTTCAAGAAAAAAAAAATTAAAAGAGTCGATTCGCCCGTAAGTACATTCGTGCGAAAAAACCAATAAGCCCTTTCAGTTTATTGTTATGTTATGTGTATTGTTTGTTGTTGTTGTTGTTTGTCGTTTATTGTTTTTTTTGTTTATTTTTTATTTTCACTGTGTTATTTGTATTTTGTGTTTCACAAACTGTGTTCAAATAAATGTTTTTCTTTCTTTCTTTTCAGTTTTAATTTTAAAAGTAAAGGTATTTTTAACTGTTGCAAGAGTGCTGTCATTTCTTACCTTTTCTTGCATAGGTAATCAAGTTTTTTGCGTTATAAATTGAACTATTAAAAGGATTAGGCATAGGATTTATTTTATTACACGGATTAGTTTAGGACTCTGCTGGGTCAACAACTTAACATAATTATGTTTTATGTGACAGCCTCTTTCTTGCTTTGCTCTCTGCAAACCTTGATGTTTTTTACCTATTAACATCCGAATTCATACGATTACTGGGACCTCAGACCAAATAAAAAAAAAAAAACGTGTGGCACTCGGGGACTGCCGCGGTAAAGCTATTGCATAGCATTTGTAACCTCCATACTTCCTATTTGTCAACGCTACGCTTGGGATGATGACGTGATGACATAAAACAAAAATTACGTTCCCATGACAACATCACGTTTCCCATGAAATCACGTTGTCATGGGAACCGTCATTACATGGTAGGCGGAGTGGGGGGTGTTAGGTTTTATTTTCGTTACGTTACGGAATTTCTTGATTCGGTCACCGCGCTCAAAGCTCGCGATAAAAGCTATGCAATAGCTTAAAAACCAAGACAGAACGCTGCGAACAATACAGTGAAGTATGCCAAAACTACACCTCCGCTCTGTGCATACACGCCCACACGCACACATTTACAATCAAACTACATCTCACTAAGTGCACACATGTTTACGAAACCGGCCTCACGTCACTGTTGACAGCGCTATGTCTTGGTTTTTATTTGGTCCGAGAACGGGACCTATTTTTAGCAATTTCATTTTCAAATTTCTGCTTATGTAAGAATATGCATTAAGTATGCAAAAATGACTGCACGGATTTGGATGAAATTTGAGACACAGACAGTTTATAGCCTGGATTAACACATAGAATACTTTTTAAACCGGTATTATGTTCCCGTGGAATAATTTTCTGACCTCCACGGGGGCGAAGCCGCGAGCAAAATGAAGTATTTTATAACTCAAACACAAAAGGCTTATTTCCTAACTGACTTTGGCCTTGTTTTAGCCTTTAAGTCAACCGTTAGCCGTTACCAACGAGACGAAGAGTTTAAATGAAGCCTAAAACCTTATAAATAATGAATCTTAAATAAGGATTCCTATAATTCTAACTAATACATTATTATCAAAGTTTAATCTAGGATTAACTGGAACTGGGGATTAATTTTAAGTCTTTATTTACTCAAATTGATTACCTAACTAAATTTAAGTTTAAAATACAGGACTACACTGTAATTGTATAGGTAGCACACTTTTTTTTTTTTTTTTTTGGGTGGGAATTCATCAAATAACTTCTCCCGCTCTGGGCGGAGCTGAGGGCGTGTCAGACTCTTACTGACTAAAACCCACCCGTGTTCCTTCAGTTGCCGTGTTGCCAAGGGGGCCACGATTTCCCTATCGGTTTTCTTCGAACCCCCGGCAGGCATTGGCCCTAGCGGACCCCGTCAATTCTGCTGACATCTCTTTGAGGCGCGCGTGGAACACAACGCGCCGTCGACCCGGGCCTGGTCCTTATCGGACGGCGAGCTACCCATTGCTCACCGTCCGCAAGCCCGCGCCTACGGTGGCCGGAAATCGGCTCGCGATTCCCGCCCCGGGCGTCTCCTCCTGCGGCGGTTAGGGGCGTGAGGGCGCGAACTTTGCCTCTCCCTCACGCGTTCCGCCTCCTCCTTCGCGAGCATTACCGCTTCGCAGAAGGAGGTGACGGCCTGCCATTTCCTGTCGCTCCGTACCATGACCTGAACCAGGGTCGGACGCGAGAGATCTCCGCCGCCGATCGTCTCTACGAGGACACGGCGCTGCTCTGCCCAAGCCGGGCAGACCTCCACCGTATGCTCCACCGTGTCCTCAGGCTAGGTAACACACTTTCAATGACAATCTGAATTATTTTGCGGGATATTGCTAATTCATTGCTCAACAACGTAAATAACGCAATGAATGTTGAATGTTTTTTTTTTTTTAAATGGCTTCTCGTAGTTGACCTCTGAGATCATGACTACTTAACCGGGCTTTCCTGTGGGTGCCTTAAGCTACTACACTTAAAACCTCCAGCCAGGGGTTATTCAACTATGCTAATTAAAACTAGGTGAACGCTCGCTAAGGGCACCCCCTGTGGGGCACGAACCTCGGCTTAGGGCGTCAACCGGAGGGAGGACATCAAGGATGGGATGGGCTGGATCAAAGTTTTGATCATGATTATTAGGCGGGGAATTTAAAGCTACGTGCTGAATGTTGTTGAACTTGTAGCGGTTACACCGCCACATACGAACTATGCATAGAAAAGACATGAAGTCACACAAATCCTGCATCGCGCAATAAGAGTTTACCGCGCGAACGACATATATAAGACTATCCGACATCAACCGTCGGGCAGTTGCCCGCCAGACACGACACCCGTCTTGTCGGAGGATCCTCCCTTTTCTATAGAAGATGAGTGAACTTTATACCCTGTTCCTCATGTCCCTAGAACTGTCAAAATGAAAGGCATTGCTTCTGTAAGAGTGTTATGCAAAATGTACCCCGTAGAAATATTGTTTGTCGTTGTTTTTTCTAAAACAGCTGAGAAAGAAAAAAGGCAACGATTGTGCGCTTGTGCGCTTCTATCATTTATAACGCGGCGATAATTATGTCGTGAACGTCTTCGTTCACGACATGGCATCGCAGTAACATAGAGAAGTATAATGTATGGAAATATATGAAGACGCTTTTAAATTTACGTCCACGATAACGTTATAACGTTAAGCTATGCTTGCCGAGGTTGGTCTGTGGATGGGTGACCATTTTTACATACCGAGACTCCTCCGTGCTTCAGAAAGCACGCTAAGCCGTCGGTCCCGGCTGTCATTCGTGGATCTTTGACAGTCGTTACGGGTCGTCAAAAGCCCGAAACTCTGACAACCAGTCTTACCAAGAGGTATCGTATTACCCAGTTACTGGGTTGTGGAAGTCAGATAGGCAGTCGCTCCATGTAAAATACTGGTATTCAGCTGCATACGGTTAGACTGGAACCCGACCCCAATATCCCCACCCACATAAGATGAGTTCCGCCAAACACGCTTAAAAAAACACTTTTGTCGAGTAAGCTCTCATGTTCAAGCTTTTTAACTTCGATTCAACTCTTTTCCGTAAGTTCTTAATAAGCACAAGTAGTCAGAAAGCTCTCAGTGCTTTACGAGGGATCTTGCAAAGTGTAGTTTATTGGAGGTAGTAAAAAGTTCTAGGGTAAATAGTGAGTTTTCTGTAAGTTGAAAGTACCAATGTACCTACTTGAATGGTCACCTATTTATTACTTTTTTTACCCGACTGCTCCAGAAGGATGGTAATGTTTTTCGAGGTATATATGTGTGTGTATGTATATTTCTTTGGCACGCTCTGTAGCCTAAACGGCTTGATGGATTTTAACATATGAGAATATCGTTAGATTCGTTTTAAATGTTGGAGTGGCATAGGCTATATTTATAAGTTTTTAGCAGGAAATACAAAAAAAAGGTGGGGAAGGTTTTTTTTAAATAGTTAAAAAAATATTGGAATCAAGTAACAGTAATGAGCCAATTATAAATATATATTGATAAAACTAAAGAGCTTGAAATAAAGCAAATGCAAAATGCTCCTTTTTTATTTTTGTTAATTTTTTATTTTTTCATTACCTACTGTTTTATATTTCCTATGCGTGTCCCAAATAAAATATTTTTCTTTCTTTCTTTCAAATTATTAAAACAACAAAAAAACCCGACTGCATAAATACATTAATTGAAAAGAGAAATTATTATAATCTACAGAATTTTGGCATTACAGGCTACAAACCAATAACCTGAAATATGGTGTAATCTTGAATATTACACCATATATGTAAAATTTTATCGGAGAGGCAACCGGATGGCGAGTGGTAATCTAGGTCTTGAAGTGATACCGAACCCCCCGTACCGTCCGAATGGACCCCAAATGGACGGGGGCGGAGATATGGGGGATGTGGGCCTAACATTTTTTTTTGACATGGCATTCTAAATTTAAGCTCTATATGTGCAAGGAATTTGTGTGTATCAATGCCATCCGGTTGCCACCCCCCAACATCGTTAAATGGTGGTCTGCTCGATAAACAAATTCAAATAAAAAAAAACAGTGGTACTCCGGGAGTGCCGACAGAAGTAATAAAAAAATAAAGTTTAAAAAACTGTAACCCGACTACGGGAAAATAAAAATGATCTAAAAAGTACGAAACAAGCAAATATTTCAGACAGAAATCAAGACATAGGTACAAAAATGGTCAAGGTAAAGCCGTGGTCGCATGCCTGTATACCATGTTGGTGTCAAGAACACCTACAAAATTATAATGGCATGCGACGACGGCTTTACCTTGACCATTTTTGTACCTATGTCTTGATTTCTGTCTGAAATATTTGCTTGTTTCGTACTTTTTAGATCATTTTTATTTTCCCGTAGTCGGGTTACAGTTTTTTAAACTTTATTTTTTTATTTTATACTTTTCCGTTTTTACACTTGATAAACGTAAATAAGAGTAGAGTAATACAATAGTTCAGTAATTAACCTATTTTAAATTCCGATAGCAGTGTATAGTGCTTTGAACGAAATCATAGAGCGATTTATTTCGACGCCAACACCATATATCGATATCGAGCTTCGAAAAAATCCAAAATATAAATATTTCGTTGTACTTGTTTTTCTTCATAAGAGTGGAATTAGAAATCGGTACTACTTATTAAGATTTGATTAATTGCACGTTGGTAACATCTTGCGATACGCAGTCTCACTTTTGCTTGTTTTTAACGATTTAAACATATTTGTTTACTTTGAAAATATAATATTATATACATATTTGTAATGTGCTCGTCAAGACCTTTCTTTTGATACCAAACATGTCATGATCATCCCATTTTAATTTTTTTCGAGGTTAGAAATTTACGTGTAAAGTCCACCAAATTAAATTTAGGGAAAAATTATATAGCCTATGTCACCCGGACCATTATTATGAATCTATTGATACCTCATTCATCAAAATCGGTGTAGTAGTTTAGGCGCTACGGTGGAACACACGTAAAAACAAACATACATACATAGACTGCTAAAATCATAACCCTTCCTTTTGGCTTTGCCGTAGTCGGGTAAAAACTTGAACAAGATCGCCTTGGTAGAAGAAAAATACTTATGTAGAACATTGGTCCGTAACCTTATCTAAATAAAGAGCACAATGGAGTTTACAAAAAAAAAAAACTTCCGAAACCTTTATAGTAAAAATAATTGCGTAGAACATGGATCCGTAACGTAATATAAATAAAGAGCACAATTGCGTTTACAAAAATGAGATGTCGGTAACGGTGTCGCGAGTTTAATTGTTTTTTTCCGACCTCAAACATGCCCAACGCGCCTAAAGAAGTTTTCACTTCATCAAGTAACACTACACCAACTAATTATTATGGTCGCCCATTGTGGGCTAAAAATAATTAAAAATCACGATTACTTCCGTAGCCAACCGCAGGCGGCAACTGCAGGCGAAGTATCGCCGTGACACGAATGGTTTCTAAGAGATACCTTCCGTAGCTAGCGACACGTCACCTTCATAGAATACAGTAGTTGTCTATACTCCGTTTGAAATAAGATTAGACATTTAAACAAACCTTTTTTACAGTCCGTTCAACCGATTTTGACTTCTATACCGCAGGTATAAGGATGGCATTAAAAGCAAAAAAAGTGGTTACAAACCAACTTTACTGCAGCTGCCATTTGTCATGCCACCAACGCAATAGAAGTCAAAATCGGTTGAACGGACTGTAAAAAGGTTTAGTTAAATGTCTAATCTTATTTCAAAAGGGGTGTAGGTAAAAAAGGAAATTCTATTTAGTCCGTCTTTCAGATAATAAAAAAATATTAGACACGTATTTTTTGCTTTATCATAATTATTAATCAAAAATAACAAAAATAACACGCATTAAAGTTGAGGAGTGGCTCGCTACGTCACAACCCAGTATTAAATCTAGCAAGGCGTGACGTAATGCCACATTTTAACTCAATGTATCGCCGTAATCTTTTGATTACGTCAAAGAAGAAAAAATACGTGTTCAATATTTTTTAATAATCTATAAGACGGACAAAAAAAATTGGACACAGGCCTATTGTACCTTTATTCCCTACGAATTCTACCCTCATTTGTCAACTCGGCACCACTTCAGAGGCAACTAATTCCTCTCTGACCATTCACAGCATTGTCATAATTGGAGAGAGGCTTTTAAATTCAGTTGTTTTCGAGACAGAATAATACCCTTGAAGCCTCATAAAATCAGGACAACTTAGTTCTTATTCGTATGCGCATTAATGTCTATAATGGCATGCAATCATTGTCATCTCTCAAATAGAATGATTTCATAGTAATCATTTTGCCAACGTAAGTCTGTATTTAAGCTCAGAATCAGCGGAAAATTTATTCTTGAAAAGGAATGAAAATGTAGCGGTAATAAAATTAAATTTAAATGTAAGTCCGTGGTAAAGACTGTCTAAGCTCGTGAGCTCGTGGCTAAGTAATAACAGCCGCACGGTTCGATCCATCAGGTTAAGCTACGCTTGTTGGGGTTGGTCCGGGGATGGGTGACCATTTTACATACCGACATTTCTCCGTATCTCGGAAAGCACGTTAAGCCGTTGATCTCGGCTATCATTCGTGGATCTTTGATAGTCGTTACGGGTCGTCAGAAGCCCGAAAGTCTGACAACCAGTCTTACCACGGGGTAATAGCAGTGATAGCCTAGTGGTGTGACTGTCGGACTGCCAGTCATAGGTCTCGAGTTCGAATCCATGGCACGCACCTCTGACTTTTCGGATTCATGTGCGTATTGTATAATTATCACTTACTTCAAAAACAGTGAAGGAAAACATCGTGAGGAAACCGGCATGCTTGACAGATATTTCTCGATGGCATGTGAAGCCAAGTCAGAGGTTCATAGGTGGCTTTAAAACTCTGACACGGTTAGTCACCACACGAAAAGAAGAAGACCAAGGGATGTCGTACCACTCAGTTACTGGGTTGTGGAGGTCAGATAGGCCGCTACTCCATGAAAAATACTGGTATTTAGCTGCATTCGGTTATACTGGAAACCGATCCCAACATTGGGAAAAGGCTAAACAGATTGATATTGCCAACTGAAGTGCGCGGTGTGTCTCTGATGTGCCGTGCGGGTACACTACTTACATACGAAAAACTTTATTTCGACAGTCACCAATACGAATTTCAAAATACCGATTTTCATAATTCCGAATGGTTCAAAATTGGACTTCAATATTCCTAACGTTTATAATTACTATTCTCAAAATACTGAGTTTCAATAGATCGAACAACAAAAAGTCCGACTTAATGATCCGAAACATCAAAAATACGAATTCCTATTATTTAAGTACCGATTAATTAGAATTCCAAAATAAATAAAAATATTTTCTTTCGCTGGTCACAGTTCTAACCTAACCTAACCCAAATGATTCACCAACAATAGAGGGGATCTGGCGCTCAAAATATTTTGGAGTATTTGGGTGTTCCCGTGCCGTGCAGTACTGCCGCGCAAACATTCATCGGTTTGGTCCAAACTAGAGCGCAGCAGAAATGTGTTCTGTAAACTCCGCGTGTTGCTACCGCGCTCTTGCCACTCAATGTTTGGACACCCCTTAACAAAAACGCAAAAAGTACTGTAGTGCCAAAACTTTTTACTGGAACAAAGGTAGCTTTTTAATAATGTGTTCTGAGGCTTTCAGAAAAACAGCATGTTTGGTAGAAGGACCGAAATAATTTTCTTAGGGATAGGGAGCGTCATATTATCCTAGTTTTCAACCATAAAACCTGTGTCTTAGGTATCATGGTTTGAGATAATAATTTGTTTTTTTACTACCCGAAATGTCAACATAACTTTCTTGTTTGTGGTTGTAATACAACGCAATATTTTTTGATGTTATCGGCAATGACATTTATGTACGGTTTTTTTTTTGCCTTTATTGTCCAACTGCTGGATAAAGGCCTCCCTATTCTCTTTCCACCTCTCTCTGTCCAGAGCTTCCAAAGACCAATCTTTCCAGTCCAGCTCATCCCGCCATCTCCGTCTGGGTCTGCCGCGATGACGTCTGCCATTAAGTGGGATCCATTGAGTCGTAAGTTTGGCCCATTGATAGTTTGACATGCGGCAGATGTGTCCAGCCCAATACCATTTAAGCGTGGCAGCTTTCCGAGTGAAATCAGTTATATTAGTGATGGAACGTATTGTTGTATTCTTAACCCGGTCCACAAGTTTAATACCAAGAATACTCCGTTCCATAGTTCTCTGGCAAACCCCGGTATGTATGTACGGTTGGTTTTAGAAAAATAGTAAGTCTTTTTGTAACACAATTTTAAGACGGTACGAGGTACGAATAATGTTAACTTTTAAATTAATTTAAAAAAGAAAAATAAAACAATTTTGTGCTAGCAAATGACACCAACAATCCCTAAAAAAAAATTGTCGTTTCTTCTACCAAACCATAGAGGAAAGTATTTCTGTCACCCTAGTGTCAAATCTAATGTCACATTTACTCTCTGCATTTACAAATTGAAACTAAAATGATAATTTCAAAAAGCGATGCATAAAACTAAAGAAATAGAAACGGCACTTGTTCTACCAGCGTCGTTTCGTCAATGATCGTGGAAAGGTGTTCAAGCAAGCTACGGTTCCTTGCGCTCGTTGTGAACACCAGCGACCTGATCAACGAAAGATCCACGTACACCGCGACCCTGTCCCACTCCTTATTAGCACCAGCTGCTATATTCACAACATATATAATGATTGGTAACTACGTCATCAGTGGTTTACGTGAAAAACAAGCTTCGAAGTTCCTACAAGCGTACTCACTTGTTGCATGCTCCATCTTGCAAGGAGCGTTATCTATTTCTGTATTTCAAGAGTTGAAGAAGGTTGCCAGAGCTAGTACTGCGCTCGTGCTAAATGCCATCCTGCCAATTTTTACGTTAGTGCTGTTGACGGCAGATCTAGTAATTGTTTTGCTTTCAAATCGAGAGCCACTGATGCTGCCTATGTCTCCGTCAATGTCGAGGGGAGTTCCTCTTGCCCACACGATGTAATATATTGTTTTTAGTTATTCATCAGTATATTTTGTAGTTTCATTAAATTGTTTTTTCTTACTGTATTTTAGTTTTGTTTTTAACCGACTTCCAAAAAGGAGGAGGTTATATGTTCGTCGCGTATGTTTGTTTTTTTTTTTTTATGTATGTCCACCGATTTCTCCGTCAATTGTGGACCAATTTTGAAAATTCTTTTTTTGTTTGAAAGGGTGTGCTCTCGAATTGGTCCCATATAAATTTTATTAACTTTGCTTCGATAGTTTTTGAGTTAGCTACAAAAAACGTATTTTTTTCACACTTATTATGTAGATGATATGATAAGTTTCTGTCACTGGTAGCAGGTAGTGGTATTCGAATGTGTGTGGGGTAGGTACCACAACTAAAAAGTGAAAAATAAAAACTTTTTACATAAAAAAACAACCGACCTCCAAAAAACACTACAAAGTGAAAAATAACTTTAATTTCGGAAGTCGGTGGCAAAAAACGAAACTACAAAACCCAAGACACCGACTTCCGAAATTAAAGTTATTTTTCACTTTGTAGTGTTTTTTGGAGGTCGGTTGTTTTTTTATGTAAAAAGTTTTTTTTCTTGTTATGACCACATCATACTTATACCAGTTTAAAATCAAGACATTTTAATATAATGGGTTAACATTTTATAGGAATTCCAAGCTGTTAATTTGGTACGAGTACCCACCGCACCCATTTGGAATTCCGGATCAAAAATTCCGCCCGAGTTTAGCGTCCGAATCGTTTGAAATCGAACAGGACGTGGCGGCGGGACCCAGTCAATAAATAATTCTTCTTGCGTTTGAATGTCAGGTCCAACATTCTAGTTTGGAACTCCGGATGAATGTCGTCAAACGTATAATGGTCGGAGAATGGGCAGCGTCCTCAGCTTACGTAATATTATCTGCACTATTTATACGTCCTCTCTCTTGTAGTGGTAGTACTATTTTGCCAGCAATCAGGGATGGTAGCGGGGCTTCTCAGTGCTCCCCAGTGTAAGAAGAATATATAGTAGAACTGGACACCATTGAGGTAAACGTGTTTTTGAGTTGAAAGATCAAAATCAAAAATCATGTATTCTATTTAGACAGAAAATCAGCACTTTTTGAACATCATAGGGTATTCACGTAGAAAGCTGACAACTGGCGCCAATATAGCGTTTGTCGGCGCTGACAAGCGCTGGTCTTCTTCTTTTCGTGTGGTTAGTGACTAACCTGGTGTCAGACTTTTAAAGCCACCCATGGGCCTCTGACTTGGCTTCACATGCCGTCGAGAAATATCTCTCAGGCATGCCGGATTCCTCACGATGTTTCCTTTCACTGTTTTTGAAGCAAGTGATAATTATACAATACGCACATGAATCCGAAAAGTCAGAGGTGCGTGCCTTGTGTTCGAACTCGAGACCCATGACTTGGCGATCTGACGGTCACAACACTAGGCTATTACTATGCTGCGCAGGTTATCAACGCTGGTTCGGGTTCGCACTGATTTTTGCAAAAAGTATGAAAACTGCCTGCGCCGAAAAGCGTTGACAACCAGCGCTTGTCAGCGATGACAAACGCTAGAATATCGGCGCCGGTTACCAGCTTTCTACTTTAATACACCAGTAACCCAAAACGCTCGCCCTTCACCACTTCCTAGTGTTTAAGCTGGGAAGAAGAAGGGGAACATATCTGTCTGTTCTTCTAATTACCATGTCGATGGCAATCTAACTGGAGTCAGCCCAGAATTCGGCTACAAGTTTGGCGACATCAGTTAGAACACAGGACACGCAGGACATGATATTAAGTGTCCCATTGTTTGTGGAACAGCACCACATTGGATGGTGAATTAGCAAAGGTAGGGTTGTGGCTAAGAAATAACAGCCGCACGAGTCAATCCATCAGGTTAAGCTACGCTTGCCGGGGTTGGTCCGTGGATGAGTGACCATCTTTACATACCGAGACTCCTCCGTATCGGCTTGGAGTTTGTCATTCGTGGATCTTTGACAGTCGATACGGGTCGTCAGAAGCCAGAAAGTCTGACAAGTAGTCTTACCAAGGGGAATCGTATTACCCAGTTACTGGGTTGTCGAGGTCAGATAGGCAGTCGCTCTATGTAAAATATCTAGCTGTATTCAGTTAGACTGGAAGCCGACCCCAACATAGATAGATAGATAGAATATTCTTTATTATGTACACCATAAAAATTACAGACATTAATATAGAAATTTTACATTGGGTGACACAATGGGCGGTTTTATCGCTAAAAGCGATCTTTTACAGACAACCTTTGGATGGATTTAAATGGGAAACAATACTGCAGGTAGTCAGTGGTGTACCATTTACATATACAACAGAATACACAGATACATAAAGCATATAATTACCTGTATAAATATATATATATTAGATAGATATACATAAAATTATAAACATGAAACAAGAGCAAGGAACTATATGTAATGACGATGTTTAAGGAGAGAGAAAGAGTTTTTTTACCAGAATTTTAAAAGTGGACAAAGATTGAGCAACATAGGAAAAGGCTGAGTGGATTTATTGGTTGAGCTCTCCGGCTAGATGGAGCGACGTATCAGCTGGATGAGAGAAGAGGAAGAATTAAATAAAGCGCCTCATTCCTCTTAGAATAATTGAATTTATTTTTGTAGACACTTGTTATGGTTCTCTTATAAGTACCGGTACAATGACCGAGATGACGTAATACCTCCGTTCATGTAATTTATGACAGAATGTTATTTTACAAAATATTGAATTTCCTAAAACGAATAATTAGTTTGGGTTTTAGATTAGGCTCATTAATTTTTGTTAACAGTAATTAATTATCATCTTTCATGATTTACTGAGCAAGCATTATTGAAATAGGTACAGTACAATATGTTTTTAATGTCCCTCGGCAAACTTTTTTCGTGATTTCTATCAGTTGCCCTTTGCACTCGGTGAGAAACTATTTTCCTATCTGTCGTGCCTGCGACTTTAGCGGCTTTCCACCCATTTTTAAATAAATTACTTTAAGTTAAAAGAGTATTA
This sequence comes from Agrochola lychnidis, assembly GCA_963680765.1. NCBI lineage: Eukaryota > Metazoa > Arthropoda > Insecta > Lepidoptera > Noctuidae > Agrochola > Agrochola lychnidis. Next base: position 20,196,073 of record OY796865.1, on the reverse strand, counting down.
ACAACCCTATATACTTCCAAGTCGATTGAGAGCGTCCGGTCTGCACCAAGTGCAAAGGGCAACTGATAGAAATCCGACAACTGACGAAACACGAACTTTGCCGAGGGACATTAAGTAAAAATCTAGCATCTAAGGCTATGTAATCTGTTACTCGTTTTTTAAATTTTACCGTGTTTTTCTGAACTGAATAAAACTTTTTTCTTTTTTCTTTTACTACTCGGAAAAGAACCAGAGTCACCGACATAGCCTGCAGAGTAAGCAAGCTGAAGTGATGTGAGTAAGTGGGCATACTGGGCATCGCCATATTAGACGGGGAACCATAACGATATGCCTTCTTATGGACCACTCTTGATGAATGCCACCAATCAATCTGCTTAACCTTTTCCCAATTATGTTAGGGTCGGCTTCCAGTCTTACCGGATGCAGCTGAATACTAGTATTTTAAAAGTAGCGACTGCTTATCTAACCTCCAGAAGCCAGTAACTAGGTAATACGATACCCCTTGGTAAGACTGGTTGTCAGACTTTCGTGCTTCTGACGACCCGTAAAGACTTTCAAAGATCCACGAATGACTGCCGGGACCAACGCAACCCGGACCCTTGAACTAAATAACCTTAATACTAAAATGATGCATTATTTTGATCTTTTAGTTAAGTTTGAATGTCAAGTTTGAAAACAAATATTGGTGTTATGACCAGTGATCGGATAATCGGATGCATGTTTACCTAAAGTTCATTTTTGGTTAGGAAATTATGGAAGCGGCTTCTTAAAACATATATATTTAAATATAAATCCTGGGATTCCAGAAAATTCGGGAATAAGAAACTAGTCTGTAACATGGTGAGAAAACGTCGTCTATATTAAATTGGTGTATTTATTTAAAAAAAACAGGGGCTTACATAATTAATAATATGTATTTACTTGAAGTTAATTTTAAGCTCCCCATCAATTTATGACTATGTTGAGTGTAAGAGGAATAGTAGGTGGTAGGTAACCTACACACGATTTGACTCTTTAATAAAAACAGTAAATTTGTTGATTCCGAAATCCCGGGATTTTTTCGATACAAAATTGCATTCCATAATATTAGCCAACACCTTAAACTAAGTAAATATTTGATTCTATAGTAAAAAAAAACTAAATTTGTCGATTCCGAATTCTCGGGATTTTTTCGATACAAAAGTGCATTACATAATAGCCAACACCTACATTTTAGGTAAATATGCATCCGATTATCCGATCACTAGTTATGACGAAAGCACAAAAGAAGTGGGCAGTGGGCTGGCCATGTTTGTCAAAGGACCGATGGCGGGTGGAGCAGACGAGTACAGGAGTGAAGACCACGTATCGGCAAGCGTAGTGTGGGATGCCCCCCCCACCTAGATGGACCGACGACCTCAAAAATTTGGCTAGGCCAGACATAAATTATGCAGAAAGCGGAGGGCAGGGTGTTGTGATGCAGCCTAGCAGAGGCCTTTGCCCAACGGTGGACTGCGATATAAGGAGTGGATTATTTGTATAGTTCAAAAATACAGACAATCCAGGTGCGTAGTACTCGCAACCGGCGTGCGTGTATGACTAGATGTATGAACGTAAACGAGGCAAAAGGACTATGTAAGGATCGTAGCAGGTGGCGTTCTGTAGTTTCTGCCTACCCCCATGGGCAGAAGGCGTGAGTTTATTTATGTATGTATGTTCAAAAATACAAGTTAAACCTTTACACGTGTTAGGTATTTATGAAATAAAATCATGGCAACTTTTTCCATTTATATGACTTATACCAACACTGAAAGGATCAATACTTTTCTACAAATTACTTTCATTATAATGATGATAATAATACAGAAAGGTATGAGGAAAATCGAAATATTAGGTGGCACGTGTAAATTCAAAAACGCAAAATACAGGGTGGATTTTTAAGATGGGGCAGTAAGGGCAGCTACCTTAACCGTTGTAGCTACAGGAAAACGGTCGTATGAAACTATCCATAACTTTAAAAATTACAGTCAACAAGTAAATGGACTGTTTTCGCAAAAACTTTTTTTGATACCAATCAATTGTTTCTTTTAAGATACAAAAAGCTCTATCGGACCAACTGAGGTCTGAGCACTAGAAAAGTTAAAAATCTCAAAAAACTTTTTCTATACATCATCGTCTTTCTGCCCTTGTCCCATGTTAAGGCTTGTAAAATTTCTATACTAATGTCTGTAATTTTTATGGTGTACATAATAAAGAATATTCTATCTATCTTGTGTCGCGTCGCGTGTCGCGCTGGTCTGCACGAGCCTTTACTTGGGGTCGGCGCAAAACGTTTTCTTTTTCCACTCTCCCCTGTCAAAAAACTTTTTCTATACATATGTGAAAAAAAAACAACTTTCTTTTTATGATGGATAGACTTGCCGAAAGTTAACGTTAAAAAAGACTTGAAATAACCATGTTATTCTTTATTTTCGGCCAGAAATCAAAAATCTCTGACGAAGATTTTTGATCCTTATAAGAAACAAGATCGATTTGCATCAAAAAAAGTTTTTAAGAAAATTACCCATTTTCTTGCTGGCTTTACATTTTTTTTCAAAGTCTGCGAATGCCAAATGTTTTAAAAACTTAATGACAGCCTTTAAGACCATTTTCCTGTAGCTACAACGGTTAAGGTAGCTGCCCTTACTGTCGCATCCCAAAAATCCACCCTATATATCGAAAATTGGAATTATAAGGCCGTTTCACGTGGTAGAGATTATTTTGTAAATAAAGTAGGTAAGATTTTTTTTTCACCCACTGGCACTCCTCACAATTTCATAAATGTTACTGGTTAAAAATAAACCATTCACTTATTGTATGGGTAATTTGAAATGCTATTGTTTATTCTGTAAATTGGATATCAGAATCACTTTTACATTTCAAAAAAATAAGCTAGATAATTTTGGCGTTTCCTATATGACTACTCTGAGAAGAAAGGCCGAAACAAACTCAGAGGTCGCAGTCTCTTTTAAGTCCAGACATAGTCTTGGTCAGGCCATATGAGGACCATGTAGATTAGTGTCTGAAATGGTCTTTTGAGGAAAGAACCGCACAGATTTGAGTGGACCTGTCCAGTCAGTGCAAGTATGAATGTAATCGTATTTACATACGTAGACAGGGTCATTGGTGGATTTTAATGGATTGCCGACATATATGTCGGCAATCCATTAAAGGGATGTAGGAGAGGTCATTTGCAACCAAATGACATCCAAGACCCCTATGCCAATTTCATTCAATTTTGAGTAATTTGACATTATATTATTTTAAAATTAATAAAAGAAAAATATAAAATGTTAAATTACTCAATTTTTATGACATTTGCAAAGGAGTTAAAAGGGGTCATTTGGTTGTAAATGACCTCTCCTACATTCCTTTAATGGATTGCCGATATATAACCAATGACCCTATATACATAAACTCACGCCTTCTCCCACGGGAGTAGGCAGAAAACTTACATCTGTTCATACAGAGGAGCTCGTGGCTAAGTAATAACAGCCTCACGGGTCGATCCATCAGGTTAAGCTACGCTTGCCGGGGTTGGTCCGTGGATGGGTGACCATCTTTACATACCGAGACTTCTCCGTGCTTCAGAAATCACGTTAAGCCATTGGTCCCGGTTGTCATTCGTGGATCTTTGACAGTCGTTACGAGTCGTCAGAAGCCCGAAATTCTGACAACGAAGGGGTATCGTATTACCCAGTTACTGGGTTGCGTAGGTCAGATAGGCAGTCGCAACATGTAAAATACTGGTATTCAGCTGGATCCAGTTAGACTGGAAGCCGACCCCAACATAGTTGGGAAAAGGCTAGACAGATTGATTGATCGACATCTGCACGCACGCCGAATCTACTGTGTTGTTTTTGAACCATCCACACTCTATGAAGAAAATAAACTCAAACTCAAAGCATTTATTTCAATTAAACCATTTACAGGCACTTTTGAATAGTCAAGGAATCGGTCAGTCAGAAATATGAAGCTAGTTGCCCATTCCAAAGCGTAGTAGGTAGGTACCTATGGAGAAGAACGGGCAAAAAACTCCACGGAAATAAAAAATTGTTACAAAATATTGGTTACATCACTCACGTTGAAATTGTACATGTGAGAACAATGTAGAAAGACGTGCACGTTAGCATCTGTAATAAAAACATAAAAAAAGAACAATTTAAAAATTAAAATAAATTAAAAATAAGCCGTGGCAGCTAAGAGATTATCAGTCCCAACTGATAAATAAATCTATGTGACAGGTAGATAGTTTTAACTATAGTGAAGTTTAATTTAGTGGGAATTGTTTTCAAAAGTTATAAAGCAATTACGAGAGTGACTATACCTATCACCTTGCCAGTCAGCGAAGTGATAACGAAGCTTACTGTCAAGGATTCGCAAAACATTCATTTAAAAAAAAAAAAACAGTGGCTCTCCGGGAGTGCCGATAGAAGTAAAACTTGAACAAGATCGCCTTGATGGAAGAAAAATACTTGTATAGAACATTGGTCCGTAACCTTATCTAAATAAAGAGCACAACCACGTTTACAAAAAAAAAAAAAAACTTGAAAACCTTTAAAGTTAAATACTTGCATAGAACATTGATCCGTAACGTAATGTAAATAAAGAGCACAATCGCATTCACAAAAAATACTGCCAATACCTTTAAAGTAAAAATACTTGCATAGAACATTGATCCGTAACGTAATATAAATAAAGAGCACAATTGCGTTTACAAAAATGAAGTGTCGGTAACGGTGTCGCGAGTTAAATTGTTTATTCCCATCCCAAAAATGCCACAATCTGGTATTTTTGTCTATTCTTCCGTCGACAAAACCCGTTTCTATAGTTGTTATGCTACGCGTGAAGGTCAGGCTGTCAAATTTCATAGCAATTGGTTCAGTGGCTTAGGTGTGAGAAGATAAGAGACGGACAGTGTTTTACTTTTGAGTTTGTTTGTTAAGCTTTCATGCTAAAACGGCTAAACGGATTTAGATAATATTTTGCACATGGATAGACCATGACTTGAGTTAGGACATAAGATACTTTTTATCCCGATATTCCCACGGGATCCAGACTTATGTGGGTAAAACTGCGGAGCACAGCTGGTATTAGTATAAATGTATGTGCGTCACGAGGCCCGGTCCGAACTTGCCGTGTGGACACAATGTTCGATATACCTCGTGTGTGTTTACAACTTTTCGGAGTAAATCCTAAAAGTTGTCCAAAACTTTGGACATAAATTGCACGCATATGGACCGAATGTGAAAGCAAGTGTTGTGCATAATATTAATTTTATATTAACACTCCAAAAAGGAAGTAAAACATTGTATGCGATAAAATATGATCACCGTAGATAATAAATTGAATAAGGGATTTGACATTGTAAACATTTTTTTTTTTTTTGGGTGTGAAATTATCAAATAACTTCTCCCGCTCTGGGCGGAGCGGGAGGGCGTGTCAGACTCTTACTGACTAAAACCCACCCGTGTTCCTTCAGTTGCCCTGTTGCCGGGGGCCACGATGTCCCTATCGGTTTTCTTCGAACTCCCGGCAGGTATTGGCCCTAGCGGACCCCGTCAGTTCTGCTGACATCTCTTTGAGGTGCGCGTGGAACACAACGCGCGTTGACCCGGGCTTGGTCCTTATCGGACGGCGAGCTGCCCATTGATCACCGTTCGCAAGCCCGTGACATTATATACTTACGATTCTAATTTCAACTTTTTATTAGTTTCTCTAAGGATAATAATTCAGTTCTGTTACAATTGTGATAGCTATCATGTAGCGAAGCATTAGAGAGTGCTTTGCGATCGAAAAATTTGTTTTGCCTCCTTTCTGCAACTGTTTTTATTATGACAGACTCCTGCTAGTACACAGAACCTACTTAATTATAATTAAATGGAGATTAATACTGTCCTTTTCAAAAATTAATTTAATAAAAAAAAAAAACAAAATTGTACAAAAAAAGTTCCGTCCATCAATGTATGAAACCTGAAAACATTGTAGCTTGCGAGAAAATCAATTAATAGAGTAATTTTTTTTTAATAGATTCGTTTCAGCCGTAGGAGAAACCCTATTGAAAATGGATTTTTTATTCAGAGTAGTTTAATTATAATTAATGAAAAACTAACTATTTCAACTTCGGCCCTCTTCCGTTGCCTAGCAACCAACAAAGTAAACCTAAATAGTCTTTGACAGTCAGTAAAGATTGCGAGGTGAGAAATTTTACCCATATTTATGGGTAAAACATATTTCATGAAAAGTCGTTTAAATATTTTTCTGTTTTTCAATGAGCGATGAGACGTGCACTGGATTTTACTAATATATTTTATTTTTCTTTTGTATAGATTCTTTTAAATTTTGTGAATGTGAGAACGTTATACACCTTGTGGACTGTAGATTATTTTGTTGACTATTTTCTATTTTGTTAAGTACCTCCTCTATCACAGAGAGGAGGCCTGTATTTCAGTAATGGAAACGTTATAGGCTAATTATGCATTTAAAATGATTATAAATACATGCCATTTAATAATTTTGTTCTATCACTCACAATATAGCTACTTAAGTTAAGCTTAAAGGAACGTTTTAACGAAAAAACATATACAGGGTGCTTGGCAGAACGTTGAACACACGAAAACGGAGGATAGGTGGGGTCATCTGCTACTTACTCAACCCTAATTTATTTGGCCCTGGCTCCATGGATATTTAAAAAAAAATTTTTTGCTTTCTTCTAGTTTCACCACTTTCTTGACTTTAAAGTGTAATTTTTATTAAAAATGGGTAAAACAGGCAATATTTTTGTTTTATTTTTTAAATCTTTAATGTTGGCAGATAACATCTGAATAAAGTAATAATTTTATAAAAATAAAATTATTGCTTTATTCAGATGTTAGCTAGAAAAAAGTTATGAGTCCTCAAACTTACAGAAAGATGTAAAAATACTTAAATCTTAATTTCAACTTGCATTAATTAAAAAAACCAGGGGGGCCAGGGCCAAATAAATTAGGGCTGAGTTAGTAGCAGATGACCCCACCTATCCACCATTTTCGTATGTTCAACGTTCTGCCAAACACCCTGTATATATTTTGGATACATACCTTTTAAATTTTTTGACACGTGTAGTCTACAATTTTCTATTTCGCTTGAAGACAGAGAAAAAACAAGTTTAAGAAAATACTATCTGTCTATCAATAGGTATGTAGGTGACTCACATTATATTTACTATATGTACATAATATATTTATACGCCCAACACTAACGAACACAAACACACAATATACATTATACTAATGTATAAACAAAACACTAAACAATATTAGCAACTTAAATATCACGTTTACCGTACCGTACGTCCACCATTAATATAATAGTACACTGGACACACGCGTCGCCTGCTGAGTCCCTTGGTCCGCGGCGCGCGAAGATACATGCGCGCGCGCATACCCACCTTGGCCGCGCATTTGGTATTTGCGGGTCTCCAGTCCCGATCTAGTCGTGTCGACTAGGCGTGGGTAATCTTTATTCCGGAAAGGGAATTGATTCACTTATTCCGACTCCGAGTCCGGTACCGGTTCACCTTAATTATTCCTTTGGCACCGTTTGGCACCGGCATTCACTCGATCATTTTGGTTCCCCGGTTCCCCCAGAAAATTTTATTCATTCGGTTCGTTGGATCATTTGGCACATTTTGAATTGAACAGTTTACAGACTTTACAGTAGGTCATTTTATTCATATGATTTAAATTTCGGACAGTGTTAAAGTGCAGAAGAATAATCTAATGAATATCTAATAAAATAAAAAGGATTATACTAAAAGCGTGGTCCATCTTTTAGGCGACTACAATGACACAAAAATCACATTTTATGCATGCCAGTCAATCTATATTAAACTCTAACTCTATAGAAATAAGAGCGCACCGTACGTTATTATGATCGTCAAATCGTCAACATATCGCTCTCTTGGAAGAACCAAAACAATTTTGAACTCTAATTTCATGGTTTCAAGGCCTGTTGCTTCGCGTCTGTGTCGTGTCTACCAACCAAACCAAACGAAACGATAGGTACGTAGGTATTATGAATGACACGACGCACCGAGTGAGCGAGTGAACGAGTGCGAACCCGCGCTCTACGGCTCCGGCACGGCGGCGACGCATTCTCGGAACTCGGAATCATTTGGAACCGCGGTGCCGGTAAGGATTGTGAGGAATAAATAAGGTTTACGTATCCGCGTTCGGAACCGGCACCTTTGTATCAGTACCTCCGGAGTTACCCACCTCTAGTGTCGACTGACGCACGCTCGCTTACGCTATTTCTGCGACTACCATATACCCGCGCTAATAACCGCTGTTGAACTTTTTGTGCTTACTGTCTTGTCGTACCACTTGCTATTTACTGTGCCTTCAGATCTTTTGTAGTGCATTGTGTTCGTGTGTGACATTAAAGTGTTGGATCAAAATATATAACCATCTTTTCTTCAGACCCTAGTAAGTCTACCCCACACACAACATAATTTAACCAAACTGGTGACCCCGTTCAGAACAGTTGAGAATAGTGAGTGCAGTGAGAGTTAGTACCTAGTGCAGCATTACACTGCATTATAAACCTTTTTTACGCGAACATAGGCCGTCTTATTTTTTCCTTTTTCATTTTGACACGAATTCAAAATTTTTGCAATGGAAGAGAAATATTGAATTTTTTCTTGGTTGACAACCGTCAGTCGTCAGTAGAGCGTTGAGTTGTGAGAGCTATTTGATTGTTTCGCTGTGCGTAAAAATTTCTACGTCTTGATTGTGGCAGTTCTCGGGAGCAGTCGGGGATATTGTCCCCCAATACCCATTTGTTGATTCATTTATCCAGATACAAAGGCCGATTTTCGGCCCCACCCCCTGGGCCAGAGCCGGACTGCCGGTCGCACTCCTCACCAGCGTCCTCGGCGTCCGAGTTCAGTTAACGGTTCACGCTGAGTTAGCGGTCCAGGCGAGGCGTCCCTGGCACGATAACGTGATCGTGCTTAGCCGGGCGTCGGGACGGTGAACGGCAGTAAGCGGTCCTCGGCAAAGAGCCACCCTCCTGCGGACGTAGTTTTTGGTTTTCTTTTTTTTACTCTTATAGTATTTCAAAATTCAAAAAAATACTTCTTCTAGTATAAACATTTGGGCGTAATTTATTGGCTTTAACCTCACCACACACTTATTTTTAAACTAATATATTTTCCGTAGGACACGTGTTACGTGTTACGTTATCTTAAAACCTGAATCTTTTTAAATTTTTAGTTCATAGTATACACCATTTAACCGTATGTAAAAAAATCTGGGAATTATTTTCTTCACGACTTTTCGGTACGCGTGCTTTACCCATTGCGACGGCTCGGTGTTTTGACGAATAGCTATTTGTCGGGAAATCCGCGTCGTATCGCCTAACGCCTAAATTTCATTTTTCAATGGTCCTAAACCCTTTGGCTACTTAATTCCTGTTTTTATTTTTTTTATCTTTATTACAGTGTTCTTTTTTGTCTACCTTTTAAATATACAGTGTTGTTTTACCGCAATCATACTTTTCATTTCTTATCCTTACAACGCCCCGGGTTCGATTCCCGCGTGGCGTTGGACAAGTGGCAAGAAGACATAATATTTTTTGCTACAAACTGGCGCCCGAACACAAGTAAGTACACTTATTGTGAATAATAACTTACATATTTTTTTCGTTATTCCGTATGTGGTGTGCTCCCTAGTAGCACAAATTCAATTTCTACCTACTTGATTGGGTATATTTTCAGGTAACGAGACGTACACGAAGCCCTTCGGAGCTTGTTGGAAGGACAATCGATGCAGCCTGTGTCTTCTATGTTGAACATATTTAATGTCGTGTGATTGTTCATGTAATCTGTTTTAATAACAAATTCATGTAACCATATTCAAGAATTGACCTTTTATTTCGTCCCCGCAAATACATAATTGATCCCTGAATTTCATTCATCTCTTGTAGACATCGTTTTAGCTAGTACCCCGTAGTGTGTGTTTGGTGTGCGATTGTTTAGGGCGCAGCATAAGGTAAGCCTTTTTGAGTGGTGATTTTGCTAGATATCTAGTTTTTTAGTATCTAGTGCCACCTATTCCGTTATTTTGCCGTTTTGTTGCTGTCGTCTCGCTCGGACATTGGATATAGGGTTTGGCTACACACGGCGAATTCCAATCGAAAACCTTTCTTTCAAATACTCTCCCACCTTAGGTCCAATAACCCCCCGTCTGTTAACCGATCTACAGGGATTCGATTAGGATAATAGTAATAGCGAAATATTTGCGTTAACAAAATTTACGTTTTCAAATTACGTAAATATTTGTTATCACGTTGTTCAAAATATAAAGGAGAATGACCATTCACTTTAGTGCTATTTGAAAGGACGTTGACCATTTTCATATATTGCCTTCCGTTCTGTAAACGTTGGTCGGTTGTACTTCGGGTCTTCAATCTTATCGTGTTTTTTATTTTTTTGTCTTGTTTCGTCGATTTGCATCAGTATGGAAGACGAAGATCTCCCTATTGCTTCAACTCCATTCCGAAACAGCCCCATAATTTCTAGGCCTCCTCCAATTCCACCCAGAACATCTAGAGCTTCAACGTCGTCTGTTATTCCATCTCCTATGAGGTCGGAAGATTGTCAACCGTATTTTAAAAAACAAATCTCTCTTTCAAAATGGAAGATTGATTATTCGGGAAATACATGTGTTCGCGAATTTTTCACCAACATCGATGAACATAAAGACGCGGATGACTTACCGGATTGCTATTTGCTTAAACGGTTTCATGAGGTTTTGTCCGGGGCCGCCTTAAAATATTTTAGATCGATTCGCCGATCCGACTTATCCTATCCAGAACTTAAACAATTGTTCATTAGAACATTCGGCCCGACAGATTTTGAATACAAAACCGAACAAGAGGTCAGAAACTATAAACAGAAGTCAGATCAACCTGTTAGAGATTTTATAATCCAAATTTCCTATTTGAACGATACTTTGAGCCGCCCGATTAGTAAACCCGACTTGTTGGAAATCGTAACCCATAACATGCACCCGAGATATTTCCCATGTCTATCTATCCATAAATTTACTGATTTCGATGCACTCATCGATACTGCTTCGCATTTTGAGAGTTTTCTACCCAAATCCACCAAAACTGTTTCGGTCGTGTCATCCGAAGCCCAATTGTGTCCCAAGTGTAGAAAAAACGGACACTCTTATCGTGTCTGTCCAGATTTTCCTGGCAGACTCTGTTTCAAGTGCCGGACTCCTGGCGTGATTACCCGGGATTGTCCAAATTGTAATCCAAAAAATGCATAAGCCACCGGCGACACGCCGCCTATTTCTCTCGTACAGTGTCACCGGTGATAGCGTCGGACTCTTCCGATAATAGACCGTTTATTGAGATTTGGTTGAAAGGTCATTTGGTTAAAGCATTACTAGACTCGGGAGCTCAGATGTCCCTTATTAGTGATAGTTTGGCCCGCGAGCTAAGAATCTCTATGACATCGAACAGTTCATGTCCCCGTGCCATTTCTGCTAATAACTCGCCCATTGATATTTTGGGAACTATTTACCTTCCGGTTCGATTCAACGATACTACTTTTGTTCACGAATTTTTAGTTGCGCGTAGTATGTCTTCTCCAGTTATCTTAGGAATAGAGTTTTGGAACAAATTTGGTCTAACCTCCGTTTTTAGTAAAGCATTTAACAATAATATCAAAGGAAACATGTATATTCCTGCTACCGGTCATTCCTCTCCCCAGGTTTCTTGTGTAACCGAATCCCGATACATTCATCCTCGTAATGTCTTATTACCTGACCAAGAGCGAAGTTTACAACAGGTCATTGATGAGTTTGAAGTCATCTCATCTGACAAGGTTGGGCTTGGAAAAACTACCTGGCTATCACACAAAATCAACACGACAGGACAGCCAATTAGGCAAAGGTTTTACCCTCTTTCACCCGTTAAATTAAAAGTTCTCAATGAGGAGATTGACAAGATGCTAGAATTGGGTGTTATCCGACCATCTCGTTCACCTTGGGCTAGTCCTGTAGTCATGGTCACCAAGAAAGACGGTTCCGTCCGCTTTTGCGTTGATAGCAGAAAGTTGAATAGTGTGACCATCAGAGACTCGTATCCCCTCCCCCGCATTCAAGATATTCTTGACAACCTTCGGGGCGCAAGATATATAAGCTCTCTCGATTTCAGGAGTGCCTTCTGGCAGATTCCTCTCGCGGACGATGAGAGTTGCAAAAAGACGGCATTTATAGTCCCTCAACGCGGTTTATTCGAGTTCGTCAGAATGCCATTTGGGCTCACTAACGCAGCCTCTGAAATGCAGCGTCTTACCGATCTGATTGTCAACTTCGAATTCACTTCGACTAGCAACGACTGTGTTTTCGGCTACGTCGACGATCTCATTTTAATTTCCAAGGATTTCCACAGCCACCTCGCTCTCCTGAGGAAGGTGCTAAGCCGCCTCAAGGAGGCTGGTTTGTCCATTAACCTAAAAAAATGCGAATTTTGCAAAAGTGAGTTAAGGTACCTGGGTTATATTGTAAACGAGAAGGGTCTTCAGACCGACCCTAGCAAGCTTGATGCTATTAAGGACTATCCCACTCCTACCACCGCTAAATCATTGCGCGGGTTTATTGGGATGTGTTCTTATTATAGGCGTTTTGTTAACGGCTTCTCCTCTATAATAGCTCCTCTCACTGCTCTTATTGGCAGAAAGAAGGGTCGGGACCCAATAAGCTGGGACGATGCTGCCGAACAAGCATTCGTTAAGCTAAAGACCGCATTAATTAACACTCCCGTGATGGCTTGCCCAGATTTTTCCAAGCCATTCCTGTTACAATGCGATGCATCAGCTGTTGGTCTCGGTTCCGTTCTTTCCCAAAAGTTCGATGGTGTGGAGCATCCCATTGCTTATTATTCCCGCCTTTTTTCCAAAGCAGAACGCAACTACAGTACTACCGAGCGGGAACTTTTGTCGGTGCTGGATTCTATTAAGCATTTCCGCTGTTATTTGGATGGAATGAAGTTTTCCGTTTTAACGGACCATATGGCCTTGAAATGGCTTCTCACGCTTAACAACCCTTCTGGTCGTTTGGCCCGATGGGCCACTATCATCTCCCAGTATACTTTCGATATAGTCCATCGCAAGGGATCACAGCATGTAGTTCCAGATGCCCTATCCAGGATCTACGCAAGCCCTGTAACGTTCGATCAGGGTCCCGAACAGACTAACGACAGATGGTACAAGAAGGTTTACTTGGGTGCTCGTGATTCACCCCAGATGTTTCCCGCATACGCCATCCAAAACGGCGTCCTCTTGAGACGCATGCCTGTCGCTAGTCCTCTGTCACCTGGTCCTTGGCGTATTGTTTTGCCAACAGAGAAGATTCCTCTAGCCATCTGGGAGATTCACAATAATTTCCCATCTATACACCCTGGGGTTATGAAGTCATACCTTAAGATTAAAGAGCGCTTCTATTGGCCGAACATGTTTCGGGATGTTACCGAAACTCTAAAGCGATGCGAAATTTGCAAAGCGTATAAGATCGCTAACACACAGCCACGTGGCCAGATGTGCTACCCAAAAGAAGTTTCTTTGCCCCTACAAGTAATTTCTATTGATTTGATTGGTCCTCTACCTACCGCTTATTACGGTTATAAATATATCCTATCTATGGTTGATGTGTTTTCAAAGTATGTTTGGCTGATTCCCTTAAAAAAGGTGAATGCCGCTTCTGTAGTTAAAGCCCTAGAATCAGAAATATTTTTGAATTTCGGCGTTCCACGGGCTATTCTTTGCGATAACGCTACAGTCTTCCGTAGCAATCAATTTATAAACTTTCTTAGGTCTTTTCACATTGGCCCCCCAATTTATACGCCTTATTATACTCCACAAGCTAACACAGTGGAACGCTATAATCAAAGTGTTGTTACCTGCTTAAGTATTTTAGTCGGGGAAAATCAAAGAAACTGGTCGAAATTGCTACCCAAAGTTAAACTTTATCTCAATTCATGTATCAATTTAGCCACAGGTTTCACTCCAAACTTTCTTATGTTTGGGAGGGAAGTCCTTATGGATTTGACCCATGCCCAGGGGCAGACTCGAAGCGCCAATTTGGCTGAAAGTCGGTCTCGGCATGCGTCCAATCTGTCCTCCCTCACCGAGGTTTATGCTAAAGTGGCCGATAATCTCTCTATAGCCTTTCTCCGCAATTCCCGGTCTTACAACGCAAACCGTTCGGCTATCACCCTCAACGTCGGTGACACTGTGTGGAGGCGAAATTTCTCCAGGTCCTCTGGGACGGATTATTTCTCCGGCAAGCTTGCACCTCGCTTTGTAAAATGCCGGGTGACTAGGGTTATTTCTAGAACCACCTATGTCCTTCAGGACTGCGATTCTGTTCATTCTGGGTCATATCATATTAAGGATATACTGAAATAATGGTTTTTCTTGCCTGGCGCAAAACGTGATTTTTGGCAGTCTATATTTTACCCCCAAATTAATTTACAGAACGCTCAATTTGAAAATATACTGGGCATTCTGTACTTGCTCCAGTTCTTCCTATCCCTAAATTCGTTGTTTCTTTACGAGTATATATATTTCCTACTTGCGTTAGCTAATTCAAATGAATCCAACGTAGAAATTATTTTCAAACTACGTAATTTTATAATATAAAAATTATCTAAAATAATCTGGTTACAAACTATTTTCAAACGGTCTTAGTATACGGCCTTATTTTTCCTGACTAACATTTTACTTCTTTTTACATTGACATTCTAATTGTCACCGTCCTATCAGAAATTATACATATTAAATTCATCTAAACATAGAAATATAAAACGCTTCACGCTAGGACAAAACGTGGTAAGCAGATCCCTTTATAATATGTTTTAAATTTGCAATTTACGCTATGTTAGGCGCGGAACGCTGCACAGTTTTTTTTCTTCCTCTACTAGGGCACTAGTGTCTTGTCGCCGATTTCATCTTACCCGACTACGACAAAGAGGGTGTTGTTGACCTCTAGGTATGCCCCAGAGGCACAACATCCCTCTCATGTTACCACTCATCCTGTTAGTCAGACTCTAGGCACCAATTAGGCCGAAAGTCGACTAGGATGCACACCTTACAGATAGGGTCACTTAATTGTCTCGTATTTGATTGGACTGAGGTAGTTTTTGGACTCAGGCTCATTTTCATAGCCTGATGCCCTTTTTTTTGGACTTGGTCTAATTTTTGACTTTAATGTTCTCGTCTTTTGACCTGAGTCTGTATTTTTTTTCCTAACTTCAATCGGTATCGTTTTCTTCTTTTATCGTTACTTCTTTTTTCCATCTTCTCTTTATTCTATGCTAATGTTTCCTCTTCTTTACCTTAGCTATTAGTATCTTTGTTTTATCTCGTAACTTATTCTTGTTAGTCTCTTTGTTTTATCTCGTAACTTATTCTTGTCTTAGATAGGGTGTTTAGACTTTCGCGCGTTTAATTTATTGGTAGGTTTAGTGGATACGTCTGGAGCTCGCATCGGTAACGTATAGGTTCGATCCGGTTCGAAGTTATTCTTTACCGGTTGCACTCCAATTGTCGTCCGGTAGGTTACTTTGGTTATTTTATTAGTCTAGGATTAGGTTCTATTTATCTTGTAGTTACTTATCGTTCAGGCTCCTCTCATAATACCCTCGGAGATATCATCTGACTCTAGTGATGCGACACTGTTTGGAATTTTTATCGATAGTATCGATTTTTTTTTTGTTAGAAAGGGGGTACTGCAGCATTACACTGCATTATAAACCTTTTTTACGCGAACATAGGCCGTCTTATTTTTTCCTTTTTCATTTTGACACGAATTCAAAATTTTTGCAATGGAAGAGAAATATTGAATTTTTTCTTGGTTGACAACCGTCAGTCGTCAGTAGAGCGTTGAGTTGTGAGAGCTATTTGATTGTTTCGCTGTGCGTAAAAATTTCTACGTCTTGATTGTGGCAGTTCTCGGGAGCAGTCGGGGATATTGTCCCCCAATACCCATTTGTTGATTCATTTATCCAGATACAAAGGCCGATTTTCGGCCCCACCCCCTGGGCCAGAGCCGGACTGCCGGTCGCACTCCTCACCAGCGTCCTCGGCGTCCGAGTTCAGTTAACGGTTCACGCTGAGTTAGCGGTCCAGGCGAGGCGTCCCTGGCACGATAACGTGATCGTGCTTAGCCGGGCGTCGGGACGGTGAACGGCAGTAAGCGGTCCTCGGCAAAGAGCCACCCTCCTGCGGACGTAGTTTTTGGTTTTCTTTTTTTTACTCTTATAGTATTTCAAAATTCAAAAAAATACTTCTTCTAGTATAAACATTTGGGCGTAATTTATTGGCTTTAACCTCACCACACACTTATTTTTAAACTAATATATTTTCCGTAGGACACGTGTTACGTGTTACGTTATCTTAAAACCTGAATCTTTTTAAATTTTTAGTTCATAGTATACACCATTTAACCGTATGTAAAAAAATCTGGGAATTATTTTCTTCACGACTTTTCGGTACGCGTGCTTTACCCATTGCGACGGCTCGGTGTTTTGACGAATAGCTATTTGTCGGGAAATCCGCGTCGTATCGCCTAACGCCTAAATTTCATTTTTCAATGGTCCTAAACCCTTTGGCTACTTAATTCCTGTTTTTATTTTTTTTATCTTTATTACAGTGTTCTTTTTTGTCTACCTTTTAAATATACAGTGTTGTTTTACCGCAATCATACTTTTCATTTCTTATCCTTACAACGCCCCGGGTTCGATTCCCGCGTGGCGTTGGACAAGTGGCAAGAAGACATAATATTTTTTGCTACACTAGTCACCATGAGCAGCGACGGTAGCGATACAGAAACATCGCAGCGCATCCAAAACCCCGGCCGCCGGCCGAGTAAATGTGCGCGCGTTTCCACTGACCCGGAACCCGAACATCCGTCATTGGAATTATTTCGTGTAGGCGTTCGTATGCCACCATTTTGGCCTGAAAAGCCCACCATATGGTTTTGCCAAGTAGAAGGCCAATTCAAGCTGGCCAGAATAACAGACGACTACACCAAGTTCCACTACGTCATCGCTCACTTGGATCGGCAGTACTCCGTGGAAGTCGAGGACATTATAACTTCGCCTCCTGCTACTGGCGCGTACGAGAAGCTGAAGAGTGAGCTGATCAAGCGCCTGTCAGTCTCAAAAGAGAAGAAGGTGAAACAGCTTCTTCAGTCAGAGGAACTAGGTGACCGCAAACCGTCCCAGTTCTTGCGGCACCTGCAACACCTAGCCGGACCAACGATTCCAGAGGATTTCCTCCGCACCATATGGACGAGTCGATTACCAGGTAATCTGCAGACGATCATCGCATCGCAGATGACCTTGTCTCTTACCGAGCTTGCGGACCTCGCTGATAGAGTTCACGACATTGCACCTCCTACTCCACAAGTCGCAGCAGCATCTACATCGCAAGCGGATCCACAGACGGACATGATGAAGCTCATTATGGAGCTTTCGAGAAAGGTCGACGCGCTGACCACTGAAAGGTACGATCGCTCCCGCCCGCGCACCAGGCAGACCTCCAGCCATAGAAGTCGCAGCTCATCACAAAGGTCACAGTCCAACTACAAGAAGTTTCCACGGTGTTGGTACCACTACAAATTCGGTAGCCAAGCGAAGAAATGCATCCGCCCGTGTGACTACAAGTCGGGAAACGAAACGGGCAGTCAATAATGGCGGCTGAAGATTGCCCTTCCACAACTGGTCGCCTGTTCGTGACAGATCGCAGGTCGAAAGTCCAATTTCTAGTGGACACTGGAAGCGACTTATGTGTCTTCCCTCGATCTGCGCTCCCACAACATCGTCGTGCGAAGACCGATTACCAGCTGTGTGCGGCCAACGGTTCAACAATCGACACCTACGGTTACCTCCAGGTTGTGCTAAATTTAGGCCTTCGTAGGGATTTTCCATGGCGCTTCATTGTTGCTGACGTCACTAAAGCCATTATCGGAGTAGATTTCTTGTCATTTTTTAATTTAATTGTAGATATTCGCAACAAACGCATAATAGATGGCACCACTAGCTTGTCAGCCGTAGCATCTATCGCCTCTCCTGATAGCTTAATTTCTAGTGTGAAGGTCGTGACTGGCGAATGCAAATACCAAAAACTCCTATTAGAATTTCAGGAAATAACACGGCCAGCAGGCGCACCATTCACACCTAAACACAACACAGCACACCACATTCGCACCACATCAGGCCCCCCAGTATCTTGTTCCCCACGTAGACTAGCTCCGGATAAAATGAAAATCGCCAAGGCAGAGTTCGAGGCAATGCTGGCAAATGGCACAGCTCGACCGTCAGAGAGTCCTTGGTCGTCGCCTCTCCACCTCGCCCCAAAGAAAGACAATAGCTGGCGTCCCTGCGGTGATTATAGGCTGCTCAACGCAAGGACAGTACCAGATAAGTACCCAATCAGGCACATACATGACTTTGCCCACAGTCTATCTGGTTGTAAGATCTTTTCGACTATCGACCTTGTTAAAGCTTATAACCAGATTCCGGTATTTAAGCAGGACATTCCAAAGACCGCCATCACTACACCCTTCGGACTTTTCGAGTTTCCGTTTATGACGTTCGGTTTGAGGAACGCCGGGCAGACTTTCCAAAGGTTTGTTGACGAAATGACGCGTGGCCTGGAGTTCTGTTATCCATATTTGGACGATTTTCTGGTGTACTCTAGGAACGAGGCAGAGCATGAAGATCACCTTCGCCAACTCTTCACAAGGATGAAGGAATACGGTATGCTCATCAACATCGCCAAATGCGTATTTGGTGCACCAGAGGTAACATTTTTAGGCTACCACATCTCGCAACACGGAACGAAGCCTTTGGAAAGCAAGGTGCAAGCGATTAGGGAGTTCCCAGTGCCTAAAACCGCGAGGCAACTGAGAAGGTTTCTGGGCATGATTAACTTTTACCGGCGGTTTCTACCGCGGGCTGCCCAGACCCAAGCGCCTTTACATGCCCTACTGACCGGTAACGTGAAAGCCTCGCACCCTGTCGACGTAACCGGAACCTCGTTACAGGCCTTCGAGGAGTGTAAGGACGGCCTTTGTAGTGCGGCTTTGTTAGCACATCCTGACTCAAATGCCAAACTGGGCCTAGTCACGGATGCGTCTGATTTTGCCATCGGAGGAGTCTTGCAGCAGTACAAAGACGGTAATTGGCAACCATTAGCATTTTTCACCCGCAAGCTGAGCTCATCGCAACAAAAATACTCACCGTACGATAGAGAGCTACTTGCTATCTACGAAAATATTAAGTACTTCCAACATTGGCTAGCCGCTACCACCTTTACCATCTATACTGACCATAAGCCGCTATGTTACGCTTTCCATCAGCGGAAAAGTAACTGCTCGCCACGTCAGTATAGACATTTAGACTATATTTCACAATTCTCGACCGACATTCAACACATCGCCGGAAAAGATAACGTCGTAGCCGACACACTTTCCCGTATCGAAGAATTGCAAAGCCCAGTAGACTTAGAAGTAATAGCCAAAGAACAAGATGCCGACTTAGAACTTGCACAATTACGCACAGGAGATTCTTCCCTGCACATTAAGAAAATGATAATTCCTGGAAGTTGTATTGAATTGTACTGCGATGTCAGCACAGCAACTCCTAGACCTATCATTCCTAAACCATTGCGCAAACAAATTTTTGACACGTTGCACTCGCTAAGCCATCCAGGCGCAAACGCAAGTGCTAAACTTGTAGCACAACGCTACGTTTGGCCACAGATGCGGAAAGACTGTCGCGATTGGTCTAAGGCATGTTTGGCATGCCAGCGCACGAAGGTGAATCGACACGTTTTCACCCCTTTGGGTACCCTCGATCTGCCTTCAGCGCGATTCAAATATGTCCACCTAGACCTCATCGGACCATTACCGCCATCCAATGAATATCGGTATTGTCTGACACTCGTTGATCGCTTTACGCGATGGGCTGAAGTCGTCCCTATTACCGATATTACAGCGGAAACCGTGGCCAAGGCGTTTCTGTCTGGATGGGTAGCACGATTTGGTTGCCCAACCGATATTGTCACTGATCGTGGTAGACAGTTTGAGTCAGGTATTTTCCAACACCTCGCAAAGACCATTGGGTTTAGGCATCGCAAAACCACTGCATACCACCCTCAGTGCAACGGTTTGGTCGAAAGATTCCACCGGCAGCTTAAAGCAGCAATCAAGTGTCACGCCGATAGCAGCTGGACTGAATCCTTACCATTTGTACTGCTCGGCATAAGAAGTTCCTTCAAAGAAGACCTTCAATCGTCTTCCGCCGAGTTAGTATACGGCGAACCTTTAAGGCTGCCGGGTGAATTCTTTGGCCATAAGGTTGACAAATGTACGACTGATATAACGGACTTCACAGCTCGTATCAGATCATTTGCCAACAAATTACAGCCAGTTCCCACGTCTCATCACTCAAAAAACGGAAAAGTCTTTGTTCACAAAGATCTCTCATCTTGTTCTCATGTCTTTCTTCGGGACGATGCGTTGAGGGGTGCACTTCAGCCAGCATACACTGGTCCCTATGAGGTGATAAAAAGAGGTCCCAAAGTTTTTAAAATTAAATATAAGGGTAAATCCGTCACAGTATCGTTAGACCGTTTAAAACCAGCCTACATACTGTCCGACACCAATGACACCCCTATCCCAAATAAACCTGTTCCCGAGCCACCACCTTCCATACCAGCAGTTAAAACCACTCGTTCCGGCAGAAGAGTCCACTTTCCCGACTACTATCGCCCGTAGCACGGTCTCTGGAGGGGAGTGCTGTAGGTGACTCACATTATATTTACTATATGTACATAATATATTTATACGCCCAACACTAACGAACACAAACACACAATATACATTATACTAATGTATAAACAAAACACTAAACAATATTAGCAACTTAAATATCACGTTTACCGTACCGTACGTCCACCATTAATATAATAGTACACTGGACACACGCGTCGCCTGCTGAGTCCCTTGGTCCGCGGCGCGCGAAGATACATGCGCGCGCGCATACCCACCTTGGCCGCGCATTTGGTATTTGCGGGTCTCCAGTCCCGATCTAGTCGTGTCGACTGACGCACGCTCGCTTACGCTATTTCTGCGACTACCATATACCCGCGCTAATAACCGCTGTTGAACTTTTTGTGCTTACTGTCTTGTCGTACCACTTGCTATTTACTGTGCCTTCAGATCTTTTGTAGTGCATTGTGTTCGTGTGTGACATTAAAGTGTTGGATCAAAATATATAACCATCTTTTCTTCAGACCCTAGTAAGTCTACCCCACACACAACATAATATAACCAAAGGTATTATTTTGTACTCGTAGATCAAATTGATAGCCTATTTTTCTTAGGTACTTCTATTTGGTTTACTAAGAAAAAAAATAAAGTAAGATAACAATATATTCTGTTGCCTGTAAGACTTCAAATAAGATATATTTTACGTGTACTTTTAGTTATTTGTCTAACAACATTATCGAGACCTTCAGTTCATTGAATTTGTTAGGAAAACTTTATTTTCATGTAGTGAATATTCTGTTACTAGGAACTCGTGTAGAAAATGTTCTACACAACATAAGAAATAATATTATGTTTTGAAAATTATCTTATATTTAATTTCTTTACATCTAAAAAAACAAACAATGTGTTTTCGTTACGACAACAGCACATTACATATACCGGACATATTTCTTTTGGTTGGAATCTTTCAAATGTTTCACATATTTAGGTCATATAAAGTATAAAGTATGTTCTTCTGCCTATGCCCTCTATAAACTAAAACCTTATTTATCAGACAACTAGATCCAATTACAAAAAAAAAAAAAAAAAAAAAAAAAAAAAAAAAAAAAAAAAAAAAAAAAAAAAAAAAAAAAAAAAAAAAAAACATTATATACAATTCTAGATGTTAGTAAACAATTTAACTTACTTGCTATGTTAGTACTTATATTCTACTACTGACAAGGTGGTTTTAATAAGATGCCTCATTATGGGGCTTTCGTCAGGCCCATCAGCAATAGCTTTCAGGAGGCTGTTGCCACTGTCCCGCAACCTTGTGAGAAGAGAAGCATTTTTTTTCCGCACTACAGCTGAGAAGCTATCCACTCTGGCTCGCGCAAACATTGCAGAAGCACTGCAATAACGGGGCCAAAGCGCTTATAACTGCCTACCATGGTATTGTCGGCTCCGTATTGAGGTTTGGAGTTATATTTTGGGGAAACTCTACTAATAAAGAAATCATTTTTAAGTCACAAAAAAGGTGTATTAGGGCTATGTTTGGATTGAAAATAACTGATAGTTGCAAACAGTATTTTATTAAATATAACATTTTAAGTCTGCCTTCCTTATTTATTTATGAAATGGCTAATTTTATACGAACCAATCCTAACCTATTTAAGAAACTATCAGACGTTTCTATTCGTAATCGACGGGATAATAATCAATTATGCGTACCAAGATCAACCACGGCATTGATGCGTAAAAGTATGTTTTGTTTAGCACCAATCATTTATAATAAAATCCCAAAACCTATTAGACAAATGCCTACTGCTCTGTTTAAAATACATTTAAAAAAATATCTTATAGGCAAATGCTATTATACCATATCGGAATTTTTAAATGAGCGCAATTAGATTCATTTAATTACAACATTTTGACAATTTGACTCTCAAATCTGTAAAAACCAATATTTTATTTTAATTTTTTATATTTTTTCCCCCTTTTTTAATTTAGCATTAGGATTAAGTTATTAATTTCATAGTTTGTTGTGTAGACTCAATTTTTTTTAATGGTTTATTTAAACCAAAAATATGTCGTTTTGCACGCCATAAATGGCAAAACATGCAGATCTACCTGTTATTTTAAGACCTTGCACATTTTATTTGATGTATACTCATGTTTTACAATAAATATATTCTATTATATTCTATACTGACTGAGAAACTTAAAGATGACGAGAACATAGAAAGACAAAGACTGTCGCTCGCTGCTAAGAGCAATATGCTGGCACGACGATTTGCGAATTGTTCAAATCAAGTGGAAATCACTCTGTTTGACGCACACTGCCGGAACCTTTACACCTGTGCCCTATGGTACAAATACACGCAGCGTGCTTACAACACGTTGCGTGTTCAATGCAGACAGCATGCAGTATGCATTCAGATGCATACTGGGTCTGCCTTGGCGGTGTAGTGCGTCCGGCATGTTTGCCGAAAACAGGGTAGATGACTTTTACGCAGTCATGAGAAAGTCGCAGGCCTCCTTTATGAACCGAATACATAAATCTGACAAAAGAATATTGAGGGCCATATACGAGGTTAATTATTTGTTCGTATATGGCAATTATTATTCCAGCTAAAATAATACTTTTCTATTAATTTCTTGTAATATCGATTGTTTCATAATAACGTTGTAATAATTTATAAATTGTATCAATTAATTGAATTTGAAAATAGCTACAAGTAGGTAAGCCGACTTGCCCCACGTTTACACCAACACAAGTTGTGATGCTTGATTTAATTAAACAAATCTTGGAAAAGACTTGTTCAAAACATGTCGCTTAAAAAACATGCACATATCATACATGTATTGACGTTACTTCAGATATTATATTACTACCATAAATGTTTATCTATGATTACTACCTCATTACTTACCTATTGCTTACTATTTTGTTAATCTTTTAACAAGTTTTGTATACAACTTTCGGTGTAAACGATACACAAAAACTGTAGACACAATGTGTCGAACACATGTTTTATATGTCGGAGTAAACACGAAGTTATAGTTCACACAGATTTATTCCTTTTATGCCTGAAGATATAATGAGAGGAGCTCGTGGCTAAGTAATTACAGCCACACGGGTCGATCCATCAGGTAAAGCTATGCTTACCGGGGTTGATCCGTAGATGAGTGACCATTTCTACATACCAAGACTCCTCCGTGCCTCGGAAAGCACGCGGCTGTCATTCGTGGATCTTTGACAGTCGTTACAGGTCACCAGAAGTCCGAAAGTCTGACAACCAGTCTTACCAAGGGTTATCGTATTATATAGTTACTGGATTGTGGAGGTCAAATAGGCAGTCGCTCTATGTAAAATACTGGTATTAAGCTGCATCCTGTTAGACTGGAAGCCGACCTCAACATAGTTGGGAAAAAGACTAGGCAGATTGATGCCTGGAGATATAATATCAAGCTATGGTAGACATAAACGTCTTTTTATAATTAACCAGCAGACCCGACAGACAGACGGCTGAGTGAAGGGTGGGCGTTTTGAGGGACTGTCTTTTGTAATTTTGACGTTCAAAAAGTGCTGATTCTCAGCCTTGTTTGAATAAATGACTTTTGAATTTTGAGACTTTGTCCTGTCAAAATTTCAATAATTCATGCAAAATTCTCATTGAAAATGCACTTATTTTCCCGGCAATTTTTTAATTTTTTGTTTTCACAGTAACCTGATTCGGATTATTACAAATATTTTAAAACAAAAATATTTTTCAAATCGGTTCAGCCGTTTTCAAGTGATACACTTACCAACGAACGGCATTTATTTTTATTATACTGCCCTGCTAAGCCCAAAGGCGGTATCTCTGAGATACGCCCTTTTCGTTTTTTTTGTACAATTCAATAGCTTTAACAATTTCCCATCTAATGGTATAAGCGAAATAGCGCTATCTAACTTAACATTTAAAAAATCCACTAAGAAGTTTTTTATATCTCCATTTTTCCATACATTTCAATTTACAAAAAGTCAATTTTCTCAAAACTTACTCCGCTTGAGATACCGCCTTTGGGCTTAGCAGGGCAGTATATAGATTATTAAAAAGTTGTTGTGTAACAGTGCCAGTTCATACTTAGATAAACTATTTCACAGACTGTAGAAAATTCAAAGAGACGCATTTAAAAAAGCAATTTATTCAACTCCTCACTCTGAGAAATTTAAAATTACTCAAACAGACCCTACCTAAACTTGCCAAGCTCTTAGAACTGCACTTTACAAGTACACTATTCATGTCAATTAAAATACATAGTAAATGAGCAGAAATAATTAAAGAAGAACAAACATTTAATACATTCATAAATAAATTAAAAGAATTTCTATTATCTAAATGCTATTATAATATCAACGAATATTTAAATGACAAATTTTAAATGTAATAGGGTAGGTAAAAAAAAGAAATTCTATTTAGTCCGTCTTTCAGATAGTAAAAAATATTAGATACGTATTTTTGCTTTATATTAATCAAAAATAACTTGGAAAACACGCATTAAAGTTGGGGAGTGGGGGCTCGCTACGTCACAGCGCACTATTAAAAATAGCAAGGCGTGACGTCATGCCACATTTTAACTCAATGTATCGCCGCAATCTTTCGATTACGTCAAAAAATAAAAAATACGTTTTCAATATTTTTTAATAATCTACAAGGCGGAATCTACATGTTTTATAAAATAATTACAATAAAGAGAATAACAACTAAGTGGTCAAATAAAAGCCCTCTTCTTCTCTCCTACTTTTACTGTGCCCGACAAGGTCCACAATGATCATATTTTTGTTCAAATCAACCTATGTTTACATGTGGAATCAATAAATATATTGAGCCTTAGCATGGCCATTCTTATATGCGACCACATATACTTATAGTAACTAGATGAAAATTTGGTAATGTCTCATAGCCTAATAACAACCTATACTCTATTTGAAATAAGATTAGACATTTAACTAAACCTTTTTTACAGTCCTTTCAACCGATTTTGACTTCTATTGCGTTGGTGGCATGACAAATGGCAGCTGCAGTAAACAGTTGTTATTGTAACCACTTTTTTGCTTTTAATGCCATCCTTATGCCTACGGTATAGAAGTCAGAATCGATTGAACGGACTGTAAAAAAGGTTTGTTTGAATGTCTAATCTTCTTTCAAACGGAGTATAGAGCAACCAGCAAGCAGTTTGTACATAATTATGTAAAATAAAACGACAGGGGACTTGGATAAATTCTACAGCGGAGCATAGTAGGTATATAAATTTTTTTTTTCTACATCGTTCTCACATGTATAACTTCAACATGAATGATGTAACCAATATTTTGTAACAATTTTTTGATTTAAAAGAGTGTCCGTGGAGTTTCTTCAAATTCAAATTCAAATCATTTATTGTGGATCATAGGTTCATAAGATGTTGTGTTAGTTACAGGTAAGCCTGCTATGTCCCGCCATTGAGGCATACAAAAATTCATATTGTCTGTTCGAAACATAGTTATATAAAATACAATACATCAAATTGTCATGCAATACATTAAGATTAAGTTAGTATAATATTTATGTCAAATTACAACTAAAGTCCCCGTCACGAGAAGCTATAAATTTTGTAAACACACATTCAGGGGTTTGCAATCTTTGGGTAAAATAAAATAAAAACAGTTTTGTACTATTTTTTATATAATTATATTAACACACACATCTAATTACAAACAAACAATATAACTTAATCCGCGAAAACACCACAAACAAACAGACGCATTCGAAACTCGAAAGACAGCAGAGACAACGTCAGCGTGTACTTACTTCAAAATCGTGGCTCAAATGTTTACATTCCATGAATCAGATCAGAATCAGAGCGTTCCAGTACCACAAAACCTTAGACGACAGCGCTTTATATCGCTAAAATATAACCCGATCAAGTGAAATTTCTCATTAGTTTCGTATAACACGTACGTTACTTTGACTTCATTGAATTTGGGATTATTTGTTGTTGATTAAATTGTCGCTACGTAACTTGGTAGAAGTTCTTTATTTACAAAAATTATAGCTTCTCGTGACGGGGACTTTAGTCATGTTACTAAATGGTTTACAAAACAATTGCACAGTGCGTACTTCACAGTTTATGAGTACCTATCTAGTTTTTAACTTCGTGATTATGTTCCCATTGGTTTGTTATAATAAATCGGCTGATTCAATGTATTGTTATTTAGAAATTCTCTTATAGAGTAATAACATTCTTCATTCTTGCCCGTTCTTCTCCATAGGTACCTACTACGCTTTGGAATGGGCAACTAGCTTCATACCTATTTCTGACTGACCGATTCCTTGACAATTCAAAAGTGCCTGTAATTGGTTTATTTGAAATAAATGCTTTGAGTTTGAGTTTTGAAATAATATTAAGACGAGTAACGAGAGCGAATTTCTTAAGTAATGAAAATATTTAGCTTTGATCAAAGCAGCAATAACATTAGTTTTTGAACAATGAAAGTTATGTCAACAAAACGTTACTGTAATGCATGAGGCTTTGTAAAGAAAGATAAATAAACAAACAAAAAATAGTAGTTCAACAGGAAAACGGGAAACATACAAATGTAAATATAAAAGAGTATGGTTTTATCGCTTGGAGCAATTTCTAACTGACAACCTTTGGATGTACCTCCAAGAATCGTGCAAGAAAATATAAAACGAACCTTTTTCTTTTATGTTGTAGAGGAAAAAGTAAATATAGATCCTCAAGAATGCAGGATTATACTCGCATATTTAATTTCGTTTTGTGAAAATATTTAAAAGCAACAACTAGTAAACAGAATCGAATATGATTCAAAATACCGGAACAATTTTTTTTTTGTTAACCTATTTTGTCCCACTGCTGGGCAAAAGTCTCCCCCATAATTTTCCAGTCTTCCTTATGTTGTACCTTCTCCGGCCAGTCGGTCAGGAACGAGTCCAAATCGTCACGCCAACGCTTTTTAGGCCTGCCCCGGTGGCGACGCCCGTCATCAGGCACAATAAATTAGCTATCTAAAATTTGGCCAGGTCAAACGCGTTTTTAAAATATTTCTGCTTATTTTTCACCGACTTCCGAAAAGGAGGAGGTTATATGTTCGTCGCGTGTTTGTTTTTTTTTATGTATGTCCACCGATTTCTCCGTAAATTGTGGACCGATTTTGAAAATTCTTTTTTTTTTGTTTGAAAGGGTGTGCTCTTGTATTATATTGTATAAATTTTATTAACTTTGCTTGGATAGTTGTTGAGTTAGCTACAAAATACGTATTTTTTTCCCCACTTAGTATGTAGATGATATGATAAGTTTCTGTCACTGGTAGCAGGTGGTGGTATTCGAATGTGTGTGGGGTGGGTACCACAACTAAAAAGTGAAAAATAAAAACTTTTTACAAAAAAAAAACAACCGACCTCCAAAAAACACTACAAAGTGAAAAATAACTTTAATTTCGGAAGTCGGTGGCAAAAAACGAAAATACTATGAGTCTTGTTGCTTGATTTTTTGAATAAAATTATTATTATTAAATACTAATCTTCCATTAACTTGTTGCAGAAAGCAACATTAGACTTTTAATGGTTCTTTGACGAAATTAATGAAATCATTAGCGTAAATGATCCATTACTTAATGGGGCGTTAATGTTTGTCTTTGTGCAACTGGGTTAGAGACAACATGAGACTATCATCTGCCTAACCTATTCCCAACAACGTTGGGGTCGGCTTCCAGTCTTACCAGATGCAGCTGAATACCATTATTTTACATGGAGCGACTGCCTATCTGACTTCAACAACCTAGTTACTACATAACACGATACCCCTCGGTAAGACTGGTTGTCAGACTTTTGGGCTTCTAGCTACCCGTAACGACTGTCAATGATCTACAAATGACAGCCGGGACCAACGGCTTAACGTGCTTTCTGAGGCACGGAGCGGTCTTGGTATGTAAAGACGGTCACTCATCCACGGAGCAACCGCGGCAAGCGTAGCTTAACCTGATCGATTGAGCCCGTGCGGCTGTTATTACTTATGAACAACATGAAACTCGATACCATTAAATTGTGTTTGAGAATTCGGCGGTAACGGATTAAAGTGGACACGTAACTTTCACCTTGAACTTATTTTTAACCCCCTACCCACAAAATCAAAGACACAGTTGGCCTCAATGCCATATTATGTCAATCAATCACTGCCAGCCACTATACTCTATACCTCCATTAGTGGTTATCAGTGACAGAGATACGGAGTGGCTACTGACACGCGTGATTCGCTTGAAGATTAAAGGTTGAATGGAGGCTTGGCAATATGTCAGTGTTGCCAACCCCTACCAAAATTTTCCCCCAAGTTTTTTTTAAATCCCCCTAAAAAACCCCAAATATAAATAAAAAAAATTTAGTGCGCAACTGCCCAAATCGTTCGTAACTCATAAAATAAAATGCATACTTATTTGTATTTTTTTTTTAATAAAGGAGTAAGTACCTTAATACCTACGCGGCCACCAATGTATGTCATCTCAATGTATGTTTATATTTATGGTAAACACTATAGTGACATTTGATTTCAACTAAACATTGCATTCTTAGTAACTAGCAACAGTACTAGATGTCACTAAGCCGCTATTTAATAAATATGATTCAAAAATAAATAAAATTGAGTAATACTAGAGCCATCTCCGTCTGGGCCTGCCGCGATGTCGTTTGCCATTAAGTGGGACCCACTGGGTCGTAAGTTTGGCCCATTGATCGTTTGACATGCGGCAGATGTGTCCAGCCCAATTCCATTTAAGCGTGGCAGCTTTCCGAGTGACATCAGTTATTTTAGTGATGGAACGGATTGTTGTATTCTTAACCCGGTCCACAAGTTTAATACCAAGAATACTCCGTTCCATAGCTCGGGCGGGATGAGCTGGACTCCTTTAAGAAAGATTGGTCCTTGGAAGCTCTAGACAGAGAGAGGTGGAAAGAGAGTAGAGAGGCCTTTGCCCAGCAGTGGGACAATAACGGCTATGTAATGTAATGTAATACTAGAGCCTATATTTTCAATAAAATAAATAAATACTAGTTGTTAAAAAATCCCTAAAAATACCCCAAACAGTAAGTCACCCCTAAAAAAATCCCACCTTACTTTTTTATCCCCTAAATCTGGGGGGAAAACCCCTAAGTTGGGAACCGTGCAATATGTGTTGCGGCACAGGTGAACACAGATGATTCACTCCGCAAAATCATTTAAAAAAACAGAGGCACTCCGGGAGTTCCGACAGAAGTGAAAACTTGAACAATTTTATTGTGCAGGAAATACTTTAATTTTTTAAAGTCGGTAAAAAAAAGGGAAATGTCAATAATGTCGTTGTCATATCTCAATGTTAGGAATTTCATTAATCCCAGAGAAAATGTATAGCGCGTTGATGTCTTTTTAATGGTGAAAAGCTGGTGTCGGTAACAGTGTCGCGAGTTCAATTGTTTTTTCGACAAAAGCGACTCTTGCTACGATACAATAAAGTGCAATTCAGGTCGCACAGCGCTAATTACCTACAGTTATATTCACCTAGAAGTTGCCTCTCTTTCTATCGCGTAACTCTTATATCTTCTGACTACGTTACGCTCACTGAATTGGCCCGACAAGACGGGCCCGCTGCGTACTTGTAGCTTCATATCTAAAATGCGGAGTGAACCATGTGTATTTGTGGTTGTGGTAGAAAAACAAGTGAATGAAATTGTAAATGACGGTCTCAGGGGTTACCATTTTTGGGAGTGGCGCGAGGAGGCGAAACGCCGGGGCTTAACTCCGATGCCGCAAGAAGCCGCGGCACAGCGGACAGAGCTCCGGCGGGATCTCATGGCGGAATGGAGAGTGCGATTGTCGCAACCCAGCGCTGGGCACGCCACAATTGCGTCGATAAGACCCCTCTTTGAGGAGTGGCTAGAGAGGCGCCACGGCGTCCTCACCTTCCGCCTGACACAGGTGCTCACCGGACATGGCTGTTTCGGGAGGTACCTGTTCAGGATAAAACGGGAGGAAACGCCCGGGTGTCATCACTGTGTGGATCGCCCGGAGGACACGGTGGAGCATACGGTGGAGGTCTGCCCGGCTTGGGCAGAGCATCGCCGTGTCCTCGTGGAAGCGATCGGCGGCAGTGATCTCTCGCGTCCGGCCCTGATTCGGGCCATGCTACGGAGCGAGAGGAAATGGGAAGCCGTCACCTCGTTCTGCGAAGCAGTAATGCTCGCGAAGGAGGAGACGGAGCGCGTGAGGGAAAGGCAAATCTCGCGCCCTCGCGCCCCTAACCGCCGCAGCAGGAGACGCCCTGGGCGTCGGGAGTCACGAGAGGATTTCCGGCCACCGTAGGCGCGAGCTTGCGGACGGTGAGCAATGGGTAGCTCGCCGTCCGATAAGGACCAAGCCCGGGTCGACGGCGCGTTGTGTTCCACGCGCGCCTCAAAGAGATGTCAGCAGAATTGACGGGGTCCGCTAGGGCCAATGCCTGCCGGGGGTTCGAAGAAAACCGATAGGGAAATCGTGGCCCCCTGGCAACACGGCAACTGAAGGAACACGGGTGGGTTTTAGTCAGTAAGAGTCTGACACGCCCTCCCGCTCCGCCCAGAGCGGGAGAAGTTATTTGATGATTTCCCACCCAAAAAAAAAAAAAAAAA
This sequence comes from Agrochola lychnidis, assembly GCA_963680765.1. NCBI lineage: Eukaryota > Metazoa > Arthropoda > Insecta > Lepidoptera > Noctuidae > Agrochola > Agrochola lychnidis. Next base: position 20,164,563 of record OY796865.1, on the reverse strand, counting down.
CAGGGGTTACCATTTGTAAAAGAATACCACGTTGAGATGTTTGTTTATGTATCACGAGTATGATGGTAAAAGGGTGTATTTTCTATTTGCTAACAATATTTGTCAGTACTCCATCCAAATTATTTGCGTATGGCTGGTTTCATATCAGGTTATTTTGTAAGAAAAATTGTTTCGATTTTTCGCAGTCGGGACTGCGAAAAAACTCAACGAAACATTCCCGTTTGAAATCATAAGGCTTGGTCGCATATCATCGTAATGATAACGTAAATATTTTCCATTAAAAATGTAATCACCCACAAACATGCTTTTATACCTACCTACATTTATTATAGCCAGTGAGATTCAAAACCCTTTCTCGCTGCCGTAGTTCGAGACAAAATATTGTTGGATCGAATCGTTGATAATAAAAATAATTGCGTAAGTACGTATAAATAAAAGTAAATAAATAGAAAAAGTTGGTGAGGTTTTGCATACGGGGCACGGCAGATGCTTGCTACGAAATCGTAGCCAAGGTCTACGTCAGCGTAGCAACCGCTACGACAGCGTAGCTACGTGTTACGATGGAATTATTAGCGAAAAATTGGTCATTTATTGTTGAAGGAGCTCGTGGCTAAGTAATACCAGCCGCACGGGTCGATCCATCAGGTTAAGCTACGCTTGCCGGGGTTGGTTCGTGGATGAGTGACCATCTTTACATACTGAGACTCCTCCGTGCCTCGGCAAGCACGTTAAGCCGTTGGTCCCGGCTGTCATTCGTGGATCTTTGACAGTTGTTACGGGTCATTAGAAGCCCGAAAGTCTGACAACCAGTCTTACCAATGAGTATCATATTACCCAGTTACTGGGTTGTGGAGCTCAGACAGGCAATTGCTCCGTGTAAAATATTGATATTCAGCTGCATCCGGTTAGATTGGAAGCTAACCCCAACATTGTAGGGAATAGGCAAGGCAGATTGATTGAAGTCATTTATTGTTAGATCAAACTTACCTATATGCTTTTAATTATGTTGAAATTAAAACATAATGTGCAAACTCCGAAGAAGTTGTTATGCCGGTTTAACCCAGTAAAGCTACGGTTTTCTAGAAAAGCGGTGGCCGCCACACAACGCACGGCCACCGTAACGACGGCCGTCATACAAATGACGGCACCGGGGTTCGACCGGTGCTAATAAACGCTCTCTTCGAAAACACACCAACTTACTTTCAGTGACGTCATTCGACAGTCTTAGGAAACCCTACCTTAAGTACCTAATTAAGTCCAACAGACGGATACAAATTGTTTTGGCTTGACCACAAAAAATAACAATATAAATTTTCGTTAGTTCCTACCACCACTGGGGAACATTCACCGTGAAACTAAATGAAACAAGTTTCTCATGTCACTGAAACATAATTTACTACCTGACTGACTAACTGCTTCTCAACTGAACGTCGCCGCGTCGCTTGCTCCCAAGGCTCGGATACCGGTTAAATTTTCAAACCGTTATTATGTACTTGACGCAAAAACCTTTACATTCGGTTTTCTTTATATAAACCGGTTTTTATAAACCGGTTTTTTATTAAGACTCATCCAAAACCGGTTTTTATAAACCGGTTCCGGATGAGTCTTTACATAAAGGTTTTTTTCGGATTAAACGGTTTAGAGCAATATTAACCGGGTTTTTTGTTTAGTTTTTATTCAGCGTGGCATCCTCACAAATAATCACAAGTTGCAACGCGTTTACCAACATGCCGCTCGTCGAATAAACCGGTTAGTTTAGGTTAAAATAAAGTTCTTAAAACGTTCACGTTCTTAAGAAAAGTTTGGAGTAAAACCCAAATAAACTGGTTTTAACCGGTATTTATTAAACCGGTTCCGAGCCTTGGTTGCTCCACGTTACCAACCAGCCCTTTCCTTCAGTTGCCATGTTACCGGGGGTCACGATTTCCCTTTCGGCCTTATTCGCAACCCCGTCAATTCTGCTGACATCTCTGGTTTATGCATTGTTCGTCTTATTTTCACTTTTTAACCGACTTCCAAAAAAGGAGGAGGTTATATGTTCGTCGCGTATTTTTTTTTTATTTCCACCGTTGCTTGGGTAGTTTTTGAGTTAGCTACAAAATACGTATTATTATCAAGTAGTGGTATTCGAATGTGTGTGGGGTAGGTACCACGACTAAAAAGTGAAAAATAAAAACTTTTTACAAAAAAAAAGAACCGACTTTCAAAAAAATACTACAAAGTGAAAAATAACTTTAATTTCGGAAGTCGGTAACAAAAAACGAAAATTCTAAACCAAAGACACCGACTTCCGAAATTAAAGTTATTTTTCACTTTGTAGTGTTTTTTGGAAGTCGGTTTTTTTTTTTGTAAAAAGTTTTTTTCTCACACACAGTCATGTTTGCATGTATTATTTAATTGCATGGTTATAACTGTAATGCATATACCATGTACGATGGCTGGCTTAAGTCACGAATAGACACAGTGAGGCATACAAAGCGAATGGTTTGCCGCGAATGCCACAGGCTCAACGAATCGCCACATCGCCAATTAAAATAGCCAGTGACGGTTTTTTACGGTGAGCACCCTCTCACTACAGCTTCTGCTGAAGCCTACGTGGCATACCATTCGCGGTGCATGCCTCGTTACATATGTACATGACTGTAAAATGCCTTAATAAAATTATTATGTGTGTTTACTGTCTCGATACGTGAAGAAAAAAACCGGTCAAGAGCGTATCAGACCACACACAGTTCCCATCATCATCATCATCATTTCAGCCGAAAGACGTCCACTGCTGGACATAGGCCTCCCCCAAGCACCGCCATTTCGACCGATTCTGTGCTTTCCGCATCCAGCGGATTCCTGCGGCCTTCACAAGGTCATCGGTCCATCTTGTGGGAGGCCTTCCAACGCTACATCTTCCGGTACGTGGTCGCCACTTCAGAACCTTTCGACCCCATCGGCCATCCGTTCTGCGAGCAATGTGCCCTGTCCATTGTCACTTAAGTTTGGCAATACTTCGGACTATGTCGGTTACCTTGGTTCTCCTGCGGATCTCTTCATTTCTGATTCGATCACGTAGGGAAACTCCAAGCATAGCCCATACACCGTGTAGCCAATACAGTTCCCATAGTTGGGATGAACTATTATTTATCCCAAGGACAAACTTAACATTGTAGTTAAAAAACATGTTCTCCTATACATTCCAACTGCAATGTACGCACAATATTGGGAGATTTACTATGTTATTTTAAGATAAACTTCAAATGGGTTCTCCTTTAATTTGTAAGTATGTAACTATTTACTGTTTAAAAAAAAATGGCTTTGTAATTTCGGAGATAAGGGGGGACATAATTTGTGTACAAATTTCAACTAAATTGGTCGAATAGATTCGGAGCAAATTGGCTGTGACAGACGGACAGACAGCCAGTCAGACAGACAGACACAAAAGTGATCCTATAAGGGTTCTGTTTTGTCATTCGGACGAACGGAACCCTAAAAGTCGGTGTTTTGGGTTTTGTATTTTCGTTTTTTGCCACCGACTTCCGAAATTAAAGTTATTTTGCACTTTGTATTGTTTTTTTTTGGAGGTCGGTTGTTTTTTTTTATAAAAAGTTTATATTGTTCACTTTTTAGTTGTGGTACCTACCCCACACACATTCGAATACCACTACCTGAAACTTATCATATCATCTACCTACATGCTAAGTGGGAAAAATACGTATTTTGTAGCTAACTCAAAAACTGTGCAAGCAAAGTTAATAAAATTTATATGGGACCAATTTGAGAGCATACCCTTTCAAACAAAAAATAATTTTCAAAATCGGTCCACAATTGACGGAGAAATCGGTGGACATACATAAAAAAAAAACAAACATACGCGACGAACATTATAACCTTTTTGGAATTCGGTTAAAAAATAGAATGCTGAAAGGTCGTAGTAAGTTAAGTTCCAACGTAAAGTATGTGTGCTTATCAGCAGCTTAATATCGTAAAACTTAAGTGAGAAGGGAAGACATAATGGCCTTATATTTTATACCTCTTTTACAGGTACTTTGCCTCGATAATGTAGACGTAAATATCTCTCCAGTTCAGGGTTAGACAATAAATCCATTGTGAAGGTTTACATTGTTTGTTACATAACATGGACAAGCAAACACATATACACACCCCCACACGCACAATCATACACACACACACACATACAAACACATACATACACACACACACACACCTTTACTTACCTTAAAATTAAAATTATTTTATTTTCACGTTTAATAAAACGTATCTTAAATTTTAATTGTTTATCACTATTGTGTGTATCTATACTCCAAAATTGTAACAGTAACATCAGAAGCACTATGTAACCTTTACGTCATTATACCTTAGGGGACCTGACTGCTTCTCCTTGACACAGGTTTTCATAACCTAGCTAGGAGAGTAGTGCTCACCCACACGTTGTAGATATAGTACTTATTTTGAAAAAGCAGTTTTTTTTTAACTTGTACTACAATGCTTTGTTTTTGAGTAAATAAAAAATATTATTATTGTTACTCAATCATGCTTTGACTGCAGAACAGCAACAGTGGGGTAATTGTGTTACATGCTTCACAAAATTTGGCCACGTTGAGTCTTCAATGGAATAAATGGCCAACCCCAAAAAGTTTTATATATGGTATACTTTCCATCAGTCAGTTATGTCAGTTTCGGGGCTATAAGTAGATCTAATGATTTTGATATTTTGCCTTTTGAATTTTGTTTAAGACGCAGATATATGACAGTGACCTTGAATGGTTAGCTTGCGTGTTCTGTACTGAGCTCAAGCAACGCGTCGTACGTCCAGCCAGTAATAGGACTCGCCCATCAAGGTGCGCTGTCCCAAATTAGACGCATTATTAATTTATTACACGTAAAACAAAAAGTATTTTAATGAAACAAGTATATTAAAAGATCAATAATTTAATTATCTTTAAAATGGCGAAGTTTTCAGAAAAATACGCCCGATAGATTTTGTGTCATTCTCAGTTTTTTATCTGCGTTAGACATAACTTTACAAATTAATTTCACTATGTAATATAAACATAATAAAAAATATGCCTATATTCAAATATTAGAAAAATGCTCTACATTAACATATATTTTTTCCAAATCACTAACACAACTCGTTTAGACGTCATCTTCAGTATAAAATCATTAAAAGTCGGTTATCGTCCCCTTAATAGATTATGTGTGATTATGACTATGCTCTACCTCCATACGATGACAAAACTGTATCAAATCCACACTGCATCGTGCTAAAGTGACTATTATTTGCCAGGAATAAATCAAAATAACCTAACAAAAACATAAGACGAAAAAAGTATCAAATTCTTTTTTTGTAGGACAGGATGGTGTTGCCGTCTATAGATTTTCAAATTCCACCGTTTTTTTTACTTGCAATGGCTTTCATTTTGACAGCGCATCAACATTTATTGCGTTATTTACGTTGTCAAGCTGGCAATTTTTTCGAACATATTTTATGAAGCACTGGATTAGTAAAATCATTCAGATTGTGATTATTAAAAGTGTGTTACGCAATTAGTAATGCTTGACTAAAATAAATGTTATGTTTTTTATCTCTGTATGGTCGATCTCATAATTGCTAGTTGCTTGAGGACTGTTGACAACAATTGACAGCAAATTGGAACAACTATCTAACTGTCACATAGACAAAATAAAGACCTTGTCGTTCTATGACGTGCAAGCGAAAATCAACCCTAGGGTCGCAATGATGAGGTCGACTATTACCTACGTGTAGTAGTTTCTCTAGGAAGCAAGTGAAACCGCAGATAATTATAGCTAGTGTATTAAATTGTTGAGGTTTAGTGAATGTTTGATGATTGATTGTTAAACCACAGAATAAGACAGAAGGCGCACTCGTAATTTTAGGTATGTTTAGCTACAAGAACGCAGCGGGCCCGTCTTGTCGGGCCAATTCAGTGAGCGTAACGTAGTCAGAAGATATAAGAGTTACGCGATAGAAAGAGAGGCAACTTCTAGGTGAATATAACTGTAGGTAATTAGCGCTGTGCGACTTGAATTGAACTTTATTGTGTCGTAGCAAGAGACGCTTTTTATTTAAATGATTTTGCGAAGTGAACCATCTGTGGTTAAACGTCACTTTTGTGTGATTTCAAATTGGTTCCTAGTAACGTGTACCTATTAAATTATTGATTACCAGTGTGATTAAAATCTTTCTAAGAAATTGGCGCGTGTGCCCTATGTCGACAATTATAATTAAATCGTAAATTCTTAAAAGGTGTTCCACTTTTGTCCAAGGCGTATTATTTTAACTAGTTCAGCTTGAAAAATAACCAAGAAGCAATACAAAATAGTTTCAAATTGTACTGGGTTTCTAAACGCTAATGATGAAACTTAAAGTTTAAATAATGTTATACATGTTCATTAGGTGTTTATAGTGTAAATTAGTACCCACTTAGTAATTACTAATAAGTACCTTATTTGGCCTAAAACATATCCTTTAGTTTATGTCCAAACAAAGACTTGCAATTATCATCATAAGGACATCGCCCGTTATAACAGCACTAATCCAGCGCAGTAACGGCCCGGCACCGCCTCGAAAAATCTAATTGCCAACGCGCCGTAAGCAAGGCGACCGCGCCGTAAGCAAGGCGACCGCGCCGTAAGCAAGGCGACCGCGCCGTAAGCAAGACGACAGACGGACAGACAGACACACGAGTGATCCTATAAGGATAACTCGATCATCCGTCTGTCACAGCCAATTTGCTCCGAATCTAATAGATCAATTAAGTTGAAATTTGGTACACATTTGTATTTCTGTGATCCAAACACGGACGTGTTACGTAAACATATGAATTTTGAATGTGAGGGTCACTTTTGGGAGCAAATAAGAAAATTAAGTGTGACATATCAAATGAAAGGACTTGTTGATAAAAATGATCCCCTTATCTGCGGAACAACTGAACCTGAAATTTTGGAAATAATACAGAGTTGGGTTCTTTTTTCATAGATTACAGTAAAATCCTTATGAAGTCTTAAGGTTATAAAATAACATGGTAAATCCCTCAATATTTTGCGTACAAACTTACATTTGCAGTTGGAATGTATGGGAGAATATGGTTATATGTTATTCAACTACAAAGTTAAGTTTGTATTTGGGATAAATTCATTCCAACTACGAAACCCTTTATTGTGCGTGGTTCGACACACATTTGGCCGGTTTTCTTCATATTATCAGCTAGGGTCTATGATGTTCCCCAAAAGTATTACTACGATCTATCTTTTATATAATGTTTTGCCATAACATTAACACGAAATACCTAAAATGTATATTGTATGCGGGGGTACTGAAGGGTAAAAGTATTCCATGAATTGTATAAGAGCACGATAATATCCTGTCTGGTCCTGTCTGTTGGGTCGAAAACTAATGAAACTTATCGGAAAAATATTGCCGACTAGCTAAAATATACCTAGATGAACGTATCCAGTCGCAGACCTGCTGGAAGTTTTTATTTATCTTATTCGTATAATAACTCCAGCTATAGAACCAGCTTTGAACGCGATACGGAGCCACAAATCTGCGCACTCCTTAGCCACAGGTCCAATAATAACGAATCCTTTCAATCTCACCCTTGTATACACCGTTTGAAATAAGATTAGACATTTAAACAAACCTTTTTTACAGTCCGTTCAACCGATTTTGACTTCTATACCGTAGGCATAAGGATGGCACTAAAAGCAAAAAAAGTGGTTACAAACCAACTGTTTACTACAGCTGCCATTTGTCATGCGACCAACACAATAGAAGTCAAAATCGGTTGAACGGACTGTAAAAAAGGTTTAGTTAAATGTCTAATCTTATTTCAAACGGAGTATAGTTTACTATGACACCTTTTTTATGTGGGAAATTATCAAATAACTTCACCCGCTCTGGGTGGAGCAGGAGGGCGTATCAGACTCTTACTGACGAAAACCCACCCGTGTTCCTTCGGTTGCCATGTTGCCGGGGGGCCATGGTATCCCTTTCGGACTTTCCCGCGTTACTATAAAGCCTGCCAAATACTTAATGAAAATATTTTCAGTATATTTTAAGTAATTTTTACTTTTATGTGTTTCGTATTCATCTTGATAAATAAATAAGGAAATCGAAAAATAATGATAAATTCGTCGAGTATTTAATACAAAGATCTCGCTCTAAATGCGTTTAAAATCCTGCTCTTACTCTACTTCGGTTTTGGGATGTATGACACTACCAACCAATCAGGATTGCATCGGGTACAAAATCAAACTCAAACTCAAAGTATTTATTTCAATTTAACCATTTACAGGCACTTTTGAAGTGTCAAAGAGTCGGTCAGTTAGTCAGAAAGTTGAAGCTAGTTGCCCATTCCAAAACGTAGATCTCTATGGAGAAGAACGGGCAACAAACTCCAAGGACACTCGTCTAAATATAGATACATATTAAAAAATCCTGGGAACATTATTCTTGTTGCTTCTATATGTGAGAACAATGTACAAAAAATAATCAGAAGCATTTGAAAATATGAGATTAAAAATAAGCCCAGCTAAGAGATGACCAGTCTCAACTGACGGCGCCCGTTCACGAACATGACGCGTCGCTTCGCAATTGCTTTATAACTAGTAGTTGGGGCGTACGTTCAGTTTATACAAGAACTATTATAATGTGGTTTTCGTCTTTGTCTTGGTATTCAATAAGCTTTAAGAGTAATAAGCGATTGGGTTTGGTTATTCGAGTAGGCAGTGTGTACGTTAAGCCACCTTTAAAACTGGCTAGCAACGTGCATCACCCTTTTGGGTAGGTAATTACAAAATTCGACTGTAACCGACTGTGTAGTGATATTGCAGGGTCCACGGAACTACTGCATAATGGGGGGCAATCTTCTTTGGTCATCCTTTTCCAAAAACGATATAATGTACCTACATAATACATTTCAAATTCTGTCAAAACAAAAAGCAAATCTTCTTCTTACGTACATGAGCTTTTCCATTTAAGAAAAAAAAAATAGTAGCACTCCGGGAGTGCCGACAGAAGTGAAAACTTGATTAAAAATCGGCACCGCGGTAATCAATGCGTTGATGTCTTTTACTCCACGGTGTCGTTATATTGCGTTACAGTGTCGCGAAGTCAACGATTTAGTCCCGTCTCAAAAATGCCCAACGCGCCTAAAGAAGTTTTCACTTCAACAAAGTTCTGTAATGGATAGCACAGAGAAACCTTCTATACCAAGTAGTAAAATTGGAGAGGGCGCGTTTGATTTTAGGGGCGGCATTTGGCCCCATCTGCCCCCCACTTCCACGGTCCCTGTGATATTGTAAAAAAATATATATGTAGATTCTATTTAAAACAAGTTATTACATAATTAAATCCAACCTGGAACATACCGTTAAAATGTTCACCTAATAAGTCGACTAAAGTGAAGAACGATAACATTGACCTAACCTTCATGATCTCAGAGAAATTCGTTCCGAAAACTTAAATTCAATATCAGATATAATATTAATCCTATAAATCTGTTATGTTGTCAAATTAGTCCCAAGTTATGATACGATCCCTAAAAGTTTTTCAATGAAATCTGCTGTCACAACTTGCAACTTCAATCATTTCTAACTTTTAATAGTGTGTGGGACTCACGTATCCACATACTTACGCCAGCGCCCGCATAAACATTCACCGCGCGAAACAGACGACATGCCGGCCTCGGAAGCAAATACGTACTGAGCAGCGGCGCTGGCGACGATGATATTTATAGTAGGTGCATATTGAGACGGCGCTATACGTTGCGCGTGTGCCAGAGCGAGATGGCTGCCCGGACATCGTTGAACGTTAATTCTAAGTTTTATAAATGAATTGGTGTTCTCCTATTGGTTGATTGGATATTTGTGTGTTTAGCATAGGAACAATGTGTGAAATCAAAAATATAATGTAAGGCAGGATTCCTATGAATAAACCAGAACAATTATTTCCACAAATTGGTGTTTCACTTTTATCAAACCTGCTGTCCCCAACAACTGGTGACCCCGACGTGATATATAATGTCGCAAGAAAACCTAGGCGAAGGAAGCAAGACTATGAAGCCCGAAGTCGACTTGGCTGCAGTTTCCGTCCAGTCAAGAATGTTACAGTTTTGGCGAGAGATTCCACGAGCCTGGTTTATTCAATTTGAAGCCGTCGTGGATCCGTTGAAGACTTCGGATGATCAGAAGTACCGTTATGTGCTACAACAGTTGCAAGCCACCGATCTTCAACATATCACGGATATTTTATACAATCCGCCTGCCACGGACAAATACGGAGCTGTAAAAAATCGTCTGCTGACGGTGTATGACAAATCTGACGTGAAGAACTTTCAAAAGCTCATCAGCGGCCTGGAACTGGGAGACCAGAAGCCAACTCAGTTACTACGCAAGATGCGAGAACTTGGAAGCGGCATGATCACGGACGAAGGTTTGAAGATTGAATGGCTCAACCATCTACCCACTCAAGTGCGCGTCGTACTGTCGATTAACACGGAATCGTCGCTCGATACACTCGCTGCAATGGCCGACAAGATGGCAGAATATTCAGAACCCGCAACAACGACTGTCGCCGCAGTATCCACAACGACACAAGAACCCGTTATGTCCGCACAATTAGAAGTTTTGTCGAAACAAATGGAAAAACTATGCCTAGAAGTGGCCGAACTACGCGGACGCTCAGCTCATCGCTACAGACGCCCGTTTCGTTCCCGGTCGCGTTCACAGTCACGGTCGCGGCAGGAGAACAAGACGTCAATCAGACCCGGCGATCCTTCGTGGGAGTGCAGATTTCACTATCGCTACGGTGACAAGGCAAAGCGGTGCGAATCACCGTGTTGTAGAAGGAAGAAAAGTCAGCCGTCGTTAAACTAGCTCCGACATCGACGGTGGCGGACGTCGGTGTCCCGTGTACTACCAACCGCCTTTGTGTTTTCGATCGAGATACCAGAGAACGTTTTCTTGTGGACACAGGAGCCGATATTTCGGTGTTAGCCGCCACAAGCAAAAGGAAAATGAAGACTACCAGTGCATACAGATTATACGCGGCAAACAATACGCCTATAAACACCTACGGTGAAAAGACGCTCAGACTGAATCTTGGTCTTCGGCGTAGTTTTCTATGGCAGTTCATTGTGGCAGATGTCAAAACATCTATCCTGGGGGCCGACTTTCTACGTCACTTCAAATTACTGGTAGATCTCCACAGAAAAAAGCTCATCGACAATGTGACGGACTTATCGATCGATGCTCTTGAAATTACGACCGGCGAAGGAACAGTACACGTCATTAGTTCCGATCAAGTTTACCACGAAATCTTGAAGCAATATCCAGAGGTTCTACGACCAATGTCCCTGAAGGAACCAACAAAACACGACGTCGTTCACCACATAGAAACGACAGGCACCCCGCTCTTCGCCCGACCCCGCCCGCTTCCACCCGATAAGTACAAGACTGCAAAAGAAGAGTTTGACCACATGCTGGAGATGGGCATCTGCAGACCTTCTAAGAGCCCATGGGCGAGCCCACTACATGTGGTGAAAAAGAAGGACGGAGGACTACGGGTTTGCGGGGACTATCGTAGGCTAAACGCAGTCACACAGCCTGACCGATATCCGATACCCCGCATACAAGACTTCACCTACCAGCTGCGAAATATGAATATATTTTCAAAACTTGATCTCAAAATGGCATACTACTGGATACCGATAAACGAAGAAGACGCACAGAAAACAGCAATTACTACACCGTTTGGGCTGTTTGAGTTCAAATGCATGACGTTCGGATTACGCAACGCCAGCCAAACGTTCCAAAGATTTATGCACCAAGTACTACGGGGCATAGATAACTGTTTCTGCTACATCGATGATATTTTACTCTACTCAAAGAGTGAAGAGGATCACAAGCTTCTCTTACATCAAGTGCTGGAACGTCTCAAGGAATACGGAGTCATGTTGAAAGTAGAAAAGTGCGAGTTTGGCAAGCAAAAGATAAATTTTCTGGGCTACGAAGTATCAACAAACGGCATCAAGCCCACAGAAGAGCGAACAGAAGTTATATCAAAGTACCCGAAACCGAACACTATCGTCGAGTTACGACGCTTCCTGGGCATGCTCAACTTTTACCGTAGCTGCTTACCCCGTCAAGCTGAATCACAGTCTGAACTCAACAAGTTTCTACACAACCGGAAGCGCAATGACAAAACACCCATCGAGTGGAACCCGGCAGCAGAAATAGCTTTTGAAAAGTGCCGTCAAAGCATTTTAGAAGCTACTGAACTAACGCATCCGGTACCCGGCTGTGCCCTAGCCATAATGACAGACGCTTCAGACTACAGCCTTGGCGCAGTTCTACAACAGAGAATCGATAACGCATGGAAACCTCTCGCTTATTTCTCAAAAGCGATGAGTGTGACGCAGCGACGATACAGTGTGTACGATCGCGAGCTATTAGCGATATATACAGCTGTGAAGCATTTCCGAACGCTCATTGAAGGAGGCGACGTGACAGTCTATACGGACCACAAACCACTTGCCCACGCACTGTCACGCCCAGCAAGTAGCAGTGACACACCTCGTCGAGAGCGACAATTGCATTTTATCAGTCAGTTCTGTACCGGTATTAAGTATATACAAGGAGAAGACAACACAGTAGCCGATGCCCTATCACGCATAGAAGACATCCAATGCCCTACCACTATCAACTATGACAACTTAGCGAGCGAACAAGCAAGCGATCCCGTGCTAAAGCAACTGAAAAGTCAAACTAACTTGAAGTTTACTGACGTCACAATGCCTGGAATAAGCCGACCAATCACGTGCGAAACTTCAACTGGGACGCCCCGACCTTATCTACCGAATACATATCGTTTTGTTGCATTCAAAGCACAACATGATTTATGTCATCCCGGTATTAGAACGACACGGAAGCAGGCGACTTCAAAATTCTTTTGGCCGAATATGAATAAAGATGTCAGCAATTGGACCAGAGCGTGCATCGACTGCCAGCGAGCTAAAGTACATCGCCACGTCGTAACACCATTGAGCGAGTTCCCATCATCTGAACGCTTTGAACACATACATATAGACATCGTCGGCCCTCTTAAAATATCAAATGATTGCCGTTACTGTGTGACAATAATCGATCGTTGCACTAGGTGGCCCGAAGCTATTCCGTTACTCGACATAACCGCTGAAAAGGTCGCAAAAGCCCTATATGAGAATTGGATAGCAAGATTTGGATGTCCACTGCGAATATCAACGGATCAAGGCCGCCAATTCGAATCCCAACTCTTCCAATCGCTGATGAAGAAATTTGGCATAACACGAATACGTACTACGGCATATCATCCACAGTCAAACGGCCAGATCGAGAGATGGCATCGGACGCTGAAGGCAGCATTAATGGCTCGCGGTACCACCAATCAGTGGACAGAAGAGCTACCTGCTGTGCTATTGGGACTGCGCACAGCATTACGCAACAATAATCTCAGCCCGGCAATGATGACATACGGAACAACACTTCGCCTGCCATCAGACTTCATCGTGTCAACAAAAATAGACATTAATGAAAGCGACTACGTACGTCGCTTAATGGAAACAATGGCATCGATCAAAAGTGTGCCGCGCTCGAACAGCAGTCATACTGAGCCATTTATACACAAGGACCTCGTAACGTGCACACATGTTTTTGTGCGGAACGACAAGGTACGTTCGCCGCTAACACCGCCGTACGATGGGCCATTCGAAGTTATCAAGCGCTACGACAAGTTCTACAAAATCAAGTTACCGCTACGAACATCAGTGATATCTTTGGACAGACTCAAACCGGCCTACATATACAACGAGCTGAGTGAAGACAAAGGTCACCACCAAGATAAAGGACCTACTCAGCCCTACACCACCAGATCAGGCAGAGTCGTGAAGCCTACGGTACGCTTCACTTAGAGGGGAGTGATGTGGGACTCACGTATCCACATACTTACGCCAGCGCCCGCATAAACATTCACCGCGCGAAACAGACGACATGCCGGCCTCGGAAGCAAATACGTACTGAGCAGCGGCGCTGGCGACGATGATATTTATAGTAGGTGCATATTGAGACGGCGCTATACGTTGCGCGTGTGCCAGAGCGAGATGGCTGCCCGGACATCGTTGAACGTTAATTCTAAGTTTTATAAATGAATTGGTGTTCTCCTATTGGTTGATTGGATATTTGTGTGTTTAGCATAGGAACAATGTGTGAAATCAAAAATATAATGTAAGGCAGGATTCCTATGAATAAACCAGAACAATTATTTCCACAAATTGGTGTTTCACTTTTATCAAACCTGCTGTCCCCAACAAGTGCTTGAAATATGACATCACTTACTGACATCACACTTCAAACTGACTTCGTCGGGGTGGCACACTTATAAAATATTTAAGAATAGTTGAAAAAATTGGGATGATAAATTATTATCCCAATTTTTTTCAAGTTCAAGGACGACATAGTTATCATGGCTGAGACCATGGAGAAACTTAGTACAATGCTCGATGACCTCAGTAGAGCCTCCGAAAGAGTGGGTCTTAAAATGAACATGGACAAGACAAAAGTCATGTCAAATGCCCATGTGACACCCACTCCCATGAAGATCGGAGAAGCTACGCTCGAATTTGTGGACGAATATGTTTACCTAGGACAAATTGTCCAGCTAGGTAGGTCCAACTTCGAGAAAGAGGTCAATCGTCGAATCCGACTCGGCTGGGCAGCGTTCGGGAAGCTACGCAATATCTTTTCGTCCCACATACCACAGTGTCTCAAGACGAAAGTCTTTGACCAGTGCGTGTTGCCAGTGATGACCTATGGTACTGAAACGTGGTCGCTCACAATGGGCCTTATCAGAAGGCTAAAAGTCACCCAAAGGGCAATGGAGAGGGCTATGCTTGGAGTTTCCCTACGTGATCGAATCAGAAATGAAGAGATCCGCAGGAGAACCAAGGTAACCGACATAGCCCGAAGAATTGACAAACTTAAGTGGCAATGGGCAGGGCACATTGCTCGCAGAACGGATGGCCGATGGGGTCGAAAGGTTCTGGAGTGGCGACCACGTACCGGAAGACGTAGCGTTGGAAGGCCTCCCACAAGATGGACCGATGACCTTGTGAAGGCCGCAGGAATCCGCTGGATGCGGAAAGCACAGAATCGGTCGAAGTGGCGGTGCTTGGGGGAGGCCTATGTCCAGCAGTGGACGTCTTTCGGCTGAAATGATGATGATGATGATGTGATTATGTGTATTGTGATACCAGTTGTTAGAATTTTACTTTTAAATAATTTTTACTCATTTATAAACATCCTGAGGAAATCTGTACTGATAAGCGTGAAACGGGGACAGTAAGCAAGCAGTAGATAAATCTTTGCTAGTTCTTTAGATGAGATTTTTTTTTTTACAAAAAATACAACCGACTTTGTAGTTTGGAAGTCGGTTGTATTTTTTGTAAAAAAGTTTTTTCACTTTTTAGTGGGTTGATTTGTAATTTATCTAAGTTACAATAGCCTTATGTCAAACTGCTCATCAAAAATACCCAAATCGCTATAGATATGCCTTTAATATTTGAAGAGTTCCCTCGATTTCTCCAAGATTTCATCATCAGATCCTGACCAAATGATAATGGGACCAATTTGAAAGTATACCCTTTCAAACAAAAAAAGAATTTTTCAAATCGGTCCAGCCGTCTTCGAGTAATTGGGGAACATACATAAAAAGAAAAAAAATATCCCGACGAATTGAGAACCTCCTCTTTTTTTTTGAAGTCGGTTATAAAGAGTCTTTGCTTTAGCATAATTAGCCTAGTTCTCTCTAGCCTATAAAGTTCCCTCTGCTGGCTTTCTCTCTCTTTGAAATAGGTCGTTATCAACAATGCGGGTTGGTGTGGCTCTCAGGATTTTTTATTACAAACTGCTATTATTATATTCGAATTGAACAAGAACTCCTAATTTCCTCCAACACAATTGTTCGGATAATTACGCTAAAAGTACCTACTTCTTATCTCACAAAGGTAAATATTACCATGAAATTTCCCCAAATATTAATGGGACCACAAAATACATAAGGGTGAAACCGTTTCATTGTACAGGGAATCACGTGCTTCGAATAGCTTATTAACAAGGAACTAATGAACCTATTTAGATGGAGCCTTATGATAGGAAATACGGAATATGCCGTTTTATGTGAGTGTGTGCAGACGGCTACATGTCAAGCTATTATACATTTCCAGTATAAGCTGACCTTTCATTGTACGGAAATCTTATACAATGCGAGATCAGCCTTGATATGTAGCCGCCTATGCAAGATGTAGGTTAATTTAATATTTTTAGATGTAGGTTGGGTTATTGGGATGCCGTTCTCTCGGTATTATAATAAAACGTTGGATATAATTTTATTTATGATGCCGGATCAAATGTTTATATTTAGGCCGTGAGCAGACACTTGTGGGCTTACACGTAAATTCGATCATTTTCCGAATCGAAAATAGGTAGGTACAATTCGTTTTATGACAAGCATTTATTAGTATCACCCATAGATATGAATAAAATTGTGAAACTAAATAAATGTTTATGCGAAACGAGTGGTTCCAATTGAATAAAAATTGTTTGAACATGTATACGTTACGTTTGTGCTGGGCTCAAGTCAATACTGTATGAACATGTATAGACACTCAATGAATAGTATGATGGCGGGGATATTCGCAACAGAACAGCCTCATGGAGCCGCCGAAGTAGTCAAAAATCTATTGAACCTCAAATGAGTCATGGGCCAGATTTAAGAGAAAACTAAAACTGTATTTTTAGTTTATTTATTTATTTAAGGAAAAACAAACAGTAGCACAATAAAAAACAGTCACAATATCTTAAATATAACATTTTGAACAATTATGCTACCCACTACGTTTTCCACAGATGAATATGAATTATTTAAAAACTAGCTAGTAACACAAACACAATACCTACACAAACGGCATTATCTGGATTTTTTAATTTATAAAAGAAACAAAAAAATAAAATAAAAAGTAGGTTTGTGTGCGTACTAATATCAAACATTACGTCATTATACAATACTGTGCTGATCCTTTAGGGTTGCTTTTTTTTTTTTTTTTGGTGGGATATCATCAAATAACGTCTCCCGCTCTGGGCGGAGCGGGAGGGCGTGTCAGACTCTTACTGACTAAAACCCACCCGTGTTTCTTCAGTTGCCATGTTGCCAGGGGGCCACGATGTCCCTATCGGTTTTCTTCGAACCCCCGGCAGGCATTGGCCCTAGCGGACTAGTTGTAGGGCCCGAATACACGTACCACGAATAATAAAAAAATGAAAATGAATAGTTTATTCACTCGAACCACATTTGACCGTTAAAATCACAATCTGTGAAAATTTCAACTGTCTACCACGGCTCCTGAGATACAGCCCGCTGTCAGACAGACGGGCAAACGGACAGACAGCGGAAGCTTAGTAGAAGCTTCCGCTAAAAGCAGTATTTTATTGAAAGAAAGGGGTCACGGCAGGCCACGTAGGACATAGCAGGACGAGCTGGATAGGTCAAAACTGGCGGGAGAACGCGCGGGGTAGCGAAAAATTTAAGGATTGGATGGGAGGCCTTTGCCCAGGAGTGGGACAGCGACGGTTAGTAAAAATAAATAAATAGGTAAAAAGAACCAAGTAGGTACTTTTTAAACGTCATAGTTAAGGGCAGCAGGCTCCCTACATTGTATGTCAATTTGCATTAATGTTCTGAAACAGTCACTCATACAATCAAAATAGAACTTTAGTATATAATTTATTGGATCTTTTTCTTTCCATGTACAAGATAGTTACGTTAACATTTTCGCTCTATTCATTTGTTGTTCGAAAATCATGTCTTTTTTATTAAAGATTATTAAAAATAAGATCAAGATTGCTTGGCTTTTATGTCTAAAATAAGTATTCACAGTAAGAAAATTTAGTTTATTGTCCAGCCACAAGGTATTTTTGCTCTAGATCAATTATTACTTTAGTTATAAACAAAATGAGAATCGAGATTTACACCATTTAGTTTCGTGCTCGAACACGATCAAAGAGCGCACGCGATATTCAACTTTATTACTGATGTGTTAGCGTTTAGAACATATCAGAGTGGCGGGGTGCATGGGGGCGGAGCTTGCGTGGAAATTGTCTTTAGAGTGCCAGGTCTTAAAGTCCCATTAATAAGGGGTGAGTCTATTAACCAATTACTGTTCCTGAATTTACCTTCTTGTAATGTTGTTGGAATTATATTCTTATTCACAATACAACCTACATAGCAATGATTATTATTATTGACACATCCTAAAAAAAAAGAAATGTAGTATATAGGTACCTACTGAATTCACTTCTTTCTGTATTACAACAGAAAAAAGGTCTAAATGTTTGGAACAGGTAAGTACCCACCGCCAAAACGCCTATCATCAAGATAATCCTTCAAGTTAAACAAGCTACTATTTCGGGCCCTATTAGAATACCAGCGCTGCGACACTTATCTCCCTCCGGTTGACGCCCTAAGCCGAGGTTCGTACCCCACAGGGGGTGCCCTTAGCAAGCGTTCACCTAGTTTTAATTATCATAGTTGAATAACCCCTGGCTGGAGGTTTTAAGTGTAGTAGCTTAAGACACCCACAGGAAAGCCCGGTTAAGTAGTCATGATCTCAGAGGTAAACTACGAGATGCCCTACCTAAAAAAAAAATTAAAAAGAAGCGACACTTATTTTTAAATGTCGCAGCATCATGCTGAGATAGGAGTCTTTTGGCCTCGAACAGGACTTTCTGCTTTCATTTTACTTTGTTTTTATTTTATCTTTATTTATGTTTAGTTAGTTGTTGTAAATAAGATAAGGTTAATTTGTGATCTCCTGTGTGAGTCCAAATAATTCGCTGTCCCCGGCAAATAAAATGGTAGGTAATGTGCTATTACGATAGTTTTAACTTTATTGCATTTTCGATCTATAGAGGGCCGATTACACTGTCAATTTTTTTCATTAATTTCCTACGGTTATTTCAGAAGTTACGATATTTTAAGGTGTATTGTAATGAATGAAAAAACCACTTTTCTTTTGGTATTTGAATAATTCTGCTATGTATATTAGTTTACCTATAACTGTTTTAAATTTTTCCTGTAAAATTTGGTTTTTACGATTACGATTTTATTCGCCGGGGACAGCGAAATGTATTTCTTTCTTTCTCTCTTTACAGTATTTAATTTAGCCCTCAATCAACTCAGCTTATAGCAGTCCACCGCTGGCCATAGACCTGTCCCAGGTTGCACTACAACACCCTGTACTCCGTCTTCCACATCCAGTCTGTCCCAGCCACCTTTTTAAGGTCGTCGGTCCATCTAGCTGGGGGACGTCCCACACTTCGCCTGCCGATACGCGGTCTCCACTCGAGGACTCGCCTTCTCCACCGGCCATCGGTCCTGACTAACATGGCCCTTCAGCTTGTTTACTCAAGGTATGTTGTTAACTCCGGATAACTTAATTTCTGCTTTTATCCTTCAATGAAAATTCCGAGCTTAGCCCGCACCATAGCGCGCTGAGCGACCTTGAATTTACCCGCAGTAAATAAGTATCATGAAAGGTTTCAAACTCTGCCAGCGACAGTACGGGATTTTATTACCTAATTAAGGGTGCTCTTTTGAATTTGTCAAGATTTATGTTTCTGTGAGAGTCGCGGTATTCAATTACACGTGTATCTTATTTTTACCCGACTACGGCGAAGCCAAAAGCATGTGTGTGTGTGTGTATGTTTTAGCAGTATGTATGTGTTCCTGACGTTACATCGGGCTACATACCACACTGCGATTGCAGTCTTCCCCCCTCCTATCACTCGCTCGCCGATACCTTGAGCGTGCCTACACATATCGGTCATCTCGTATAATTTTAATCAGCCTCAGAAATACATGTCAAATATCGAAATCAAGTAGTTTTATTACAAAGTCAAGACCACCAGCAGCAACACCTGGAGCTTGATACTCAACATATGGTCTTTCGAGCCGGATCTTGCAACCAAAGACTTCGAATAAATCCTACCAAAATGTGGGCTGTAGGCAGGTATAAATTTAAGGTTAAGGTAGGTAGGTAGGGCGACGCAGGTGCTCTCGGGGCACGGTTGCTTCAGCAAGTCCTTGTGTCGCATAGGCAGGGAGCCGGACGCTCGGTGCCATCACTGCGTCCACTGTCTGGAGGACACGGCGTGGCATGCGCTGGCCGAATGTGTCGCATGGGAGGAGCCACGCCGTGGCCTCGTTTCAGAAGTGGGGAATGACCTGTCGCTGCCAACCGTAGTTCGTTCGATGGTCGGCAGTGCAGAGTCCTGGGACGCGGTGGTATCCTTCTGCGAAACAGTTATCTCGCAGAAGGAGGCTGCGGAAAGGGAAAGGGAGATCACCAGTACTCTCCCGTCCCGCAGCAGGCGCACTGGGCGTAGGCGGAGGGCAGATAATGCCCTCTTCCAGCCACTCTATAAGACGTAATTGGGGGAGTGAAACTCCCCCAATTACGTCTTATAGAGGCGCGCGTGGAACACTACGCGCCGCCATCTCGGGTCCCGTATGATGGGGGGCGACGGATATCCCCGAGTCCGCCACCCCTGGACCCATTTAGTCCAGGGGTGGCGGACTCGGGGATATCCGTCGCCCCCCATCATACGGGACCCGAGATGGCGGCGCGTAGTGTTCCACGCGCGCCTCTATAAGACGTAATTGGGGGAGTTTCACTCCCCCTACGGATCGGGGCCCGAAGAGCGCGGGCCGTCACCAGTCCGGGGCAGCGGAAGTCGCATTTGCACCCGCAGCCCCCGACGTAAGTGTGAGAGGGAACACCGGGGTGGTTTTAGTCATTAAGAGTCTGACAGACCCCTTTGCCCACCCCAGGGCGGAGGATATCCATGAGGATTTCAACCCCGACAAAAAAGAAAAGGTAGGTAGGTAGGTTAGGTTTTTTTTTTTCTAACGGTTATGTTTGTATTAACGTATGCTCCACCGTAGCGCCTAAACTACTGATCCGATTTTGATGAATGAGGTGTCAATCGATTCGTTATTATGGGTCTGGGTGATATAAGCTACATTTTATAAGAAAGGAGCCGGAGTCAAATGATTTATGCCCTACATGGCTATACTAAAATCGAAACAACCTTTTGACGTGACAACGTCTTATAAATTGGTTTGCCGGGTGACACTTCAAGAAACTGCGTTACGCTCCGCTCACGTTATGCGCTCACAATGAGAGCGAGTGAGAGGCACGCGTCCCTTCCACTCGGGCATGGTTAGCCCGCCTAAGAGCGAGAGAGACAGACATAAAAAGTGAAAGGCACGCGTCCCTTCGTCGTTGTCACGTAAAACTTTCGCCCGTATACCGACTTTACAGGCAACCAATTTTTTAGTTAGCGTTTTTGTTGTAAGTAGTTGTGTTTAAGTTTTAAACATTCCTTTTTTTAAACAATGGTTTATTCTTTATCAATTTCTTAAACTAAGCAACTGAAAACTGAAAGCCATATGATTGAAATATCGAATTTTTGAGACGGGACTTAACAAAAAATTTACAATTTTCGGACGTTTCCCTTTACTTGTGCTGTAAGATCTTGCTTCGTGCCAAATTTCATGATTCTAGGTCAA
This sequence comes from Agrochola lychnidis, assembly GCA_963680765.1. Classification (NCBI taxonomy): domain Eukaryota; kingdom Metazoa; phylum Arthropoda; class Insecta; order Lepidoptera; family Noctuidae; genus Agrochola; species Agrochola lychnidis. The sequence goes on along the minus strand of OY796865.1, from coordinate 20,142,869 downwards.
CGGGAAGCCCTGTAGGTTTTGATTTATTTACGAGTAACAAAATATGTCGCTTAAATGGCGGTCTTTTTTATTGCGTTGACTTAGGAGCTTGATTTTTTTAGAGGTCAGTGACCACAGACCTACGTATTTGATATAAATTTCAACTTGATACCTCCACGCGTTCCTGAGAAAAAGGATCTTGATAGACTGACGGACGGACAGCGAAGTGATCCTATAAGGGTTCCGTTTTTTTCTTTTGAGGCACGGAACTCTCTCAAGCTTAATGGATGGACTAATACAAAAACGTTTGCGGTTATACCTATCTTCAACAAAACCAATTTACCACTCAACTTTTCACTTTAGTATTTAAGAAGTAATAAGTGTACAAGGAGTCGCCTTAATTGTGTACTGTCGCTAACTTAAAGGTTCATACAAGTATTGTATATACTGTATACACGGCTACACATAAAGCTATATATTCCTGTATAAGCTGACCTCGCATTGTATAGAAATTCTATACTATGCGAGATCAACATTAACTGGAAATGTATAGCTTGATGTGTAGCCGTGTGTACCTACGTACATAGTATTTACAATACTTGTATGAACCTTTAAGTTAGCGACAGTATACAATTAAGGCAACTCCTTGTACACTTATTAGCAATATTAGCTAGCACAAAATCAGAACCCAGTGTAATTTGACGTAACCTTTAGCTACATTGAAATTAAGAACACGCTGTATATATTATCGTTGCCGCTGCATGTCAATTTAAAATGCGCTCGATTAGTGATAGGACAACACTACACAATGTCACCAATCGGCATGTGTCGGCCCAATTTTTCTGAATGTTTATGAAAAATTACGAAAAATAACTTTAAAATGTATTTTTTTTTCATTATCCCCTATGATTTCATGAATTTACACTTGTGTTTTTTTGTCACGTGTTTAAGTTTGCGCACTGGTTAAAATTTTACAGTATATAATAATCATTTTAATGTAAGTATATGAAATAATGCTTTTGAAGTAACAAACAACTAATTGGTGCCATCTCTGTTTTCCTTCAATAAGTATATGGTGTGTGAACATGGAAATAAAGTATTATATCGACGCTTGAAAGGCAACATTGACTAAGCGACATGGGAACTCATGTCGCTTAGTCAATGTTGCCTTTCCAGCGTCGATATGATTACCTATATGTCACAATGACAAATATTTAGTGTTGTCTAAAGTGTATAACTAGCTGCGCCCCGCAGTTTTACCCGCATATGTCTCGATCCCGTGGGTATATCGGGATAAAAAGAATTTTATGTCCTAATTCAGGTCATGGTCTACCCATGTGCCAAATTTCATACAAATTCGTATAGCCGTTTTAGCGTGAAATCGTAACAAACAAACTTAATTTCGCATTTATAATAATACTAGCTGCGCCCCGCGGTTTCACTCGCATAAGTCTCGATCCCGTAGGAAAAAAAAAAAGTATCTTATGTTCTTTTCCAGGGCATCATCTATATATGTGCCAAATTTCATCCAAATCCGTTCAGCCGTTTTAGCGTGAAGGCGTAACAAACAAACTTACTTTCGCATTTATAATATTAAAGGATTGGTTGGGATAATTATGTAAAAAGGGCAATCAACTACCTAAAAATCTTAGCACGAATGCCTGATGAAAATATTGAGCAATTTTCGAATAAAACTTGTGCCTATACAAAATAATTCTCAGAATTGTAGCAATCCAACAGGTATTTTCCTCGCACATTTTGTAATTTTTCTCACTTCGTTAGACACGACAAGTCGAACGATAAATAAAAATACCCTTCAGTATTTTCATGTATAAATTACACAGGTACATGACTACAAGTCTAGTCGAAAAGTTATTTATCGATACAGCCATTTTTATAAAAAAAACTTAGTCAACATTTTATAAAATAATGAGTATTTTGTTACCAACTTTTTTAAAGTCAAACTATGTTTTAATATTCGGAGAATTTATGACTGGATATTACTCAAGAATTACTCAACAAAGTGATTTTTATAAAGTTGCCGAAGTTATAAAGCCGAAGTGATTAAGTTCTTTCACTTTATTCAAGCAAATACTCACATTTTAACTCCCTAATTAAAATGTAGTGGGTTCACTGTTCTTTGTTGTCTTTATTTAAGTTTAGGTGACTTCTTAGTTATTAAAATAAGCCAGTGTTTTTTGTACGTTTTTTGTGATATTGTTTTTTTTTTTACAATAAAATTTACAAGGTTTATTCTCAATCGGATTTTTTCATTGAATAGTGAAACTCTTCAGCTAGCCAGACTTTTTTTTTGTGGCTATTACTTTAAAGTTTTCTATATAAACTTATTAAAATCCATAACACAATTTGCCTATAGCCGACCCTTAACCTGACTGAAGGCTCCCGCAGGAAATTTCCGTAAAGTTTTCATAGAAATTGTTCCACCAGAGTTGGGTCGCACCGTAGTCGCGTCGCGCCTATCTGCGGGAGCCTTGAGGCGAAGCTAAAAAAAGGAAAGTATTTCTTTTTATATGCTAAACGAGTTGATCCAAACGCGCTTAGATGAATAGGGGTGGCTTAGGTTAAGCAGGTCAGGATCCTAACGTGCTTGGGACGAAATATTTTGACATAGGATAATCTATTTTATCCTAAAATCAGGCTTGGTCGGTAATATATTATAGTATATTATTTTATTATATTATAGTCCCTTTGAAATTCACTCAGCCGTTCCCACTAAAGCTCAAATAGACAAATAGGCGAACAAATTCGTGATACAAAATCACACTATATCCTACTAATATTTTAAAGGCGAAAGTTTGTGAGTTTGTGTGTATGTTTGTCTCTTCTTCACGCTCAAACGGCTAAACGGATTTGGATGAAATTTGGTACACAGATAGTTCATAACCTGAATTAACACATAGGATACTTTTGATCCCGATATTCCTACGGGATCGAGACTTCTGCGGGTGAAATCTCGGGGCGCAGCTAATAATATTATAAAGACGAAAGGTGAGTGAGTGTGTGTGTGTGTATGTTTGTCTCTTCTTCACGCTCAAACGGCTAAACGGATTTGGATGAAATTTGGCACACAGATAGATTATAACCTAAATTAACACATAGGATACTTTTTATTCCGATATTCCTACGAGATCGAGACTTCTGCGGGTGAAACCGCGGGGCGCAGCTAGTTCGAAAATAATTTTCATCAATGAATAAGTTTTAAGCCTGTACCACATATCGGGGGACGAAACTGAACAAGTAAACTTACGTCATATTGGCCTGATATTCCATCAGCCAAACAAAGCAGCCAGCCTGTTTAATTTTATAGATTTGCTTCAAGTAGGCTTTTGACGCAGTGTGAACGTAGGTCTTAACGTCCACACACGATACCTAATATGGATTTTAAGAGATGAGGCGAAACTGACCACCCCGCCACGTGTGCACAAGATAAATGTTTTATCTATCTATCTATCATAGAGGTGCACACGTGATGGGGTGGTCAGTTTCGCCTACCTTTTATTTTCGCTGAGGAATTCATTACACATGCTCGTGGGAGACAAGTCGGGGTATGTGGGACTCCTGGGACTCCTGTCGGTAATGACAGTATACCCACTAAAACTCAGCGGTGTTCCCACATCGCCGTGATGGAGGGCCATGGGAAACCGGCTCAGCCTTTACTTCCATAACCCTTCCGGCGCATGCCCACCTAGCTGGCGGACCCCGCATAATCCCCAGGCTGGGGGGCTACGGGAATGGCCGGGAACACCTAGCCATTCCCGTCTGACACTAGTGGATGCCTGTGCAATACAGACAAGGGTGCCCCCGCACCCGTTGCCTGCTGGCCTCCACCTGGGAGGAGTCGGAGATGACTTTCAAACTGACGTCTTCTTCGACCCCTCCTCCGCCTTCGGAGCGGTCCGCGTCAGGATCGTCCTCTCGCGCGCGTTCCACCGCCTCCTTCTGGGACATGACGTGTTCGCAGAAGGAGGCGACTGCCGCCCAGGACCTTCCTCAGCATGGTGTTAACCAAGCCGGGGAGTAAGAGGTTTCGCCTACCTAACCTAACCTAACCCTTTATGAAATACAGGCGTGTTATATTGAGGTGAAACTGAATATCAAATCAATTATGTAAATTATATACAGTGTGTTAAGTTAATTGAGTGACAAACTTGTAAGGGAAAGTAGTTATCATGAAAATGAGCTGAAAAACTTTTGCTATGGGACATTGGTCCCAAAAGTTGTTCAGTTCATTAGTATTGACTAATCACGAAAAAAAAAACAGTTGCTCCATACATTTAAACAAAACACACAAACAACTGAACAAAATACATCTGGGCGTCGGGAATCGAGAGCCGATTTCCGGCCACCGTAGGCGCGGGCTTGCGGACGGTGAGCAATGGGTAGCTCGCCGTCCGATAAGGACCAAGCCCGGGTCGACGGCGCATTGTGTTCCACGCGCGCCTCAAAGAGATGTCAGCAGAATTGACGGGGTCCGCTAGGGCCAATGCCTACCGGGGGTGCGAAGAAAACCGATAGGGAAATCGTGGCCCCCGGCAACATGGCAATCGAAGGAACACGGGTGGGTTTTAGTCAGTAAGAGTCTGACACGTCCTCCCGCTCCATCCAGAGCGGTAGAAGTTATTTGATAATTTCCCACCCAAAAAAAAAGGCTTGGTACCATAGAAACAATAATTGGTCATTTTCATAAATATTACTCTCTTGTATAACCTCTTGTCGTCTCTTTGTCGTCTCTTGTATCTCATAAATCGACTGCAGAACAACAGACTGCACTTTCCTTTAAAAAAATATATCTAATGAGATTGACTGCCCTGATCTCCTACATAAATTACATTCCAATGTTCCTCAGAAATCAGTTAGATTTAATCCGCCTATCTCCATTCCTTTTACCTCTTCTAACTACAGGCAAAACTCATACTTGGTGCGAGCAAGTAAGTACTTTAATATTCTTTGTAAAGAGTTCTCATTTGACCCATTTACCACCAAAACCTATTCTGCACGCACTCGGCTGAATACTGACTTTTTTTAAAGTTCATAGTGCTTATTGTACCTTATATCATCATCATCAACCTATAATATAATATTCCCACTGCTGGGACATAGGCCTCCTCTTTGTGAGAGGGAGTGGGCTGTAATCCACCACGCGGGCCCAGTGTGGGTTGGTAGATGTCACATGTCTTCGAATTTTCGGTTCTAGGACATGCCGGATTCCTCACGATGTTTTTCTTCACCGTTTTGAGAGCAGTGGTGATGAAATAATTTACACAAAGTAAAGCGCCTGTCTGGGTTCGAACCTACGACCTACAACTCGTAAGTCGCGGCCTGTTACCACTAGGTCACCACTGCTCGTCACCACTGCTGTACCTTAAATATAATATATATACTTAATCTTTTTATCGTGCTTGTTTGTGATCCTAAAATTTCTACTACTTTTTGTTTTAATCCGTGAGTATATGTAATTGGCTCTATGTTTCTTAAACAACTGTTAACCATTTGTTATAGCTGTTGGTTCTCCTATAAATAAGTAAATAAATAACAAACAGTAGCTGCCAATAATAGATACACACACACAATTACCAGAGCGATCAGTTTGAACGGTTTGGGCGGAATATATTGCTGACCGACCGACCGTTATCATAGCGTTCACAGCATCCCCAACCAACCAAATATTAATTTGATTATTGCGCATTATTTGATATTATGCTACAGGCGGTAGGTTTCCAACTGAATTCAGTTTAGCTGGGAGATATGTAAATGCGGTTTCGTGAATGTATCCATTTTAAACGGTTCGATAAACAATACAAATACATACCCAACAATAAGACGCCATATTTTAGTTTAATAATAGTTATAGTAAGTTAAGGATAATATAAAATACAATAGTCGTAGAAATATTTAATAACCTATTCCGATAAACTATTCCTAAAGAGTCATAAAAAACCTTATTAGAAATCGACACATGTTTCACCTCTCAACGAGGCGTACTCCGGTTTGCGACAATTCATCCTGAGGATGCCTCGTTGAGAGGTGAAACACATGTTGATTTCTTACAGGGTATTTAATGACTCTTTAGGAAAAGTTAAGCGGAATAGGTTACTAAATATATCCACGACTATTGTATTTTATTTTCAAGAAGCTGCTCGGTAACGAATGTTCGTTTCGCGAATGAATGTTCGTTACGTAACAAAAGCTCGCGTAACGAATGTAAGCAAAATAAATTCGTGAAAAGAATGCTCGCGGCGAGTACCGTCCATAATGATTAACTCAAGAGAATTTCACCTTCTGTCGAGAGTTAAAAACCACAAAGAACACGTAATATGAGACACAATAAGGAGGCTGTGCTCTAGTTCTGTCATTAAGTAAGACCGAGGCTCTCGTAAGCGTGTGCGGTAACTTCGAGCCGCAAATTATTTAATTTAACATATAAATGGGTCTTGTCTAGCCAAATTACTGAACGACAGAAGCTAGATGGATGAGAAAATGATTATCTCTCTCGTCTACCTCCATTAATATTTAGTACATAGTTGAAATGCTTTTGATGGAATTTAGCACAATATAGAGCTTGGTATCTTAAAAGGTTATAGGGACTTTCATCTCAGAAAACTGTATGGCATCATAATGTGAGAATTGTTGTTTTTCTAGCTGACTGTCTGTAGTAGGTGTTTGGTGGGGCTTGTGGCTAAGTAATAACAGCTGCACGGGTCGATCGATCAGGTTAAGCTACGCTTGCCGCGGTTGGTCCGTGGATGGGTGACCATCTTTTTATACTTTTTATTTTATAAAACCCCTCCGTGCCTCGGAAAGCACGTTAAGCCGTTGGTCCCAGCTATCATTTGTAGATCTTTGAAAGTCGTTACGGGTAGTCAGAAGCCCAAAAGTCTGACAACCAGTCTTACCATGGGGTGTCAAAAGGCTAGGCAGATGATGATGTTTGTAGTAGGTGTTTATCCAAAATTTGAAAACGCAGATCGAAATTATTGATCTAAAAGTTAAGGGTGTTTTAGAACATTTTTCTGTCACTGCAACGGTGCCCTTCATGCGCCATCTCACATTACCACACTGTTTATAATCGCGGATACACCTCTACAACGTTCGAATTTTGAAGTGTTATCTAGAGAACAAGCCCCTTGCCATTCGCTTTAGCTGCCAGATAGCCGGATCGGAGTAATTGTGCAATCTGTCTAAGTGTAAAAGCTTCTACATTGTATACTCCAATACTTCACCATAACGGTGTCCGATGACGAAGACCGGCAGATGGAACGTGTGAAAAAGGTTTTACAAAAAAAAAAAACAAATGACTTCCAAAAAAAACACTACAAAGTGAAAAATAACTTTTATTTCAGAAGTCGGTGTCTTTGGTTTTGAATTTTCATTTTTTGCCACCGACTTCCGAAATTAAATTTTATTTTTCACTTTGTAGTGTTTTTTTTGGAAGTCGGTTGTTTTTTTTTTGGTTGTTCCCCACACGATTTCGAATTCGAATACCATTACCTGCTATGTAAATACCAGTGACAGGAACTTAACATACTTATCATCCACATAACATCCACTAAGTGGGACAAAATACGTATTGTTGAAGCTAACTCAAAAACTATCCAAGTTAATAAATTTTATATGGGACCACCTCGAGAACATACCCTTTAAAAACGGTTGACGGAGAAATCGGTGGACATATATTTAAAAAAAACAAACATACGCGACGAACATAGAACCTCCTCCTTTTTGGAAGTCGGTTCAAAAAGTAATCACTCTATAGTCCGTGCAATCCACGAAGCCGCGCCCCACTCCGCGATTACTGTACTGTAAGCTGTACTCTAGTACGGCGCGGAGCGGAGTGGGGCACGTCTTCGTGAATTGCACGGACTATAATAATCCTATATGTTTAAGGCTTTGTTCACGACCTCGAGCGAGATGACTTGCATCAAGCAACTTGCATTAAGCGACATGCGCGCGCGTCACTTGTTTTCGTTCGTCGCTCCTCTAGCGGTGACACGTGGTGTTCTCTGAACAACTTCGTTTTGTTTTCTTCGCTGCCGCTGTCGCAAGACGCGTGTCGCTTGAGCGTGTAGCTCATGGTCCCGGGGTTAGACATCGATCAAATTACATGGGTCAGATTACATTACAACTCATTTCTGAATGGTATCCTTTTGAGCTGAAACTCATGTTTACTAATACGTATATTAACCTTTAAGAGTAAAAGGTAATTTTCACTGTATTGGGTAGAAAAAGGGTAGGTATTTTTGTTTTTACTCTAAAAATACCTAATAGGTAATACAGGCCACACACGTTACGGTATATTTGCGCAAAATTGGATTTGCGCAAGTTTAACGTGGGATGAATATGGGATGAATTAGCACATATTCGAGCTATTTGGTGTCACGAAGACTTGTGCAAGTCTACACTTGCGCAAGAATATCGTAACGTGTGTGGCCTATATTACCTACTAAGTATTTGCGTTCTGCGTTTTTTCGCTAATTATCTCTTGAACCGGAAACAATTTGTTGCCCATGGGTGCTTTCTTTCGGGTTCTTACCACACGCGATCTGGGGAAATGAAATGAAATGAAATATTGTTTATTCTGTAAATAGGATATCGGAATCACTTTTACACGTCATATATTTTTTTTTATTAAAAATAAGCTAGACGAGTTCGGCGTTTCCTATCAACTACTCTGAGAAGAAAGGCCGAAACAAACTCAGAGCTCGCAGTCTCTTTTAAAGTCCAGACATAATCTTGGTTAGGCCATATGAGAACCATCCATGTATGTAGATTAGTGTCTGAAATGGTCTTTTGAGGAAAGAACCACACAGATTTGAGTGGACCTGACCAGTCAGTGCAGGCATTTGTCAGTAATCGTGGAGCTCAGCTCAGAACTTAAGGAGCTCAACTCGACGAGCAATACCAAAGAAAGGACATTTGGGTAGGCCGCAAAAACTACTCAAACTGCCAGACCATTACTAAAACTAGAAGAGAAATAAAAATAATATCCACATAGTTCTCACATTCACAATAGTTAAAATAATATAATACTTTACAAAGTAATCACGTCATTTTGAATATAATTTTCAACAATGTCCAATGTGTTTATAAAACTGATATATGTTGATTTTACATAATAATTAAAATGTCTAGTTTTATGGTTTTATCACAAGGCTTAGCAGAGCGAGCAGTTCAATCCCAAGCTTTTTTATCATCTAAATAATCTGAAATTGTATAGTACCCTTTTTTGCAAAGTTTGGTTTTAATACAGATTTTAAATCGTTTAATGGGTAAGTTTCGAATGTCAATGCAGAGTTTGTTGTAAAAGCGTATACATTGACCCATGAATGAGTTGCCTACTTTGTGGAGACGTGTGCGATGTACAGCAAGGGGTGAGTCAAATATCAGTTCTTGGCCCATTACTTTTTCGTTTTATTTATTTAAATAAGGGATACTTCTACGAACAAAATTGAAGGTGATAATATAATAATATAAAGTTTATAATAATGTGCCTCTAAGCGTAAAACGTTCAAAAGCTATTTACGTGACAGGATGTGGTGCGATCATCAATTTGCTATTCAATAAAAATATTGAATCGCATGAAAAGATGCACATAGAAAAGTATTCAATTTAAAAGTTTTAAAGCGGTTTGAAGAACCTGCAAAAGCTTACTTTTTTTAACTCCACTTGCTTCAGTCATTTTAAAAGGAAAATTAAATTGGTATGAATCGTTCAGTGTAAATAAAATTTTATCAGATTTTTTTTTAAATTCTCTTTTTATACTATTTTAACAAACACATTTTGATAGTTGACTTTCATAAAAATAAGACGTTCTTGTTATTAATTAAAATACCAACGTATGTTGATATTTAGTACAAATATTTTAGATTGGAACTCAAGGTAAAAGGTTAGTTTACCGTTAATAATTATTTGTGTAGTGATTTTTCTACCAAAATGTGTTTTGGTAACAACCAAGTTCTGAGAAATATGTTCAAGATTGCAATATAGTTTTTCCGGTACCACAAACTATACAGAGTGGCAGGGACATTAACGCGAAAACTATTACCATATTCAGTACATGATTCTGAACCCCCCTGCGTTGAATTTTTTCGTCGGTTATTAAAAAAAATCTGCTGTTTCATAGAAAAGTGCAATACCTACCCTGTCAAAATGTTTGGAATAGCCGATTTTTTATTTACTAACCGACGAAAAATTTCAACGCAGGCGGGTTCAGAATCATGTACTGAATCCATGGTAACAGTTTTCGCGTCGATGAACCTGCCACCCTGTATAGATTCCGTTTTTTTTTGTTTAAGACAAGTCTGCATTTAACATTCACCTCTTGTCAGCGCTTTAATAAGGTGTTAGTAACTCGCGTCGACCTAACTACTCGAGGGCTTGAGAATTCGTAATTTAGTTAGTAGTATTAAAATTTGTCAAGTTTCAGTTTAAGGACCAGACGGGTGTTGTGTCTGGTAAATGGGTTACTGCTCGACTATTGACGTTGTTTATATCGGCTAGTCTGTCCATCACAAAAAAGTAAGTTGGTTTTTTTTCCTACCTAAAGTATAAACAAAAACCTCAGTTGGTCATTCAGAGTTTTCTTACCCCTATAAGAAACAGGATCGATTGGCATCAAAAAAGTTTTTGCAAAAACTGCTCATTTTCTTGCTGACTGTATTTTTTTTTAAATCAGTGAATGCAGATAAAAATGTCTCAAACAGTTAAGGACAGTCTCCTCAGAACGTTTTCCTGTAGCTATAACAGTTAAGGTAGCTGCCCTTAATGCCCCATCTCAAAAATCCACCCTGTAATATGCAAGTTGCGAGTTGAATATTAATAATAATCTGCAACAGGAGTAATACCCAAACAGCTTCATCAGTCCCTAGTTCTCTCAACCTACCACCTAACACCTACCACCTGCTGCAGAAGGCAGTGATTCACAATACCTATAATTTTGTAGGCTAGTACGAAAATTCCTCCAATGTGAGACAGACAACTTGAACCATTACTCCCACTCAAATTTAACTTCAGCTAACATACAGCCTACTGCAGATAACCACGTGGTATCAAATATTACTCTACCACCAATTAACCCCACTGATGAACACTACCCGGCTAGGCCGAGGAAAACAAATCTAGAAACAAAAACTTTTTACAAAAAAAAACAACCGACCTCCAAAAAAAACACTACAAAGTGAAAAATAACTTTAATTTCGGAAGTCGGTGTCTTGGGTTTTGTATTTTCGTTTTTTGGCACCCACTTCCGAAATTAAAGTTATTTTTCACTTTGTAGTGTTTTTTTTGGAGGTCGCGGGTCGGTTGTTTTTTTTTGTAAAAAGTATTTATTTTTCACTTTTTAGTTGTGGTACCTACACCACACATATTCGAATACCACTACCTGCTACCAGTGACAGAAACTTGTCATATCATCTACATACTAAGTGGGAAAAAAATACGTATTTTGTAGCTAACTCAAAAACTATCCAAGCAAAGTTAATAAAATTTATATGGGACCAATTCGAGAGCACACCCTTTCAAACAAAAAAAGAATTTTGACGGAGAAATCGGTGGACATACATAAAAAAAAAAAACATACGCGACGAACATATAACCTCCTCCTTTTTGGAAGTCGGTTAAAAATAATAATACCATTTATTTCAGGTGTCATAGGCCCATAGAAAAATATCTTAACCAAAAGATACATATTTTAAAGTGAAACTTTTATTACATCGTCTCAAACTTTTTCGTCTGTGTGTTGCATGTCGCGTGACGGTCGGCCGTGGAGTAGGGATAAAGTGAAAGGCGCTCGTCAGAGCAGCTAAGGCCAATATGGCGGCGCCTATAGAAGTTTCACTTTTACCGTGGTTTCATAAAATCACACAATCTTTTTTTAATATTTAAAACAAAACTAAAAACTTGTGTTACTTGTGTTTGTATTGTTTGCGCGATGTTGAATTTTGCGTGACATCAGATTGTGATGTGTAGTTGGCATGTGGCATCATAAATGTCACCACATTCGTACAGAAATCAGAGACTTACCTAATAAAGCCATAAAGAACCCGTAGAGAACACACATGGTCTTCCCGAAGATCCATCGATGGAAGAGTGCTGATATGAGGGTGAAGGGGTTGCCCAAGACTGACACCGAGAAGTCTGAGCACACCAGGTTGAACAGGATTATGTTCAGCGGTGTCCATAACTGGAACAAAATAAATTTAATATTAAGCTTCTAGGTCTAGTGTTGACACATACATAGTGGAGAAAACAATACGAGAATAAATGAAAACACTGACAATACTAATGCATATGTAGCGGTTACACCGCCACTACGAACTACGCATCAAAGACATGACGTCATACAAATCCTGCATCGCGCAGTTAGAGTTTACCGAGCGATCGACGTACACACAAGATTTCAACCTCAAACCGATGGGCAGTTGCCCGCCAGACACAACACCCGTCTGGTCGGAGGATCCTCCCTTTTCTATGGTGGATGAGTGAACTTAACACCCTGTTCCTCATACCACCAAACATACCTACGTTGTTTTAGGGTTCCGTACCTCAAAAGGTAAAAAACGGAACCCTTATAAGATTACTCTCTTGTCCGTCTGTCCGTGTGTCACCACCAATTTTCTCAGGAACGGGTGGACCTAGCATGTTGAAATTTATACCAGATACTGAGGTCTATAGTCCCTATTAGGTGTATACAAATCAAGGTCCTGAGTCAACACGATAAACAGATATGAGCAAATTTAGATTTTCCACATCTCTTTAATAACATAAGTGATGGAAATAATTTTAATACTAGAAATAAAGATAAACTTGTAGATCAACCATTTTTCAGATTATCTAAAGTACATACATCTTTTGTGGGGTACTGTGTTAAATGTTACAACAAAATACCTTGTGACATAGGTATTGCAATTAAATTAAAGAAAATTTAAAACTCATATTAAAAGTACACTTTGTAAACAAGCATATTACAAATTAGAGGATTATATCCAAGATAACAGTGCTTGGAAACATGCTGGTCCTGCTCCATAGGACAATTTAGAATCAAGACAAAATCAAACTGGTTGCTAATTTAATTATAAAATTTATTATTTTGTGTTTTATTCTGTGATTACTTCCTCACAAACTGACTTATTAATTACAAAATTTTAAGAAAATCGTCTACTTTTACAATGTTTGTAAATATGTGAACACCATGTATCTATCACATATTAAATTATCTGTCGTTGCGTCATTTTTAATTCTTTTTACCTATTGTGGTATAGTAATTTTATTCTAGGTGCATCGTCTACACATATAATAATTATTTAACGAATGTACGTACATATACAAACAATTGTAAAACATTTTAAAAGAGTAACGGTGGAGTTTCTTGCCCATTCTTCTACATACGAAAACTACCTTTTGGAAGGGGCGACTAGAATCAATTTTATTATTTTGTAATTTTTGACGTTCAAAAGTGCCATACATGGGCCTATTTGAAATAAATGATTTGACTTTGACTTTGCGAAAACTTGTAAGTACCAAAATTTACCATTTTCATCTTTTTTATTTTTCGGAATTTTCCCTTTACTTGTGCTGTAAGACCTTGCTTTTAACCAAAATTGACAATTCTAGGCCAACCGGAAGTACCCTATAGGTTTTGGGTCGAAAACCACGAAATTTTTCTAACTTTTTATTAATTAACTAGCTTCTGCCCGCGACTTCTTCCGCGAGCCTATAACTTTCCACAAAAATTGGGCTATCCAATGCAAAAAGAATTTCTCAAATCCGACTGGTAGTTTCAGAGATTACCCCCTACATACAAAGTTACAAACAAAAAAACATACAAATTACCTCTTTATAATATTAGTATAGATAAGTTCATTAATTGGCATATTCTCATATTCTGTAGAACTTTACAACAAAATTAATTTATACCTCAAATAAACACACGATTGATTAAATAGTTAAGCTTGCTTACATGATGGTATTGTAATCTGACAAATGTGCCGAGACTTTGAAACTAATTAGCTGATAACATCGAAGGTCACAAGCCGTCTGCGATCTACAGCCAGAGGCACCACTTTTCAGCTAATATCGCAAATTCCTGAGAGTTACATACTTTGCTAATAAAAGAACCTACAAGGTTGCTTGAAGTATTAGTTACCTGAAAATTACAAGTTCAGAATAAACTGGGGAATTTTTCGTTAAGCATATTTGGCCTCAAATATTATTTCCACCAATCAACTTGTTTATGAAAACAATGAATTCACCAAAAAATTCAAAACAAACCGGTAATATCGAATAATAATTTTGTTTTTGTATATCCGGAAAATTCAAGATTTCCTATTAATTATGTCTAGACAGGATTAAAAAAAAAAACGTGTGGTACTCGGGGACTGCCGCGGTAAAGCTATTGCATAGCATTTGTAACCTCCATACTTCCTATTTGTCAACGCTACACTTAGGATGATGACGTGATGACATAAAACAAAAATTACGTTCTGGGATTTATAATTATAGGAACCGTCATTACATGGTAGGCGGAGTGGGGGGTGTAAGGTTTTATTTTCGTTACGTTACGGAATTTCTTGATTCGGTCGCCGCGCTCAAAGCCCGCGATAAAAGCTATGCAATAGCTTAAAAACAACTGCCCTGCTAAAAAATGAACTAAAAAGTAAAAAACAAGTTGTACTAGTTAATCTGTAACAATTCGACTCATTAGACATTTTATATTTTTATTTCATAATGTAACACTTATCTCATTATCTGTCACGATTCTTCATTGAGGTGGATAACAATTAAAATCCTATTGTGTCTCGTTAATGACAGTTGAAAGGATAACATAACATCACGTCTGTAATCTTTGAAGGGTTAGGCAGAGGTGTACCTATAGTACACCCACATTTCGCCAATTATGTTTAAGTCCCATTTAATAAGGGGCGAGCCTATTGCCATCAACCGGGCATAAATCCAGACTTCGGGCTGCTACTGAGAAATTCCAGACGCAAAAACCCAATAACACTACCCGAACCGGGAATCGAACCCAGGACCTCATGCTCAGCAGTAGCGCTTTGCGACCACTACACCAACGAGGCAGTCAGTTTTATTTCATACATTTTAAAATATAAAATGTCAAATTACTCGAAAATGGTTGACATTGGCACAGGGTCATTTGGTTGCAATTGACCTCTCCTACATACCCTAACGGATTACCGACGTATAACCAATAGTAACCAATAACCCTGTATATAGAATAGATAGACCAAGTTCCAAGAGCATAACCTAACTAATGTAATCAACAACCATAACACATGATCTATGGCTGCTGGCAAATTCAATAGAATAGAATAGAATAATTTATTTGTAAAACATAGGTAAAAGGTCAAGGTCTTATATAATAATTATATGTTGCGCTATGTTTTGTCATTGATGACATACAAATATTAATGTGATTACACAAAATAAAGAAAAAACAAAATTTACCATAGACAACAAACTAAAAATTTCGAATCAAAATAAAATATACATACATACATAAACTCACGCCTTCTTCCCATGGGGGTAGGCAGAAACTACAGAACGCCACCTGCTACGATTCTTACATAGTCCTTTTGCCTCGTTTACGTTCATACATCTGGTCATACACGCACGCCGGTTGCGAGTACTACGCACCTGGCCTTTCTGAAGAACATCACCAATAAGGTCAGTATATGTCCTCCTAGGGCGTCCCCGCCCGGCCTTTCCCTTTACATCATCCTTGTAAATACATTTTGTTAGTCGCCTTTCATGCATCCTCTCAACATGCCCAAACCATAAATAAAATATATGCATGCAATTCATTGATCCAATGACCATTAATAGGTAAGTAGTTATAGTGTTCAATCATTTAGGTAATCATCTAGGGCATAGTAACATTTCTCAACTAATAATTTATGAAAACACTTTTTGGGTTTTTTAATGGCATACTTCTTATAACATCGGGTATTTTATTATAAATTTTGGGAGCAACACCAATAAAGCTCTTTTTCATTAATGATGTATTGCATTTTAGCGTACATAATTGATTTTTATATTGAGTACGGATTTAATGTACCCAGAGTTTTAAAGTGAAAATATAACTCAATATTCTGTGAATATTTCAAGTGCCTACTGTTGCCGTTATTGATATCGAGCAAAAAAGGGCAAAAAATCACGTTTGTTG
Organism: Agrochola lychnidis; assembly: GCA_963680765.1. Classification (NCBI taxonomy): domain Eukaryota; kingdom Metazoa; phylum Arthropoda; class Insecta; order Lepidoptera; family Noctuidae; genus Agrochola; species Agrochola lychnidis. The sequence goes on along the minus strand of OY796865.1, from coordinate 20,126,692 downwards.
TATGGGAGCCCCCTTAAATATTTATTTTATTTTGCGGCAACAGAAATACATAATTTGTGAAAATTTCAACCGTCTAGCTATCGCGGTTCTTGAGATACAGCCTGGTGACAGACAGACGGACGGACAGACGGACGGACAGACAGCGAAGTCTTAGTTATAGGGTCCCGTTTTTACCCTTTGGGAACAGAACCCTAAAAAACGAATACCATATCTATTGAACAGTCTGCCAGCCGACATAAGGAGTAAAATGAACAAAAATAGTTTTAAAAATAAATTTAAAAATGTTATTTAGAAACATATTTGTAGCAGTTACACCGCCACATACAAACTACGCATCATAGACATGACGTCACACAAATCCTGCATCGCGCAGTTAGAGTTTACCGAGCGATCGACGTACATACAAAATTTCAACTTCAAACCGATGGGCAGTTGCCCGTCAGACACAACACCCGTCTGGTCGGAGGATCCTCCTTTTTCTGTGGTGGAACTTTACACCCTGTTTCTCATACCCCTAAATGTTAAAGTTTATTGTACCTATAAATAATAATAAGTGTTAAGTACAAAGTTTATTGAGTGTATAGAGACTCACCGACCCCACAGTCAAACCACTACTACGGTTTTGTGGGGTTTAGTTTATTAGTTTTACTTACCATAATATGTGAATAAAGATAAATAAATAATAATAAGTTGCCATGTGGTGTTAAAAACATGGCCGTTCAGCACAATACCTATACTTAGAATGTTACATAAGCGGTTACCACTTATTTTCCAGAAATCAAGTTGTGTCTGTGACATGTGTTCCTGAATGGTCAGAAAAACTGTCTATAAAACACGGCTGTCTAAAAAACATTGAGTAAATAATGATTCCATACTCTGAATGTGAAGGTTTGACACATTACCACGGTTCAAGAGTTTGATCAATGAAATCTGTGAAATATAAACTTTGAATGGATAAACGCCTACGTGCAGTGCTGTTGGGGCAGCACTTATCTTGGAGATAAACGAAAGAGGCTTAATAATTATAATCTTCTTGGCCCACCGATATTCAAGAAACTAAGTGAGCTACAAAAAAATGCCAGGCGTGACAGAAATCAAAGAGATATCAGGAGAACTGACGGGGTTCGCTAGGGCCGATGCCTGCCGGGGTCGCGGGAAAGTTCGAAAGGGTTACCGCGGCCCCTGGCAACATACAGGCAACTGAAGGAACACGAGTGAGTTGTAAGAGTCTGACAAGTCCTCCCGCTCCGCCCAGAGCGGGAGAAGTTATTTGATAATTTCCCACCCAAAAAAAAAGGAGTGACAGACACTTTGTATCCTGTTTTTCATAACTATTTTCAATGAAATTCGCCTTTTTGTAAAATATTAAATTATGCTTGAATAGGGATAATGAAATATTTTCTCAGTCGGTCTGAATAAATCGTTCTAGGAGTTCAATTAATCTAACTTTTTTATTTATTTGTTAAAAATTTTCACACTCAAAAAGGTACAAAGGCGGACTAATGCCTTAGGCATTCTCTACTAGTCAAACTAAGGGTGGTGAAGAGATTGGATGGCAGGTGCTCTGTTTGAGAGGAACAAAGAAAAAAAATATTAAAAAAATCATTAGAAATAAAATAGGACGTAGGAACAACAGTAAGTACATAAATAGGTTATAACTTATATAATACACACACATATTTAATAAATAAAATATGTGTTCAGATGTTCCTACTCTATTTATTTTGAAAAAAAAAAACTGCAATTTCCGCTTACATGCATACCGACTGGTGGTCGTTCTAATATCAAGAGGAAGCGCAATCCATAGAAGAATGGACTGAATATGAAAAGAAGAATGAACAAAGTCAGAAGTATGAGAAGGACAAAGTAGGAGAAGATTGTTAGAAGAACGCAGATTCTTAGTGTGTGAAGAACATAGATATTGGAAGTGAGACACGAGATAAGAAGGAGGAGTGGGAGAGTTGAGAAGGGATAAAAGCGTGGTCAAAGCGCGCAAACTTCTTCTTTGGCGAATGGACATCCATTTGAGCCATGCCATTTTTTGGCATTTTTTTTCCCTGTAATTACAGAATAATTAATTTTATTCAGACCGATTAGCATGAAACCTATTTATTTCGGTAAAATAAAATATCTAGTATTGTGCCTGTATTGCATTCAACTATGTTAATAATATTCAACAAATTCCAACGAATTCTTTTCAATGGCGTACTTATTAAGGCATTACGAGAAATTCAGCTATTTTCCAAAGCGTGGCCTACACTTGCCTACACTGGCCTATACTGTCCTCTCATACCTATTAACACTGTAACTTGAAAACATTGTAAAAAACATTTATTTTTAAGAGTAATCGTGGAGTTTCTTGCCGGCTCTTCTCCTTAGGAAGCGACTAATTGGAACCGTGCACCTAGTTTCTGACGTTTCATACGTGCCCTTGTAGGTTCATGTGAAATTTTGAATTTGAATTTTGAATCGTGTATTCGAAGAAAATTGTGTTAAACCTCGTTCAGACTGGCGCGACGCGATTCTAACAAAACAATTTCGCGTCGGTTTCGCGTCTAGCTGTCCTGTGACGTTGCCACCTATTTTTAATTTATTCATTATTACATTTATAGAATACAAACAATGGCTCACGTTGGACCATGCTCAACGTGAATTACTCCATTCATTCGTCTGTCAACGCAGACAATTGATTGCCGAGCCATTATGAAATTGGTTCTAAATTCGGAACGTCATTGTTAGCAGGAACTGGTTAAGGCTCGTGCAGACCAACGCGATATCGCGGGCGCGACAGGCAGCGCGACAAGTGTCGCGCCTGCGATATCGCGCTGGTCTTTACGAGCCTTTATTTGTAGGTTGATGATGGATGTGTAAAAGACTTGTCAAAAATATGTCGTGTCCAAATTAAGAGGCCGAATCGATTTTTTTTTTTTTTTTTTTTTTTTTTTTTTTTTTTTTTTTTTTTTTTTTTTTAGGTTAGCTTGCGTGTTCTGTGTTGAGCTCACAAAACGCGTCGTAAGTCCAGCCAGTAATAGGACTCGCCCATCACGGAGCGCTGTTCCAAATTAGACGCATTATTAATTTATTATACATAAATCAAAAGTTATTTTAATAAAACACGTTTACTAATCGATAAATAATTTAAATTATCTTTAAAATGGTGAAGGTTTCAAAAAAATACGCTTGAAAGTTTTTGCGTGATTCTCCGTTTGTTATCCGCGTCAAACATAACTTCATAAATTTCACTATGTATAATCTAAAATATTTATACAGGGTTACGGGTAACTCGACGTATTCCTTGCAGGACGTCATAGTAGGGTTAAAATGCAACAAATTAAGCCACCAAATGTTCTACCGAAATTCAGTAGTTTTTGAATTAGTTAAGAGTTTTAGTTTTTTTATGAAAAATCCCAGATTAAATCATTTCAAACCAATTTAAAAATGATTTACGGCGCGACTGTACTGAAATTTAAGTTATTATCATAGTTGACGCCGTAGCAGACCTTTGTTAATAATTAAAAGTTCAATAATGCCTAAAACTTTGGCAAATATCACTAACCAAACATTTAATTTTTTGTAATTTTTGCTATTACTTCATAAAAAATGTAGTCTAGTGCAAAAAAAAAATACTACACCTGGTGTACAAATTACTAGGAAAATATCCTTGTCTTATCAGTTATTCAGAAAGGTATGATTGTCAATACTTTTGCATGTGTGCCAGGGAAGAGAAGAGTTTTATGGGGGGCAGGTAAAATTGCGAGACGGTCAACCTATTGTTTCGTATTCGTATTATTCGTAGTTTTTACCTGCGCTTGAACTCCAAACACTCGGGGAGCTTTGTGATTGGTCGCTATTGTTCTCTCGGCATGACAAGGGGTGCGATTTTGCAAAATTTGGTCGTCAGCGTTAGTTAGTTTCAACTCTACTTCGCGCAAGCTCATGTTTTGTTACTGGCTATTTCCCTAACTGTTGCTGCGTATCTTGCTCTTGTGCTGTGCTGTGCCTTCATAAGCGCTGACTATGGCTGCATATTCTAATCCTGAATACGCTGACATAATGTACTGTTATGGACTTTGTGACGGTAACGCTGCTGAGGCGCGGCGAGAATATCAACTTCGCTTTCCCAACCGCCGACTCCCCCACGTTAGTGTCTTCGGATCGACTTATCGGCGAATATCTGAAACTGGCAGCGTCCAAAGAACAGGCAAGTTGACACTGGTCGTTCCCGGAGATACACGGCTGAGGACGAGGAGCTTATTCTTCAACGTTTTATTGACGATCCTAACACATCGACAAACATCGTAGCGCGTGAGCTTGGTATGTCACAGTGGAAAGTCTGGTCTGTAGTTCACTTGTCAGGCCGACATCCATACCATTACCAACCAGTCCAGTCATTAGAAGAAGGAGATCCGCCGAGACGGCTTGAATTTTGTCGTTTTATGCTAAGTGCCGACGCCGACAGCGAAAACTTTTTAAAAAACATTCTGTGGAACCAACCACATCCCAGCGAAGGTTCTCGCTTAATGTTTGGATGGGTATTATTGACGACAAATTAATTGGCCCACATTTTTTACTCCGAACACTAAATGGGGAACTTTATGAAGATTTCCTCAGAAATCATTTATCAGCACTGCTCACGGATGTACCGGAAGAAAGAAGAGCAAACATGATTTACCAACATGACGGATGTCCAGCCCACTTCCGAATCACAATTCGACAATTGCTGGATGAAAACTATCCAAACCGATGGATAGGGCGCGGTGAGCCGATTCCGTGGCCTGCACGAAGCCCTGATCTGACGCCGCTAGACTTTTACGTCTGGGGTCATATGAAAGATCTAGTTTATGTGACCCCAGTAAATTCAATTGAAGAACTAAGGGAGAGAATTACAAATGCGGCGGACCAGATGAGGGCAACAATCACATCAAGAATAACAAAAACCGAAGTAAGGAAGCGAATAAGAACATGTATTCGAAACCGAGGGCAGCACATCGAACAAGACGTGTGAAATGTGTGTAATTGAAGTTTTTAATATTGATTAAAAAGAATAATAATGTTCACGATTTTGTTTTTGATTTTTCGAATAATCACCTTTTTGTGAAACGCACGCCTGTACTAAATCAAAAACGATTTTCATAATGTAGTCCATGATTTTGTATTAACTTTCATACCTTTTTGGATAGCTGATAAGACAAGGATATTTTCTTAGTAATTTGTACACCAGGTGTAGCATTTTTTTTTTGCACTAGACTACATTTTTTATGAAGTAATAGCAAAAATTACAAAAAATTAAATGTTTGGTTAGTGATATTTGCCAAAGTTTTAGGCATTATTGAACTTTTAATTATTAACAAAGGTCTGCTACGGCGTCAACTATGATAATAACTTAAATTTCAGTACAGTCGCGCCGTAAATCATTTTTAAATTGGTTTCAAATGATTTAATCTGGGATTTTTCATAAAAAAACTAAAACTCTTAACTAATTCAAAAACTACTGAATTTCGGTAGAACATTTGGTGGCTTAATTTGTTGCATTTTAACCCTACTATGACGTCCTGCAAGGAATACGTCGAGTTACCAGTAACCCTGTATATTAAGTTAGTAAAATCCTCTAATTTGACATATGTTTTTTCCAAATCATTAACACTACTCGTTTAGACGTGATCATCAGTATAAAATCATTAAAATACCAGCAAAAACTAAGCCTTCTCGTTACTATATCAGCCGAAAAACACCCGACTCAGAAGCTGAATTAATTAAATTAATAACATTTTTGACAAATCTTGTATATCTCACCGTAAGATTGTGAGCAGCGTCAGTTTATAATCTATCGGTATTATTTCCGTTAGATCATAATCTGTCGAAAAATTGTGAACTGGGTGAAATGGGATAGGTTAGGTTAGAACTGCGATCAACCGTGCACGAGCCGAGCGAGCGAAGCAAGCGGTGCCGCGGCAGCGGCCGGTGAGCGCTACTTCCAAGTTTCTCGCAGCCACGCAGGCTATTTAATATTAGCGCAAGGTGCATTACGTCGCAAACAAGTTTGATACCAGTTCACAATTTGTCGGTTTCCCATGGCAAGATTATAAAACTGGCGAAAAATAATGCGTTAAATTGTAAATGGTTCGTTGCAGTTCACAATTTTTCGACAGTTTATAATTTAAGAAATAATACCGATAGATTATAAACTAACGAAGTTCATAATTATACGGTGACTTATACAACTTAATCTTATATTACTTATTTTTAAGATGTAGGTAAACAATAAACAAAAACAGTGAAAACTAAATTTAGAATTCACGTTTAATACCGTAATGTAAACGCGGCAATCTGTTTGTAAAATTATATACATTTTAATGATTTTATTTCTGTACGCAGGTTTGTACAAACACTTTTACACACAATCATATTTTAAAAACTAGATGAGATCGGTGTTTCTTGTCTGACTACTCTGAGAAGAAAGGCCGAAACAAATTCAGAGGTCACAGTCTCTTTTAAGTCCAGACATAATCTTGTTGAGATCATATTAAGGCCATGTAGAGTGTTTGAAAGGGTCTTGTGAGGAAATAACCACACATATTGATTGGACCTATTCAGTCAGTGCACGCATTTGTAAGTAATCGTGCAGCTCAACTCGAAACTTAAGGAGCTCAACGATTCGATGAAGTTTAGATTTAAGTTACCTATCTACTCTTTATGAAAGATGGGTCACGAGATCTGCCGAACTACATGTTGTGGATGGTTTATCGAAAACCTCGAAATTCAACCCCTATAGAAGTCAGATGACACCTTAATGTTTCTTGCAAAACATTTGGAAATAAAGAACAGTACACACCAATGATTTCACAATTCAAGTCATTAAACATGTTTTTCACAACCAGCATCCTTCAATTAGTTTGCGAGAATTTGGTTCAATTACAAGCGTAGAGCACATAACCATAACATCACGCCTTGTTTCCCCAAAAGATTGGGCAGAGGTGTCCCTGTAGCAGGTACACCCACATTTCGGCAGTTATGTTTAAGTCCCATGTAATAGGGGGCGAGCCTATTGCCATCAACCGGGCACAAATCCAGACTCCGGGCTGCTACTGAGAAATTTCAGATAGAAAAACCCAATAACACTTTGCCCGACCTGGGAATCGAACCCAGGACCTCATGCTCAGCAGCAGCGCTTGCGACCACTAGACCAACGAGGCAGTCAAAGAATAAGTACAAGCGTAGAATGCTTGGCATTTTCGAAAAAGTATATGCAGGATGAAATTGAATTCGTGGGCATCCTCTTAAGGGCTCATTGTACTCATAATTTTGAACAACTATCACTATGGGACCAACCCAGAAATCACGAAAAAATAATTCAGCTGTTCCCTACATTTATTTTCGCATGGCTCGTCGATTTTATTTTAAATTTAATTTATTTATTTAATTACATGCCATATTTCCTTTGCCATTACAGATAATAATAAATCTAATCAGGCCACCACCACTATATCAGGCCAATAAGCCTGATATAGTGGTGGTGGATCGAGGAGAGCGGCGCGCAATGATTATTGACATAACGGTCCCGCATGACGGAAACCTCGTGAAAGCCGAGAAAGATAAACAAATCAAGTATCTTGACTTGGCTCGCGAGGTTGTCGACATGTGGGATGTGGACTCAGCAATCATTGTGCCGATAGTCGTATCAGCCAATGGCTTAATTGCCAAGAGCCTCGACCAACACCTAAGGAGGCTCTCGTTGGGCGGCTGGATCAAGGGCTTGATTCAGAAAGCGGTACTCTTGGACACGGCTCGCATCGTTAGGAGGTTCCTCTCTCTGGAGCCCTGACCGCCGGTAGCTTGGACCCTGTTCCCGATACCGGTGGGACACTATTTTTTATATTTTTAAATGTTTTTATATTATTTTATTCTAATATTTAAAAATATAATTTATATGTAAATAATGAAATAAAGGAAAATCTAATGCGACAAAGTAACTTAAAATATACTTAACTATACCTTACATGCTACACAGTACGTGGCCCTTGTGAACTCACCCAGTGTACAGGTGAATATGTCTATGGCATCCGCCACCGCGTTGAGAGTGCGCAGCGCATGAGTCGGAACAGCAGTTTTTTTTATTTCACCATGTAGATTGGGCTATGGTAAAAAAGCCTTTGTTATCAGCCTTTGACTTGAGCTCGTAACGAATGGAAAATAAAACTGGAACGCGAGTTTTCAAACCTTGCTACAAAGAGAGCAAATAGATCAGAAGAAGGCAGTAAACGACTGTAATGAAACTACAGGCATAATAAAATGATAAAAAGTAATCAGTATATAGTAGTTTACTGTCCCATAAATTCTATTTATCTTTGAACAAGGCAAGAATATCGATTCAACTTCCAAGATTGAAATTGCGATGAAAGCAGGGTCATACATAAATATACTGTAACATAAAATAAAATAATATCTCGGGAGAGTTATAAAGGGGAAGATTAGATTACCCAAGACTACGAACTGTACGAATATAAACAACGTTAACCTACATATACATATTATACAATAACGAGCAGATTAACACACTATTAACGTTAAGTTAACATTAAGTAGCTTTACGGGGCCGTGCACGAAATCAACTGATTTTGATCAATTTTGTTCTTTAGTTTATTTATTTATTGTTTATTTGTTATATTGTTTATTTATTTATTGTTTGTTTATTGTACACCACAAAAATACATAACAAAAAAAAAACAAACTACAAAATATACAATGGGCGGCCTTATCGCTTTCCGCGATCTCTTCCAGGCAACCTCGGAATGGACAGTGATTTGCCTGGACATAAAATGGGGCTGTCGTTGGTGCAAATAATAAATATATTATATACTAGAATAGATACACGCATATATACATATCCTAAATAATATATACATAAATACATATATAAGCAACAAAAATAAACGAAGACTATAGATAATTACAGTTACGAGAACAAGATCACAACGAGTAGTAGTGAGAAAGGGAAACATAAACAAAATTATTTGTGATTTGAAAAGTCGAATTCTTTGTCTTATACACAGCGGAAAGGGATTTTTCAAATAAATTAAGGATTCGTGGAAAATCATTAAAATTAGCAACAAGTTTAACAAAAATTGACGCGAGACTGACGTTTGATCGTTTCCTTAGAAAAAACTAAATTTGATTTTGAAAATTAATAAATATAATCCACGACATTATATGGTCTAATTGTATATAGGGAACCACTTTTTTCAAATTTCATACAAAATATAGCAGATTTTTTTTTGAAATAACCATTTTTTTTTAAACCCTGTCTGTTATGTGTTTTTCCTATTATTTAGCAAACTATATCAAGAAATTTAAAAATCACACATTATTCTTCAGCTATCCTTAAAATAAAATCAAAATTTTATTTTAAGATTATACTGTAACTTCATTAAGTAAATCAAAGACGAAATAAACATTATTAACAGGTGCTGTGACTGATACGAATGGTTTAGTACTACAAAAACTGCACTTTTATACTTACACAGACTTTATGTTTCAATTATTTCAAGCTTTCTAACAATTAGATAAGTTATTGAAGAAAAAGGGTTTTTTTCGTGCACGGAGCCTTAACATAGAAATTATAGCAGTAATAGCCTAGTGGTGTGACCGTCAGACTGCCAAGTCAAAGGTCTCAAGTTCGAACCCAAGGCACGCACCTCTGACTTTTCGGATTCCTGTGCGTATTGTATAATTATCACCTTTGGGTGATGAAAACAGTGGTAGGTGTAAATAGTAACGAAAATTGTGAAATAAATATTTAAAACATTTTTATTAAATATTCAAATCAATTCGAATTCAATATTTTTCTAAAAATAAGGCAGACAGGGTTTTAATATTTATTTTTGGCGGAATAAGGGCTTACAATAACATCCGATATAAATACCGTGTTTGATGACATCTCCTATCCTATTCCTGTACTATTAAATGAGCAATATTTGTATATATACATGTATATATATACATATTTTTTGTAATCACGTTCTCGAAAACGGCTCTAACGATTTGGATGAAAGTTGCAATATAGAGGTTTACAGGGGTGAAAAAACGATCTAGCTAGGTCTCATATCTGGGAAAATTCGTTTTCTCTATTTTCACAGCCTCGGGAATGTGATACAATGTTAGTTGGTATACCTGGATGATATGTTTATCTATTTTCACCTGGGTAGGTACACACGGCTACACATCAAGCTATAAATTTCCAGTCTATGCTGATCTCGCATTGTGTAGGATTTCCGTGCAATGCGAGGTCAGCTTAAATCAAAATACTTTATTTCACATAAACCTACATGGGCACTTATGAAACGTCAGAAGCTAGGTGCACGGTTCCAATTGGTCGTTTCCTATGAAGAAGAGCCGGCAAGAAACTCCACGGTTACTCTTTTAAAAATAATTGGCTTTTACAATACTTTCATATAACAGTGTTTCTAGGTATGGGAGGACAGTGTAGGTCTTTCAATAAGTACCAAGTACTAAACAAAATAGAAAATGGTCAACAGGTCTACAATCTACTAAGCCTACAGCGTTCTCACATTCACAAAATATGTAGAAAAGAATCTATACAAAAAATAAATTAATTAATAAACGTAAAAAACCTATTTTAATAAAACGCAATTATATGATTGCTATTACAACTGTAATCAATCTGAGTAATTATCATGTCCACAAGTCACTAAAAAAAAGTTGAAAGATATACTGGAAATGTATAGATTGATGTGTAGTCGTAAGTACTACTATTAAATGAGCAATATTTGTATAAATATTTGTGATCACGTTCTCGAAAACGGCTTTAACGATTTCGATGAAAGTTGTAATGTAGGGGAGCGAAAAATCGATCTAGCTAGGTCTCATAACTGGGAAAATTCATTTTATCTATTTTCACCCAAGCAGAGCTCAGTCGACCAGACACTTTTATTTCATCTTGAATTTCATCATGTTCTTTTTTTAAATTCAGGCTTTACATACCTACTAAAAATAACCTATCCGACCCAATAAACCAAGGAAGAATTTGTCTCGAATTCCTTGTTATTTTCTCATCCACAGCCCTCATAATTTTTCCAATCAAATATTCATTGCTCTAACGGAACTTAAAATTTCCAGGCAATATGCCACGTTTTCAGTTACATAGGACAAACTGTAGCAGTTTTAGAATCGTGTCGACAAAACGTGCGACAGAAACGTAACGTGACCACTGACGACGTCTCTATGGGCAGAATTTGTTCTTACCATTGATATTTCTTCTTGGTTTCAAAGTGGAAACTTAATTTAAAGTGTAAATGAGCAGTATTTTTAAAATCCAAAAAAAGAGAATGTTCAATGTTCGTCTGTATTTTTTTTAATGTATATGCATCAATATTTTCGTCTTTTGTAGACCGATTTTGAAAATTTTCATTTGGTAGAGGAAGCTTGCGCGGTGGTTTCATATACATTTTATTAACTTTGCTTCGGTGGTTTTTGAGTTAGCTTCAGTAATACGTATTTTTCCCGTGGATGATGTTATTATAACTTCCTGTCACTGTTATTTACATAGCGGGTAGTGGTATTCGAATTTGTGTGGGGTAGATGCCACAACTAAAAGCGAAAAAAAAACTTTTGCAGAAAACCATCACCGACTTCCTAAAAAAACACTACAAAGTGTTTTTTTTTGGAAGCAAGTTGTTTTTTTTTCTTGTAAATAGTATTTATGAGTAGACTACTTGCTTACACGTGTAAGGTTACATTGAATTGTAGGCTTGTGGCTTTAGATTATTAATTGCCTTCATTTAAGATTTAACATCGTGGCTTTATGCTAAGTTACTTGCTCAAAGGGTTCTGTTTGATAGCTAAGTACCCAAATGAACTTAGAGCATAGTTATTTGTTAAATATTCGTTAAACTAACAAAATCCTACTATACAATAATTATTATAAACGCGAAAGTTTGTGAGCATGGATGAATGAATGTTTGTTACTCTTTCACGCAAAAACTACTGAAGAGATTTGGATGAAATTTGGCACACTGATAGTTTACAACCTGTACCCTAATTGCGTAACTTATTTTCGTAAACAATTTTGCTAAATTTGTTTTATTTTGACAGTTCAACAACATTCATTGCGTTATTTACGTTGTTGAGCTGATTTTTTTTTTCCAACTTATGAAGCAATGGATTAGCAATCTGTTTCAAATCGAAACAGATTGTGATTGTGTTGTATTACGCAATTAGGGTACTGGATTTATTATTATAGAAAAACCCCGATATATTCCCAAAGGATCGAGACTTATGCGGGTGAAACTGCGAGGCGTTGCTAGTAGCTCATATATCTAAATTATTTGAGAACAGTAGGTGGAGACATCGACTAGAATCAATTCTATTTTTGTTTTTGACGTTCAAAAGTGCCTTTTTGTGCCTAATTGAAATAAATTATTTGACTTTGACTTATTTGACTTTGACATCTGTGGTGCAGGTGTACATTCAAAAGGTACAATATGACTCATTGTTTGCTCGATAACCACTCACATTAGGCATGAATAGTGTTGGAACCTCATTAGATAATATGTTATTATGTAACCACCAGGAGACTGTCCATAAACCATAATAATTCACTTATACTTAAGAATACTACTGTCCCAATGCAGGGCAAATGCCTCTTCTCATACAGAGAAGGCACGAGCATTGATCACCACGCTTGTTCAAGACGGGTTGGCAATTTCAGACTTATATTAATTACTAGCGAACGTCACGCGGTTTCACCCGCGTAGTTCCCGTTCCCGTCGGAGTACGGGGATAAAATATATGTATGTTACTCGCTGATAATGTAGCTATCCATTGCTGAAAGAATTTTTCAAATCGGTCCAGTAGTTTTAAGTTTAAAAGTTACATACAAAAGTACAAATTATTCCTCTTTATAATATTAGTATAGATAAGTCCAGGTTTCCTTACAATGTTGCCTTCACCGATATCAGTGATGTCTAAGATAAGAAAGTACATATGTATTTAAAAAGTCATATTGGTACTTGTCTGGATTTGAACCCATAACTTCGTGTGTGAGAGGCGAGGTCTTAAACCACTGGGCCATCACGACATTGGCAACAACAATAAATGTCTAAGGGACTTCTACGAGTTGGCTTTGACTCCTCGTACGCCTTCCAAAGGTCCGGGTCCCCAGGGTCCCGAGATATGTCAAAGACTTTTAAAAATACTAATAATAAAAACAAATAATAATTCCAGTACCTGGATGACCGAGCTCTGCAATACGGAGAAAACGAATTGTCCCATATATGAGACTTATCTAGATCGATTTTTCGCAACCGTAAACCCCTATATTGCAACTTTAATCGAAATCATTAGAGCCGTTTTTCAGAACGTGATTACAAATACATATATATGTATGTATATACAAATATTGCTCGTTTATTAGGATAGGATAAACAGTCACAGAGACCGAGAATTTGTTTTTTGGCTCGTGGGTAAGTGGTGATATAATTTCATTTATGTACTTTCCGACTTCTTGTTTCTATTGAAGTTTGGCTGAAGATACTTAAAAGGTCGTTCACCTAAAATTTATTGCTTTGATGAGTTTCTACTTGAAATAGAAGATGTTTGACAGAAGAAAAGTTTAGTGTTACAGAATTGTAGATGAAATAATGTTAGCGAATCCAGAAGTTTCTGTTCGGTGGGTGTCTCTATGAAAGAGTACTTTACTTCAAATATCGATTTAATAGTGGATTTTATATTTTAAATGTAATCGTTAATGGTAAGAGTAATATGTAGATTTGTGCACGGCGTTTCATCAGGTAGCAATGTAGACAAACTTTTAATTCTATGTGTCTTAATAAGAAAAATGTCTTATGTGAACGCGAGCGTAATATATTTAATAAAATATTATGATATATGTTAGTGTGATCATGATCAGTTTAATGATCACACGCATGGTATGATAAATTATGTGCTAGCCTACTTTGACGATATTATCATAATATATGTTGTAAGATTGTGTGTCCATTAGATACAATTAAATTTTCTAACACATTAAGGTGTAATATGTAGTGGCGTAAGGTATAGTATTCTCTTCAAAGATTTATTTTTTTATTTTGCATATTCAGTTCAAGGCCGTTCATAATGACATTCTATGCGGCAGGCCTTTATTCAAAGGGCCACGTATTTCGGATGACATCATAAGCCTGCGGTGACACTTGACACGCCCCTGATAAACAAATGACATATTCTAAACGCGTGGGATTTATATTATTAGAGTGGATATCATTACTAGTACAGTTGCCGTGATTGATGTTTTGTTAGGCTTAGAGAGTGACAATACTCATAGGCCGTAATTGGTGGCCTGGCTTCTAAGGTATTATTTACCGGAGTTCATCTAAACGATACTAGTATTGGTTCGATAAATAATATAACATTGTGTTATGCAACAGTCAGTTATTTGCCGAATCAACGTTACAGTTTGCAGTAGGAGTGAGGCGTATTTATCGTAACAGGTAGAAATAACAGATATTTAAAAATAACAAATAACAATTGTTCCTAACAATATAACTTATCTGTTACTTAAAATAACAGACCCTCAAGAACTGTTACCGCGGCTGATACTGTTATTCATTATAACAATCCCCACACTCCCACTGTTACTACGGCTTTTACTTACATACACACTCACACAAAAGAAGAAATATTGCAAGGTTATCAATGTCTCTCTCTTCCTCATTAAGGAATGATCCTTACTGAAAAGAGAAACACCTATTATTTATTTCGAAACATGTTTACTTCTCCCTCTTACTATAGCGGTTAAACTACGTTAAAAAGAGAAGCACTTAGTATTTATTATTCCTAAAAATACAGTTGGTGGTCTTACAAAAACAAACACTTACGAAAAAGTGACTTCTAAATTAAGTCGTGTTACCTGTTATCTGTTACTGACCAGTTGCCATTATAAAAAAACTTAATACGAATAGAAATAAAGAAGATATTCAATTGATATTTAAATACGTATTTATCGTCCGTACAAAAATAACAGCCTGTTATTTAATAACAGATATTTGGATCTGTTATTTTTGTGTAACAGTAACAGTAATAACAGATATCGTGTTTAACCTGTTACAACCCATCTCTAGTTTGCAGCTTTTTAAAGACTATATTCATGTTGTGGCACTTGTAGACGCAGCTATAACCAAATGAAACAAAACTCATGTTGAAGCTTTAAAGCAATTCGGCTGCCACGCGTTGTATTAAAAAAAAAAGCTATAACACGTACTGAACTTTATTAATATGCGATACTAAAGAGAGTTCAAATCTAAAAAACTTTTTATGATGGATCCAAAACAAAATATTATATTTATTTAAAAAAAAAAAAAAAACAGTGGCTCTCCGGGAGTGCCAACAGAAGTGAAAACTTGAACAAGATCGCCTTGGTGGAAGCAAAATACTTGTATAGAACATTGATCCGTAACGAAATATTAATAAAGAGCACAATCGCGTTTACAAAAATGAGGTGTCGGAAACTGTCGCGAGTTCAATTGTTTTTTCCCATCTCAAAAATGCCCAACGCGCCTAAAGAAGTTTTCACTTCAATAAATAAACTTACAAGTTCTAGTGAACTTTAGGATTAATCCCCGACGACTTTAATTTTGAATATCTTGACCTATTGGACACCAGACGCTTAGTCAAAGGCAGAAAGAGTAGGTCGCCTTTTGAAGAATATCAAAGTGTGGGTAGTCTCACAGAATAGATGCCCTTATGAAGTATTATTTAATTATCTCGCACTTCGAGCGGTCGTTTTACTTCGATCACACAGACACACGATGGATTTTCATGCGATTTCCACTAGAAGGATATGTGTATAAAATATTAATATTTAACATATATCACCATCTACCTAGCCTTTTCCCAACTATGTTGGGGTCGGCTTCCAGTCTTACCGGATGCAGCTGAAACCAGTATTTTTCATGGAGCGACTGCCTATCTGACCTCCACAACCTAGTTATTAGGTAACACGATACCCCTTGGTAAGACTGGTTGTCAGACTTTTTGGGCTTCTAACTACCCGTAACGACTGTCAAAAATTTACAAATGACAGCCGGGACCAACGGCTTAACGTGCTTTCCGAGGCACGGAGGGGTCTTGGTATGTAAAGATGGTCACCCATCCACGGAACAACCGCGGCAAGCGCAGTTTAACCTGATCGATCGACCCGTGTGGCTGTTATTACTTAGCCACAAGCCCCTCTCAAATAATAACATCTATAAAGCAATAATATTGAACATATATAAAGCAGAAATATCGTTGTTTTTCATGTCGCCATTGCACCCTTGTGAAGCAGGGACTGGTCGCTAGCACAGTGCAATAAATACAGTGTTGCTAATGTTCTAATAAAAACACCATCACAAATACCTTCACTCTCGTACCTAAAACACGTTACTCTCCCTTTGGCTTCGCCGGTGTCGCAAAATACCAATTTTCTTCACCGAATAACTTTATTTGATATCAAACGTTTGCTTCAAATCATTACCTAACGTTTATTTGTTTTAATTGCTTCATTTGTGCAAGTATCATGAGAACAAA
This sequence comes from Agrochola lychnidis, assembly GCA_963680765.1. Lineage (NCBI taxonomy): Eukaryota > Metazoa > Arthropoda > Insecta > Lepidoptera > Noctuidae > Agrochola > Agrochola lychnidis. The sequence continues at coordinate 20,110,114 of OY796865.1, read as the reverse complement.
CAACTCAAAATTGAGTAAATATACGAAATGTTACGCGAAATTAAAGCCACCTTTTTCATCCAATCAGGCAAACCCGTAAAATATATAGATACAGAACAAATTGTTGATTATTATGGAATTCAATATTTCCTTCTGTGTTTCGCATCTCTAATGAAGGCTTTTAAAAACTGGATTGATTTATGTAAATGATTTTTGTGAGGTTCAAACATGATAATTTCAATGCAAATATGTAAATGTATTTATTCAGAATAAAAATAATATGTACGTAAATAACCACGTATACCTAATTAATTCGTATTCGTATTCGTTAACCTCGAAAAGGCGTACGACCGAGTGCCTCGCGAAGTTTTGTGGTGGGCCCTTAAGGAGAAACGTGTGCCAGGGAAGTACGTGCAGTTGATTCGAGCGATGTACTGTCGATGCAGTACCCAAGTCCGGTCTACAGTGGGCACTACTGACAGCTTCAATGTGACTGTCGGCTTGCACCAAGGGTCGGCACTCAGCCCTTACCTCTTCCTGGTGATAATGGACGCTCTTACGTCGGATATCCAGGAAGAGGCTCCCTGGTGTATGCTGTTTGCCGACGACATTGTGCTGGTTGCCGAGAGTGGCTTAGAGGTCCAGAGTAGATTGGAAGTGTGGTGGAAAAGACTGGAGATGTTGGCCTGAGATGAAGTCGGACCAAAACAGAGTACTTGTTTTGTGATTTTGGCGGTCCTTCCAGTCCTGTGTCCGATTCTCGCTCGTCCAGGAGGATGGCGGAGTAGACCGAGAGGTAACGCGCTGAATCAACTCAGGATGGATGAAATGGCGACAGGTCACTGGAACAACTTGCGACCCACGGATGCCCATCAAGTTAAAGGGAAAAATCTACAAGTCCGTGATAAGGCCTGTCGTATTGTATGGATCGGAATGCTGGGCCTTGAAAAACACTGATGAAAAAGATTGCATGTAGCGGAGATGAGAATGTTGAGATGGATGTGTGGAGTGACGAAAATGGATATAGTAAGAAATGAGTATATAAGGGTAAGTTTAAAAGTGGGGCCAGTGACTGAAAAGTTGAAAGAAAATGTGATGAGGAGAGAAGAAACGCATGTGACTAAAAGAGTGAGGAACATAATGTTGATGGATGGACCGGGAGAGGAAGACCAAAGAAAAGATGGAAGGATTGTGTGAGGAATGATATGAAAGAGAAGGGAGTGAATGATAGTGTGACGGTTGACAGGAGAGAGTGGAAAAAGAAAACGTGTTGCGCCGACCCCAAGTAACAGGGGCAGGAAGATGATGATGACCTAATTAATTAATAAAAATAACCAGCACATCATCGCACATGCGTGCAACAGGTGCTGCTGTCCTCAGCTTAAACGTTCCATTACAAAAGTTGATGGAAACTCCTTGGTGATATTAACTTCTTGGATTAGCCCTGTATCGTAATAGAAAAAAAAATGTTTTATAGCATTATTTTGTTAGAGAAAAAGTGTTATAATATGATTCTATTTTTAAATTTCGGTATTGTGTTTATAAAGTATGTCAATATAAACTCGTTTTGAAGTTTATAATTCGAATATTACGCTATGACAAATTTTTCGATCGCAGAGCACTCTCTATGTTTCGCATTATGAGTCGTGCAAAATGGAGGGTTTCAGTTTAGGTGTTTTGTGTTCGAAAAAATACGGAAGTATTTTGGGTGCATGGCAATTATAAGCGGGATAGATTGATTGATTACAGTCGAGGCTTCGTCGCGAACTTTTTCATTTGATTGACCTGGCAATCACGGTTAAGCTTTATTGGAGAGCGTAGAGATATATGGAGCTTAAATAAACTCAATAAAGATACCTACGGATCAAAACGACTGGCTAATTAAACGTGTCAACATCGAATTGAATTATTACAAAATAATTGCCTGAAATGGATACCTTGAATGAATAAAACTACACACATGCCTTGTAAAAAAACTAATGAGTGTAACGAAGTCAAAAGATCTAAGACTTAAGTAGTGCATATAACTATAGGTGATTAGCGCTGTGCGACCTGAATTGCACTTTATTCTGTCGTAGCAAGAATCGCTTTTTATTTTAATTTGTCCCATCTGTATTAATCTGTCTATTATAAGTTTCTTAAACAAATTAATTCGCAGTAAGTAATAAAGGCAGATATATGAACGTAACGTAAACGAATATCAAGTATAAAATATTTTTATTGTGAGCATACTCCCTAATAGGCATACAATAACTCAACATACAATATAATTTTTTTCTTAGGTATTACAGATAAAGCAAATCTTACAAAACAATTAGGTATGGTGACAGATTGTAGTAGGCACTAATTATTAAAAAAATCTTGGATCGTGTCGTAATCTTTGTCAAAAAAAAAAAAAATACGCAATTTATATTTGAATATTGGGATTTCCTTGGTGCTTAATGTTCACAGGTATCTTATTGTAAATTCGGGATGCCATTCCAAAAAAAAAAAATAGGTACCTATACAGATATTTACGAAGCAAAAGGAGTGTGTAAGGATTATAACAGGTGGCGTTCTGGAGTTTCTACCTACCCCATTGGGAAAAAAGCGTGAGTTTATGTATGTAATAAATATAAGCTGTTTTAGAACCCAATGGCTGGGCACGCGACGATGGGAAGAGACTAGACGGAATGACCATAATGCCTTGGAAGATAGGTAGGCCTTTCAAACTCAAACTCAACTCAAACTCAAAGCATTTATTTCAATTAGGTAAACCATTTACAGGCACTTTTGAATTGTCAAGGAATCGGTCAGTCAGAAATATGTAGCTAGTTGCCCATTCCAAAGCGTAGTAGGTACCTATGGAGAAGAACGGGCAAGAAACTCCACGGACACTCTTTTCAAAACATCTTTTAAATAAAAAATTGTTACAAAATATTGGTTACATCTTTGGAGTGGGATGCAACGTGTGTCGACAGCCTTGCGCCATCTCATCTTCCCAGCACGGCGGGCTGTGCTGGGGGCTGCTGTTGCAGGTGCGGAAAACCTCAAACGGCGCAAATACTTCAATCTTATTGGGATTTATATGTTTGAGCCGTATGGGGTTGAAACACTAGGGCCGAGTACCCACCTGGTTTTTCAAGACATCGCGAAGCGGCTGGTTGACTCTTCACGTGACCAGAGGGCTGGCCTATTCTTTGGTCAAAGAATCAGCATTGCCATGCAACGTGGCAATGCTGCCAGCCTTTTGGGCACATTTCCTATTGACAGCGATGTGGACGAATTTTTTGATGCCCAATGATTATTTTTATATAGGTACTTGTACATATTATTATTTTAAGCCTGATAGTTTTTAAACAATGTAAATACGTGTGTGTAAAGAAAAATTAATAAAGGCTTATTGAAAATAAGTTTCTGAATAACTATAATTACATAGTTTAGCCTCCCTAAGTAAATCCAGACCTATGTTAAATTTTAGTTAGCTTGCTCACATAGTGTTCATCGTAGAGATTAAGGCAATTAATTCTGCTTCTGAGTAGGGTGTTTTCCGGCCGATATGGTAACGAGAAGGCTTAGTTTTTGCTGGGATAAGGCAACGATAACTGACTTTTAATGATTTTATACTGATGATCACGTCTAAACGAGTAGTGTTAATGATTTGGTAAAAAATATATGTTAAATTAAAGCATTTTTTTAATAATTCAATATATGAATATTTGTGATTATGTTTAAATTACATAGTGAAATTAATTTGTAAAGTTATGTCTAACGCGGATAAAAAACTAAGAATCACGCAAAAACTATCAAGCGTATTTTTCTTCAACTTTCACCATTTTAAAGATAATTTAACCATTGATCTTTTAGTATACGTGTTTTATTAAAATACTTTTTGTTTTATGTATAATTAATTAATAATGCGTCTAATTTGGGACAGCGCTCCTTGATGGGCGAGTCCTATTACTGGCTGGTCGTACGACGCGTTGCGTTAGCTGAGTACAGAACACGAAAGTTAACAACTCAAGGTCACTGGCATATATCTGCGTCTTAAATTATTCCATACCACTTAATTAGTTCAATAACATCATTACATTTTGGTAATTTGAACACTACCGCACCAATTAGTTACCTACTTATTGGGCCCAGCTGATGGCAATAGGCTCGCCCTTTATTACACGAGACTTGAACATAACTGGCGAAATGTGGGTGTACTATAGATACACCTCTGCTCAACCCTTCGGGAATTACTGGCGTGATGTTATGTTATGTTGACAAGCGTAAAATAACACGTTATAGTAAGTAAAGGTAAGTTAGCCTAATTTGAAGTTAGAAATGATATCTATTATTACGTAGATACTAATAATTTTGTCTCTCAAGATTTGTTTTTTCTGTGAGTTGCTTGAAGATAAACAAACAATTTCATCATGATGCGAGTATTATCCGTACATAATTTTTTAGAGAAAAGTACCTATAATATAATATAGGTTAACAGCGACATAATTATAATTTACTCGACAAAGATGGAATAGCTCCCTTTTTTCTGTATTTTTTTCCTTAATAAGATTTCCCATAAGAAATTCGTTGCCAAGGGTCATCGTACTTTTGAACATAAAAACAGAAGAAAAAACACGAATAATATAATTTTCCAAGCTTATTGAAAGTTGAATTAAAACGATCGACATACAACGTCGGACATTACTTTCTGCTAGAGAGGACACCAGGCGCGGTCGCAGCCCAAGATTTGGGGGGGGTCACCATGGGTGCCGCTGAGGAATAGTTTTAGAGAGATACCTCCCAAAAGAGCACGCGAATAGCGCTTGCGACCACTAGACCAACCATTACTTATGCTATTCAGGAACGCGCATCTTTTACATGCAGCGGGGGGGGGGTGTAGTTAACGGGTGGTTCAATACTTATTGAGTGTGCCGTCAAATTGGTCGCACTTTTTAATAGATAGTAAGTATTATTTTCTTTTAATCATTCCAAAAGGAATAAAAAAATAGAACTTACTTTGTCGAGTTATGAAGAAAAGCTTATACTGAACAGTTTTACAGCAGTTTGGGTTTTGGAATCTGATGACCTTACTCTTTCAAACCTTACGTACGAGCAGGGTGCCTAAACCGAGTTAGCGTCGCTCGCTCTTGCATCCAAGATACTCTATTTTTATAATTGACTTTTTGAAATGAAAACTTATTCAGGCGCATTGAGCGATTGTAGGGAAAAATCTTATGGGCTCGCGTCATCGATATGCTAATGTTAACAGCACAGCACCTATGAGTATGACGTGTTGCGCTTGTTGTTGCTCGGGAGTGCCGAATGTGAAAACCAGACTAATGTTAATAATGTTAATTTCAATTAATTGTAGGACCAAAAATTAAAATTTTGTTTTAAAATTTTTTGGTCCTACAATTAATTGGAAAATTTTAAGGAAACACTGTTATTTCATAGTTTTAAGTTTTCACTTCTATCCGCAGTCCCCATGCCTATCTATTTTGGATAATATGCCTATCGTAACTGCAGGTACTTGAACCACGGTAACCCGGGGCTGTAGTAGTTTTAAAAGTTAGTAATATAACTAAATCATTCAGGCTCCCGACAGCGTGAAAGATTTTGGGGGGGGGTCATGACTCCCAGGACCACCCCCTCGGACCGCACCTGGAGGACACTATGTTACGGCAAGTTCTTACTTATCCATATTTTATGCAGTCTACTAAATTAGAAGCACCTCCATTTGAAATAAGATTAGACATTTAAACAAACCTTTTTTACAGTCCGTTCAACCCCTACTTCTATTGCGTTGGTGGCATGACAAAGCAGCTGCAGTTAACAGTTAGTATTGTTTCCACTTTTTTGCTTTTAATGCCATCCTTATGCCTACGGTATAGAAGTCAAAATCGGTTGAACGGACTGTCAAAATGTTTTTTTAGATGTCTAACCTTATTTCAAATTCAGTATAGTTACGTTAACGTTCTTTCTTTGGAGTATTGACTGAATATTTTGGAGTATCTACTGTGGGATTTCTAACTGTCTATCAAAGTATCAAGTTTGGCTGGCTGGTTTAAATAAGTTTTCAAATGAAACAGTCTTAGATGTTGTCTACATCTAGGTTAAACTGAGTCGTAATTCGACCATTATATGGCAGATGTTTGCAGTAATCTGATTGTAACGCTCTTTCGGTGGAGCGATATACTGATAGTCCAATGAAGGCTATTTCCAATTCCAACTCTGATTGTATTCACTAACTGTAATGTGGCCTTGCATGTGGCGTCCAGCAGTACGATCAATTTCAATGTACTATCAGATGTTCGGACAAATCTACTCGTAAATATAGCGTAGTAGCTTTTATTGCGTGTTATTAATGGAGTTTAAATATTTCTTCTTCTTTTTTTCGTATGGTTAGTTACTAACCTGGTATAAGAGTTTTTATGCCGCCCATGGGCCTCTGACTTGGCTTCACATGCTGTCGAGAAATATCTCTCAGGCATGGCCGGTTTTTTTTCACCGTTTTTGAAGCAAATGATAATCAAACAATAGATACGCACATGAATCCGAAAAGTCAGAGGGTCTTGGGTTCGAACTCGAGACCTATGGCTTGGCAGTCCGACGGTCACACTACTAGGCTATCACGAGATAACATGGCAACCGTAGGAACACTGGTTAGTACACTGGTGGTTAGTTTTACAAGAAGCTACCCTTGCTCTAAAATACTAATTTAATACCGAATATAATTATTTAACCTTAAAATAGATACTAATCCCTAAATGTATCTTAAAGTCTTTACCCCAATATCATAATCTAAAACTGTTTAATAAAACTACATATTTACAATATTTCAGGGATAAGGAAAATAATATGAAACACCAAGAATTTATTTTTTCAGTCATTTATTTTATTTTGCCAACATCAAATTCAATATTACACCATACCATCACATCTCTTATTCCCCACATAGTATCACAATTCAATCAGTATTCTAAGATTTACCATAAAACTAATAGGTTACCTTAATTTACAGTAGATCTCCAACCAATACTATGCCAATCTATCTTTTTACCAACACAGCCACAAAGCACGTCTTACCGTCATGAGCGCCTGACCCAGAAGAATCTTACGAGTCTGACACGCCCTCCCGCTCCGCCCAGAGCGGAAGAAGTTATTTGATAATAACTCAACCAAAAAAAAAAGGCTATCACTGTGCTGCTATATATTTTATTTCAAGTGAAGGAGTTATGGTTATGGTTGAGCTGGATGGTGCTGATCCACGCGTCATGTTCGTGAACGGGCGCCGTCAGTTGAGACTGGTCATCTCTTATCTGCCAGGGCTTATTTTTAATCTTATATTTTCTATTGCTTTGATTATTTTTTGTACATTGTTCTCACATATAGAAGCAACCAGAATAATGTACCCAGAATTATGTAATATCTATATTTAAAAGAGTGGCCTTGGAGTTTTTTGCCCGTTCTTCTCCATAGAGATCTACGTTTTGGAATGGGCAACTAGCTTCAACTTTCTGACTAAGTGACCGATTCTTTAACAGTTCAAAAGTGCCTATAAATGGTTTAATTGAAATAAATGCTTTGAGTTTGAGTTAAAAAAACATAGTTGATGAGTTCTTAAAATATCATGGGAAGAGTAGGGGAAGACCAAAGAAAAGATGGATGGACTGTATAAAAGATGATATGGCTAGAAAGGGGGTGAGTACCGAAATGTTGACAAATGGAGAACTATGGAAGAAAAATACACAAGACATGTTGCGCCGACCACAAATAAATTGGTATAGATAATAATGATGATGAATTTGTATAATTGGGGAGTCTGTTTACAAGAGATGGAAACATTTATGAAGATATGGAAAGGAGAGTGAATGTGGGAAATAAAGTTAATCGTCTTATACATGCGACTGTGACCAACCAGTTGATGTTCAAAAAGGCTCAACTGGCTGTTCACAATGGTCTGTTAGTGCCTACGCTTAAGTATGTGTGGAAGTGAATGTTGGGTTTGGTAAAAGAGACATGAAAGTAGAATTAATGCTATGGAAATGTGTTCCTTGCGAAGCATGAGTGTGTGTGCAACTACGAATGATAGACTAAGTATAATGGCAACATTGTGGTTTTAAAGAAAATAAAGTGACAAAAAATGAGAGATGAATGAAAGGCGATTAATAAAAGCATTTACAAGGCAGATGTGAGTGGTTCACGATCGACGTAAAACCATTTGTAAGTCATTGCAATATAAATCTTAACTCGGTAAGGTAAGGGACTAAATTAGAATGGTTGCCGAAAGTTTTATCAAGTTCACGGAAATCATTCCAGACACAAATCTAAACTCCGGGTTTTTCCTGATGGAAAAACCCAATAACACTTTGCCAACGAAGCAGTCAATGGCAATAATTGAATCCCTTTTAAACAAAGCAACCACAAACATCAATTCCCAGCAAAGATTGGAAACACGAATCCTCATATCTTCCGCCTTTAACTTTACCAATTGGTTTTGTTTTATAAAGTGCTATTTGACTTCCCACTCACGTCCCAACATGTCAGAAATTCAGGCTGTAAGCGACCAGTCGTTGGCTGAATGAAAGATCGAGTGACAATAATGTGTTAGCTTAACATTCGTTCTCCAGTTTATAAGTTGAAGTGGTATTGAAATTAAGTATACTGTGTTGGTGTCATATCAATTGGTATTGATTTTTAGGGTTCCGTACCTCAAAAGCAAAAACGGAACTCTTAAGACGAAGATATATGACAGTGACCTTGAATGGTTAGCTTGTGTGTTCTGTACTGAGCTCACGCAACGCGTCGTACGTCCAGTCAGTAATAGGACTCGCCCATCAAGGAGCGCTGTCCCAAATTAGACGCATTATTAATTTATTACACGTAAAAAAAAAAGTATTTTAATAAAACACGTATACTAAAAGATCAATAATTTAATTATCTTTAAAATGGTGAAGTTTTCAGAAAAATACGCTTGATAGATTTTGCGCCATTCTCAGTTTTTTATCCGCGTTATACATATCTTTACAAATTAATTTCATTATGTAATATAAACATAATCAAAAATATGCTTATATTAAAATATTTAAAAAAATGCTCTAATTTAAAATATGTTTTTTCCAAATCACTAACACTACTCGTTTAGACGTCATCTTCAGTATAAAATTATTAAAAGTCGGTTATCGTCCCCTTAAAGCAACATTCCCAGCTGCCCTGGCGGTGTAGTGCGACTGGCATGTTCGCTGAAAACAGAGTTACTGATTTTTACGGGCTCTTGAGGAGACTCAAGGCATCTTTCCTGTCTCGATTATGTGCATGTACTAATCAAATTGTATCTGTATTATTTCACTGTGTGTACCTGTTAAGACGCTTATAATTATGCTGAAATGTAGAACTTAATTTTAAAATCAATTTAATGTAATTTATTGTAATATAATTTATTGTAATTTAATTTTTAATATTGCTATGGGTTAATACCTGAAATAAAATGTAATAATAATAGTAAAGGATCACTCGTCTGTCTATCCATCTGTCGCAGCTAATTTGTGAGGCAAACGTAAATAAATGAATTTTGAATATGGAGCTCACTTTTGGAGAGCAAATAAGAAAAAGAAAAAAAAGTTTTGCCAACTGGACCAGGTGACATATCAAATGAAAGGGTTTGTTGCGAGGATCTCTTTTATTTTTTAATTATAAACATTTTAGATGATGAACAAAAAAATAGATGAAAATTGACCATTCCCCCTTATCTCCGAAACTGCTGAGCCTAAAATTTAAAAAAAAATACAGAGAATGGTTCTTTACCCAAAGATTACAGGAAAACCTATAAGAAGTCTATGGTCTTAAAATAACATGGTAAATCTCTCAATATTGTGCGTACAAACTTACATTTGCGGTTAGAATGTATGGCAGAACAAGCTTTTCATATATGGGATAAATTTATTCCAACTTCATGGGTCGACACGCACTTGGTCGGTTTTTTATAGTATTGTTGAACCATTACATATTGAGATCCTTCCGTGCTTTAGAAAGCACGTTAACGAACTTTTTTGGGAACAGGCTATTATGTAGATTTTGTATGGTGCTGTGGAACTTTGATAGGTATAGAAAAAGGTAGTAATGAATAGATCTCTGGACGGCAATAATAGTAGCTAGTATGAAATTACTGCTAATTACTTTAATAGTAAACGGCTGTAGTTGATGAAGGGTGATTCGCATTATAAACATAATATTATAATACTTACGACGACACTGAAAGACTATTCGCCAGGGAATCATAAATAATAAGTGCTAAAACACACATACACACACATAAACTCACCCCAACACACAAACTCACACACATCCTTGTTTGTACAGATACCTTCACACTAATACACACTCATTCACATATTTCCTTATTATTTTCAATCTAATAATATTCAATTCATATTTTATTATTTAAATTAAACTTAAAATGAGCGTAATTTAATTTGTACGAGAACTATTTGTATCATTTTATTATTACTAATAGCAAATCATGATTGTAGGAAGAAGGCGGTGTCTGTCACACAGTTAATACTAGCACAGACATCGTATCTTTAAAAAAGTCAAATCTCTGTACATTGTGTTTTTGTTTAGGATAGATGAGTTGTTCCAACATTATTGTTAATAAAAATATTATTACATACACATACATAAACTCACGCCTTCTTCCCATGGGGGTAGGCAGAAACTACAGAACGCCACCTGCTACGATCCTTACATAGTACTTTAAAAATATTATTAATAAATAATAATTATTATTATAATATATTAAAAATTGCTATTTTATGTCTGATAATGATAGGCGAGATCTAGCCTCCTCTTAACCGCTCAAAGTGTGCTTAAATACTTAAATAGATCTATTTTTATCGAGATAAAATAAACAGAACATTTCAAAATTCACTTGAGACCTTAGATTAAGTTTATCAAAGCTTGAAACACTCGATTTCGATTAATTGCTGTCGAATAGACGGTTATATTTTAGTAAGATTAACTAAATACTTAGAACTAAATATTTACTGTGCCAAGGCTTGTTCTATTTCTGTATATTAATCAATAAACGAGTGTTCTATAGGAGAACCTATCAATCAGTCTCATAAAGGCATTGCTAAGATAAAAACTGGCCAAGTGCAAGTCGGACTCGCGCACCGAGGGTTCCGTACAAACCGCGTTCATGAGGAAAGGGGTAGTTAGTTTAAAATTAGTTTTATTATATGATGTAACTAAAAATTTATGATTTTCGCATTTTTTTGTTTATTTGTGCTATAAGACGTTGCTTCGTATCAAATTCAAGATTCTGAGTTCACGGGAAGTACCTTGTAGGTTTTGATTCCCTTGCGAGTGTCGAAAATTTGCAGCATAAACGGCTGTATCTTTTGATTGCGTTAGCTTAGAAGTTTGATTTTTTCACAGCTCCAAGGAACAGTAGATTTGAGTATTTGATATGAATTTCAGCTTGATACCTCTACGCGTTCCTAAAAAAGGGTCTTGATAGACAGACGTATAACAAAGTGATCCTATAAGGGTTCCGTTTTTCCCTTTTGAGGTACGGAACCCTAAAAAGAAGGTTGAAATCAGAATGGTATAATCACGAATAGAATTCTTGATTACACCATTCCTCTAATGTCTTAAACGTGAAAATTTGTGAAGATATTTGTACGCAAATGTGTGATTTTGTCATTTCTAATGTGACATTATTACCGTGGAGTCCACATCTACGTCCATGAAATGTATCGAAATACGTGCACGTTATAACATTATCGTGAACGGAAATTTAAAAGCGTCTTCATACGTTTCCACACATTTTACTTCCCTGTCGGCTACCTCATTTCAAGACCTAATAAGGGCCACTTTTTACAAAAATCGTTTTATTGCATAATCTTGCTAATCTAATAAGTCCCCACCAAATACAAAAACACCAGCGTTGAAAACTCACATATTTAAGCAGATATATTTAAAGATCGAAACCTAGTAAGTGCCCCATCCACTGCCCCGTGACCACTTTAAAACCTAGTAAGTTACTTTAACCATTTGAGGAGCTCGTGGCTAAGTAATAACAGCCGCACTGGTCGATCCATAAGGTTAAGCTACGCTTGCCGGGGTTGGTCAGTGGATGGGTGACCATCTTTACATACCGAGACTCTTCCGTGCCTCGGAAAGCACGTTAAGCCGTTGGTCCCGGCTGTCATTCGTGGATCTTTGACAGTCGTTACGGGTCGTCAGAAGCCCGAAAGTCTGACAAACAGTCTTACCAAGGGGTATCGTATTAACCAGTTACTGGGTTGTGGAGGTCAGATAGGAAGTCGCTCCATGTAAAATACTGGTATTCAGCTGCATCCGGTTAGACTGGAAGCCGGCGCCAACATAGTTAGAAAAGGCTAGACAGATGATGATTGAAGCTAACTCAAAAACTAACCAAGCAAAGTTAATAAAATTTATCTGGGATTACCTCGCAAGTTTCCTCTACGAAATGAAAAAGAATTTTCAAAATCGGTCCACAAATTGACGAAAATATCGATGAACATAGCGCCGTCCCCGGAGAATAAAATGATAACTACAAAAACGCAACTTTTCAGGAAAACTTTAAAACATGTTTTCGTCGATTGCTCCATAAATAATACACGTAGAGAGATGATTGTCAACTTTGAAAAAAAGCTGTATTTTTTGTCATGAGAACATAATTCTATGACTGTTTGTCATACTAACAAGTGGGAATACATTTTGATAATATTATATTAACACTTTATTTTCGTAATTTAAGGCCTGTGAAATCTTTGAATACCATTGTAATATTTTGTAACTTCGTAATTACCTGTATAAAAATTACGAAAAAAAATTGAGCAGATGTATTAGCACCCACAGATTCCAAAAATGACATAACACTAAAACTAAGATAACGGCAGTTATCATTTCATTCTCCGGGGACGGTGATAAGTACATAAAAAATCAAAATAATAATAAATACATGGACACAGACGAATATAGAACGTTCTCCTTTTTTGAAGTCGGTTAAAAAGCGAGGCCGGGGCGAGTATCGCGAGCCGATTTCCGGCCACCGTAGGCGCGGGCTTGCGGACGATGAGCAATGGGTAGCTCGCCGTCCGATAAGGACCGAGCCCGGGTCGACGGCGCGTTGTGTTCCACGCGCGTCTCAAAGAGATGTCAGTAGAATTGACGGGGTCCGCTAGGGCCAATACCTGCCGGGGGTTCGAAGAAAACCGATAAGGACATCGTGGCCTCCGGCAACAGGGCAACCGAAGGAACACGGGTGGGTTTTAGTCAGTAAGAGTCTGACACCCTCCCGCTCCGCCCAGAGTGGGAGAAGTTATTTGATAATTTCCCACCCAAAAAAAAAAGGCCTAGCTAAGTAAAGTCGGAATGATGATAATAAAGACTCACGTAAATAATATACCTATATTAAGATACGTGATAGATAAAAAAACTGTTTATCAACATTCTAAGCCTCAGAATCAACAAAGAAATCCAATAAGTACTGTCTTTTTCAATACAAGTCTATCTTCAAAAGTTCCTAATAGCCCAGACCTCTCCAGCCGTACCGAATCCACCTAATCGAAGAAGTTGAAACTCTTAAGCCGAAAACTTTCAAGTTGGTAGTCTTTATCTCGGCCAACTGCTTAGAACCACGCAAACGAGCCATCGACCACAGCCACCGGTGGATGTCGCACGCCACGTCCTTTGGTACTGCGCAAACGAAGGTGTTCGGTGCACGGGCGTAGCCAGGTTTTAGTATCGGGGGGGGGTTCAAGAAAATAAAACGACTGAAAGTACATAAAATAACCCTTATATAAGAAAAATATTAAAGATGTGAAAAAAAGGTCCTTTCTGGGGTAGCAGTGTAAACAGGCATGGTAGCATAAAAATGTCAAAATAACTTCGTTTATCCACGCTACAAGTGGGCCGCGCGTGGGATACGAAAGGGCACGAAAATATACGAAGATTACCGAATGCGATCCGATAATCGACGGTGGCGGAGGAATTCAAACCACCGTATGTTTTAATGTAGGCAGGTACACTGAGTCGCGAGTGGCCGTCACCGGTGGCGTGTCGCGGACTCTGAGTCGCGATTGGCCGTCACCGGTGGCGTGTCGCGGACACTGAGTCGCGAGTGGACGCCACTCGCTACACGTGTGCGGCGATTCCACACAAAACACGTTAAAAATCATGTAAACAGCTTGTCGCCAGCCACCGGTGGCTGTGGTCAGTGGCCCGTTTGCACGGAGCCTTACACGTGCCACCATTGTAGGTACCATCATTTTAAATCCGACGAATTATAATAAGATTATCTTGGATGAAATCGTTTTTCATCCATATACGGGTTGGAATTTTAAACTTGGAGTAGAGGCTAATGGCTAAATAATAACAGCTGCATGGATCAATCGAAGGTTAAGCTACTCTTGACACGGTCGCTTCGTGGATATAATTTGAAATCTTTGAGAAAAACGGTTTTTGGTTTCGGTCTCAAAAGGAAAAAAGCCAAACACTCGAGTGATCTTATAAGGGTTCCGACCCTTATAGGATCACTTGTGTGTCTGGCTGGATGTCTGTAATTGAAATTTGGCACACATATGAATTTCTGTGAGCTAAATACGGACTTGTAACGTAAATAAATGAATTTTGAATATGGGGGTCACTTGTCGGGGGTAAATCGGAAAATTAAAAAAAAAGTTTTGCGAACAGTAACGTGTGACATATCAAATGAAAGGACTTGTTGTGAGAACCTCAATTTTTAACCGACTTCCAAAAAGGAGGAGGTTATATGTTCGTCGCGTATATTTGTTTTTTTTATTTTTATTTATGTCCACCGATTTCTCCGTCAATTGTGGACCGATTTTGAAAATTCTTTTTTTGTTTGAAAGGGTGTGCTCTCGAATTGGTCCCATAATTTTTTTTATTAACTTTAATTAAAAAAAATTAAAAGACTAGACTATTGAAATGACTAAGGGCTAATTAATTAATTATGATTGAATGTAATTTGAATTTAGTGTTTCTAATTTGTGTTGATGTTGTGTTCATATTGTATTTATTCGTTTGTTTAGTAGTGTAGTGTGAGCTTGGAGACGTAAATGTAAAGATGGTTTCAATATGGGTTATGTGGTACCTGAAATAAATGAATTTTAATTTTTTAATTTAATTTAATAAAAAAAATTATTAACTTTGCTTGGATAGTTTGAGTTAGCTACAAAATACGTATTTTTTTCTCACTTAGTATGTAGATGATCTGATAAGTTTCTGTCACTGGTAGCAGGTAGTAGTATTCGAATGTGTGTGGGGTAGGTACCACAGCTAAAAAGTGAAAAATAAAAACTTTTTACAAAAAAAAAAAAAACAACGGACCTCCAAAAAAAAACATTAAAAAGTGAAAAATAACTTTAATTTCGGAAGTCGGTGGCAAAAAACGAAAATACAAAACCCAAGACACCGACTTCCGAAATTAAAGTTATTTTTCACTTTTTAATGTTTTTTTTTTGGAGGTCGGTTGTTTTTTTTTTTGTAAAAAGTTTTTTTTATAAATTTAGTATAAACGCTTTTAAAGATATTTAAGAAAATAGATGAAATTTGACCATTCCCCCTTATCTCCAATACTACTTACTGAGCCTACAATTTAGAAAAATAAATAAATACAGAGATTGGTTCTTTACTAAAATATTACTTCTTAACGGTTTTCCTGTAAAACCACTAAAAAGTCTATGGTCTTAAAGTAACACGGTAAATCTCTCAATCGGAATGTATGGGAGAACCTGTTTTTCAACTACAATGTTAAGTTTGTTCTTGGGATAAATTCATCCAAACTACGGAAACCTTCATTGTGCGTAGTCCGACACGCACTTGGCCGGTTTTGTAACTACAAGTCCCTTTAGTACCTCTTTTCTGCAAACTTTTCTAGGTCTTTGATAAACACCCTCAGTAAATTAAAAATTCACTAAGTATGTGGATGTAACTATCCGTCAAATTCAAATTGAATTGTGGCATTGGTCATAAAGTAAAATAGACCTTGACATCTTATGACAAGGTCTACTTTTGCTAGTGACATTCAACCACAAAAGAAAAGGTAAAGGTAAAGAAATTACGAGGAACGAAAAAACAATTGAACTCGCGACACTGTTACCGACACCTCATTTTTGTAAACGCGATTGTGATCTTTATTTATTACGTTACGGATCAATGTTCTATGCAAGTATTTTTACTTTAAAGGTTTGGGAAGTATTTTTTTAATTGTTCAAGTTTTCACTTTTGTCGGTACTCCCGGAGTGCCACTGCTTTTTTTTACCGCAACGGGGATGCTCTTGACCTGCATATCATCTGATGCTAAGTGATAATCAGGCCGAAAGTGGAAACGAGCTTCATCTGGAATCCTCAACTACAGAGGAACTGGCTATCTTACCTCTAACTGCTGAAACACAACTCTTTGCTGTCTCGTTGTTAATATTGTTGTTATGGCGACAGACTTAGATAAAATGGTGGTAGCTAGCCAGGTGGAACCCTACCACCAACCAAACCGAGCAGATTTTTTTTCTCCCTACTGGGAATCGAACCCAGGACCCCTAGGTCTAAGACAGGTGGTCTAACCACTAGACCACAGAGGCGGTTAAAAGATTTAGTCTAGACCAGGGATGTTAAGGAGCTCCGTAACCGTAACCAAAACTATCGGATATCCGAAATAAAAATCTATCCGTAACCGTAACTGACTCCGATATAAATGTTTCGGATAATTCTGGATAGGGGCGGAGTGTAAATGGGACACGTTATAACAGGTTCTTCTGCCCGGCCGAGCCGACACACAAGCCACGCGCGTCACTTGCATGTATATTTTATTTATTGTTTTACTTTTACAATTTCTTAAAAAATCTTGTATCCGTAACCGTAACTATCCGAAACTAACGGTTAATCCGAAATAATTTAATATCCGAAACCGGTATAGTATATATCCATATCCGTATCCAGATCTGAAATTTCATATCCGTGACATCCCTAGTCTAGACCAAACACGTAAAAACTATTATATTGACAGCCTCACCTGTTTCTCCTCCTCATGTCATACCTATTTATGAACTATCCAATATCGAGTAAATCAGGTTGAGATTGAATGCCTTTCTTCCATTGTTCAGCCTTCAGCTTCGAACATACAACACGTGAAGAATTCTCGCGTATTTTTCAATATCGTACCTAGTGTGACTGAAATGTATATTACAAGTTCGAAAACTGGTAATATGTATGTGCACTTGTGTTGAATGTATGTCGTTTCAAGATTATTCTGGCTTCTGCATTTTTGCGATATATCGCGATATGACTATATCGCTATAGCTTTGAAAAAGTTTTAAGTTAACTGATTTGAGATATTCCATTTGATACAAGTCGATGAATATTTAAGAATCAGATGAATTATACAAAACCTTTTTTTTTCTTCTCTTGTTATTCCAAAACTTTAAAACCTGCATAATCATCACATTTTGAATATAAATATAATGTTAAGCAATTTCAATGTTTTGTTTTAATTCCGCCGGCGGAATTAAACATGGCACAAAAGGGAAAAGGCCTATCACAGTGGGTGGAACAACGCTGCCAATGATGATAATGAATTAAAACTACATATTGAAAAAGCATAAAATTTATTATCATTGATTTTTGCGTTCAGGATGATGTTGGGGCTCCCCTGCTATTGCAGCGCATCGACAATGTTTGCGGAAGCCCGCGTTGATTGTTTCTACACAACAATGCGCAAGCGAAGCACTGCGCTGGTGCGGCGAGTGCGGGGGAGCGCCAACAGCATGCTGGCCGCGCTCGCAGGAAGGCTTGACTGTGCCATCATGACACTGTTGTGACCGGCACGTGGCGTGCTTGGGAGTAAAAAAATATATATTTCCAAGCGTGTTACGTGTCGCTTTATTTTAAATTGAAATGACATTTTAACTGTAATTTATGACAAAAAATGTAATGTATTCTTATTTGATTTTTAATTTGAGTTTTAATTTTAATCTTATTTTTATTTAATTTTACATTGTATTATTTCAATTCTATTTTAATTTTATTTGTAAATGTGTATGCCTATTCTAATAATAATACGAGTCTATGTTATTGGAAATAAATGATTTGAATTTGAATTTTCGCAAAGTAAGGCCTGATGTTGTACATGGAGAGGGGCCAGTTCCCACTTCGTTGGAAGACGGGGAAACTGGTCCTCATCAAGAAGCCGGGGCGCCCAGCGGACTCTCCGTCCGCTTATCGGCCCATTGTGCTGCTCGACGAGGTGGGCAAGCTCTTTGAAAGAGTTATTGCAGACCGCCTGCAGCTGGTGCGAGTGGGGCTGGATTTGGCGGAGAGCCAGTTCGGTTTCCGCAGGGGGCGCTCTACGGTGGACGCCATCATGCGCGTGCGGGCCCTCACGACAGGGGATTCTGTGGCCCGGGGTGGGGTCGTCTTGGCGGTGTCTCTAGACATCGCCAATGCCTTCAACACCCTGCCCTGGAGTTGCATCATCAGTGGTATCACCGGATGCCGACCTACCTCTGTCGTGTGGTCGAGGCCTATCTGACGGACAGGGCCGTCATCTACCCCGGTCACCAAGGAGAGTGGAACCGGCAAGAGATGTCGTGCGGTGTCCCACAGGGTTCGGTCCTGGGGCCGCATCTGTGGGACATCGGATACGACTGGGTGCTGCGCGCCGACCTCCCTAGCGGCGTCAGCGTCGTTTGTTACGCTGACGACACGCTTGTCCTGGCGCAGGGGGGGTCGTACCAGGCGGCGGCCGATTTAGCGACACGCGGGGTTGCGACAATCGTCGATAGGATCCGGCAGCTGGGACTCGAGGTGGCCCTGCACAAGTCTGAGGCCATGGGTTTTCATGGTCCTCGGAATGCGCCACAATCGGGCTCCCAGGTAATGGCGGGAGGGGTTCACATCGGTGTCGAGTCGACGATGAAGTATCTGGGACTCGTCCTCGACAGCCGGTGGAACTTCGTAGAGCATTTCCGACGTTTGGCTCCCAGACTCGAGCGGGCCGGGGCTGCATTGAAGCGGCTCCTGCCCAATCAAGGGGATCCAAACACGTCCTGCCGGAGGCTCTATGCGGGGATCGTGCGGTCCATGGCCCTTTACGGGGCACTGGTGTGGGCGCGTTCATTGAGGCTGCGGCCAGCCCGCCGGTTGAACGCGTCCCAGAGGGTCATGGTCATCCGGCTGGCCCGAGGATACCGCACGGTCTCCTGCGAGGCGGCGAGCCTCCTTGCCGGATTACCGCCATGGGATCTGGAGGCAAAGGTCCTCGCGCACATCTGGGAGTGGCGCGAGGAGGCGAAACGTCGGGGCTTAGCTCCGATGCCGCAAGAAATTGCGGCACAGTGGATAGAGCTCCGGCGGGATCTCATGGCGTCATGGAGAGTGCGATTGTTGCAACCCCGCGCTGGGCACGCCACAATTACGGCAATAAGACCCCTCTTTGAGGAGTGGCTGGAGAGACGCCACGGCGTCCTCACCTTCCGCCTGACGCAGGTCCTCACCGGACACGGCTGCTTCGGGAGGTTCCTGTACAGGATAAGGCGGGAGGAAACACCTGGGTGTCACCATTGTGTGGATCGGCCTGAGGACACGGTGGAGCATACGGTGGAGGTCTGCCCGGCTTGGGCGGAGCAACGCCGTGTCCTCGTAGAGGCGATCGGCGCCGGTGATCTCTCGCGTCCGGCCCTGGTTCAGGCCATGGTACGGAGCGAGAGGAAATGGCAGGCCGTCACCTCCTTCTGCGAAGCGGTAATGCTCACGAAGGAGGAGGCGGAACGCGTGAGGGAGAGGCAAATTTCGCGCCCTCACGCCCCTAACCGCCGCAATAGGAGGAGACGCCCGGGGCGGGAATCGCGAGCCGATTTCCAGCCACTGTAGGCGCGGGCTTGCGGACGGTGAGCAATGGGTAGCTCGCCGTCCGATAAGGACCAAGCCCGGGTCGACGGCACGTTGTGTTCCACGCGCGCCTCAAAGAGATGTCAGCAGAATTGACGGGGTCCGCTAGGGCCAATGCCTGCCGGGAGTTCGAAGAAAACCGATAGGGACATCGTGGCCCCCGGCAACAGGGCAACCGAAAGAACACGGGTAGGTTTTAGTAAGTAAGAGTCTGACACGCCCTCCCGCTCCACGCAGAGCGGGAGAAGTTATTTGATAATTTCCCACCCAAAAAAAAAAAAGATGGTACCAACCAATTTTCCGAGAGGTTGGTACCGGCAGCCAAGATGTCACATCATATGGAACTATTATAAGGGTTGCTCGTTTTTTTTTACTTCTACAATCTATTTCCCTAATTAATTATTGTAACAATATTATATTTATGCACACGAAAATTTTACTAAAATTATTAATTATTAACACCCAAAAAAAAAAGGCCTGATGTTGTAACATGAATTTTGATAAACGGAGTAATTTTAGGTACTGAGCAGACGATGGACGATTCGTCCGCGGACATTTTGGGATGAAAATCTCCATACGATTATATGGAAATCCCGGCATTTTTCCCTACGTGCCCTTTAGATTTCCATACTACTCCAAATTGTTCATCGTCTGCTCAGTCCCTTAAAGAATAAACTTTGTAGTTACTACATTTTATCAAAATCTCTATCACAAGCATAGTATAAAAGGAAAATTCCAAAGAAAGGAAAATTCCATTCCTCCACTGACACTACTACCTAATTTCTATACATACCTAAATGGTTTCCTACTAATATAGAACTACAGGAAGTTTCAAGTTCCTTTGGGATCACAGGAAATTCAAGTTTGTCCCCGACGCTGTACGGGCGGATGTCGAAGTGTGTGTTGATAGACTCGATCTACTGAAATCGAGAATTATTTATTCGCAGTGCTAACTTTGTTAGTTTCTTTTTCGTCTTTCCGTTGAACATTTTTAAAAGAGAGAGTCATCGTTTAGTTCAATTCCGTGAATCTAAACTCAATGATACTTATGGATTCACTTAGACACCGAATATTTATGATATTTTTTAGATTTCAATTATCGATTGTGAAACCTTTCTTTGACAATCATTATTTTATTATATACGTGGCCGGAAAAGCAGGTAATTCATTTTGAATTGCCAAAACTAAAGGGCCCAAATATGGTACGAGGACCTTCCATTCATCCTGTTTACTTGGGCTGAATGTCAGGAGAAACTTTTGGCTACTTTCCCATCAGAAGAAAATTATGGCCAAATGCTGAGCGATATGTTGGCCAAACGGGCTAAGTTCACTGACTTCTTAGAAGAGTATAAATATGATAAATTGTCCCTTATTAATAGATGTGGTGTAAGTGGGGAAAGGCCAGTCGAGTTCGAGTGATTGTACCTCTGAGTCTAAACTTGCAAAATGTAAGTACTGTGATTTATATTTTATTTTATGCAACAATGTTTGTTGTTGTGATTTTGAATGTTTTTAAACATAATATAATTTTGTGAAACCAAGTTTGGCATATTTATTTCACACCTACTATTTATCTCCTTATAATCATTGTGGTTCACACGATTTAAATAAAGTAATATAGAAAAGGTGAGATTGTCTTACGAAAGGGTATGATGATCTCACATAAGACCCCTCTTTGAGGAGTGGCTGGAGAGACGCCACGGCGTCCTCACCTTTCGCCTGACACAGGTCCTCACCGGACACGGCTGCTTCAGGAGGTTCCTGTGCAGGATAAGGCGGGAGGAAACACCCGGGTGTCACCATTGTGTGGATCGGCCTGAGGACACGGTGGAGCATACGGTGGAGGTCTGCCCGGCTTGGGCGGAGCAACGCCGTGTCCTCGTAGAGGCGATCGGCGGCGGTGATCTCTCGCGTCCGGCCCTGGTTCAGGCCATGGTATGGAGTGAGAGGAAATGGCAGGCCGAGGCGGAATGCGTGAGGGAGAGGCAAATTTCGCGCCCTCACGCCCCTAACCGCCGCAATAGAAGGAGACGCCCGGGGCGGGAATCGCGAGCCGATTTCCGGCCACCGTAGGTGCGGGCTTGCGGACGGTAAGCAATGGGTAGCTCGCCGTCCGATAAGGACCAAGCCCGGGTCGACGGCGCGTTGTGTTCCACGCGCGCCTCAAAGAGATGTCAGCAGAATTGCCGGGGTCCGCTAGGGCCAATGCCTGCCGAGGGGTTCGAAGAAAACCGATAGGGAAATCGTGGCCCCCGGCAACAGGGCAACCGAAGGAACACGGGTGGGTTGTAGTCAGTAAGAGTCTGACACACCCTCCCGCTCCGCTAAGTTATTTGATAATTTCCCACCCAAAAAAAAAGGCCTCACGGGGAAATGTGAAAAGGCGATGGCGCTTTACATCCTGGATGTCTCCATCTCTTTTCCTCACTGGAATAATGAAGACTTTATTTAACACGTCCCCTCATATCCCAGTCGATTCTAATAGAGCCAAATAGACTCCGATCACTGATTTTCTTTCAAGTTTCCTTACGGCTCGATAAAAAAAATGCCACGAGGTTTTAATTTAGATATGCCTACACTGACATGTCTCATTCAACATGCAAGAATAATTATTTTTAACCGACTTCCAAAAGGAGGAGGTTCTCAATTCGACTGTGTTTTTTTTACTCCGCCAATTATGAATTGATTTTGATGATTCTTTTTTGTTTGGTAGACCATACCAGAGGTGGTCCCATATAAATTTTATTAACTTTGCTTGGGTAGTTTTTGAGTTAGCTTCAATAATACGTATTTTTTCCCACTTAGTATGTGAATCATATAATAACTTCCTGTCACTGTTATTTACATAGCAGATAGTGGTATTCGAATTTGTGTGGGGTAGGTACCACAACTAAAAAGTGAAAAATAAAAACTTTTTACAAAAAAAAAACCGACTTCAGAAAAAAAAAAAACACTACTTACAAAATGAAAAATAACTCTAATTTTGGAAGTCGGTGACAAAAAACGAAAATTATAAACCAAAGACACCGACTACCGAAATTAAAGTTATTTTTATTTTGTAGTGTTTTTTTTTAAGTCGGTTGTTTTTTTTTTTGTAAAAAGTTTTTGTTTGTGTCTAGTAACCTACTCGTTTCAGAAAAACGAAAATTTTAGTAACGATAGCAAATGATATTGAACTAACCCCTACTTTATTTGATATCACTCCATCGAAAAATATGTGTATTTTACGCCTGCAAGTTTACCAGCACCTATACCTTTTTTACATGGCAATCTTCATAATCATAATCAGCCTATAATGTTACCACTGCTGCGACAGAGGCCTATGAGAGGGAGTGGGACATAATCCACAACGCGGGCCCAGTGCGGGTTGATGATGTCACATGTCTTCGAATTTTTGGTTCTAGGACATGCCGGTTTCCTCACGATGTTTTCCTTCACCGTTTTGAGAGTAATGGTGATAAATTTATACAAAGTAAAACGCCTGTCTGGGTTCGCATTTACGACCTACAAATCGCGGCCGTTACCACTGGACCAGCACTACTCGCCCTTTCCAGTAGAATACAGCATATAATAGCAATATTGCTTGGCAGCAGAGATTCCTTTGGTGGTAGGTCATAACTTCTCAGTACGATTCCTTTCTCTCGGAACTCTATTCACAAACTACCTTCTCGAATAAAGCTATCAATAGACCCGTCTCTCGAGAACTTTATACAGTATGATTCTATAATGTGCACATATCGAAATGAGGGAATCTATGCCTAATTTTATCGAGGAAAAAAAAATACAACGTGTAACGTTAAATGCGCAAAACCTGAAAATAGTTTGATCAGAATAACGACCAGAATCAATTGAACAACTTTTTAATAGATATAGGTCACATTTTTCAAAAAATCTTCATTAAAAACGTTGCCGTGTCTATTTATTAATAGGTCAATCTATCACATGCGCAAATCCGCCAAAATAGGTAAACAAACACAAATTGTTGTCGACCAATTTGAATTTTCTCATGAGCGGGAAAATAATAGCTTTTATTTCAATGAAAATACAAATCTTACGAACTAAAACAGCACATAAAACCTTTACAATTTTTTAATGATTATTTTCTCTCTCTGAAATAGGTCAATTGATTAAAAATCAGTTGGGGTGTCTGGTTTTGCGAATTTAACGTTACACGTTGTATATGGAATTTATAAACAAAACGGTGTAATTAACTTTCAAACTAAATGATCTATCGCAATGAAATAACCTCCATAATAATTGAAAGTTATTAGGCGTCCTCATAAAATGAAAATTGTAGAAAAAAAAGCTACTTAATTGAAAATAAACATGTTTTTTGGCAAAAATCTGTTTTTTTTCATGATTTTTTACAATAACCGTAAAATTTCTCAATAAGATTCCTATTACGTACCTTTAAAAATAAATAAAAAATATTCAGATTTTTTCAAATATTTTTTCCGTCGATAAAATTAAGCATAGATTCCCATATTTCGATATGTGCACATTATAAAGACTATATTATTAATGTATCATAAATGGCTCATAGGAGGAGCTTGTGGCTAAGTAATAACAGCCGCACGGGTCGATCAATCAGGTTAAGCTACGTTTGCCGGGGTTGGTCCGTGGATGGGTTACCATCTTTACATGCCGAGACTCCTCCGTGCCTCGGAAAGCACGTTAAGCCGTTGGTCCCGGCTGTCATTCGTGGATCTTTGATAGTCGTTACGGGTCGTCAGAAGCCCGAAAGTCTGACAATCAGTCTTACCAAGGGGTATCGTGTTACCCAGTTACTGGGTTGTGGAGGTCAGATAGGCAGTCGCTCCATGTAAAATACTGGTATTCAGCTGTATCCGGTTAGACTAGAAGCCGACCCCAATATAGTTGGGAAAAGGCTAGGCAGATTGATTTTGAAATGGCTCATAGAAAAATCTCTCTATTCTGTGAATGAATACCTAAACTTTAAAGATTTACACTGACATTTTACTATTATAATTTGACAAATTAATGATATATTTATTCTTAACATAATAACTATGATGTATGTTCTAATTTTATTAGTTTATTATTTCATTTATTAAATTTATGTAAGTTAAAAAACCCGACTATCTGTAATGTACTACAATTCTTGCAAACAAAATTTCATTTAATTTCATCAACCCGTAATCTTGCGTAAAAGTCTACCATAACATACTCAAGATAAAGAGGAAAAACAATTGACGTTTCACAAAGTTCTCTCAACGGAGAGAAAAACAATTGAAGATATCAACAAAATTCCCTGTACAGCACAGAATTCAACCAATCCGTAAGTAGTTGGTTGTATTGTGCGTCTTAGTTGAAATTTCTACGGCTTTGTCTGCCAATGACAGCCAATCAAAGGCACTGAGCGGGTGAAATTGGGTCACAGATAAGACAACGTTGGTGATCAAGCTTACTGATATTCTTGCAGTGTAATCAATGTCTGGTCAAGTTGGGGAAAGGGAGTGATATTATCAGATTTAGAAGTTTTGTGAGACCATAGCGTACAGGAGAAAGTTTGGGCATTCTATTTACTTACTATTTAGTTTGTTGACGACATTTCACAGTTGGAGTAATGGCTGGCTGATCTTTGAGTTATGCTCGTGAACAGGTGCTGCTTGTGGTGACTGGTCGTCTTGCTGATCATGGTTTTGTTATTATTACTAGTAATTAACTGTTCATTTATTATACCCCGATGGTCCTAGTTTATCATTTATAACTGCCAATTACAGCTTTATGTAAGCGGGCACGCCCTTTATGTCTGGAGGCTTTTATTTAGATATTTAGTTCTTTTTACATTTTATTTTTTATATTTTTTTATATTGCTTTAGTATAGTTCTCGATGTTTCTGGTTGGTATATTGGCGTGTGCTAGCTGGCATATGGCCTATAATTTATCATTTGAATTATGTTTTGTGTTGCATAATGTAAGTTTTTTTGCATACTATTGTATAGAATAATTTTTCTAACTTGAACAGACAGCTGTGCTGCTGGGGAGTTTGTTGCGCCACTTCTTCTTCCCAGCTAAAGGCACTAGGAAGTGGTGAAGGGTGGGCGTTTTTGGGGGACTGTCTTATGTAATTTTGACGTTCGAAAAATGCTGATTCTCAGCCTAGTTTGAATAAATGATTTTTGAATTTTGAATTTTGAATAGGCTTATTTCATAACAAATCTAATGACATAAGTTTTATATACAGCTCCTGTATAAAACGCGCAGATTTCCCGGCAATACTCGCGACATAAATATGCGCGAATTCGCGAAAAATGGCCGCGCGGCGTACAAAGGGTTGTATCGATATACATGGCGTATTTGAAATAATTGTACTAACTCTGAAATCGTGAAAAAATATCAGTTGCTCTATATATTGTTATTGCTGCTGATGCATTTGAATAACTCAGCAATATGAGGGAAAAGTTTAATGTTTTTTCGCGATTGTAGGTTTGGTCTTATAGTGAAAAGTTGTTCATGAGCTCTTAAAAGATTATTTCAGTTAGTTTAATTGAAATAACTGAAAATTCTCCTATTCTTATCATCTTGAATATAAAAATAAAAACAAAAAGCTATAGACTATTAGGTAGTTCAATATTTTCAAGTACCTATCGAAGTATAATAGGGTAGTTTCCTAGGTAAAAAAATTAAAATTCTATTTAGTCCGTCTTTCAGATAATAAAAAAATATTAGACACGTATTTTTTGCTTTATCATATTAATCAAAAATAACTTAGAAAACACGCTTTAAAGTTGGGGAGTGGGGACTCGCTACGTCACAAACGTCGTATAAAATCTAGCACGGCGTGACGTCATGCCACATTTCAACTCAATGTATCGCCGTAATCTTTTGATTACGTCAAAAAATAAAAAATACGTGTCCAATATTTTTTTATTTTCAGAACGACGGACTAAAAAAAAAATTTTTGGACACAAGCCTATTGAATATGGTTGACCCCCCTGCAGTCAACAGTGGTGACTTATGGCATATTATCATGAAGGTATTTTTTAATTTTGTTACTTCTTCTTCTTTTCGTGTGGTTAGTGACTAACCTGGTATCAGAATTTTAACATGCCGCACATGCTTCACATGCCGTCGAGAAATATCGCTTAAGCATGTCGGTTTCCTCACGAGGTTTTGCTTCACCGTTTTTGAAGCAAGTGAAAGTTATACAATACGCACATTAATCCGAAAATTCAGAGGTGCGTGCCTTTTTTTTTTTGGGTGGGAAATTATCAAATAACTTCTCCCGCTCTGGGCTGAGCGGGAGGGCGTGTCAGACTCTTACTGACTAAAACCCACCCGTGTTCCTTTGGTTGCCCTGTTGCCGGGGGTCACGATTTCCCTATCGGTTTTCTTCGAACCCCCGGTAGGCATTGGCCCTAGCGGACCCCGTCAATTCTGCTGACATCTCTTTGAGGCGCGCGTGGAACACAACGCGCGGTTGTTCCGGGCTTGGTCCTTATCGGACGGCCAGCTACCCATTGCTCACCGGCCGCAAGCCCGCGCCTACGGTGGCCGGAAATCGGCTCACAATTCCCGCCCCGGGCGTCTCCTCCTATTGCGGCGGTTAGGGGCGTGAGGGCGCGAAATTTGCCTCTCCCTCACGCGTTCCGCCTCCTCCTTCGCGAGCATTACCGCTTCGCAGAAGGAGGTGTCGGCCTGCCATTTCCTCTCGCTTCGTACCATGGCCTGAACCAGGGCCGGACGCGAGAGATCACCGCCGCCGATCGCCTCTACGAGGACACGGCGTTGCTCCGCCCAAGCCGGGCAGACCTCCACCGTATGCTCCACCGTGTCCTCAGGCCGATCCACACAATGGTGACACCCGGGTGTTTCCTCCCGCCTTATCCTGAACAGGAACCTCCCGAAGCAGCCGTGTCTGGTGATTAACTGCGTCAGGCGGAAGGTGAGGACGCCGTGGCGTCTCTCAAGCCACTCCTCAAAGAGGGGTCTTATCGCCGCAATTGTGGCGTGCCCAGCGCGGGGTTGCGACAATCGCACTCTCCATGACGCCATGAGATCCCGCCGGAGCTCTGTCCACTGTGCCGCAATTTCTTACGGCATCGGAGCTAAGCCAGAGGTGCGTGCCTTGGGTTCGAACTCGAGACCTATGACTTGGCAGTCCGATGGTCACACCACTAGGCTATCACTGCTATTAGGCTATCACTGTTCTATTTTGGTACTAAAAATGAGAATTTTAAATAGTAATAACTTTTTCATTTTAAATAATAACTAGCTTTTGCCCACGGCTTCGCCCGCGTGGATGTCGGAAAATATCCCACGGGAATGTACTACCGAGATTTCATACCTAATAACAGAGGAAAACGTCATTGACTCCTACCGCTGCGCCCGCGTTGCTCCGCGTAATTTTGAAACTGTGGTATCTTTTAAACTATTCATTTAAATTACATGATTTAAGGCATATTTTAATCTAAATGAAATGCTCAATTTAAATAAGATATTTTTTTGGATAAGGATTAATACTATACAGGTCAAAAAAGCTTCGGAAATAACAATTAAATTTTTATCAAATTCTGATTATCTAAAAATGGTTATTGTGGGTCATCCTTAGAAGATAGACATATGCCATGGCGGACTTTTTTGTTGAACTTTTTAAGGTGAACAATACCGTACAACATAAATCTGATGTATCTTTTCGGGTTAACGCAGCGCACGCCAGTAAAGCTCCCAGTCGGCATTATTTTTTCCGACTTCTTCAACAATAATCGTCATATTTCAGCCAATTCACACAAAACCTTAATGAAATTACACTAAAATCTTCCACATTAATCACTCCGTCCATTGGTGAAAACCGTTTGAAAATCCGTTTGGTAGTTTTTGAGTTTATCTCGTTACGGTGGGGGACTTTGTTTTATAATATGTAAGGTTAAGAATATAAAATACTTTTTGGTAATGCCATTGCAGTACCTATGTGCCCCTTTTGGATCGGATAGTTTTTTTCTTTTACTTACTTAATGTATGTTACTTTGGAAAAGCTTGTAATTTTAGCACTTTCGCTGTTGTAATCACATACTCTAGCTCGCCAGTCGAAAACCTTTCAGCTAATGGCACCTTTTCCGTCCGATAAACCAGTACATCCAGATTCGGCTGGATAATATAAAATTTATGGTCCCATCTGGTTGGGCAATTTGTGCTATCTGCTAACTGAGGTCAGTGATTATGGCGTGACCCTTTCAAAAGTGACACTTAATAGAAAAGACCAGGGTTCAGCAGAGAAAACTAAAATCAAATAAATAATCTCTTCTATCTAATATTATAAAAGTTTATAGAGGTATGAGGAACAGGGTGTAAAGTTCACTCATCCTCTATAGAAAAGGGAGAATCCTCCGACCAGACGGGTGTCGTGTCTGGTGGGCTACTGCCCAACGATAAAGATAAAGATATATTTATTGCATGACTATGTACATCAGTTCTTATTTTAAACGTAAACATTTTTAGGCTCAACAGTCTACCCATGTCGGATATGCAATAGTATTATGATTGATGTCGGAAAGTAAAGTAAACTCTGCGCGTTGCAGAATTTTGTGTGACGTCAGGTTTTCGTTGCGTCGCGTCGTTTGCATGTGGCGATGTAGATACGCCGATAGCTTCCGATGAGAACCCTCGCCTAGGGACACGAAAAAAGTATCGATACTTTGTGGTATCGAGTACATTTCCATTCGATACCGATACTTTTGTACTCGATACTTTGCATTCGATACTTTTACTCAATGAATACTTTTTGGTGGGTATCGTATCGAATGAGAAATTAAGTTTTAAATGGGTAATCTTAGAAATTACCCTACTCCTACTAGTATTACCGGCAGTGAACCTGACAGCGATTCTTCTATCGAAACCATAAGTACCATAAGTAGTTGGCTCATACGAAAAACAAAACAAAAAACCAAGTTCTTCATCTTCATCACAGTCTGAAAATAAGGATGAATGAAGCTATTACTTATCTGCACAGGTTTCACCACTTTCCTTAGGTCCCTTGAAACAATGGGAAGATATGAAAGTTAGTTGTATTCCCAAAATTATACAAATTGGCACGAGAATATTTATCAATTCCTGCGACGTCAGTGCCTTCAGAACGATTATTTTCTAAAGCAGGAATACAATCACAAAAATCCGAAACCGCTTATCTCCAAAACGGCTCAATAAACTTCTATTTTTAAGTAATTGTACAGAGGAGGAATGGGAACTTTAATTTATATGCCTAAAATACTAAATAATTTAATTATGTTTCTATTTTTTTTTTGAAGTTACAGTTGTATTTTTCTATTATTTTATTAAATTTGTGTACCAATACTATTTATTTTTTCATGTCCTGCCTACTGAAGTTAAACTGACGTTATTTACTGACTCATACTGACCTATGCTCTATGCGCATTAGGCTCAAAAGTACTCGATACCTTGAAGTATCGATACTTTTGATTCGATACTACTCGTGAGTACAGTATCGATACTTTCTATTCGATACCGTGTCCCTACCCTCGCCTGGCGCAGTTAGACGCACCATTCTAAAGACAAAGCCTAGAAAGGCCCCTGGTGCCGACGGCATCACGAACACAATGCTGCGCCATCTGCTGTTCCGTACAGTAGCGGCGCTAGCGCGCCTGTTTACAGCAATAATTCGCACGGGGACATTTCCTCGCCTTGGGCAGCATTATAACGCGCCCCGCGTTATAATGCTGCCCAAGGCGGGGAAAGAGTGAGTTTTTCCTGCTTTCGGATCTATAGGGCCCATACACACGGCAATGATCAGTACCTACGATATTTTACGATAAAATTTGGACAAACAGACACGTCAACATCTTTAAACAGTTAAAAACAAATGCAGTATGAAACTTCACAATTGAAGTACAATTACAGTACCATCGTGATCATCGCTATGAACGGATCCTTTCGATAACAGATCACTGTAAAGTGTAAAGGGCGAGTGAGTTAATAATAAATTAAACAAACAGTTAGGGGGTTTGTATTGTCTTCGCGCACATTTGGGAGTGGTGCGAAGAGGCGAAACGTCGGCACAGCGGACAGAGCTCCGGTAGGCTCACATGTCGTTATAGAGAGTGCGATTGTCGCAACCCAGCGCTGGGGATGCCACAATTGCGGCGATAAGTCCCCTCTTTGAGGAGTGGCTAGAGAGGCGCCATGGCGTCCTTCCGCTTGACGCAGTTTCTTACCGGACACGGTTGTTTTGGGAGGTTCCAGTTCTGGATAAGGCGAGAGGAAACGCCTGGGTGTCACCATTGTGTGGATCGCCCGGAGGACACGGTGGAGGTCTACCCGGCTTAGGCGGAGCACTGCCGAGTCCTCGTGGAGGCGATCGGCGGCGGTGATCTCTCGCGCTCGGCCCTGGTACAGGCCATGGTACGGAGCGAGAGGGCATGGGAAGCCGTCACCTCCTTCTGCGAAGCAGTAATGCTCGCGATGGAGGAGGCGGAACGCGTTAGGGAGAGGCAAACTTCGCGCCCTAACGTCCCTAGCCAGCGCAGGAGACACTCCTGGGCGTCGGGAATCCCAGGCCGATTCCCAGCCACCGCAGGCGCGGGTTTACAGACGGTGAACAATGGGTAGCTCGCCGTCTGATAAGAACTAGGCCCGGGTCGACAATGATAATTTCCCAACCCAAAAAAAGGGGTTTTGTATTATCTGAAAAGGCCTAAAAAACCTGAGTTTAATCCGATTTAAGTATATTTATCCCAACGGTGTACTTACCTAAATGAAGACAGAACATAAAAGATAACATTTCCTCATAGTCATAAAATAATAAATAAAAAAATAAAACTCACCTGTCGATCCTTAAACATGAGTAATATCACCATCAGATTCAAGAAAAATCCAAAAAATCCGATCAGGAAAAGCACAAACGCTGACACCACATAGCCCCATCTGGGCATGAGTAAGGGGAACCCCTCATCGATCACCTTCACCACCGTATCGTTAAAATGCTCTGGATATGATGTCATTGTCACTCACTCACTTACTCATTCACTTACTCACTGACTCACTCACACTTCACTAACGTAGTCTAGAACACATCACTTTTGAAACACATCGTTTTTCAAACTGGCCGGATTTTCTTTTATCTGGAAACAAAAGAAGGTTACGTTAGACTCATTATACTTGAAGACAAAATGGTTATAGAGGTAGTTATACCGAATGTGGATTCTATGTAATATTTTTTATTTTATTTTTCAAAAAATGTGATGCTCATTTCTTTAAGTGTAACCGGTCTCATCTTTCGTTCGTTAAATTAAAAATATAAGTTGATTCGAAAATTGAATTTGGCTTCCAGTCGTAAACTTAATCAGTTTTACTTCAACGACTTTTTGTTGGTAATATAGGAAAAGAACGTAGTTTAACTTTGGTTAAAGTAGACGGTAAAGATTAAACTTTCCGAATTCTTTTTCCATCGTCATATTATAAAAGACTTATGGTTTTATTGAGTATTGTCCTCTCAGGGCGAATTTCACCACTGAAATTGATCGCGTTCAGCAAATCTAAACCGCGTTCCAGTGCTGCTGTCAGTGTCAAAATTGTTGTGGAATAGTGACACTGACAGCTCTTGAACGCGGTTTAGAAGTGCTAGAAGCTGAGTACTTCTAAACCGCGTTCAAGAGCTGTCAGTTGGAGCTGTGCGTTCAGTTTCATTGGTAAAGTTCGCACTCAGATCATTGACACGAAAATGGAAGGTGGATTATTTTTATTATGAAATATTACAAATGTGTGTTTGGAAAAACAACACGATCCCATGTGATATTTTAGTGATACTATTTATTTATTTCATTAACAATTTTACATTGTATCGAAATGTAATTATTTATAAACTAACACAACATGAAGACATTTAAATTAAAAAATATTAAAAAGTACATAATAAATTATTCAAAATTGCAAATCCATGGTTCTGAAGTTTTATGAATAATAAAATTCAATATTTAGGTACACTAACACCACGAAAATGTCTAGAAAAGAAAAAAAAATATATACAATAACATTTCATTAAATTTGGGTACATTAACACTGATACAAGTGTCATGTAATGTCAAAAAATAATAATAATAAAAAATAAGATTTGCAGTCATGACCAGTGATCGGATAATCGGATGCATATTTACCTAAAGTTCATTTTTGGTTAGGAAATTATGGAAGCGGCTTCTTAAAACATATTTTTTTAAATATAAAGCCCGGGATTCCAGAAAATTCGGGAATGCGAAACTAGTCTGTAACATGGTGAGGAAACGTCGTCTTTAGCATGTGGTATTTATTTTAAAAAATAATACTAAATAAAAAAATATAAATAAAAAATTAAAAAAAATGATAAGTACGTTAATAATCATTAAGAGATTGAATGGTTTTTCTTTGTAATTCTTATTTATTATTCGTTTGAGATAAATGTTTTGAAAATTGAAGAAAAATTAAAAGGAAGTTATTATTTCTAGTTTTTTTTTAAATATAAAAGTTAAGTAAATATACACACGATTTGATTCTATAATGAAAACAGTAAATTTGTTGATTCGGAAATCCCGGGATTTTTTCGATACAAAAGTGCATTCCATAATATGTATAAGCCAACACCTTTAACTAAGTAAATATTCCTAAACCCGAATTGATTCTACAGTAAAAAAAAATTGTCGATTCCGAATTCCTGGGATTTTTTCGATACAAAAGTGCATTCCATAATAGCCAACACCTACACTTTAGGTAAATATGCATCCGATCATCCGATCACTGGTCATGACAGTCCCCCAGACACAGTCCCTACACATCACTGAGAAACTCATCAAGTGTGTAATAGCACTTTTCCATCAGAAATAATTTTAGTTGGTTCTTAAACTGATTTATATTATGTATGGACTTTAATTGTACAGGTAGTTTATTATAAAGTTTAATTGACTGATAGCTTGCAGAATGTCTAACTACTTTCAAATGCGGTTGTATTTTATATTGTAAGTCCTTACGCCTTGTAACTTCCCGTTTATTTCTTTTCTCAAGTGTTTCAAAATTATGTAGTTTTTTCATGAGGTCTGTGACTTAATAATATCTTCGAATGAAAGTCGTTCATTAATTTCATGACATTCTGTTGATCACAGTTCAGCATCAATTGCAAATTAACAACTTCGATCACTTCATTTTTTTCGTTATGGTTAAAGGGAAATTGACACGCCACCTCCCTAGGCGACAATATCAAAGCACGTGACTGATTTTCATGTGAATGTCGGGAATTTACCGGAAAATTACACGGTAGCCGATTTCAGCATAGGAGGGGGTCCCCAGTGGAATGCACACAGGGTATGGCACGTGTCAGCAATTTTGTCTGTCGATAATGCGGCAAGAAATGGTTGAGTCCGTAGTTTCAAACATGCTTACTACGTGTCTACTTGCTTAGAAGAGCCGCACGTACAGCCTTTAATGGGAATCCCTCAACGAAGTAGCCAATGAATGCAGCTGTAAAAATCTCACCGTGCAAACTTAGGTGAAGTGAGTTTGAAGTGAGCTAAGCTGTCATTCCACTTGACGCTAGGGATTTTGATCATTGACAGCTCACTTCACGTAAGATTTTTACAATATAAATCGGCTGGTTACCTATTACCGGCCTGAGGCCCTAGTGTAAGTTTCTTTTAACCATCTCGACTTTACGCATCGACCGCGTTTAGCGCTCCGATTGGCCCTTCACCAGTTAAGGCCAGTGAAGGGCCATTGGAGCCAAAATAAACTCACACTAAGGCCTCTGTACAAAAGAAAGAAAGAAATTTATTTAGCACAGACCAAAAAAGCACACAATATTATTAACAGCAGATATTGATTATTATAACAAATTGGCGGCTCAGTTGCAAAATGACCACTTCTCAAAATGTCTCCCGGACGCAAAATGTCCATTTCTCAGAATGTCTCTTTCGCAAAATGACCACTTCGCAAAATGTCTCTTTCGAAAAATATTTATTTCTCAGAATGTCTCTTTCACAAAATGACCACTTCGTAAAATGTCCCTTTTTAACCGTCTTCAAAAAAAGGAGGAGGTTCTCAATTCGACTGTATTTTTTATGTTTGTTTCGTCAGAACTTTCTACTGGGTGAACCGATTTTGATGATTCTTTTTTTATTTGAAAGCTGGTGCTTCCCGTGTGGTTCCATATAAATTTTATTTACTTTGCTTGGGTAGTTTTTGAGTTAGCTTCAATAATACGAACTTTTTCCCACTTAGTATGTGGATACTGTTATTTACATAGCAGGTATTTGAATTTATGTGGGGTAACCATAACTAAAAAGTGAAAAATAAAAACTTTTTACAAAAAAAAACAACCGACTTCCAAAAAAAAAACACTACAAAGTGAAAAATAATTTTAATTTCGGAAGTCGGTGGCAAAAAACGAAAATCCAAAGACACCGACTTCCGAAATTAAAGTTATTTTTCACTTTGTAGTGTTTTTTTTGGAAGTCGGTTGTTATTTTTTCTAATGCACATTAAATCGTTCATATCAGAACTAAATCGGTTAAGTGCGAATCGGATTCGCGCACAGAGGGTTACAAAGTAATGGCAAAAGGTGTATTTTTTTGTTCAATATCTTGTGTACATTTTTTTTTTGGACTTCCTGTTGTGTTTTTTGAATAAATACTGTTTTTTTTTCATAGTCGACAAATAATAAAAAATGTTAGTTAACCCGATAAAAAAAGGATTGTGTGGTTTTATGAAACCACGGTAAAAGTGAAAATTCTATAGGCGCCGCCATATTGGCCTTGGCTGCTCTGACGAGCGCCATTCACTTTATCCCTACTCCGCGGCCGACTGTCACGCGACATGCAACACACAGACGAAATATTTTGAGACGATGTAATAAAAGTTTACTTTAATTATCTGATAAGCTTTTAGAAATAATAAACAAAATCCAAATAAAGCCAATAACATCGGAAATATGGCAAATGCTACCCAAAAAATAAAAAAATTAAAGTTAATTTTCGATATTTTTTCATGAATGTTCAGAAAACCACGGGCGGTCACGTGCCCATGGGTCACATTGTATTTCTGACCGTTCTTCTAAGTTGGTCGTAATACTTGAATTTCTAAAACTAGATTAAGAAATCTAGTCTCTGAATTTCTCGTTTCTTGAAAACGAATTCTATTTGAATGGAATCAATGTCATTCGTACTGATTAGAAATGAATAAAGGCCATTTGTACGATCTATTTTAGAAGCTATTTTAGTAAAAGCGAGCAGAATTCAATAATAGATCTGCTTTGCAAATGCAATATGGTTGGAGCCCAGTGCAAAAAACGTCAATTCGATTTATGTACGCTCTATACTCTGCATTACCTGACCCTTAATGTACTGTGGTTCCAAAGCCCGATTTTTCACAGACCAAACCGTGCCCTGCCAGGCCGACAGGCCGTAGGAACCGACAATTCGATGAAGCCTGTGGTGGGAATGCTCGGCATGGGCCGCGACAGGCCTCGACAAGCCGTGGGACCGCGGCTTTACAAAGAAGAAGATGGGAAGAGGGGTTGGGTTATGCAGGTCACTGACTGTATAATTAATACGCCATTGGTGTATAGATAATGTATGATAGGCTGAGGAATGATGTGATAAGACAGCGGTGTGATTTAAAAGAAGATGTAGTGACAAAAATTTAAAAGGGTATGCTGAGATGGTTTGGGCATGTTGAGAGAATGAATGAAAGGCGACTAACAAAATGTATTTACAAGGCTGATGTAAAGGGAAAGGCCGGGCGGGGACGCCCTAGGAGGACATATACTGACCTTATTGGTGATGTTCTTCAGAAAGTCCAGGTGCGTAGTACTCGCAACCGGCGTGCGTGTATGACCAGATGTATGAACGTAAACGAGGCAAAAGGAATATGTAAGGATCGTAGCAGGTGGCGTTCTGTAGTTTCTGCCTACCCCTATGGGAAGAAGGCGTGAGTTTATGTATGTATGTATGGTGTATAGATTTATTGAATATAACATCTTTCAAGGTTTATTATACTTAGCAAACTACTGTTCCTCTCTTTTGGTAATGTCATGGAAGGAAGGAATATTTTGGGAAGAGTTTAAGCGATTTTTGGAACTGTCTATCTGTTGAAAGTCAACGAATTTGAGTTACATATTATTGCTCGCAGAACAGATGGCCGATGCGGCCGAAAGGTTCTGGAGTGGCGACCGCGTATCGGAAGACGTAGCGTTGGAAGGCCTCCTACAATGTGAACCGATGCCCTTCTGAAGGCCGCAGGAATCCGCTGGAGGCGGGAAGCACAGAACCGGTCGAGGTGGCGGTGCTA
Organism: Agrochola lychnidis; assembly: GCA_963680765.1. NCBI lineage: Eukaryota > Metazoa > Arthropoda > Insecta > Lepidoptera > Noctuidae > Agrochola > Agrochola lychnidis. Next base: position 20,072,947 of record OY796865.1, on the reverse strand, counting down.
TGTCCAGCGGACTTCTTTCGACTGAATAATGATGATGATGAGATTATAAATTAAAGTCATGTAAGTGACTGCCTCATTGGTTTAGTGGTCACAAGCGCCACTGCTGAGCATGAGGTCCTGGGTTCGGTTCCCAGGTCGGACAAAGAGTTACTGGGTTTTTCTATTAAGAAATTTCTCATTTGAGACAAGCGGAATTTCATTGAAGATAACACTTTTATTGTTCGCGATTTATATTGCATTTTAAAAGTTTCTTTGAAGTAGCTAAATGAATTTTGTAATTAAATTTTTTAAACGTTTTGTGTACCTACTGAGGAATTTTTTGTACTACAATAGAGATTTTTGATTAAAAATTGCTTTGGTTCTTCAACATAGATATAAAAAAATCACACTTTTTCTATAGGGAACGCCACATACATGATTCTTTTTGTTTTATCCGCGTTCTTAAAAGCCCTGATTTCCAAACTTTCTAGAAACTGATGACTGAACTGACTGACTTAATTATTCTATATTCAAAAAAATAAAATATTCTGATGACCAGGACATCTGTAACAGTCAAAGTCTTCACTAAGTTTGGCTACAATAACACGTTTCTCACTTCCCATCTCCATTTTCAGGTTATCAGCCTGAAATGGAATTAGATTTTCGTTATAGGTGTCACAAGAATCATGATTTCATTCGATTTCAGCTGATCTATCTCACCGTGAAAACTTAAATGGTAGAGTATTTCTATTTTCTAAATGTCCCTCGGGTATCATCGGATTTCCGAATAAAAACGAATGCTAATTTCCATGTCCATCAATTATTAGATTTATCGTGTACAATAATTTGAATTCGGAACTAAGTACTTTATTGTTGTTTTGTTTTGATTTCCGTGAGAACTATATAGAGCTGTAAAACTATTTTCCTATCTGTCGTGCCTGCGACTTTGGACTTCCTCCCATTTTTTAAATAAATTACATTAAGTTAAAAGAGTATTAACAACTCTGTATACTTCCAAGTCGATTGAGAGCGTCCGGTCTGCAACAAGTGCAAAGGGCAACTGATAGAAATCCGACGACTGACGAAACACGAGGTTTTCCGAGGGACATATTTGTACTCTAGTCAGTTTAAAGTGAACTGTCATTCCACCTGATGCTGGGGATTAGCATTATTAACAGCTCATTTTCAGCTTACTTCAGCTTACGCTGTCGGATAGCCTTAAGCTGTCTTTGACATTTATTTAACTAAGAAAAAACAAGAGCGAGTGAAGCGTGCTCGAAAATGGGAGCATTCGGACTCGGGCAGGTTAGATTTTCTGTGTTATTTTATTAAATGGATACAAGAATTTGAGAATTGGATTACACACGCCGGGGGGACCCTGTAGCTTGGGGGCCCCGTATCACTGAAACGGCTGATACCACGGTAGCTAGGCTCCTGCAAAGTACTTGTTCGTGCCACACGATAAACTTGATTTCCCTAAAGATTATTGAATAGAGGTCAGATAGAAGACACCGTTAATTACTAGAATAATTATTGTGGTAACAGGTATCGGTGCTAGGTTCCAGACTTCGCACTGATACTATCCAAGGTCATTCTATTTTTGGGTGCGAATAAAATACTAAGAACGCGGGTTTCTTACATCATCAAAACGTTACGGTGATTGAAATAGGCACTGGGAGTCTTTATCTAAGCATTAAATTCACCAACACTAAGACACCTAAATGAATGCCTAAATATAAATACGCTGTTGAATTTTCAACTTTCGGCGGTAAGCCGAGCGTTGGAAATACAATAGCGGACTTTCATTTTGATATCGCATAGTGTTGGCAAAAATGGGCATTGTGCTTCTGTTTTTCCGGTAGGTATTAAAAATAGTAAAAATAGTAGCCAGTTAGTAATATTAGTGCTAACAGACATGAACGGCACGTTGCCCACGGCAGAGGCAACTGCAGCCGTCGACACTGGTCGTTGACAGCCGTAGACGCGTCGACGGTAACCACCGACGACGCGTCGAACTGCAGCCGTCGACGCGTCGGCGGGCTGCTGTCAACAAAGTGCCACTCGTGTATATGTACACTTAGTCGGACGTACATTTAAGTAATAATAATAATTAAATATCCTAAACGTCTAGGATATTAAATTTTTAGTACTCTTTTAAGCTAGTTCCTAAAGTAAAATGAGTCTTGTAATTAAGTATCTAATTAACACGCTAGACACTCCAGTAAAACAAGCAGTAAAACTGGTATAACTTTAAGTTAGACCAACCGTAGATAGAATTACCGGGCCGTTAATTCGGCGACTTTAACCGTAGAATTAATTAAAGCATTTCAGTGTTTTAGTTTTAGCAATAAAGTTTTTAACAATCTCAATCTGCCTAGCCTTTTCCCAACTATGTTGGGGTTGGCTTCCAGTCTAACCGGATGCAGCTGAATACCAGTATTTTACATGGAGCGACTGCCTATCTGACCTCCACAGCCCAGTAACTGGGTAATACGGTACCCCTTGGTAAGACTGGTTGTCAGACTTCCGGGCTTCTGACGACCCGTAACGACTGTCAAAGATCAACGAATGACAGCTGGGACCAACGGCTTAACGTGCTTTTTCGAGGCACGGAGGAGTCTCGGTATGTAAAGATGGTCACCCATCCACGGACCAACCCCGACAAGCGTAGCTTAACCTGTCAGATCGACCCGTGCGGCTGTTATTACTTAGCCACGAGCTCCTCCAATAAAGTTTTTAACAAAAACAATAAATCTTAATGGACTTATGCAGTACGAATGTCACTTTAGTATAAAAAATTTAACTTCTAAAATATGAGTGGGTGGTTTCTCAAAAGTTTCAGGAGAGAATCGCCTGAAAATTGCCTGAAGTTTCATATATTACTCCCACAGATTGCAGTAAATCGAGAGGAAAGATATTACCATCAAAAGAATATCTACCAATTTTAGTCAATTTATCACCTTTAGGTATGAATATTTACAAAAATATCTGACGCGTTTGTGCGGTCAAGGAAATTAATTGTTTATCAAATTGGCACTACGTCTATTTGCCGTGTAATAGTCGGTCCTACAACTGTTAAAGAGTGAAAGTTGTGAATTTGATAAACAATTACATCACATGGGTACTATCGAAGAAACGCAAAGGTATCTAGGTAGGTACACCGTAAGGACTATTTCTGCTTGCAACGCTTGGCCGCTATAGAAAGCGACCGTTAAATAGATGTGGTCATGTGTTCACGGGATTTAGTTTTCATACTGCTTAGATATGCATTTCTTCGACAGTACTTACACATAATTTATTAACATCACTCCTGTATTTCCCGAAGGGTTAGGCAGAGGTGTAGGTACCTATAGTATACCCACATTTCGCCAGTTATGTTCAAGGGGAGGCTCCCTATATTGCATTAACATACATTTATATTCTGAAACAGTTCCGCAACAATCAAAATGGAACTTTAGTATATGATTTATTGGATCTTTTTCTTTCCATGTACAAGATAGTTACGTAATTGTAACATTATCACTTGATTCATTTTTTATTCGGAAATCATGTCTTTTATTAAAGATTTAAAAAAAAAAAAATATATATATGGTTTTTATGTCTAAAATAAGTATTCACAGTAAGAAAATAGTTTAATGTAGTAAAGTATTTTTTTTCTCAAGATACAGACACACATCACAGACAGTACAAGTGAAGGGAAAATTCCGAAAAATAAAAAAGTTGAAAATTAAGGTAGTAAATTTTCCAGCGCTGGATTGCGACAATCGCACTCTCCATGACGCCATGAGATCCCGCCGGAGCTCTGTCCGCTGTGCCGCGATTTCTTGCGGCATCGGAGTTAAGCCCCGGCGTTTCGCCTCCTCGCGCCACTCCCAGATGTGCGCGAGGACCTTTGCCTCCAGATCCCATGGCGGTAATCCGGCAAGGAGGCTCGCCGCCTTGCAGGAGACCGTACGGTATCCTCGGGCCAGCCGGATGGGCATGACCCTCTGGGACGCGTTCAACCGGCGGGCTGGCCGCAGCCTCAATGAACGCGCCCACACTGGCACCCCGTAAAGGGCCATGGACCGCACGATGCCCGAGTAGAGCCTCCGGCAAAAAAAAAGTAGGTAAATTTTGGTACTTACAAGTTTTCACAAAAATCTAAATTTGTCCATATCTTTTTATCGTTTTAACTCAGGACCTTGATTTTTATACATCTAATAGGGACTATAGACATCAATATCTGGTATAAATTTCATCTTGCTAGGTCCACCCGTTCCTGAGAAAATCGGTGGTGACACACGGACTGACAGACAAGAGAGTGATCTTACAAGGGTGCCGTTTTTTACTTTTTGAGGTACAGAACCCTAAAAAGAAAAATAGTGAATAGGTACCTACTGAATTCCCTTCTTTCGGTATTAATACAGGTCTACGGAATCTCTTGGCAACCAATATCTGACAAGTAACAACATAACCTTGAGTATTTCATATACAGCCCTTTGTGATATATTACAGTAATATTGGCATAATATGGGGCACGTTAGTTATCAGGAGGCCGAAATAACAAGCAGGAACTATTTTATACAGCTATTATTTTTCTCGGTTAAAAAGTAAGTACTGAATACTTTTGGGAATACCTAAATCGGAGGAATGATGAAATTCCCGTTAATAATATAAAAAAAAACATAATAAAATAACAAAAACCCGCAGGGCAGCATGTGGCGAGCTGTTGGGCAGTAGCGACCCCACGGACCCTATCTCCCGGGAGAAGTCTTGTTCCTCACGTCTGGCTTGCCTTTATTGGCCGGCTGGAGTGAGCACTGACGAGGAACAGAGCTCCCACCTCATTCTACGCCTTTATTGGCTGGCTTGAGTGGAGATTCGCAAGAGCAAACGTGCTCGGAGGAAGCAAGTATTCCAGTAAGATGCTGGTAGGGATCTTGACCGTACTTCCGGGATTGTCCTGATAGCCGTGGAATACCTCTCCACACCTCGGGACATGTTACCCCCTTGTCGCTACGACACTTTGTGCTAGCGACCGTTTTCGGGGGCCCATTATTGAGTGTGCAAGTCACCCCCTGCCATTTTATCGGTGTATACCACAACATTGATCAGGCAGGGGACATAGGCTTTCCATAGTTTTAAGTAACCAATCCACTATAGCCACCCAAACCTATAGCCCAATATGTTTTATTTCCATGTTCTGCAATAGCCCTGCACCAACCGGGGGTTGTCCTTGGGTGCAATTGCATAGTGCATACGGGATAATCGTCGGTTGGTGCCTCATTCCATTTAAAACTGTCCAAGGGGCCTCTGCGAGTTGGCTTCGGCCCCTCGTACGTCTTCCAAAGGACCGGGACCCTATGGTCCCGAGATATGTAAAAACATTATAATATAATTTAAAGTTTTTTGGAAAATAAAAAGATGTAGGAGCCTAGATAAACACTGTCTAAATCAGAATAATAACATAATATGGTGGAAATATGCCCAAATTGCAAATGATTTAGGTATTATATTTGTGGACAAGTGAAAATCTGAAGAGCAGTGGTGGCCCAGTGGTAACGGCCCCGACTTACGAGTTGTAGGTCGTAGGTTCGAACCCAGACAGCCGCTTTACTTTGTGTAAATTATTTCATCACCACTGCTCTCAAAACGGTGAAGGAAAACATCGTGAGGAAACCGGCATGTCCTAGAACCGAAAATTCGAAGACATGTGACATCTACCAAACCGCACTGGGCCCGCGTGGTGGATTACGGCCCACTCCCTCTCACAGAGAGGAGGCCTGTGTCCCAGCAGTGGGAACATTTATAGGCTGATGATGATGATGATGAAAAATCTGAAAATATTATAGAACTGTGGTGCATGTTTTTTGTTAATTTATCGATATTTTAAAACCTTACAGGCTTAAAATAATGTGTACAAGTACTTTTAAAAGAATGGGAAATAATCATAGGGATGTGTTTTGCGATGTCTCCTTTCTCCTATGCGATGCGCTATACTGATAATTTTACAGAATTTTAGAACTCATTACTAGAGAAGTTTTGTATTTTTGTTTGTAGTGAATAAATTCAAAAACTACTGAACCGATATAAAAAATATTTCAACAGTATAATGCTATATTATCATTGAGTAACATAGGCTATAATTTATAAAGATATCACGCGGGTGAAGCCGCTGGCGGACGCTAGTTGATAAATAAAGACAGAATCCGAGTAGATTAACACTTAATTCGGCAAGAACTAGCCCTACATTGTTTTATTGAACACGCTTGATATTTAAATTGTACCTATTTTGTATCCAAATTAACAAAAACAGAAGTCAGGCGATTTATCCACAAATAATACTAGATATTCACAAAATAAGCTCCCTAAAAGGCCGCGAGCGTCTACGAAATATTCATACATTTTGCTTATTTCCTTTATAGCATACAAACAGCGTTTAAATTCCTTTCAGTTCTCTCTGTTTTGCTTAAATTTCCAATATTATGTCTCAAAGTAGGAGTGAAGCTGGAATGGTGTTATGAAAGGAGTTTTGGGAATGTTGGCTGCATATTAATCTAAACCAGAAAAGGAATGTTTGTTTTAGAAAGCTAAAAATTCAATTTTTTTATTTATTTATGCTTTTACTTTAACAAAAATAAATCAAACACTACAAAATATACAATGGGCGGCCTTATCGCTTTCCGCGATCTCTGCCAGGCAACCTTGGAATGGACAGTGATTTGCCTGGACATAAAATGGTGCTGTCGTTGATGCAAATAATAAATATACAGTAGACTAGAATAGATACATAGATATTTAGGATATATATCTATATATCCTAAATAATAGATACATAAATACATACATACTATATAAGCACCAAAAACAAGTGAAGACTATAGATAATTATAGTTACGAGCGAGAACAAGATCACAACGACAAGAAATGTTCCTTTACGAGTCTCGTAAACATAGGTAACGATTGCGCGCGCCTTTTTTTTGAACTAGCAATGCATTCCACAAACGAGCGGCCTGGAGAGGAAGGAATTGAGATATTAATGGATTCAGTGCAAACTCAGCACATAATTAGCGCATAATTCAGCACATAATTTTTACTGCTAGGACACAGACCTCATCTCTTTGAGGGAGTGGGCCGTTATCCACCACGCGGGCTCAGTGCGAGTCAGTAGATGTCACATGTCTTCGAATTTTTGAATCTAGGACATGCCGGCTTCCTCACGATGTTTTCCTTCACCGTTCTGAGAATAGTGGTGACCCAGTAGTAACGGCTTCGAAGTACAAGTTCTACGTCGTGGGTACAAACCTAGTTTGTGTAATTCAGTGCAAAACCTTTAACAGTGATGTGAGTGATTGAAGTGACCTAAGTGCCATAGTGGTGTCCTCATTTCCATTTTACTCTTTTTTGCCAAGCTGTATGTGAGGTTGTACATTATGTACAACTCGAAAATCTGCTCCAAAAACATATGAAATTCATAGAATCTCTCAGAACTTTCTTCCTTTACTAAGTTGACAAGTCCTACGAAGCCTCTCTTGGCGCGCATACTTATATTTAATTCAAGATTTTCAGACGGTTGACTTAATACAAAATTAATTAGTCTTACATTTTAAAATGCTTCAAGCAGTCAGTTTCCTTTTAAGAAAATGTTGTTCAAATATCCATCTTTTACTTTCATCTTGGAATTTGTGCTAACTCTGTTGGTTTTTAAAGAGGTTATCTTAATGTAAATAGTTGTTAAGAATAGTAATACCGACTTAAGTGCCATAGGTCACCAGTTCAAACCAAGGCAGCCTACTTTACTTTTGGTAATTTATTTCATCACCACTGCTGTCAATACGGTAAAGGATTAAATTCGTAAAAAAGGTTTATTCCAAAAACATCGAAATTAATATAAACTTACTGTCATTGAAAAAATTACTTTGTCCATACAAACGTAATACCTAAATTATTTGAAATTTGGGCATATTTCCAGTATATTATGTTGTTATTCGGATTTAGACAGTGTTTATCTAGGTTTCTGAATCTTCATTTTCCAAAAAACTTTTCTAAAATGAAGTTTAAACGAATTTAATTTCGCACATTTTTACAGCGTAAATGACATGTCTTTATATTGTTTTTTTGGCGCGTACTAAAGGGACACCTGATACGATTTAAGTTTTTAGTTGTTATTAAGCTTTTTTGAAGTTAATCCGTTTCGCGGTAGCTCGAAAGATAATAAGGATAAGCTTGTTACAAGCAATATGACTTTTTGCATAGCATGCATGATCAGCCTATAATATTCCTACTGATGCTAGGACACAGGCCTCCTCGTCTTCGAAAGGGCTGTAATCTAGCAGGCAGGCCCAGTGCGGGTTGGTAGATGTCACATGTCTTTGAATTTTTGGTTCTAGGACATGCCGGTTTCCTCGCGATGTGTTCTTTCACCGTTTTGAGAGCCAGTGGTGATAAAGTGCCTGCTTGATCCATGATCTACAACTTGTACGTCGGGGCTGTTACCACTGGGCCACCACTGCTCTATAGTTTTTAAATTATCCTAAATTAAAGTCAATAATATACCTACAACAATTTTACTTAAGAAAAATTTCGTGAGAAAACACGAACTTACAACAATGCTCGATCATTCTCTGTGAAATCATGTAAACAATTTGTAAATACTGACAGAACCTCTACACGAGACTTGTGACGTAAAATGACCCTTTACCTCAAACAATCTTTATTAAATTATTTCGTCCCACGTCGGGGATCCTTGTTAACATGTGGGTCAGCAGTGTAATATGTGGGTCAGCAGTGTAATACATCGCTCAATTAGCGAGTACTTTGACGTCTCTATCTGTAGTAAGTGCTTATTATTGTTTGGGGTTTTCGTGTAGGGATTGCCAGACTCATTTGAAGTAAGACTGAACCCTTATTCATGAGCCAATCAAGAGAAGAGGTTTCGAGTTAAACTCGTCTTGCGTTGAATGGTAGGAATAGATAAAATTTGTTAAAATTTTATTGGTTTTCAATATTGAATACGAGGGTTTTGGCTAATTTGTAAATGTGTACTATTAGTATTTTTTTAAAATGTATTGTGCGTTTAGTTTAAGCAGAATAAAAAAAAAGTCTTTTCTTTCGAGTTATAGGTATCATCATCATTTCAGCCGAAAGACGTCCACTACTGGACATAGGCCTCCCCTAAGCACCGCCACTTCGACCGATTCTGTGCTTTCCGCATCCAGCGGATTCTTGCGGCCTTCACAAGATCATCGGTCCATCTTGTGGGAGGCCTTCCAACGCTACGTCTTCCGGTACGTGGTCGCCACTCCAGAACCTTTCGACCTCATCGGCCATCCGTTCTGCGAGCAATGTGCCCTGCCCATTGCCACTTAAGTTTGGCAATTCTTCGGGCTATGTCGGTTACCTTGGTTCTATCGCGGATGTTATAGGTATATGAGGGTTGAATTTCGCTTGGCTAATTTTATTGAACTTGATAATGAAAGCGGTTACAGTATTTGGCACCGCTTGCTTTCTTGACCAAATACATTTTTTTCTGATAACTCATGGGAGTTTTCAAGTAAATTTGTTACTTCTAGACTACACAGAAATAATAAATTCGCGTAATAACGCGGCTACCTTCCACAACGCAATGGCGCATGTTGTCGGTTGACTTTAGATTGGGTCGAGTTCGACCACGAGCGGCCAGCTCACATAGGTAGGTACACACGGCTACATATCAAGCTATAAATTTCTAGTATAAGCTGATCTCGTATTGTATAGGATTTTCGTAGGTTAGCTTATACTGGAATGTTTAGCTTGATGTGTAGCCGTGTGTACAATATATACAATAGGCCGCACGTAGTAGTAACACCACCTTGGGCTGCCCTGGTGCAGTAAGGAGTTTCTGTAGAATAAGAGGCCAGTTGTTACTGTTGTGGTTGGTTTTTGTACACTTTGTAAACAAGCATATTACAAATTAGAGGATTATATCCAAGACAAGAGTGCTTGAAAACATGCTGGTCCTGCTCCATAGGACAACTTAGAATCAAGACAAAATCAAACTGGTTGCTAATCTTATATATAAAATTCTCGTGTCACAATGTTGTTACCTTACTCCTCCGAAACGGCTTTACTGATTTTTACCAAATTTTATATGCATATTCAGTAGGTCTGAGAATCGGCTACTATCTATTTTTCATACCCCTAAGTGATAAGGGTTGTCCACCCCAAACAAATAATTGGCAAAACAACGTTTGCCGGGGTCAGCTAGTTTAATTGTAAAATTTATTATTTTGTGTTTTATGACATTGATTTTACATTCTGTGATTACTTTCTCACACACTGACTTATTAATTACAAAATTTTAGGAAAATCGTCTACTTTTACAATGTTTTTAAAATTATGTGAGCACCGTGTATCTATCACATAAGTATTAAATTATCTGTCGTTGCTGCATTTTTAATTCTTTTAACCTATTGTGGTACAGTAATTTTATTCTAGGTGCATCGTCTTCACATATAATAATTATTTAACTAATGTACGTACGTAGGTACCTATACATACAATTGTAAAACATTTTAAAAGAGTAACGGTGGAGTTTCTTCCCCATTCTTCTCCATACGAAAACTACCTTTTGGAAGGGGCGACTAGAATCAATTTTATTATTTTGTAAATTTTGACGTTAAAAAGTGCCATACATGGGCCTATTTGAAATAAATGATTTGACTTTGACTTTGTAACCACTAACGTGTGGCTTACGCCCTGTCGGTTGCATTTAGATTCGTCACACACGTCCCCGGCAAAAAATGTAAGGTACACGCTTTTACAGCCAGGCTATTGGTAAATTCCTGCAATAGTAAACAGGGTTTCATGTGGAAGATCGCTCATGGGTGTAGTTTTGTGACCTATTCGATTGTTCTTATCGCTGGCACGAGAGTTGTTCAAATGTTGGCCCAAAACTTTGCCACTTACACCTATTCTAGTGCGAAACTTCTTTAACTATTTTGAACCAGGGCTCGGAAATCGGTGAATTCTCTAAACCGGTTTTAGTCATTGACCTCGAACGACCTTTATGCAGTTTATAGAGAAACCGATTTTTTCTTTTCTCTGTAATAACCGGTAACTAAAAATTATTTAGGTTTAGTCGAAGCCGTTTTTTGTAATTAACCGGTTAATCGATGACCGGTGTTATAACGGTTTTTTATATAATATTAACCGATATTTCAAGGCCTGCTTTGAACACTTTATCCCCATACTATTTTACTGCAAAGCTTGTCTTAATCTTTACGACCGTCTCAATTAACCCACTGCTACATTTTGAAGAGCTTTTTTTTGTGTGGTAAATTATCAAATAACTTCTCCCGTTCTGGGCGAAGGGGGAGGGCGTGTCAGACTCTTACTGACTAAAACCCGTGTTCCTTCGGTTTCCCTGTTGCCGGGGGCCACGATTTCCCTATCGGTTTTCTTCGCACCCCTGGCAGGCATTGGCCCTAGCGGACCCCGTCAATTCTGCTGACATCTCTTTGAGGCGCGCGTGGAATACAACGCGCCGTCGACCCGGGCCTGGTCTTTATCGGACGGCAAGCTACCCATTGCTCACCGTCCACAAGCCTGCGCCTACGGTGGTTGGAAATCGGCTCTCGATTCCACATTTTAAAGAGCTAAAGTCATTATTGCGGTCATCACCCCTTGTCTGTTGATACACAATTTTTCCCTTTAAATAGGTACCAATCTTAAGAAAAAATGAAAAGTAAAGTTCAGGTGCGTAGTACTCGCAACCGGCGTGCGTGTATGACCAGATGTATGAACGTAAACGAGGCAAAAAGACTATGTAAAGATCATAGTAGGCAGGGCCGTCTTTACGCGGGGGTGCAAGGGGTGCGTAGAACCCGGGCGCGAGGTCTTAGGGGCGCAAGCCGATCGAGTCGATCGATTTGTATTGAAATCGAACGTAGATTTCAAAACACACGATACAATATCATTAAAAAATTTGTCAACTTAAAAGCCAGAAAAATTTAATTTGATGTTTTAAAATGTACCTCATTTTATTTTGGATAGTTTAAAAAAAGGAAACACAAAAATTTTGTTTATATTTTCTTGTTGGCAAGGGGGGCGCAGGCTGATTTTCGCATCCTGGCGCCCAATATGGTTAAGACGGCCCTGATAGTAGGTGGCGATAATTTCTGCCTACCACCATTGGAAAAAGTTAAGTATTTGATAACATTTACTACACTGTACATTGCTATACTGCTCGTTATATTATTCGATGGTGTAATCAGCACCCTAATTGCATAAAACATGATCAATTACAATCTCTTTCATTTTGACAATTCAACAACATTAATTGCGATATGTACGATAATTAGCAGACAGATTTTTCGAACATAATTGAAGCAATGGATTAGCAATATCCTTGAAAATTATTCAGATTGTGATTGATCGTGTGCTCCCGCAGATAGGCACGATGCGAGGGCGCGGCGCGACTTCGGTGGAACAATTTTTGTGGAAACTTCACGGAAATTGTTCTGTCTGCGCGAGCCTTTACGCCAGCGGTCGGCAACATGCCTTATTTGCGGCCCATGAATGTTTTGTAAATAAGTTATAAATAACGCGCAAACTTTTTCAATTGTAAATTATAGACAAATAAATATGCTTCTTGTCTCACAGATGAGCATTTGAGAGCCGTTCTACGAATTGGAACTACAAATTTGACAGCTAACATATAAGAAATAGCCTCCCAAATGCAACTTCAGGCATCACACTGAAATTTGTATAAAATCGGTTACCTATTTAGGTACTTTGTAGTTTTCATTTCTGAATGATTTACGGTGGTTATTTTTCCAGCTATAAAGCCCAAACATATAAACATAATGTAAGTATTATTACGTGGACGAATTAAATGCCATATGGTTTAACAATTTTTATTTTTTCTATGGGATATGACCAATTATACGTAGGTATATTGGGCTTCCAGGGTTAATATCACAAGTGCGGCCCGCCTTTAGTTTATTTTGCCACCTTTTGGCCCTTGTCTGCCAAAAGGTTGCCGACCGCTGCTTTACGCTATTAAGACGCAGATATATGACAGTGACCTTGAATGGTTAGCTTGCGTGTTCTGTACAGAGCTCACGCAACGTGTCGTACGTCCAGCCAGTAATAGGACTCGCCCATCAAGGAGCGTTGTCCCAAATTAGACTCATTATTAATTTATTACACGTAAAATGAAAAGTATTTTAATAAAACACGTATACTAAAAGATTGATAATTTAATTATCTTTCAAATAGTGAAGTTTTCAGAAAATATACTTGATAGATTTTGCGTCATTCTTAGTTTTTTATCCGCGTTAGACATAACTTTACAAATTAATTTCACTATGTAAAATAAACATAATCAAAAATATGCCTATATTAAAATATTAAGAAAGAAAATGCTCTAATTTAACATATATTTTTTTCAAATCACTAACACTGCTTGTTTAGATGTCATCTTCAGTATAAAATCATTAAAAGTCAGTTATCGTCCCCTTAAGGTGCTGATCTTACTGTAGGTAAGTATCATCGTGACTCTAGGAACGAAAGATTAACTCTCGGTAAGGTCTGACACTATTCCAGTGAACAATTAAAAGTTAACCGTTACGTAACAGTGTAGCTCACCACAAATTGACCTCGTTATCGATACGCACTGAGTAATCTAGTGTATCCAGACGAGTTGCGATAATAGCGGTCAAACTTTGAGAGAGTATTATGTAAAGCTAGGGTTTTGTTGGGTCTTTAGGGTCCTAAGTAAACCCTAAATATGTAAATGTTGTTTGTTTGTCTAATCTGATTGTCTTTCTCAGTTTTTGACCAGGGTATATATATTGTTAGTTACATAACTGTGTTTCATAACTACTTTTGTGTATCAATTTAGCACCCCAAGTTAAATTATTTAACCTTAGATTTACCGCATCATAAATAATAAGTAGGGGGAGGTGTACTTGATTTATGCGGATTGTTTTTTTTTTCTCAAAAAACGTCCTAAAAGGTTTTGGTGCGATATGAAATAAGGTTTTTTATAAAACTTTGACAAACCTTATTTTGGACTCCGCCACTACTGGAGCAGCTGACGCTCAGGGGGCCTACCACCAGCTCATAAAGCAGTATTATTTTAATATTACTTCAGTGTGGGAAAAAGATGAAGCTCTACAGGACGTATAGCTCCATCTCTTTCTTCCACTGAAGTAATATTAAAATAATACTGCTTATGAGCTGGTGGTAGGCCCCCAGATCTCTTATGCACTAAAGGCAAACTATTATTGTTATGATTTTCAGCTGGTGTGAAATAGCTTGTTCAAATTAACGTGACCTACAGTAATTGATTGAATAAACATTTTAATTATACGTAGCACAATTACGGCCGCGCTTGTAGAAGAATCCTCAGACTTGAAGAAGATGGATTGACGAAATCAAACAAAGCACGAATAACATCTGGAAGTGACTTACGAAGACGAATGTAGATGGCATGCAAAAATGAAACCTAAGCGTGCCGTAATAAAGACCGAATATGACTGAATAGTTTCATCAGATTATTAAAATCTCAGTCATTTTCCGGCACGAAAGCGTAAATGAATGGAATAGCTTACTGACATTAAAATGAATCACATGTGTCCTTGTATGCTCGCAAGATTGATGGACGCGTTAAAAATAATATTGACTCGATTTTCACAGCAAACAATGTTTATTTTATTTATGGATTTGTGGTTGTATAACTTTACTGACCGCACAATGTCAGAGTAGAAATCAATGACGACAGATTTGATTTGTGATGCTCTTAAATTGTGACAAGTACTTTCAGAGTGTGGGTGTGTGCTGTGCAACGTCAAATTATTAAGATAGAAAATTATTCATAAAAATTGTAACAAAACGGTGTAACTTTCAAACTAAATGATCTATCGCGATGAAAATAACTCCATAATGATTGGAAGTAATTAGGCGTCCTCATAAAATTGTGGGACAAAAACTACCCTCAATTGAAAACAAACATGTTTTTTTTCACACATTTTTACAACAATCGTAAAATTTCACAGTAAGACGCAAACAGAAAAAAAAAACCGGCCAAGTGCGTGTCGGACCACGCACAATGAAGGGTTCCGTAGTTGGGATGAATTTATCCCAAAAACAAACTTAACTTTGTAGTTGATAAACATGTTCTCGCCCAGAGCGGGAGAAGTTATTTGATAATTTCCCACCCAAAAAAAAAAAGGTTTCCTTGTTTACTACGGAACCCTAAAAATCTGTATTGAGTATTTAGTTATTACATGAAACACTGAACAGCAATGTTTTGAAATATTTTGTATCAATTTAGATGATTTATGCAGAAGCAACAGTTTTACTGAGTGTATTTCAGTAAAACTGTTACTTTTACATAATATCATCTAAATTGATATAAAATGACTGGGAGATTGTTCCGACAAATTTCCGAAATTACTACAAATCGTTTTAGAATGGGTTATGATAATAATCAGCATACAATGTGCCTGCTGGGACACAGGCCTCCTCTCTGTGAGAGGGAGTGGGTCATAATCCACCACGCGAGCCTAGTGCAGGTTGGTGGATGTCACATGTCTTCGACTTTTTTGGTTATAGGACATGCCGGGATCCTCAAAATGTTTGTCTTCACCGTTTTGGTAGCAGTGGCGATGAAGTAATTTACACAAAGCCCACAACCACTGCTCAGAATAGTTACTTTTCTAATAATAGGAACTATTCTGAAACTATTTGAGGTAATTTCGGAAAATATACAAATAAAATACTTTGTAAATTACTTCTGTTGATCTCGCATACTACATTTACTTATTTATTTAAATCACAATTATTAAATCACTTTAAAGACTCATCCAAGGCGATGTTATAAGTCACAAAATATATACAAATTCCCAAAAAAAAAAAAAAATAACCTGTACGCAGAATTACAAAGAATTATTTAATCTTATGTAATCAATTATTACATAAAAGTACTTAATTGTTATAACATTGGCTATATTGACGTTATCATAATATTTATTAGCTTTATTACAGCAGTTTGTTTGAAGTAATAATTTGTTTGTTTATTCCCTTGGGCTAAGATTAGTTGTTTTTAAGTTTTGTTTGTTTAGGTACCTATACAGGGTCAAATGAAATCGGCTAGCAAAACTCGGCAGACGTAGTGGGTATAATATTTAAACAGGATAAAATCCTATACTGTTAAACGAGAAATATTTGTGTATACATATGTTAGGTTTCAATTTATTAATACGTAATTGTTGGATATTGTACTGGCAACACCCAAAGATTTGATATGTCAAAATGGGGGTAAGAACGATCTTCTGGGTCGGGCGCTCGTGACGGTAAGACGTGCTTAATAGCTGTGTCGGTAAAAAGATAGATTGGCATAATATTGGTTGGAGATTTACTGTAAATGAAGGGAACCTATTAGTTTTATGGTAAATATTAGAATACGGATCGAATGGTAATATTATGTGGGGAATAGGAGATGTGGTGGTATGGTGTAGAATATTGTACTTGATGTTGGCAAATAAATATAAATGACTGACAAAATATCTTAGTGTTTCATATTATTTTCCTTATCCTTGAAATATTGTAAATATGTAGTTTTATTAAACAGTTTTAGATTATGATATTGGGGTAACGACTTTAAGATTCATTTGGGAATTAGTATCCATTTTGAGGTTAAATAATTATATTCGGAATTAAATTAGTTACTTTAGAGTAAGGATGTTTCTTATTTCACATATTTATTTGTTTGTATACAGAGTGGCAGGGACATTGCCGCGGCGTCTTTTCATTCTATACAAGGCTAGAACGCATGATCTCTCGCGTCCGGCCCTGATTCGGGCCATGCTACGGAGCGAGAGGAAATGGGAGGCCGTCACCTCGTTCTGCGAAGCAGTAATGCTCGCGAAGGAGGAGACGGAGCGCGTGAGGGAAAGGCAAATCTCGCGCCCTCGCGCCCCTAACCGCCGCAGCAGGAGACGCCCTGGGCGTCGGGAGTCACTAGAGGATTTCCGGCCACCGTAGGCGCGGGCTTGCGGACGGTGAGCAATGGGTAGCTCGCCGTCCGATAAGGACCAAGCCCGGGTCGACGGCGCGTTGTGTTCCACGCGCGCCTCAAAGAGATGTCAGCAGAATTGACGGGGTCCGCTAGGGCCAATGCCTGTCGGGGGTTCGAAGAAAACCGATAGGGAAATCGTGGCCCCCTGGCAACACGGCAACTGAAGGAACACGGGTGGGTTTTAGTCAGTAAGAGTCTGACACGCCCTCCTGCTCCGCCCAGAGCGGGAGAAGTTATTTGATGATTTCCCACCCAAAAAAAAAAAAAAAAAGGGTGTGAAACTAATCGCGTATAGATTGGAAATCACTTTTTTACTAAGGTCTTCCAATCTATACAAGAGTAGTACGCAAATACTAGCGTATGCTTCGTAGTGACCAAATTAACTACTTCATTCCATAATATACAATGCCAGTACGCATACGGACTAATCGTGTTTAGATTGTGAGAAATTATGAACTGGTAACCAAACTTGTTTGCGACGTAACACACCTTGCGCAAATATTAAATAGCCTACCTGGTTGCGAGCAACTTGGAAGTAAAATAACCCACGAAAAATTTTAACACAGGGGGTTCAGAATCATGTACTGAATCCATGGTAACAGTTTTCGCGTCGATTTACCTGCCACCCTGTATAGATCCACCCACGTTCTCGAAATCGGCTCAAACGATTTCAATGAAAGTTGCAATATAGGGGTTTACGGGTGCGAAAAATCGATCTAGCTAGGTCTCATATCTGGGAAAATTAGTTTTCTCCGTATTTTCACCCGAGCAGAGCTCGGTCGCCCAAAGTTTAGAACAAGATAATTAATAATGACATGACATTATTGACATTAGAATAATGATTATGGCAGCATGGAATTAGTAAGTACCTAATATCATGGCAGTATGGAATTAGTAGATACTATCCTATACTTTTAAATGAGCATTCTCTATTTTCACCAGAGCAGAGCTCGGTCGTCCAGGTATGTACTAAAAATAATAAACGACTTGAAGTTCTTTTTTGGGGGTCAACGGCCATTGGTAGCTTTGTTACTTGAAGTTTGAGTTGAGAAAATCTGTTTACTTTTTGTTTTATCCTGTTTAGATATCAAAACCAAACGTCTGTGAAGTACATAATGTATCAAGTGGCTACACTACACTAAGTGTTCGATGATCCGGTAAAAAAAAAAAACATCAAATTAATTTATTGAAGTGAAAACTTCTTTCGGCGCGTAGGGCATTTTCGAGAAAAGGGAAATAAACAATTGAACTCGCGACACTGTTACCGACACCTCATTTTCGTAAACGCGATTTTGCACTTTTTTATATTACGTTGCGGATCAATGTTCTATGCAAGTATTTTTACTTTAAAGGTTTTGGAAGTTTTTTTTTTTTTTTGTAAACGCGTTTGTGCTCTTTATTTAGATAAGGTTACGGACCAATGATCTATAAAAGAATTTTTTTTCACCAAGGCAATCTTGTTTAAGTTTTCACTTCTGTTGGCACTCCCGGAGTGCCACCGTTTTTGTTTAGTTTCACTAGCTAACTTAAATTGACCGGTATACCTACTACAGAAACAAATTTGAGAAGAATTAATACCATATTGATATTATAGAATCCTAATAAAGTCAGGGAAATTAGGTAATTGGTAAATTGCCTATCAACTAAAATGTTCCATATGTTCAAATCACCTGTCATTCTTTGACAGTTATATGAAACTAGACTTTGCCCGCGGCTTCACCCGTGGAAAATTATCCCACAAAAACGTACTACCGGGATAAAAAGTATCCTATGTCCTATCCCAGATCAACCATGAAACGGCTGATCGGATTTGGTACATCTGCCAAAGGACATGTCCTAAAATGGTTTTTTATTATTCAATAATTCTAACCAGGATAAGTTAAATATATTTGGATAGACATCCCAAAAACTAGTGGTTCTAACTATATCATACATTTTTAAAGACCTTCAATTTTGAGAAAAATCGTTTTTTATTTTAGTAAGAATTTACTCCTAAAACGAACAAACCTTTCTAATTATCTAGGATAATATAGTGAACACACCCCATAAAATAGTAAACTTGTCAAAATTGACATATGTTACTGTCATTACTGTCAATTCATTGATAGTAATGACAGTACTATGTGTCAATTTATGTCATATTGACACATTCAAATAGTAAACTTATCAAAATTGACACATGTTACTGTCATCACTGTCAATTGATTGACAGTAATGACAGTACCATGTGTCAATTTATATCATATTTGTCATAGTTGCCATCAACAAATAAAATATTTGTCCTTTAAATAGTTTATATATAATTTTTCTCTTAAATGGAGGGGCCTAAAAATATTATTTCAGTGGTTCCTAGTTCCATATTTTGTCATTTTTATTTAGATGTAGTTTGATGCTGGTTAGATTTTTCTCGGAATAAAAAACCAACGTCCCTACAAAAAGCGGACATCTCCTTTCATCCAAATTCGTTCAGCCGTTTTGGCGTGAAAGCGTAAGGCTTCCTGTACACACAGCTATACATTTCCAGTTTATGCTGATCTCGCATTGTATAGGATTTCCGTAGAATGCGAGGTCAGCTTAAACTGGAAATGTATAGCTTGTTGTGTAGCCGTCTGTACATGACGCCGGAGCCGCACCGGCGAATTGATTTCTCTGAATATATCGACTTACAAACTCTGTGTGTAAAGGGATACACACAGAATATTTTCTTTCAATTATAAATAAAACATGAGAGCTCCTAGTATAATGAATCGTAGTAAAAACATTATTTTCTTTTAATAAATGTAACGTAGGTGTATTATCTTAATATATTCCGAATCGCAAATTTTCAGCGGATCAGAAATTTTCAGAAATTTTGAACGGAATGTTACAAGTTTGTGAACGAAGTCGCAGCAAATATTCATCTAGTTATATAGCTACTTTCAATGTTTCAAACTTTCAGGAATGTTTTATGTAAGAATGAAAACCTTACCCTCCTTCAGTCGGGTAATAAATTATAGAATAATATTTTTGTCCCGTGCTTTAGATTATCCTTTCAACTGTCATTAACAGTGATCGGAGTAGGTAGAGTGATTTTACGTACTCGCATCATGAATAGTCATAGAAATCATAACATGGATAAGCCTTTTTTCCGGGATTTCATTTTGGTACTTACGGGATTGAATCAAATATTGTTAAAGTAAAGATTTTTAAACTACTACATTAGAAATTTATAGAATGCGATAGATAAACATTTAAAATATATTATAACATTGTTTTTATAGTATACCTATTCTTTTCTTGGAGTCCGATCTATTAAAAAGATAGCAAAAAGGTTAAATATTTCTTATTCATATTCATGTATTATTTATTCTACACATTACAACATTTAAAATTCCTTAAAAAAGTCTTAATAATTTCAAAATCCCGGAATCCCGGGGGCATATCCATACTAATATAGGTATACGTGCCAGTGCATTGACCCCAAATCACTCTACCTACTCCGATCACTGGTCATTAACGAGACACAATAGAATTTTAATTGTTATCCACCTCAATGAGGCGTCGTAACAGATGACGAGTTAAACACTACTTATACAGGCTATAAAATGGTCTTGGCCAAAGAATATGCAGTAAATAATAATTTACTATACCTAGTATCAAATAGTGAGGAATAGTAAACAAGGAACATTTTCCATTTTAACACTAGCTTTTACATCCACATTTTCTATACTCGAAACTCTAAACTAAATAAAAAAGGTTTTATGTCTTCAAAAATACTTAAGTACTGTTTTTAATAATAATGATACCATATATTTATAAATTAAAATGAAATGCATAATTTTTGCTCTATTTTTAATGGCAAACGATTTATTTTATTTTAAACTAGCGACCCGCCCCGGCTTCGCACGGGTATAAACCGGGTTATTATACATATAAACCTTCCTCTTCAATCACTCTATCTATTAAAAAAAACCGCATCAAAATCCGTTGCGTAGTTTTAAAGATTTAAGCATACATAGGGATATAGGGACAGAGAAAGCGACTTTGTTTTATACTATGTAGTGATAATAACAGCCAGATACAAAGTTTTATTTGGGTTTAAAAAAAATACGCAGTCTACTGATTTAGGTCCTCAAAAATACTCTTGTCTCATTGGATTACTGACACTGGCTTCTCTAGCCGAAAACAATAATGAAGCCAATCAAAATAAAAAATAACAACATTATTTTTTTCTTTTTAAAAAATTACATCATGTAACGGCCAGATTTAACTTTTATCTGGGTCTTAAAAAACCCACCTAATGATTTAGGTCTTCAAAAATACCGTTACCTATTATTAAGATACAGAAAAAAAAAAGAGAAAATGCATTATTTTGTCATTTTTAATCTCTATTTTTAATGACAAAGAAATATTTTGACCTATCATCA
This sequence comes from Agrochola lychnidis, assembly GCA_963680765.1. Classification (NCBI taxonomy): domain Eukaryota; kingdom Metazoa; phylum Arthropoda; class Insecta; order Lepidoptera; family Noctuidae; genus Agrochola; species Agrochola lychnidis. The sequence goes on along the minus strand of OY796865.1, from coordinate 20,051,515 downwards.
TTCATCATTTCAGCCGAAAGACGTCCACTGCTGGACAAAGGCCTCCCACAAACACCGCCACTTCGACCGATTCTGTGCTATCCGCATCCAGCGGATTCCTGCGATTTTTGACCTATAGCGACCACTTATTCTTTTTGGGTCTTAAAAAACTCAACTACTGACCATATCTGATTTAGGTCTTGAAGCACACCTCATATAGCTGTGTAGCCCCGTGGCTGGTATGAACTAGAGGTGGTCTAGGTTGTAGAAAAATGTTTACCATTTTTAACCGACCTCCGTCAATTGTGGACCGATTTTGAAAATTCTTTTTTTGTTTGAAAGGGTCTGCTCTCGAATTGGTCCCATATAAATTTTATTAACTTTGCTTGGATAGTTTTTGAGTTAGCAACAAAATACGTATTTTTTTCCCACTTAATATGTAGATGATATGATAAGTTTCTGTCACTGGTAGCAGGTAGTGGTATTCGAATGTGTGTGGGGTAGGTACCACAACTAAAAAGTGAAAAATATAAACTTTTTACAAAAAAAAACAACCGACCTCCAAAAAAAAACACTACAAATTGAAAAATAACTTTAATTTCGGAAGTCGGTGGCAAAAAAACGAAAATACAAAACCCAAGACACCGACTTCCGAAATGAAAGTTATTTTTCACTTTGTAGTGTTTTTTTTTGGAGGTCGGTTGTTTTTTTTTTTTAAAAAGTTTTTTAACAAGTAAGTATTGGAAAAAACTGATTGACTGACAAACTGACTTTTGACTGCCTCGTTGGTCCAGTGGTTGCAAGCGCTACTGCTGAATATGAGGTCCTGGTTTCGATTCCCGGGTCGGACAGTGTTATTGGGTTTTTCCATCTGGAATTTCTCAGTAGCAGCCCGGAGTCTGGATTTGTGCTCGGTTGATGGCAATAGACTCGCCCCCTATTACATGGGACTTAAACATAACTGGCGAAATATGGGTGTACTATGGGTATAGCACTGCCTAACCAAACCAAGTATACCTAAACACGTTACATTATAAAACTGATTTACATCCGTCACATCACACTTTCAGGTCCAGTTGAAAACCAGCGTCAGGCACTTATTGTTGTCTGGCATTTTTGCTGAACTGGACCTTTTTGGCGCAGCCGTGAGGCATACTCCCCTGTTAATTTCTTACATCGCTCTTTACACTTTTATTTGATTTTTATTTTTATTTTTTTTATCTGCTGTTAATTATATTGTGTGCTTTTTTGGTCTGTGCTAAATAAATGTATTTTCTTTCTTTTAACCCTTCGGGAATTACAAGCGTGATGTTATGTTAATACAAGGAAAAAAATATATATTTTTATTTTACTATCTCGTTTAGGCCCACTTGCGCGTTCATGGGTTAGCTAATAACTCAGAGTTAACAGCTAACTCAAGAAAAAGCTTCTTGTAGGTACATTTTAAATCACGGTTAAGTACCTATTGTGCAATACTTTTCTATGTCAAGTACTTTTATAAAACCCAGCCAAGTCCAAGAAAAGTTTGGTTAAAACTTTAGGTTATTATCCAAGTTACTCCGTAAAATTGTTAAGTTATCCTAAAGAGGCTGTTCTGGATTTAAAATTAGTTTTCAACTTTTCGGGTTGGAGTTATAAGATTTTTTAGACACATAATGGAGGATTCAATGATCCATAAAGGCATATGAGAGCACGAACAGTAAGAGGAAGAAGTGATGTTAGTTTAGTAAGTCTAAGTAAAAAAGTTTTTTTTTAATTTGGTAAGTAAGTAGTTGGTGTAGGTAAGTAGTGTTGGGTCCAGGGGTGACGGACTTGGGGACATCCATCGCCCCCCAACACACAGGACCCGAGATGGTGGCGCTTAGTGTTCCACGCGCGCCTCTATAAGACGTAATTGGGGAAGTTTTACTTCCCCTAAGGATCTGGGCCCGCAGAGCGCGGGCCGTCACCAGTCCGGAGCAGCGGAAGTCGCATTTGCACCCGCAGCCCCCGACGTAAGTGTGAGAGGGAACACCGGGGGTGGTTTTAGTCAGTAAGAGTCTGACAGACCCGTTTGTCCATCCCAGGGCAGAGGACATCTATGAGGACTGCCACCCCGACAAAAAAAAAGGTAAGTAGTGTTATGATCTATTGGATGATTTTTGCTTTTGACCGTGGCGGGTGCGAGCTGTGCTAAGTACAGTCGATCGAATGTCGGTGGCAACACTTTGATCTTAAAAGCTTGCCTAGCATCGTATGGAGTTTTAAAGGAATAAGAGGCTAGCTTATACTGATTTTGTTACCAATGGCGTGCGACCTACTGTACGAGACATGGATCCCAAGGCTTCACGAACATTTTATATTTATGCAGCAGTAATTCATGGTACACCGTGCAGTGCCCGTTTTGTACCGGGTGCAGGCGCACGCACAGTGTAACTGCAACTGGATCCCGATACTTTAGTTATTTCCTTTTTTTGTGTTAATTTTTCATCGCGTTTCTATTTAACGCGTTTAATCCCGGTCCCGTAGATCACATCTGGGAGAATATGTTTTTCAACTACAAAGTAAAGTTTGTTCTTGGGATAAATTCATCTTAACTACGTAACCCTTCATTGTGCGTGTCCGACACGCACTTGGCCGGTTTTTTATTATTATTTCGTGAATTGTCTATTCATGACATTCGAGATTAACGTTTTCCTGTTCAAGGTTTTCACATGACGTCATGAACAAGATAAATGATCTTCGCAATGACTTAGAACTTGTGGTAATACTGAGAAAGATTGTAGGTGTACCTATTTACCGAGCATGTAAAAATAGATCAAGATAAGATTCTGATTTAGGCCCGTATTACAAAAAGTCACTCAAAAGTCAAGCATTACTTAATACTTTATATCTGAAAGAAAGAAAGAAAGAAAAAACGTTTATTTGCGGTAAACATGACGCAAAAAAAATATATTAGATTACAAAAATAAGAAAAAGTTGGGAGAAGCATGCGTCACATCCACGCAAATTGGCTATCGCTCAGCATTATGCTACGACTCTATGCAAGACAGAGCCCCAGTGCTGGTAGCGACAGCCGGCGTCGACGTAATGACGTCGACCAGTGCAGCAAACAAATATTAAGACGCTGTACCAGTACAGTTTATAAAAATTAAAATGTGATGCAATATACTAAATAGATAAAAATAAATAGACATACTTTATTCTATGTTACGAGAAAATCATCCTCATAAAACGTTTTATGTTTTATGTAGTGGCAACATTTCGACGCGTCTTTCTCTGTCTCTCATCAGCACTTTTAGCATAACAGCAATAGAAACAGGCTTTTTACAGGTTTTGTCGACGGAAGAACAGACAAAATGACAGATTGTGATTGTTTATCTATCATTTTGTCTATTCTTTCGTCGACAAATCCCGTTTCTATTGTGGGCATGCTAAGCGTACTGATCGTCTCGTGACGTCTTTTGCTATGACGTCTATTGCTATGGATGTCGCGCCGTGTCAAACCACTATGGGTTACATAAAAATATAAGCAGTAGTTGTATAATTTATACTTTAGTATAAAAATATCAATCTGCCTAGCCTTTTTCCAACTATGTTGGGGTGGGCTTCCACTCTAACCGGATGCAGATGAATACCAGTATTTTACATGGAGCGACTGCTTATCTGATCTTCATAATTTAAGCACTGGGTAACACGATACCTACCCCTTGGTAAGACTGGTTGTCAGAATTTTGGTCTTCTGACTACTCTCCCTCTCACAGAGAGGAGGCCTGTGTCCCAGCATTGGGAACATTTATAGGCTGATGATGATGATGATGACTACTCGTAACGACGGTCAAAGATCTACGAATGACAGCCGGGATCAACGGTTTAACGTGCTTTCCGAGGCATGGAGGGGCAGTGGCATAACTTCAGTCCCTGTCACCCATCTCCCCACCGACACCAGCATGTTTTTTTTAAACTCTATTTAGTTAATTGATTCAGGCGTGACCTTGCGGAAATCCATTATAAAATACAATAGAAGTGGATATATTTAGTAATCTGTTCCGCTTAGCTATTTCTAAAGAGTCATAAAATACTCCTGAAAGAAATCGACACGTGTTTCACCTCTCAACGAGGCATCCTCAGGATGACGATATACTTGTCGCGAACTCGAACACGGCGTGTTTCCACACCAAGCGCCGAGCGCAGACTGAACTCTATTACACACATGTTATTATTATTTATTCAGATGAAACTCTATTTGTCAACCTTTGTTGTTTTCTTCGGATAATATTGATAATTAAAATAAACTTACATACTCCTTTTGCCTCGTTTACGTTCATACATCTGGTCATACACGCACGCCGGTTGCGAGTACTACGCACCTAGTCTTTCTGAAGAACATCACCAATAAGGTCAGTATTATGTCCTCCTAGGGCGCCCCCGACCGGCCTTTCCCTTCACATCAACCTTGTAATACATCGATCGTAGCAGGTGGCGTTCTGTAGTTTCTGCCTACCCCCATGAGAAAAAGGCGTGAATTTATGTATGTAAAATAAACTTTTGTTTAAAATCATTAATAATTATTGATAATCGCTTAACCCTATACTCCATTTGAAATAAGATTAGACATTTAACTAAACCTTTTTTACAGTCCGTTCAACCGATTTTGACTTCTATTGCGTTGGTGGCATGACTAATGGCAGCTGCAATAAACAGTTGGTTTGTAACCACTTTTTTTGCTTTTAATGCCATCCTTATGCCTACGCAATAGAAGTCAAAATCGGTTGAACGGACTGTAAAAAAGGTTTGTTTAAATGTCTAATCTTATTTCAAACGGAGTATAGTGCCGTGCGAAAATTGTCCCCTACCCCGGATAAGTTAGATTTTCTTTCGATTTGTACATAAATATGAGTTACTTTCTTGCTTTAACAAAATCAATCTGCCTAGCCTTTTCCCAACCATGTTGGGGTCAGCTTCCAGCCTAATCGGATGCAGCTGAATACCAGTATTACATGGAGCGACTGCCTATCTGACCTCCACAACCCAGTAACTGGGTAATACGATACCCCTTGGTAAAACTGGTGGTCAGACTTTCGGGCTTCTGACGACCCGTAACAACTGTCAAAGATCCACGAATGACAGCCGAGACCAACGGCTTAACGTACTTTCCGAGGCACGGGGGAGTCTCGGCATGTAAAGATGGTCACCCATCCACGGATCAACCCCGGCAAGCATAGCTTAACCTGATGGATCGACCCGTGCGGCTGTTATTATTTAGCCACGAGCTCGCTTTAACAAGAACAGTTTAAGAATTAAGGCAACCTAGTGTGTAAGACCGAGTGAAGCGAGAGCGAAAATTTTAGCATCGGATCCGGATTTGTAAAATTTTTCTTTCGACCATTCATAGTATGAATTGGGGGCCCATTATTTATTTATTTATTTGATTTACACAGCTTAAGATACAAAATTACATAAATCAAAGTATATTTAAGTACAAACATAACACATAAACGAATAACAACAATGAAATACAATTATTATCACAAAAATGTTGGCACATAACCATTAAATTGTCGAATTTATCATCGAACAGATCGCAGTCCGGGTTGGCTTCCACGAGCGTATTTAGTGCGGTCAACACGCGCGGTAGGGGAGACGCAGCACGGGCTGCTGTCCGACACGAAGGCACGCCTAGCAGTCGATGTTTTCTGCCACGGAGATAATTATTCGGTGTGTATAGTCGAATCAGCTCATTATGGATATCAGGCGCATCCGTCATACCCTTCCACACTTTGAGCATAACGCCTACCTGGCCACATGACCTTCTGGTCTCCAGCGTATGATATCCCAGACATCCTAAGAGGAACTTGGTAGTGGTCTCTTCCTTGTTAGCTTTACACATTATTTTAAAATCCTTTCGCCGACTGAGGCCCTAGGCTGGGGTCTAATTGACTTAGTAGACCCCATGGGTCGGACACTGAGGTGACCCCCAAACACCGCGGGCCCTGGTGCTCAGTACCACTTTGCACCTTAGTAGCTACGCCACTGCAGAAGGGTTTCGATATGTAATAGATGGTCAGCCATTCACTAATCGCGGCAAGTGTAGCTTAACCTTCGATCGACTCCTGCGGCTGTTATTATTTAGCCACGATCCCCGAAAAATACTTCTGTATACGAAATACACATTTATTTTGACTGACACCGACACGCAAGGACAAAAGTGGAATTCTATATACGATAGAAGGGTTAAATACCCTTTTAAGGTTACTGATAACCCTTCAAATTCGACAGTTGAAAATGGCTGACTGTAATTGCTATTAGGTTAATACCGGTGATTCGGTAAATATGAATAATTGACGGTAGCATTTGCGTGACATAGGTACGTATTTATGTAAAGTAAAGGAAATTATTTTTAAGCAAATTGCTTGCTAACCTAAATTGTCGGTATATTCAAAACACAACTGTCATTCTTTGACAGTTACGACTAGAACACGGAAAATTGACATAGGGTGCCTCCCGTACTAACTCAACAAGATCTACATTGTGTTCAACTGTATCAATCGAAGAATTTTGCTTGTGTCTATAGTTGTTGTTTTTCTTTTAATTTATTATATTTTTGAAGTGAATATTTCTTTAGATGGGTTGGACATTTGTTGGGACTAAACCATTGATTTTGCGACACTGTAACGACACCTCATTATTTATATAATGTTACGGATCAATGTTCTATGCAAGCATTTTACTTTAAAGGTTTTGTAAACGCGATTGTGCTCTTTATTTAGATAAGGTTACGGACCAATGTTCTATACGAGTATTTTTCTTCCACCAAGGTGATCTTGTTCAAGTTTTAACTTCTGTCGGCACTCCCGGAGTGCCACTTTTTTTCATCATGTTTTTCCAAAGCACTTTAGCCATTGGTAGAATAGTCGAAATCGGCTTTGCTTGCCATTTAATAAAAATAGAATAGAATAGACGTAGGGTGTCAATTGGCCTAATAATTAATTTGCCTGACTGCATGTATGAAATCAATTAGAATTAGCGTAAATCGGTGACACAGCGAATCGAAACCCACATGACTATTGTTTACTTAGATAGGCTACGCTATTCTTAAAAAAGAAAAAACATTTTGTATTTTTTTGTAATGGTTTTACTCAAAAACTACTGGACCGATTTTAAAAATTATTTCACCAGTGGAATGCTATATTATCACTGAGTAACATAGGCTTTAATTTATAAAGATATCATGCGAGCGAAGCCGCTGGCGGAAGCTAGTATGACATAAAGCCCGCTACATTAGTCGAGTTAATAGAATATCCTGTAATATTAAATTATAAATATTTGTATATATATACTTGTAATCACGTTCTCGAAAACGGCTCTAACGATTTCGATAAAAGTTGCAATATAGGGATTTACTGGGGCGATCTAGCTAGGTCTCTAAACTGGAAAATTCGTTTACTCCGTATTTCGACCCGAGCAGAGCTCGGTCGCCCATAGTTTAGATTTAGAACAAGATGGCTACCTTAGAATAATGACATGGCAGCATGGAATTAGTTGCCGGGGTTGCGAAGAAGTCCGAAAGGGAGATCATGGCCCCCGGCAACAAGGCAACTGAAGGAACGCGCGTGGGTTTTAGTCTGTAAGAGTCTGACACGCCCTCCCGCTCCGCTCAGAGCGGGAGAAGTTATTTGATAATTAACCAGACAAAAAAAGCATGGAATTAGTAAGTACCATGGCTGTATGGAATTAGTAGGTACTGTCCTATACTATTAAATGAGCATTCTCTATTTTCACTAGAGCAGAGCTCGGTCGCCCAGCTACTAACCACTAAAGTATGTAGTGAAGTGGTGACCCGGGTAAAGAAAGGTTGCAATTTTGAAAACAACACAATGCGGTATGCCGCGGCGTATTTGGCTTTCCATTATTTGAACCTACGTCCACCCGAAGAGCGTTGAGTGCGCTACGCTTTTCTTAGAGCCTAAAAAATTGAAAAACTTATTCTATACTTGCCGACATTAAGGCGACGAATTGTAGCTGAAAAGGCCTTTTCAGCTACAGTTTGTTAAAACGTTTTTGAATCTTTATTTGTGAAGATTTGAAATTGGAACAAGACTACATATTTTTAAGCTATTGCATAGCTTTTATCGCGGACTTTGAGCGCGGCGACCGAATCAAGAAATTCCGTACTTAACGAAAAAAACCTAACACCCGCCACTCCGCCTACTATGTAATGACGGTTTCCATGACAACGTGATGTTGCCATGGGAACGTAATTTTTTTTTTCATGTCATCACGTCATCATCCCAAGTGTAGCGTTGACAAATAGGAAGTATGGAGGTTACAAATGCTATGCAATAGCTTTACCGCGGCAGTCCCCGAGTGCCACACGTTTTTTTAAGTTAATGATTTCATTTGTCGTTTGTTTAAAGAACGATTGCAATTTTGAAAACAACGTTTTGAAAACCAAGTACTCATTTTGTTAGTAATTTAATCACACTTTTGTAGTTTCAATGGAGCAAAGCAAAAGCTTAAAACTTTTCAACAGAGTTGGCCATACAATTTCTACACCACGGAACGTAGGAACGTCTCTGTCGAAGACAGTCCTCTGTGCAGGGCCTGCATGGAGGATGACGAGACAGCTTGACTCATGTGCTTCTAAACTGCCCGATAGTTGCCACGTACAGGGCAAAGTACTTCGGTAAACCAGGTACTCTCCGTGAGATTGTCAATCACACCAAGGCAGGCCTTCGTTGAGGAGCTGGGGTGGATCGAATTACCGATTTTCCAACACGTACGCAAAACACGCTTTTTGACGAGGAGTTTTTGCGGACACCGGCCCAGCATAATCAGCCTATAATGTTCCCACTTCTGGTACGTGTGTACTCTCTTTGAGTGGGAGTGGGCCAGTTCCAAATTTAAAATCAAAACTTTGTTAAGTTACCTCCTTGGTTGCCATGTGTTGAAGTAAAAATTTCGTTTCATTTTTAACCGACTTCAAAAAAAAGGAGGAGGTTCTCAATTCGTCGGGATATATATATATTTTTTTAATGTATGTTCCCCGATTACTCGAAGACGGCGGGACCGATTTGAAAAATTATTTTTTTGTTTGAAAGGGTATACTTTCAAGTTGGTCCCATTGTCCAAGATTCCATCATCAGATTGTGACCAAATGGTCACGATCTGATGATGGAATCTTGGAGAAATCGAGGGAACTCTTCAAATATTAAAGGCACATCTATAGCGATTTGGGTATTTTTGATGAGCAGTTGACATAAGGCTATTGTAACTTAGATAAATTACAAATCAACCCACTAAAAAGTGAAAAAAAACTTTTTTATAAAAAATACAACCGACTTCCAAACTACAAAGTGAAAAATAACTTTAATTTCGGAAGTCGGTGTCAAAAATCTTAAATACTGATCCAAAGACACCGACTTCCGAAATTAAAGTTATTTTTCACTTTGTAGTTTGGAAGTCGGTTGTATTTTTTGTAAAAAGTTTTTTAAATAACACAACAGATATGAGTTTTTATAGTAATTTATTTAGCCGCTAAACACGACAGATATGGATTTTCATAGTAACATTGCCGTTGGTAGACGTCACATGTTTTGGAATTTTTGGTTCTCGGACATGCCGGTTTCCTCACGATATTTTCCTTCACCGCTCTGAGAGCTGTGGTGATGAAATTATTTACAGAAAACGGACACTAGCTCGTCTTACTTAATACTACTAATAATTGGTAACATTTTGCACGAACAAGGCAAACAGCCACGAACTATATATACAGGGTGGCAGGGACATCGACGCCTGCCGGGGGTTCGAAGAAAACCGATAGGGAAATCGTGGCCCCCTGGCAACACGGCAACTGAAGGAACACGGGTGGGTTTTAGTCAGTAAGAGTCTGACACGCCCTCCCGCTCCGCCCAGAGCGGGAGAAGTTATTTGATGATTTCCCACCCAAAAAAAAAAAAAAAAAAAAGGGACATCGACGCGAAAACTGTTACCATGAATTCATTACATGATTCTGAACAGCTGTTTCATAGAAAAGTGCAATACCTACGCGGTCAAAATTTATGGAACAGCTGCTTTTTTTTAAAATAACCCACTAAAAATTTTAACACGGGTGTTCAGAATCATGTACTGAATCCATGGTGACAGTTTTCGCGTCGATGTCCCTGACACCCTCTATATTTGCCAAGTGCGAAGTGTTGGTTTTTGGTTACTATCGGGTCTATTGATATCCGGTCCTTTGTCTACACTGTGGACAAAGGACCGGATATCAATAAAGGAACAATGGAACTAAACCTTTACACTATCATCTGCCGTTTTGCCTCCAGCAGTGAAAGTGGTTAAGATGGGTAAGCACGTACATACAATTGGCGACCCAAGTATTTCCTTATAGACGACTATTACTGTCATATTACAAAACAAGATGTATTTTTAGACCCAGGTTTTAAACATCAAGAATTTTCGTAATAAGAACATACCTTTAATCGAAATATTTTATACAAAACTGATAACTTCGGGCGAATTTCATTGACGGGGTCCACTAGGGCCGAAGCCTTTTTTTTTTTTTTTGGGTGGGAAATTATCAAATAACTTCTCCCGCTCTGGGTGGAGCGGGAGGGCGTGTCAGACTCTTACTGACTAAAACCCACCCGTGTTCCTTCGGTTGCCCTGTTACCGGGGGCCACGATGTCCCTATCGGTTTTCTTCGAACCCCCGGCAGGCATTGGCCCTAGCGGACCCCGTCAATTCTGCTGACATCTCTTTGAGGCGCGCGTGGAACACAACGCGCCGTCGAGGGCCGATGCCTGCCGGGGTTGCGGGAAAGTCCGAAAGGGATATACAGGCAACTGAAGGGTGGGTTTTAGTCAGTAGGAGTCTGACACGCCCTCCCGCTCCGCCCAGAGTGGGAGAAATTATTTGATAATTTCAATAACAAAAGGAAAAAAGGGCGAGTTTCATCAATTAAATTAAACGCGATCAGCACATCTAAACCTCGTTCTAAACCTGTCAGTGTCATCGTTGTTGTAGAATTGTGAGTTTGACAGCTCTTGAACGCGGTTAGTCCGGTACTAAGTTGTCAGAACTTTTCAATATGACTTGATGGTTGAAAATACTTGTATAGAACATTGGTCCGTAACCTTATCTAAATAAAGAGCACGATCCCGTTTACAAAAAAAAAAAAACTTCCAAAACCTTTAAAGTAAAAATACTTGCATAGACCATTGATCCGTAACGTAATATAAATAAAGAGCACAATCGCGTTTACAAAAATGAGGTGTCGTTACAGTGTCGTGAAATCAATGGTTTAGTCCCATCTCAAAAATTCTCAACGCGCCTAAAGAAGATTTCACTTCAAAAAACATAGTTCTAAATTTGCTCGTTTTTGACCTCGATCTTCGCTGATGGAAAGTGCTGGAAGAGGACTATTATAGAACAAGTGCACTTAAAAAATGCCTATTCAGTATTTCTTTCTTGACATTGACACTTAAGATTTTTTTCGTTATTTTGATTCAAACTGACGACCATCTTATGATATCATAAAATTTTGTTAATTTAAAAAAATTGTGTGGTTTTATGAAACCACAGTAAAAGTGAAACTTCTATAGGCGCCGCCATATTGGCCTTGGCTGCTCTGACGAGCGCCTTTCACTTTATCCCTACTCTGCGGCCGACCGTCACTCGACATGCAACACACAGACGAAAAAGTTTGAGACGATGTAATAAAAGTTCCACTTTAATTATTTATTTATTTTATAACTACTTTTTGCTCGCGGTTTCGCATGCGTGAAGATCGGAAATTATCCCACGGGAACGTACTACCGGGATAAAAAGTATTCTATTGGTTAATTTAGGTTGCAAACTATCTGTGCGTCAAATTTCATCCAAATCCATTCAGCCGTTTTTGCGTGATTGAGTAGTTAACAAATATCCAAACATACAAACGATAATACATTGTTGTTAAAAGAAACAAAATTCAAAAGTAACTTTATTCAAAGTAGGCTGAGAATCAGCATTTTTCGAACGCCAAAATTACATAAGACAGCCCCCCAAAAACGCCCGCCCATCACCACTTCCTAGTGCTTTAGCTGGGAAGAAGAAGTGGCGCAACAAACTCCCCAGCAGCACAGCTGTCTGTTCAGTTAGAAAAATTTGATTCTATACAATAGTCTAGAGATATGGCACATAACTTTTGAGTGACAAGGGAAGACTAAGGGCTGTATTACAGAACCTTATTCAAAATTCAAGCATTACTTAAATCTAGTTTCAACCAATCATGTGGCTTTAAACGAGTTTTAAGTAATGCTTGACTCTTGAGTGACGTTCTGTAATATGGGATGAACCATATTCTTTCTGCATTTCTCGGAAAATCTAAGGTATTTTTTCGGTAAAAATTCTTTTCAACAACTTCCTGTACACGTAAGAAACACAAAAAATATTTTTGCTATTAAAGTCAATGAAAGAATTGGTAATTTTGTTTCAAAATTATTTTTATTTCCGTAGGCCCGGAGGCAAATATATTCGCTTCAAAGAATTTTTTTTGGTCCCGTGACCTACATTATCGTATCGTCATTGGAGATTAAAAAGACTTTTAGCTTTTTTTATCATTTGGAATTTCTGTCGATCCGCTCGTGTATACGATTCCCATCTCAGCTATTAAGGTCGGGACGACAATACGACAAATTAAATTTTGTATACAACGTGTAACGTTAAATGCGCAAAACTTCAGACACGCCAACTGATTTTTAATTGAATTGACCTATTTCAGAGAGAAAAAAAATCATCATTAAAAAAATTGTACAGGTTTTATGTGCTGTTTTAGTTCGCAAGATTCGTATCTGCATTGAAATAAAAGCTATTATTATCCCGCTGAGAAAATTTAAATTGGTCGACAACAATTTGTGTTTGTTTACCTATTTTGGCGGGTTTTCGCATGTGATGGCTTGACCTATTAATAAATAGACACGGCAACGTTATTAATGAAGATTTTTTGAAAAATGTGACTTTTATTCAAAAGTGGTTCAATTGATTCTGCTCGTTATTCTGATCAAACTATTTTCAGATTTTGCGCATTTACGTTACACGTTGTATCCTAATGACGTTCTTAGTCTGCATATTATATCAACCAAATATGTCCTACAGTTTAGTATAGCTACTCAAGGATTTGCAAAACCCATAGTCGGCCATCACTAATATTTGAAAAAATCACGTTGGTTTTCAATTTCGGGATTAGAATTTATTTCATTGTTACTATAAAATTCTCCTATGCATTAGCATTGTCAGTATTTTCATTTATTTTTAACCGACTTCCAAAAAGGAGGAGGTTATATGTTCGTCGCGTATGTTTGTTTTTTTTTTTTATGTATGTCCACCGTTTTCTCCGTCAATTGTGGACCGATTTTGAAAATTCTTTTTTTGTTTGAAAGTGTGTGCTCTCGAATTGGTCCCATATAATTTTTATTAACTTTGCTTGGATAGTTTTTGAGTAAGCTACAAAATACGTAATTTTTCCCACTTAGTATATAGATGATATGATAAGTTTCTGTCACTGGTAGCAGGTAGTGGTATTCGAATGTGTGTGGGGTAGGTACCACAACTAAAAAGTGAAAAATAAAAACTTTTTACAAAAAAAATAACAACCGACCTCCAAAAAAAACACTACAAAGTGAAAAATAACTTTAATTTCGGAAGTCGATGGCAAAAAATGAAAATACAAAACCCAAGACACCGACTTCCGCAATTAAAGTTATTTTTCACTTTGTAGTGTTTTTTTGGAGGTCGGTTTTTTTTTTTTTAAGTTTTCATATTGTCGTCTCCTTATTGCATAACAAAACTTCATGTTCAGTCTACAAAATGAAAACTTCCAAACGTCATTGTCCAAATGCATTAAAACCTGGGTTCCGAACCTGGGGGTAATTACCCCCGCGGGGATAAATCAGCTATTCTGTGGGGGTGACAAAGAACCTAATAATTAAGACCTAATTAATCTGCTTAAGATGCGCTTTAAGCGAAACTAAACCTTACATAAAAAACTTTTGAATGCAAAACAATACCAACCATCACACTAACTATGTATTATTAATTAATTCATTGTTTATATTTAATATAATTTACGTAAAAATTATAAGCTTATCTCAAATATTTAATATACACAAACATATTTACAACTAACTACTATATAAATTATGTACAAGTATGTAAAGGACCAAGTTAAAAATAAAGACAAGAGCTCATTGGGCGTCAAAAAATTCGTCCGCATCGCTGTCAGCGGGAAAAGTGCCCAAAAGGCTGGCAGCGTTGTCACGTTGGATGGCAATGCTGATTCTTTGGCCTAAGAATTGGTCATCCCTCTGGTCACGTAAAGAGTTGACCAACCGCTTGGCGATGTCCCGAAATACTCGGTGAGCACTCGGACCCCATGGCCCTAGTGTTTCAACCCAAGCTTGTCTTGTTTGTATTGATAACATTTTAATGTTGGTTGGGGTAAAATCAGTTTTCCTAATAGGTCACAGGGGTAACAATCTTGAAAAGTTTAGGAACCACTGCATTAAAACATATCGTCCCCTTTTAGACCAGGACCACCCAGTGTGTATTTAACTTAAAGCCGATACCAAAACCATATGAGTAAAGAAACCCGAAACCTAATTCACAATGTAAATAATATTAACATAATATTTTGGCTTCGAGACAATAACTGATTACATAAACGGTTAGCTAATGATTTAAATAATTATGTCCGCACCATTGAACCTTGATGAAAATGATATCTTCCTGATAAAGGTGCCGCTAATATTAGAGATATGCATTGTATACTTATGAGGACTGCATGGTAACACAGTGTTGTGTTTATATCATTGTATGGCCTCAAGAGTTTTAACATCAATATTAATATGATGATGGAAATGTCAAAAATTACTGTACATATTAAATTAACATAAGCTACCGAAATAGTTATTTATGCTACAAGTGCGGAAAGTAGGTGCGTAAGATGATTTCGACTTACGCACGTGTATTATACAACGTTTTACTTATGCATTGTGCGTGAGGGAATAAAAACGAGCGAGCCTTACAGTAGGCGCATAATGACGTGTAACAATTCATCATCATCATCGTCATCACCATCGCTATCGTTATCGCTTTGACTTTGACCATCGCCATCTCCAGGACTTTGACTGACTTTAACTGTGACTTTTTGACTTTAACTTTGCCTTTTGACTTTGACTGGCTGACTTTGACTTTTTGACTTTGATCATCGTCATCGCCATCGGCATCGTCAAGGATTCGCCATTCTTTGTCAGCGCGGTAGTCAACAACGCAAGCGGCCAAGAAATGTTTGCATGATATTAGATTAGAACAATATTTTTAAAAGTGTTGCAATATTTAGAAAAGAACGTTGTTCTGTTGTGGCCTAGACATTATAAAGGCGTGTACGTACAAATGAACAAAATATGGTGAACACGAACTTCGAACACGGAACATTGGGTTCGTACATGTGGACGTAAATTAGCAAAGTGAACACGAACACCTTTTTTTTTTTTGGGTGGGAAATTATCAAATAACTTCTCCTGCTCTGGGTGGAGCGGGAGGGCGTGTCAGACTTTTACTGACTAAAACCCACCCGTGTTCCTTCGCTTGCCCTGTTGCCGGGGGCCACGATTTCCCTATCGATTTTCTTCGAACCCCCGGCAGGCATTGGCCCTAGCGGAACCCGTCAATTCTGCTGACATCTCTTTGAGGCGCGCGTGGAACACAACGCGCCGTCGACCCGGGCTTGGTCCTTATCGGACGGCGAGCTACCCATTGCTCACCGTCCGCAAGCCCGCGCCTACGGTGGCCGGAAATCGGCTCGCGATTCCCGCCCCGGATGTCTCCTCCGGCGGCGGTTAACACGAACACCTTACGAACACAGTTCGTATTGTATTCGCGCTCAACCGCCCCGCTCTCTTTAGTAGCGATGAATTTGAAATTAGATCGCCATGAACTTTTTTCGAACAATGTTTTGATGTTCATTAAGTGTTTGATGTTCATGTTCACCATCATGTTCTTGTTCGTTTGTGCGTACACGCCTTTAGAAGCTGTTGCATACTTGGCAACAAATGGTGCCACTGTTTCCTTTCAAACATTAATGTTTACCACAGTGGGAAAATAAACCACCTAAGATTAACGCGGTCACTCGAAAAACTACCATAGTTTGTGGCTTGGACAAGAGCACAGGGTGCACAAAATTTATAGAAAATTCATTAAAAAAACTTAAATAACGAATATGCATCTGTATCAAAATAAATTTGAACACTATAGAAACGAATAATTGTACTGTATTTTTTATAGAAAGAAATCCATTTTTACTTGTAATATTTCGAACCCGTCTAGTAACCGTCATCTCTTATTTCTGTTTTTTTTTATAATAAGAATCTTATTCTTTGAAAAATTATTGGTTTTCTAGAAAGTTTCATTATCAAACTACCTAATATTACAAAGAGGTAAAATTGTTTGTTTGTAAGAGTTAGTCGACATTCGCACGGACGTAATAAAATCGCGGCGGGATTTTATCGCGCACTCGATTTTCAACTCTTGAGAATCCAACGCGCTGGGGACGCACTCTCATCCCAGCGCGTTGAAAAAACACACTGTTGGATTTTTAACTCTCGGCGCTAAACAGAGCGTTGAAAATCAAGTGCACGAAAAAAAATCGCCGCGATTTTATTACGTCCGTTTTTAATCTCTGGAAGTAGGTACCTACCTACTGATCCGATTTCCAAAATTCTTTCACTGACGGAGAGCTACACTATTTCTGATTGCCATAGGATAGCCATGTTTTTTTGGTAAATTTGACTTCGAAATGAAATCGTTTATTCTGTAAATAGGATATCGGAATCACTTTTACACGTCATATCAAAAAAATATTAAAAATAAGCTAGATGAGTTCGGCGTTTCCTATCGAACTACTCTGAGAAGAAAGGCCGAAACAAACTCAGAGGTCGCAATCTCTTTTAAAGTCCAGACATAATCTTGGTCAGGCCATATGAGGACCATGTAGATTAGTGTCTGT
The DNA here is from genome assembly GCA_963680765.1 of Agrochola lychnidis. Lineage (NCBI taxonomy): Eukaryota > Metazoa > Arthropoda > Insecta > Lepidoptera > Noctuidae > Agrochola > Agrochola lychnidis. The sequence goes on along the minus strand of OY796865.1, from coordinate 20,034,513 downwards.
AAAGGTCTTTTGAGGAAAGAACCACACAGATTTGAGTGGACCTGTCCAGTCAGTGCAAGCATTTGTCAGTAATCGTGGAGCTCAACTTAGAACTTAAGGAGCTCAACTCGACGAGCAATACCAAAGAAAGGACATTTGGGTAGGCCGCAAAAACTACTCAAACTGCCAGACCATCACTAAAACTAGAAGAGAAATAAAAATAATATCCACATAGTTCTCACATTCACAATAGTTAAAATAATATATAATACTTTACAAAGTAATCATGTCATTTTGAATATAATTTTCAACAATGTCAACGTGTTTACAAAACTGGTATATGTTGATTTTACATAATAATTAAAATGTCTAGTTTTATGGTTTTATCACAAGGCTTAGCAGAGCGAGCAGTTCAATCCCAAGCTTTTTTATCTTCAAAATAATCTGAAATTGTATAGTACCCTTTTTTACAAAGTTTGGTTTTAATACAGATTTTAAATCGTTTAATGGGTAAGTTTCGAATGTCAATGGGGAGTTTGTTGTAAAAGCGAAGCTTCCACGTGAACGAAGTCGCAGGAAGAAAGAAGCTAGTTATTTATAAGGTTCTCAGCGTTCTTCAGAATGTTTAAATACAGACGTATTTTAGCGTATGATTGATTCCCCAAACGTTAAAAATAGATTTAAAAAAGGAGTATGTTTCAGTACCTACCTATCGGATATTAAAGATTCAGATATCGAAAATATTTCCACAATGTGGTTAAAAAGATTAAATTATGGGTTCGGTTATCATATTTTTTGATCTGGGTCACTCGAAAAACCTCATGCGAAAAATCCTCCGGTGTTTCGGCCGAGCGAATTTTATTTTTAAGTACCTATCTACCATGTATTCGTAAACCATTATTCATTTTAAAATGTTATATGTAAGTATGTTGAGCCTGTGGTGGTTTTGCTCTTTGATTACAAATCTACTTCTACATAATAACATTATTTCAACCCTCAATATTTGTGTACCAGCATCATTGAATAATTATTTCTATTCCAGTCTCCAATATGCTTACTAGATAACTCACTTTATAGACCCCAGTGCCCCTGAAACTTCATATCATCCACATTTTAGTATACGTAGCGTTCAGATTTCCATAATTGTAACAAATTGCTGTCGTTTACAACAGCTATATGACCCATTTCGGCTTCAGCATACAATAGGAGTACTATGAACTTAGGCGGTCCGCAGTCCTATGATCTGTTCCGAAAGTAACTAATGAAAAAGTAAACAAATAGATCTGAAAACATTCCTATGGATATTAGTTTGTAGTGTCACTTATAAATTCCCATAGGTCCAAAGGCCCATTACGCAAATAAACAAAAATTATAAAAAAAGGATTGTGTGGTTTTATGAAACCACGGTAAAAGTGAAACTTTTAAGCGAACTATAGGCGCCGCCATATTGGCCTTGGCTACTCTGACGAGCGCCTTTCACTTTATCCCTACTCCGCGGCCGACCGTCACGCGACATGTAACACACAGACGAAAAAGTTTGAGACGATATAATAAAAGTTTCACTTTAAAAAAAAAAACATTTGCACTCCGGGAGTGCCGACAGAAGTTTAAAACTTGAACAAGATCGCCTTGGTGGAAGAAAAATACTTGTATAGAACATTGGTCCGTAACCTTATCTAAATAAAGAAAACAATCGTGTTTACAGAAAAAAAAAACTTCCTAAACCTTTAAAGTAAAAATACTTGCATAGAACATTGATCCGTAACGTTATTATAAATAAAGAGCACAATCGCGTTTACAAAAATGAGCTGTCGGTAACGGTGTCGCGAGTTCAATTGTTTTTTTTTCCATCTCATAAATGCCCAACGCGCCTAAAGAAGTGTTATCGTATCAAATATATCGTTATAGATTAAGTACTTATGTAGAAGTTTGTTTAGGGTCACACTGACCAATTTATTTGTTGTTGCCATTTCAGTTATTTGTTTTACCTATGTTTAAATATTAAATGATTGAGTTTGTAAGTTCCATTACATTATGTTGTTAAGAATATCTAAGAGATTAATTTTCTTATCAATAATATTTTTGTAAAGGCATTGTTACAATTTTTAGTTTAAAAGTATTTGTTTTGTATTAATAGTTCAGTTTCTTTTATCTGTTGCAATATTCATGTTAGTTGAGTGGTAAGGGTAGACAACTGTCATTTGAAATGTTATAAAAGATCGTGTAACTTTATTTTTGGTCTCTTTCCTGTACGTGTCGCTGGACTGGTAACAATATACAAAGTTGTAAGTAATTGATTATCATTTATCATCAACCTCCTTCGCAACACCTGCATCATCTCAGAAGTGGGATGAGGGCCTACATAACGCTTCACAAGGTAACAAGGTAATAATGGCGGGTTTGGGACCTTACATCGGCGGACTAGGAAAGAAAAGAAAAATGGAGAATGCAGAAACTACTAATGCCGAGGTAACCGAAAATATTTTGTTTTTTTTTTTCTACCAACTGCTGTCCAAATGCTGCGAGGAAAAGAAAAACTACCTACCCACACAGATGCAGAGTTTATCTTCAAATTCAACCCGGGATCCAAATCTGTAAGTGCTAGGGCTGGGCTTAATAAAATGGATCAATTTAGACATATTTACGATTGGAGTGACGCTGATAAGTCCTATATGCACATGAGGTTACGTGGCTCTGCAAGGGAATGGTATGAAAATTTTGATAATTACTATTTCTCTTGGGATGAATGGAAATATGCACTCGAACGAGCTTTCCCTATGGCCGTGGATTTCGTTCATAAATTAGAATTGATTCAGTTGGCATGTAAGAAAAGTGATGACGAAACCATGACCGCATATTTTCATGATAAATATCGTTGTCCAAGCGAAAATTTCGTGTTTATTCAGGGGTGTCCCAGTTGAATTAAGACCTAATGCAAAAGCTTTCAGAT